>JAHHZJ010001740.1:0-600000 GCA_021437245.1 Aegilops speltoides | reverse complement strand
GGAAGTAGGGTATTACCTTCATCAAGAGGGCCCGAACCTGGGTAAACATCATGTCCCTCGCCTCCTGTTACCATTAGCCTTAGACGCACAGTTTGGGACCCCCTACCTGAGATCCGCCGGTTTTGACACCGACACCCAGTGTATGTAATATGCTGCTTTGTTCTTTATATTTGCACTCGTGGCGAACTTTGATGCCCAATGGATGTAATATGTGTAAAAGCCATAATAGCCTAGCGTTAGTTGCTTGCTTATTATTTCCTTATTGTCTTGTTTATTTGTTTGGTTGTAGTCACTGTAGTTCTTTTTCCGCGGTTTGCTAGTCACCATGGGCCTCCTACGGGCCGTACGATCCATGGGCCTTCTATGGGCCGTATAATCAATGGGCCTTCTACGGGGCGTATGATCGATTGGACAAACATGGCCCATACTATTCGTGGACCAACAATGGTCCGCAAAACGGGCCGTAAACGGGCTAGAGTGGAAATCATCTGTTTATGGCCTGCCCATAACAGGTCATTAATAGGCCGAAATGTATAACGGGCGTAATTCTATCGACTGGCATCACGGGTCGTTAATGGGATGTATTTGATGACATTATGAAAACAACCCAACGGGTTAACGGGCCACAAACGGGCCAACTGTAACCATGGGCTGAAATTGGCCCACAAGCGGAACATGTCAGTAACGGACCGTAAATAACCGAATACTAGAAATGATCCCAAGAATAAATGGGCCCTTAGAAGGATGAAAGTTAACATGGGCTGGAAACGGCCCAACGGAATAATGGGCCGTTAATGGGTATAAAGCGACACACTGTTCATTATGGGCCAGTTTCACCATGGGCCTTTAATGGGACCAGAGTTACAAAGGGCCTCGTATGGGCCGAAACACGTCATGGGCCATACATGGGCCAAAAGTTACAACAGGCTGGAATCGTATTGGACGGCCTAGAGGACGCTACTGGGCCTAATTTTGATAGGCCATAACGGGCTGTGAGTTAGCGGGTTGTAAATGGGCTATATGCGAGCAGGCCGTTAACAAGCTTATCATGGGCCAGCCTGCTACCTTTTGACCAAGTCAAATGGGCTGGCCTTTTGACCTAAATGGGCCGTTGTTGGGCCTTGCCACATGTCGATGTATCATAGGCACCTCCCGTACAATGAGTGCATGACATTTGTCCTAACGCTGAGCCGACACGTGGATCCTCCGGTGAATGAGAATTTACACGGAGAAAATCCCCATTGGTCCTGGCTGTTAACGGGTTAACAGATCCAAACCGGAACCCGATAGCCTAACGGTGACCCATTATGGTGGATGCCACGCGTTGGTTACCCTTGATGAAAACAGTTCCATGACGCGCCATTTATCGTCATGGATGTGGACACTTTCGTGATGATAATTTTGGTATTATCATGGAACACTTCTACGATATCATAGGTGTGACTATCTTGATTCTGTCATAAAATCGTCATGGATGTACATGCATGACAAAAAACATGATCTACTGTGACAAACACATATCATCACGGAAGTGCATTTTTTGTAGTGGTACCAGCCTCTTGCATATCTTTAGGACTAAGAAATAAAATACTCCTCTTCTTCGGAGTGGGTTTAGGCGGTGGTTCAGGAAGTGTCCAATCATAATCATTTTTTAATATATTATTCAATAGTTCCTTAGCTTGTTCAATAATTCGTTCCCTGAAAACACAACCAACACAATTATCTAGGTAATCCCTAGATGCACCAGTTAGTCCATTATAAAAGCTATCAAGTATTTCATCTTTCTTAAGAGGATGATCAAGCAAAGCATTAAACAGTTGGAGAAGCCTCCCCCAAGCTTGTGGGAGATTCTCTTGTTCAGTTTGCACAAAGTTAAATATTTCATGTAAGGCAGATCGTTTCTTATGAGCAGATTTTTTTTCCAGAGAAGTAATATATCATATCCTGGGGACTACGCACACAACAGTAGCAAGAGTATTATACCATATCTTAGCATCGCCCTTTAAAGAGAAAGGAAATAACTAAAGAATATACTAATAGCAAATTTTTTCCTCATGATCAAATAGGGTGGCTATATCATTCAATTTAGTATGATGGGCCACAACAGTTTTAGTTTCATAGCCATGGAAAGGATTAGATTCAACAAAAGCAATCAACTCAAGATCGACAGAGAATTCATAATCCTTATCAGTAATAAAGATAGGTGAAGTACAAAACTAGGATCACATTTATTTCTAGCATTCAGAGATTTTTCTTTCAACTAGACTAATAATTTTTTAGATCATCTCTATCAATACAAGCAAGAAAATCCCTAGCTACTTCTCCATCCATAACATAACCCTCAGGTATCTTAGGTAATTCATATCTACGAGAGCTAGGTCGAATAGGTGTTTCATAATTTTCAGTTTTAATAACTTCATCAGTTTCAATAATTTCATTGGTTTCAACATTTTCTATTTCCTTAGCTCTAGCAAGTTGTTCATCAAGAAATTCACCTAGTGGCACATTCTTATCAAGCAAAGTACTAGCATCATCATAAGCATCATTCATAGCAGAAATAGCATCATCACTTACTTGTGACATGTTGATACGTCTCTGTCATATCTACTTTCCCAAATGCTTTTGTTCTTGTTTTGGACTCTAATTTGCATGATTTTAATAAAACTAACCCAAACTGACTGTGTTTTCAGCAGAACTACCATGGTGTTGTTTTTGTGCAGAAATAAAAGTTCTCGCATAGAACAAATTTTTTTGGAGAATTATTTTACAATAAAATAAAAATACTGGAGCCAAGAACCACCGGAGGGGGGGCCTGGTTGAGCACAACCCACCAGGGCGCGCCACCCCCTCCAGGAGCGCCCAGGTGGGATGTGCCCACCTGGTGGCACCGCAGACCCTAATTCCAACTCCTTAAATACCTATTTTCAGAGAGAAAAATCAGGAAGGAAGAATTATCGCGTTTCACGAGACGAGCCGCCGCCACCTCCTGTTCTTCATTGGGAGGCCAGATCTGGAGGCCGTTTGGGGCTCCGAAGAGGGAAATCTTCGATCTTTGTCATCAACAACCCTCCTTCATCGCCAATTACATGATGCTCCCCACTGGGAGTGAGTAATTCCTTCGTAGGCTCACTGGTCGGTGAGGAGTTGGATGAGATTCATCATGTAATCGTGTTAGTTTTCTTAGGGCTTAATCCCTAGTATCCACTATGTTCTGGGATTGATGTTGCTATGACTTTACTATGCTCAAGGCTTGTCACTAGGGCCCGAGTGCCATGGATTCAGATCTGAACCATTTAAGTTTTCACAATTATATCTAGATCTGATCTTGCAAGTTATATGCACCTGCTATGTGTTATGATCCGTAAACCCCGGAGTGACAATAGTCGGGATACTTTCCGGCAATGACCGTAGTTTGAGGAGCGTATTCACTATGTGTTAATGCTTTGTTCCGGTTCTCTATTAAAAGGAGGCCTTAATATCCCTTAGTTTCCTTATGGACCCCGCTGCCACGGGAGGGTAGGACAAAAGATGGCATTCAAGTTCTTTTCATAAGCATGTATGACTATTTACGGAATACATGCCTACATTATATTTATGAACTGGAGCTAGTTCTGTATCGCCCTAGGTTATGACTGTTATATGATGAATATCATCCAAGGAATTTGCCGATTGAATGCCTATGAGTTTTCACATATTGCTTTTGCTAAGTTATATTATTATTGTTACTGTTACGCTTGCTACAAAATCATTGCTATCATTGTTACGATTACCACTGCTATCAAAACTATCATATTACTGTGCTATTGATCATCTTGCTGCAGATATTTAATCTCCAGGTGAGGTTGAATTAACAACTCAACTGCTAATACTTGCTGTAGGATCGTTGAAGGCAAGAGTGTCTAGAGGGGGGGTGATTAGACAACTTGACAAGATAAAAGTTTATGCCTTTTGATTAACATAAGTTCATAGCGAATTCACAATGAGGTACAAGTCAAGCATCATGCATTCAAGTCGAGCAACATACTAAGCATGCAATTCTAGAGTATAGGGCAGCGGAAAGTAAATTGCATGAATAGTAAGGGAGAGATTGTGAAGAGCAAACGCAATGGAGACACGGAGATTTTTCTCGTGGTTCCGATAGGTGGTGCTATCGTCAATCCACGTTGATGGAGACTTCAACCCACGGAGGGTAACGGCTGCGCGAGTCCACGGAGGGCTCCACCCACGAAGGGTCCACGAAGAAGCAACCTTGTCTATGCCATCATGGCTTACGTCCACGAAGGACTAGCCTTACTCGGGTAGATCTTCACGAAGTAGGCGATCTCCTTGCCCTTACAAACTCCTTGGTTCAACTCCACATCATGACGGAGGCTCCCAAGCGACACCTAACCAATCTAGGAGGCACCACCTCCAAAAGGTAATAGATGGGGTTGGTGATGATGAACTCCTTGCTCTTGTGCTTCAAATGATATCTCCCCAACACTCAACTCTCCTCACCGATTTGGCTGTGGTGGAGGAAGGGATTGAGTGGAAAGCAACTTGGAAAGACTAGAAATCAAGTTTCATATGGTGGGAGTGGAGCAACTTGATCTCAACACAAGGGTAGGTAGTTTTCTTCTCGAAATGTAAGGTAGGAGTGGTAGTTCTTTCGATGGCTCTCTCCACGAATGAAGAGGAGGTGGAGGGTATTTATAGCCTCCACACAAAATCCAACTGCTACACACATTTGACCAATCTCGGTCGGACCGAAGTTGACAACTCGGTGAGACCGAAAGTTCAAATCTTGTGAACGTTGGGATTTTCGTGGGACCGAAAATACAATCTCGGTTAGACCGATTCTTCCAAAGTCTAGGGTTTGCCAATCTCGGTGGGACCGACTTTCTCATCTCGGTGACACCGATTTGAGTACGTATGTTCTGAAGCTTGGCAACACCAATTTCGAATGACCGAGTTTGGAATCGGAAAATCCGAGATTCTTAGGGTTTGGCTATATGGTGAGGTGGTTCATCTCGGTGTGATCGAGTTTGGAATCGGTGGGACCGAGATTACTTATGGGTTTATGTTGGAGTGAAAGATTGCTGATAGTTTGAGAGATAAATCACTAAGCACTTTAGAGCAACCAGATCATCATCATAACCTCATCCCCTTTTAATAGTATTGGCTTTCCTATGGACTCAATGTGATCTTGGATCACTAAACCAAAAATGGAGTCTTGAGCTTTTGCCAATCCTTTCCTTAGCATCTTAGGGGTTCACCTCTCCAGTCCTTTTGCCATGCCAGAGTGGTTGACTTTCCTGAAACATACTTGTTAAAAGCATTAGTCCAACCACGAGTATGTTGTCATTAATTACCAAAACCACCTAGGGAGCAAATGTGCTTTCAATCTCCCCTTTTGGTAATTGATGGCAACACACGTAAAAAGGATATCAAAGCTTACTAAAAGAAAGACATGGTTAACATTAAAGCTTTGATGACATGTAGTACACAAGCTCCCCTACAAGTGTGCAAGATTTTAGATTTTGGTTTTGGACTACCACAAGCACACATGAGAGAAAAGCAAATGTGCTACATGCAGCTTGGCTATATGCATCGAGCAGATAAGGTAAATGAGATATGATGCATATGTGCATGGTGATTTCTTGCAAACAAGTATTCACAAGCAAGTTACCATCATGCACATCCTGCAAGATGCATATACTTACCTTGAAGTTCCTTGGTGATGTTCCCAAGAAATAAACTTGGGAAAACACGGTTAGATAAACACAAGAGTATTCCTACAACCAACAGCGAGAACATCAAGAGTACCAAGCCGTGGATGACATGTATAAAGAGTGTCTCATGTTGAGCACTAGCTTGAATCACCAACATGTCTCCCAAGACTAAAGGATTTTCAATGAGCTCTGAGAGATTTTGCTTCTCATAAGATACCAATTGTGATCTTTTAGGATACCAATTGTATAAGATACCAATTGTACTTTTCAGAAGATACCAATGGTGAGAGCAAGAAAAACAAAATCAGAAGAATAATGCCAAGAGAAAGTATTATCACAGTGAAATATATGGCAAAGCTTTGATGTGATCCTCTCCCCCTTAAGGTAAGGATGTTTTTCTTCCTTTAAGATATCTTTTCTCCCCTTATTCTCCAATCTTCCCTTAAGTTCCCCAGCTCCCCCTAAATCTTCTCCCCCTTTGACATCAAGTGCCGAAAAGGACAGTAAACCAGGAAGGGCAGGAAAGATGGAAGGAAAGAAATGGGTTCATTAAGAATCACAACTGAGCAAATTTAGTATGTAGAATGTAAATCATTTAGATGAGCTGTAGAAGATGATATCCTGGTGAATGTAAATCGGTGACACCGAATTGATATGGATCGGTGAGTCCGAAAGTCAGAGACTTAGGGCAGATCCTTTTCGGTCGAATCAAATGATTGAATCGGTGACGCCGAGTTTAATTCCAAGGAAATACAGAAATAATTCAGCTCACTTTGCAAGAAATGTTTCAGAAGATTTGCAATGAATTTGTAAATGATTTTCAGGGAATTTATCAGAGCTAAAGGATATACACAAGAACAGAAGAAACAGAAATAAATAAAAATAAAAAGATTGCTAGATGAAGTTTTTTTTTTTGAAAAACAAGGAAACTCAATGAGAGAGCATAAGAGAAAAACAGAAAACTCCAAAAACATATGTACTTCATCTAGATAGGGTCGGCATAAAGTCACCTATGTTTGAGTATATTGACTTAGGAGTCAAATGAGAACATTTGATCATAGGTCATACTATCGCTTAAGCTCAAAATGGGGTTACCATTTTTCGATTAAGCATTTGATGTGATCACACCTTTGAAGCTGCTTGTACTCATGACTTTGAGCAAAGCTTTTTCAAGATGTGAAAGACATACCTTGGGTTTGTTGTTGCTTGTTCTCATGTAGGTGAGCTTGTTTTTGATGCTCATAGGATGTGAAGTTGGAGCACCATTTTCAAGTGTGTAGTTCATCTTCCTACATGGGTTAGGCAAGCAAGGAAATACTCAAGAATATCCAATATGACATGAGTGAAGTACTAGAAGTTTGTGGTGTCAAAAAGGATATTTGGAATTTTGTTCCTTGAACTCAACATCCCAAGAGCTAGATACTTGGTCAATGACAAGATTACTCATGATTTGAGTGAGTGTGATAATCTTGTAGAATGTAGATCATCCAAGTACCTGCAAGGAGTTAGATGCAATACAAGGGGGCAAATGTGTCCAAGACATATGATCATCATCATAAGAGAAATATCAAGGATTAGTCAATTAGGCTCAAGCCTTGCATGCATCAATGGAGTTTTCACTCCAAGTTTGAAGCATCAATGATGTTCAACTCACTCCTTAAGCGACAAAACACTTTCTCATCAAGTGGTTTTGTAAAGATATCTGCAAGCTGTTTGTCAGTACGAACATGCTTAAGATCAATGTCACCCTTAGCAATATGATCACGAATAAAATGGTGACGAACTTCAATGTGTTTCGTGCGAGAGTGTTGCACAGGATTGTGTCCAATCTTAATTGCACTCTCGTTGTCACAAAGCAAAGGAACATGTCTCGCATGTATCCCATAGTCCTTAAGCATTTGTTTCATCCATAGCAATCAAGCACAACACTAACCAGCAGCAATATATTCTGCTTCGCAGCTTGATAACGATATTGAGTTTTGTTTCTTGGATGACCAAGATACAAGGGATCGACCGAGAAATTGACATGTACCCGAAGTTGACTTTCTATCTATCTTGTCTCCGGCATAGTCCGAGTCGGAATAGCCAACAAGATCGAAAGAGGCCCTCTTAGGATACCATATGCCAAAGTTAGGTGTGTGTATCAAATATCTCACAATTCTTTTAACAGCTTTAAGATGACATTCTTTAGGAGCAGCTTGATATCGAGCACACATGCATACACTCAAATAATATCGTGACGAGAAGCACAGAGATATAGTAGAGAACCAATCATGGATCGATAAACCTTTTGATCAACAGGTTCTCCATCTTTAGTCAAGTCATTATGTCCATTAGTAGGCATGGGGGTTCTCATACCTTTGCTCTCTTGCATGTTGAACTTCTTGAAGAGATCCTTAGTGTACTTAGTTTGTGAGACAAAAGTACCCTCCTTAGATTGCTTGATTTGCAACCCAAGGAAGAACTTGAGTTCACTCATCATGGACATCTCATACTTCTCTGACATAAGCTTCCCAAACTTCTCACTAAAATCAGGGTTAGTTGATCCAAAGATAATATCATCGACATATATTTGGCACACAAATAGTTCTCCGTCAACCCTTTTTGTGAATAGCGTTGAGTCAATTTTACCAATCTCAAATCCTTTTTCAAGAAGAAAGCTTGTCAAGCATTTGTACCAAGCTCTAGGGGCTTGTTTAAGACCATAAAGAGCTTTGTGCAATTTGTAAACATGATTAGGCTTTTTAGGATTCACAAATCCGGGAGGTTGTTTCACAAATACTTCCTCCTCAATTTCACCATTTAGAAAAGCACTTTTAATGTCCATTTGATAGAGAGTAATGTTATGATGGTTGGCATAAGCAAGAAGAATGCGAATGGACTCAAGTCTAGCAACGGGGGCATAGGTCTCACCATAGTCCATACCTTCGACTTGTGTGTAACCTTGTGCTACGAGACGAGCCTTGTTGCGGATGACTTGTCCATCTTCATCTTGCTTGTTCAAACACCCATTTGGTTCCAATGACGTTTTGGTCATCATTGGGCTTCTCTACCAAAGACCAAACGTTGTTCCTCTCGGTTGTGCAGCTCTTCATGCATAGCGTTCACCCAATCCGGTCTTCAAGTGCTTCTTCTACCTTCATAGGTTCAAGACTTGAAATAAATGAGTAATGCTCACAAAAGTTAGCTAAACGAGTTTTAGAGCGAGTGATTCTCCCGGAGTCGATGTCATTCATCATTTGTTCCACGGGATGGTCTTTCTTGACTCTTTCTCGAACTCGGGATAGCTTTTGTCGTGGTCGTGGCTGAGCTTCCTCATCATCCTCATCTTCTTCTTCATCGGTGTTGTTGGTGTTGTCTTGAGGTGGTGGAGAAGGAGGTTGTGGTGGATCATCTTGTCGCACTTCCTCATCTTGGTGAGTTCCACTTGTGGAAGCCTCCATGTTGCCTTGAGGTTCACCTTGCCGTGAGGTAGGAGGCTCCACATATGTAGATGAGGTACTCTCCTTCACTTCCATGGGACGAATCTTTCCAATGGATAAATCTTGAATGGCTTCCGATGGGTCCTTATCTCCTACATCAATAGGCATTTGCTCTACTTATGAGCCATTAGATTCATCAAACTTCACATCTACCGTCTCTTCAACCTTTCGGGTGAAATTATTGTAGACACGGTAAGTGTGAGAGTTTGATCCATAACCGAGGAAAAAGCCTTCATGAGTTTTAGGAGCAAACTTAGACCGACGATGCTTATCAAGAATATAGCATTTTGAACCAAAGACACGAAAATATCCCACTTGGGGTTTGTTACCCGTAAGGAGCTCGTATGAAGTCTTGCCGAGAAGCTTGTGAAGATAAAGTCTGTTGATGGCATGACAAGCTGTCTCAACGGCTTCACCCCAAAAGTGTTTTGGTGTCTTGTATTCATCAAGCATTGTCCTCGCCATCTCAATGAGCGTTCGGTTCTTCCTCTCAACAACCCCGTTTTGTTGAGGTGTGTACGTAGCTGAGAACTCATGTAGAATCCCTTCCTCATCGAGAAAAGAGTCTACATGGGCGTTCTTGAACTCCGTTCCGTTGTCACTCCGAACCTTCTTGATCTTCACCTCAAATTGATTCTGAGCCTTTCTAGCAAAGGTTTTAAAGATTCTCTGAACCTGCGATTTGTCATCAAGTAGAAATACCCACGTAAATCTGGAAAAATCATCAACAATAACTAGACCAAAGGAGTTACCACCAAGGCTTTTGTAAGCATTGGGACCGAAGAGATCCATATGAAGAAGCTCAAGCGGTCTCCTTGTGGTCATGATATTCTTCACGGATGACTTCCTCCAACCTGTTTTCCCGCTTGACATGCACTCGCAGAGTCTATCTTTGTCAAAGAAAACATCTTTAACACCAAGAATGTGATCTCCTTTGATTAGCTTATCTAAATTTCGATACCAACATGTCCAAGCCTTCTATGCCAAAGCCAACCTTTTGCAGATTTAGCGATAAAGCAAGTTCTAGGTTGAGCTTTCTTAGTGAAATCGACAATGTATAGGTCACCTCTCGAATGCCAAGAAAGACCATGTTATGATTGTCACTACGAAAAAACTTGGCAATCTACTTTGGTGAATAGCACATTGAACCCAAAGTCAGCTAATCTAGACACGGAAAGTAAATTGTATCCAAGTGATTCAACAAGCATGACATTTTTAATGGAGCTATCATGAGATATGGCCACCTTACCAAGGCCAAGTACCTTACCCTTGGAGTTGTCTCCAAAAGTCACATACTTGCGTGGACCATCGTTCTTTGCAAGCTCTCGAAACATGTCTTCATCTCCGGTCATGTGATCGGTGCATCCACTATCAAGAATCCATTCTTTGCCACGGATATGTAGTCTCTCATATTTGCCATTAGACCGAGACTCCTCATGATCTTGTCTAGCTCGGTGTCCTAATCATCATCATGCTCATGCTCATCATCATATTGACCCATAGACAATTCATCATCAATACCTAGGTCAATTTGACAATGACTTGCATCAGTTTTATCAACGTGATAATAGTCATCGAATGCAAAACAAGAGCATTTCTTATTCAACATTGATAAAACCGGGATCACCCTTCTTTTCATAAGATCACGAAGCTCAAAGAAGCATTTATCAAAGTTAGGATCTTTGGGCGAACATATCAAATTCAACAGTCTTGTATAGAATTTCATCAAGACCTCTCAACGAGTAGTCCGGATAAAGTTCTTCCAAGAACTTCCACATGGCATGGGCGCACTCAAAGTTCGTGACAAGCTCAAGCAAGTTATCGAGCAAACCTCTAATGATAAGATTGACAGTTCTAAGGTTACGAAGCAAATCAAGCTCTTCATCTACAGAGGGTGCAAGGGGTCAAATGGTGGTACATATGGGGTTTCAACATATTTGCATAAATTGTATATCTTAAAGATAGCAAGCATTTCAATCCTCCACGAGTTATAGGACACTCCATCAAGAATAGGCACTCTATGACTAACACTCCCAAACGTGAACACGCCCATCTTCCTCCAATGGTGTGCAAACCAAAGCAATGGAGACCAATGCTCTGATACCAATTGTAGGATCGTTGAAGGCAAGAGTGTCTAGAGGGGGGGTGATTAGACAACTTGACAAGATAAAAGTTTATGCCTTTTGATTAACATAAGTTCATAGCGAATTCACAATGAGGTACAAGTCAAGCATCATGCATTCAAGTCGAGCAACATACTAAGCATGCAATTCTAGAGTATAGGGCAGCGGAAAGTAAATTGCATGAATAGTAAGGGAGAGATTGTGAAGAGCAAACGCAATGGAGACACGGAGATTTTTCTCGTGGTTCCGATAGGTGGTGCTATCGTCAATCCACGTTGATGGAGACTTCAACCCACGGAGGGTAACGGCCATGCGAGTCCACGGAGGGCTCCACCCACGAAGGGTCCACGAAGAAGCAACCTTGTCTATGCCATCATGGCTTACGCCCACGGAGGACTAGCCTTACTCGGGGTAGATCTTCACGAAGTAGGCGATCTCCTTGCCCTTACAAACTCCTTGGTTCAACTCCACATCATGACGGAGGCTCCCAAGCGACACCTAACTAATCTAGGAGGCACCACCCTCCAAAAGGTAATAGATGGGGTTGGTGATGATGAACTCCTTGCTCTTGTGCTTCAAATGATAATCTCCCCAACACTCAACTCTCCTCACTGATTTGGCTGTGGTGGAGGAAGGGATTGAGTGGAAAGCAACTTGGAAAGACTAGAAATCAAGTTTCATATGGTGGGAGTGGAGCAACTTGATCTCAACACAAGGGTAGGTAGTTTTCTTCTCAGAAATGTAAGGTAGGAGTGGTAGTTCTTTCTGATGGCTCTCTCCACGAATGAAGAGGAGGTGGAGGGGTATTTATAGCCTCCACACAAAATCCAACCGTTACACACATTTGACCAATCTCGGTCAGACCGAAGTTGACAACTCGGTGAGACCGAAAGTTCAAATCTTGTGAACGTTGGGATTTTCGGTGGGACCGAAAATACAATCTCGGTTAGACCGATTCTTCCAAAGTCTAGGGTTTGCCAATCTCGGTGGGACCGACTTTCTCATCTCGGTGACACCGATTTGAGTCTGAAGGTTCTGAAACTTGGCAACACCAATTTCGAATGACCGAGTTTGGAATCGGAAAATCCGAGATTCTTAGGGTTTGGCTATATGGCTGAGGTGGTTCATCTCGGTGTGGTGAGTTTGGAATCGGTGGGACCGAGATTACTTATGGGTTTATGTTGGAGTGAAAGATTGCGATAGTTTGAGAGATAAATCACTAAGCACTTTAGAGCAACCAGATCATCATCATAACCTCATCCCCTTTTAATAGTATTGGCTTTCCTATGGACTCAATGTGATCTTGGATCACTAAACCAAAAATGGAGTCTTGAGCTTTTGCCAATCCTTTCCTTAGCATCTTAGGGGTTCACCTCTCCAGTCCTTTTGCCATGCCAGAGTGGTTGACTTTCCTGAAACATACTTGTTAAAAGCATTAGTCCAACCACAGAGTATGTTGTCATTAATTACCAAAACCACCTAGGGAGCAAATGTGCTTTCACTTGCAAATATTCTTTGGCTCCCCTTATGTCGAATCTATAAATTTAGGTTGAATACTCTACCCTCGAAAACTGTTGCGATCCCCTATGCTTGTGGGGATATCAAGACCCTTTTCTAGTGCCGTTGCTGGGGAGCATAGCTATATTTGTTGAGTCACTTGGGATTATTATCTATTTATCATTATGAAGAATATGAAGTATACTAAAACCAAGATTTTTTCCTCTAAGACGAGGGGTGGTAAGGAACTTCCATCTAGCTCTGCACTTGATTCACCTTCTATTTTGAGTAGACTTGCAACACCACCACATGTTGTTAATCCTGATATGTCACAAGTTATTGATGATGCTACTTCTACTATGAATGCTACTCATGATGATGCTAGTACCTTGCTTGATGATGATGTGCACTAAATGAATTTCTTGATGAACAAATTGCTAGAGCTAAACTTATTGAGAATGAAATTATTGAAACTGATGAGAACACTGAAACTGATGTAGTACTTGAAACTGAAAATCTTGAAACACCTGTTAGACCTAGCGCTCCTAGATATGAATTGCCTAAGGTACCCGAAGGTTATGTTATGTATGAGGAGACATCTAGAGACTTTCTTGCTTGCAATGATAGAGATGATCTAAAGAAATTATTATGCAAACTGAAAAAAATCTTTGAATGCTAGAATGCAATATGATCCTAAGTTTGCTACTTTACCTATCTTTGTTACCGATAAGGATTATGAATTCTCTATCGACCCAGAGTTAATTACTCTGGTTGAATCTGATCCTTTCCAAGGTTATGAAACTGAAACTGTAGTGGCACATCTTACGATGCTAAATGATATAGCCACCCTTTTGCTCATGATGAGAAAATTCGTTACTATTATATTCTCAAGTTATTTTCGTTCTCATTAAAGGGTGATGCTAAGATATGGCACAATACTCTTGCTCCCGATTGTGTGCGGAGTCCCCAGGATATGATTTATTACTTCTTTGAAAAATAATTCCCGCTCATAAGAAATAAACTGCCTTATAGGAAATATTTAACTTTGTGAAAATCGAAGAAGAGAGTCTACCACAAGCTTGGGGGAGGCTTCTCCAATTGCTTAATGCTTTGCCTGATCATCCACTTAAGAAAAATGAAATACTTGATATCTTCTATAATGGACTAACGGATGCTTCTAGGGACTTCCTAGATAGTTGTGCTGTTTGTGTTTTCAGGGAACGAACTGTTGAACAAGCTAAGGAATTATTGAATAATATATTGAAAAATTATGATGATTGGATTCTTCCTGCACCACCGCCTAAACCCACTCTTAAGAAGAGGGGCATCTTATATCTCAGTCCTAAAGATATGCAAGAGGCAAAGAAAAGTATGAAGGAAAAAGGTATTAAAGCAGAGGATGTTAAGAATTTACCACCTATTGAAGAAATGCATGGACTTGATACACCACCACCATGGGTGGTAGACGTAAACTCTTTAATGAAATTTGATGAAGGTGATATCCCTTATAACAAACATCCTAGTCAATGCCTTTATGAATTTGATAACTACATTAGAAAACAAGATCACTTCAATGCTAATGTTATGAAACAATTGAAATATAACTCCGATATGATTGCCTTCTTGAGTGACTTGTTATTTAGAATCTCCAATGATGTTAAATGTGTAGGAAAACATGCCTCTATGGTTTAAACCCAGTTAGAACAAGTTGCTAAATCTCAAAGAGAATTGCTTGATGAAATGAATAATAATATGAATGATCATGCTATTAGAGTAATACCTAGAGGAGGTAGAATGACTCTGGAACCACTTTATCCCGAGGGACACTCTAAAAGAATTGAACAATATTCACAAAGAATTAACACTGATGCGCCTAGTCCTTCTAAAAAGAAAAAGAACAAAAATGATAGGACTTTGCATACCTCTAGTGAAGTTGAGAAATAAAAACCTCCTGAAGATAATAATGATGTTTCTATATATCTCTGATGCTAAAACCGAATTTGGTAATGAACATCCACCTAGTTATAATGAAAATGAATATGATGATGTTCATGAAGATAATCGACTAGAAAATGATAAACAACCGGATAATGATGTTGAAATAGAACCAGATGTTGATCTTGATAACCCACAACCTATAAAAGATATGATAAAAGAGACTTCGTTGCTAGGAAACATGGTAAAGAAAGAGAGGCATGGGTTCAGAAACCAATGCCCTTGCCACCCAAATCAACTACAAAAAAATGATGAAGAATTTGAACGCTTTGCTCAAATGCTTAGGCCAGTCTTTTTGCGCACTCGCTTGACTGATATTTTAAAGATGGCCCCTTATGCAAAATACATGAAACACATCATCACTAATAAAAGAAAGATACCTGAAGCTGAAATCTCCACCATGCTGGCTAATTATTCTTTTAAGGATGGAGTACCTAAAAACTTGGAGATCCGGGAATACCAACTATACCTTGCTCTATCAAGCGAAGTTATGTCAAAATTGCTTTATGTGATCTAGGAGATGGTGTTAGTGTTATGCCTTTCTCCTTATATAAAAGACTTGATTTGAATAAACTCACACCTACTGAAATATCTTTGCAAATGGCTGGGGATAGGACTATTAGGTATGACCCGCCCAGGAGGGTGCCGGGTTATACCTATGGCGGTTCATCAATACAAAGCCCATGAGGATGTTGAAGATGGCGGTTCATGAAGCGAAGGCCTAAGGGAGACTTAAGGCCCATAGGGGTAAACCGCCATATGTGTATGATTTATATTGTAAGGCAGGTACATTTAGTCACCGAGCTGAACACATTGTTTATGAGCCGGCCGGGACTCCGTGAGCCGCTGGGCGTCAACCTGTGTATATAAAGGGACGACCCGGTGGCGGTTTAGGGCAAGAGACAAGAGATCGAAAGCTAGGTCAAGCGTATTCGCTCCCTGGTAACCGAGACATAAGCAATACCACCTCAAACTGGATTAGGCCTTTACCTTCACCGCAAGGGGCCGAACCAGTATAAACCCTCTGTGTCCTTTGTCTGTTTAACCCCTTTAAGCTAACCTAGTTGCGATGGCTCCACGACTAAGTCCTCACACTAGGACATCGGCCGTGACAATTCCACGATAGTTGGCGCCCACCGTGGGGCCAACGCACGGTGGTTTCGAGTTCTTGAAGGGCAGCTTCGAAGGGATCAAGGGATACGTTGTGGGCTGGATGACTAAGAGTCGTTGCAGCAAGCTCTACATCAACGGTGCGGGCTGGGGCCTCGAGGCCGGCTCAAATGAGTATGGGTACCAGATCCCCTTCGGCGGAATTCACATCTTCATCGGCAAGATCGGCGAGCCCGGCCATGAGCCGGACATCTACACCGACATCATCAAGACGGCTCAGCATGCACGACCTGCCCGAGCTCAGCCCGCCATGAAACGTGCCTTCGTGAGATTCATCCATGGGGCGGAATTTGATGAAGGATCTATGTCTGGTGGTGAGATAGCCATCTATTCTGACGGTGAGTCATCCACGGGCGAGACTACTTCATTGTATCAACTGCAAGACAGTAGGCTTGGGGGCTGTTTCGATGACGACAGTATTCCGGACCCTTATGAGCCACCGAATAGGGTCGCAATCTTCATGGCCGGTATGCAGCCCGCGCAAAATTCTTCGACTGCGGCAACAGTGGTCTCCGGGTCAGCAACAGTGATGGCAGCCGGGGCAGGAGGCCATGTGCGCCCGCCGGCTCAAGTTTTGACTGATTTGCTGGATAATCTGACAGCCTGATTAACAACAAAGGTTAACCCGACGAATCAAGTTCAGCATAACGCGGAAATTGCGAAACTGCGTGACGAAGTAGCGCAAGCCAAGGAAGACCTGGCGGCGGAGAACGCTAGGATGACTGCAGAGCGAGCTGTTTTGGATGCTCAGGCACAACGGATCCAGGCTAATTCCTTCCGGCTCTCGTTGGATCAGAACGCGTCAAACGAAATCATGAGAAGGCACCAGAGTTGTCTGCCGCCGGTTTACGAGGCAAGCAACCTCTTTTGCACACGTGGAGTGGGGACCAGTAACCAACCAGAGATAAAGCGGGTTGAAGCGCCTGGGGCTGGAGCGCCATCTCAACCGCGCACGACGGAGCTGCCTCGTTTGAATAATTCCGCACCTCAGTATGTGGCAACACCACCGGGTCATTATTCCAACCCTTTGGATAATATGATCACTGCGGTGACATGATTGGCGGCTCTCCCGGTTGAAGGCGATTCTCCAGCTGCGGTTGAGACCCGGAGGGCTAGAGAGCTTCTTCAAACAGCATTGGTACAGCAGGAGGCATATTCTTACAGTCGAGATAGGATTCATTTGACCCCTCGCCCAAGCCGGAGTTATAGCAGACACATGGAATCACCGGCTGTTTCAAGCAATGACAGGCGCCATAACCAGCCGCGTGGGCATGACCTGGTGCATGATGGTGCTCATGATTTGGTCGATCAGGACAGGGCACATCAAGAAGCTGAGCAGGCGGCTCAGCAGGCGGCTCATCAACATCTCACGGTTTATCCGACGATTTCAGTGGAGGCAGGCGTGACCTCTAGAACCACAGGTATACCATGTTTAGTGTCGGCTCTGCGGAATAAGCGTCTGCCCAAGGATTTCAATGGACCGCGTAAGGTGCCTAATTACACAGCCGACTTACTCCCTGAGGCGTGGATTGAGAGTTATGAGATGGCCATGGAACTGTTAAAGGGTCAGCGGTGCTGCGTGTGCAAAATACTTCACCATGATGATGGATGGGACGGCCCGTACTTGGTTGAAAGGCTACCTGCCAATTCCATCGGGTCATGGGACGAGCTAAAAGCCCGGTTTATCTAGAACTTTAAAGATACATGCAAACAACCCATGTCAATTGTGGATTTGGATGCTTGCGCACAAGAACAGGGCGAGCCAACGACCCATTGTGTGCGCTGGGTCAAAGCTATCCTGCATTCATTGGATAACATCAATGCAGGCTCTGCAGTCCTAATGTTGGAGAAAAAAATTGTCATTTTTGCCTCTTAAACAGAAGCTAGGGCAACTCAAGCGCCATTGAAATGATATGGGGGAGCTGATGGCGGCTCTAATTAAATATGCCGACTCTGATAGTACCAAGGACCCCAAGTCTGATGATGAAAAGCCGGAAAAGGGAAAGAAGAGTGGCAATACCAAGGGTCAGCAGCATAACCCGGCGAGTCAGGGGGCAATGGTAAGCGCAAGGCTGATAGTAATTTAGATTTTGTGGCCAATACCAATACACAGAACAATAGTCAGCGTCGTAAGGGGAAGCCACCTCCTCGGGCAGGCGGATCAGGTCTCAATCTTGAGCAGATGCTGAATCAGCCCTGCCATAAGCATGGTATGCGGGAAAGACCGTGCAATCACCTTTGGAAGGACTACCAAATCATGAAGGAGTTCAAAACTTCTGATTTATTCCAGAACAATCATGGGCCGAGCGGCGGCTCAGGTTCTGGTGGAGGCGGTTCTCATGGCCCGGGTTGCGGTGGTGGCGGCTCTAGTTCCGGTCTCCAGGGTCACCAAAACCATCAAGGTAATCAGGGTGGTTACAATAAACAATCCGGTCAGGGGGGTCAGTAGCAGCAGCAGTCTGGATATAAAAGTCATCCGAAGCTGTTGAATAGCGAGCAGTCCCACGTCTTACAAGTTTATGCAACAGGGATCAGAAGCTCCATAAAAGGGCTATGAACGCCGTTGATCTGGCAGTTCCCCATTATTTGCAATGGTCTGAGCAACCTATTATGTGGAGTCGACAGGATCACCCGCCCCGGGTTGATAATCCGGGTCACTTGGCTTTGGTGGTGGCGCCTCAAGTTAGTGGATACAAATTCACTAAGGTACTCATGGATGGGGTTAGCAACATTAATATCCTTTACTATGATACTTTCCGTCTCATGGGGTTGACTGAGAAAAGTCTTAAGCCGTCCAATACTATTTTCCATGGAGTGGTGCCTGGTAAGTCGGCGTACCCTGTAGGCAAGATTGATTTGGAAGTAGCCTTTGGGGATGAATGATACGTCTCCGTCGTATCTATAATTTTTGATTGTTCCATGCCAATATTATTCAACTTTTATATACTTTTGGCAACTTTTTATACTATTTTTTGGGACTAACATATTGATCCAAAGGCTCAAAGCCGCCTCGTTTGTTGCATGTTTTTTGTTTCGCAGAAAACCCATATCAAACGGAGTCCAAACGGGATAAAAATGGACAAAGAATTATTTTGGAATATTTATGATTTTTGGGAAGTAAAATCAACGCGAGACGGTGCCCGAGGGGGCCAGGAGATGGGGGGCGCACCCTGGACTCTCCTGCCCCCCCATAAGGCGGTTGACGCTCTTATTTTGCCGCAAGAAAGCTAGTTTTATGAGAAAGATCTGGGCGAAAGATTCACCCCAATCGGAGTTACGGATCTCCGGATATGAAAGAAACGGTGAAGGGGTAGAATCTGAGAACGCAGAAACAGAGAGATAGATCCAATCTCGGAGGGGCTCTCGCCCCTCCCACGCCATGGGAGCCAAGGACTAGAGGGGAAACCCTTCTCCCATCTAGGGAGAAGGTCAAGGAAGAAGAATAAGAAGGGGGGCTCTCTCCCCATTGCTTCCGGTGGCGCCGGAACGCTGCCGGGGGCCATCATCATCACCGCGATCTTCACCAACGCCTCCACCATCTTCATCAACATCTCCATCACCTTCCCCCACCTATATTCAGCGGTCCACTCTCCCGCAACCCGCTGTACCCTCTACTTGAACATGGTACTTTATGCTTCATATTATTATCCAATGATGTGTTGCCATCCTACGATGTCTGAGTAGATTTCCATTGTCCTATCGGTGATTGATGAATTGCTATGATTGGTTTGAGTTGCATGTTTTATTATTGGTGCTGTCCTATGGTTCCCTCCGTGTCGCACAAGCGTGAGGGATTCCCGCTTTAGGGTGTTGCAATGCATTCATGATTCGCTTATAGTGGGTTGCATGAGTGACTGAAACACAAACCCGAGTAAGGGGATTGTTGCGTATGGGATAAACAGGACTTGATGCTTTAATGCTATGGTTGGGTTTTACCTTAATGAATCTTTAGTAGTTGCGGATGCTTGCCAGAGTTCAAATCATAAGTGCATATGATCCAAGTAGAGAATGTATGTTAGCTTATGCCTCTCCATCAAATAGAATTGCAATAGTGATTACCGGTCTAGTAAAGTAGTCAATTGCTTAGGGACAATTCCACAACTCCTACCACCACTTTTCCACACTCGCTATATTTACTTTATTGCATCTTTATATAAACAGCCCCTACTTTTTATTTACGCATTCTTTATTATCTTGCAAACCTATCCTATCACACCTACAAAGTACTTCTAGTTTCATACTTGTTCTAGGTAAAGCGAACGTCAAGCGTGCGTAGAGTCGTATCAGCGGCCGATAGGACTTGAGAGAGTATTTGTTCTACCTTTAGCTCCTCGTTGGGTTCGACACTCTTACTTATCGAAAGAGGCTACAGCTATCCCGTATACTTGCGGGTTATCAAGACCTTTTTGTGGCGCCGTTGCCGGGGAGCCATAGCATGGGGTGAATATTCTCGTGTGTGTGCTTGTTTGCTTTATCACTAAGTAATTTTTATTTGTTGTTCTAAGTTGTTATCTATCTTTAGTTATGGATATGGAACACGAAATACCAAAAAAATTAGGTGTACTTGCTGCTCATGGAGATGGGGAACCTCCTAAAACCCTCGATGCTCATTATGTGAAAGAAATTATGTACTACTTTAATAATCCTGAGAAAACCCCATTCCGTTATGTTATGGGAGAAACGTTGGATCAACGTGAATACTTTAGGGATTATCGCTTGACACAAAAAGGGAAACTATTATGGGGTCAAATTTGTATGTTGCGTTGGTATGCTCGTCAACTATGTGTGATACATGATTATACTTGTTGCTCTAGGATGAAGGCTCCACACCTTCCCTTTTCATGCAAATTCAATGATAATGAAACCTTAGCTTCTTATGCTAATGGTATCTTTGATTACTATGATGTGGAACAAATAGAAGAATTTGTTGCTTTTATGGGTGCTTATGAGGTTGAATCTATGTTTAAAGCGTTTGATGATTTTGATGATTCAGTTTATAGACCAGAAAATCTTGCTATACTTAGATATTGCTATGAAAATTATGAATACAATTACTATATTAATGCATTTATTGAGAAAGTCTCCACTGTCCAAGAAGAGACTAATATTTTGCAGGAAGCTATGCAAGAAGAAACTGATGAAACTGTGAGCTCATTGGATGAAAAAGATGACGAGGAGAGCGAAGAACAAAAGGAGGAAGAGCGGACTGATCACCCGTGCCCACCTTATAATGAGAGTAACTCTTCAACTCATACATTGTTTAATTCCCCTTCGTGCTTACCGAAGGATGATTGCTATGATGGTTGCTATGATCCCTTGAATTTGTTTGAAATATCCCCTTTTGATGATGCTTGCTATGATTGTGGCCAAGATTCCAATATGAATTATGCTTATGGAGATGAACTTGCTATAGTTCCTTATGTTAAACATGAAATTGTTGCTATTGCACCCGCGCATGATAGTCCTATTATCCTTTTGAATTCTCCCGATTACACTATATCGGAGAAGTTTGTCCTTATTAAGGATTATATTGATGGGTTGCGTTTTACTACTACACATGATGATTTTGATAGATATAATATGCATGTGCTTGCTGCTCCTACTTGCAATTATTATGAGAGAGGAACTACATCTCCGCCTCTTTATGTTTCCAACACGATAGAATTGCAAGAAACTGTTTATACTATGCATTGGCCTTTACTTGGTGTGCATGAATTGTTCTTTTATGACATGCCGATGCATAGGAAGAGAGTTAGACTTCGTTGTTGCATGGTATATGTTACTTTGTGCTCACTACTAAATTACAAATCATTGTTAATTAAAATTGGCTTTGATATACCTTGGGATCCGGGTGGATTCATTACTTGAGCACTAAATGCCTAGCTTAATGGCTTTAAAGAAAGCGCTGCCAGGGAGACAACCCGGAAGTTTTAGAGAGTCATTTATTTCTGTTGAGTGCTTTTATATAGTTTAAAAACAACAAAAATAAAGGGGGGAACCCAAAACTTTTTCAAAAAGGAAAGTGAAAGTGAGAGAGACAAGCATTGTTGAAGTGGGAGAGCTCCTTGAACTTTGTTCATGCTCACGGAAACTTTGTGAATCTTAATTACAGAAACTTTTCATCAAAAATAATTATCCCCTTGTATAATTCCATTGTATTATAAAAATAATGTGCTAAGGTTTGCCTTTAGGATGTTTACAATGCTTGTTGGTTTGTATGGTGCGGGACAGAAACTTTGGCTGTAGTGCGTGATTTTACATTTTCAACTGGAACGACTATTGGTTCTGATTCCTTTTGCCTGTCTTGCTATACAACTTGTTTATTTTTCCTAATTTGGGTAGAATTTTTGGGGTAACAGAAGTATGGTGGATGTTCATATTGCAACAGACTGTTCTGTTTTTGACAGATTCTGTTTTTGATGCACAGTTTGCTTGTTTTGATGAATCTATCAATTTATATCAGTGGATTAAGCCATGAAAAAGTTATATTACAGTAGAAACAATGCAAAAATACAAAATATGAATTGGTTTGCAACAGTACTTAGAGTAGTGATTTGCTTTATTATACTAACGGATCTTACCGAGTTTTCTATTAAAGTTTTGTGTGGATGAAGTGTCTAAACGAGGAGGTCTCGATATGAGGAAAAGGAAGAGAGGCAAGAGCTCAAGCTTGGGGATGCCCGAGGCACCCCAAGTAAATATTCAAGGATACTCAAGCGTCTAAGCTTGGGGATGCCCCGGAAGGCAACCCCTCTTTCTTCAACAAGTATCGGTATGTTTTCGTATTCGTTTCGTTTATGCATTATGTGCAAGTCTTGGAGCGTCTTTTGCATTTACTTTTCGTTTTTCTTTTATGCACCATGCTGGTATGAGAGAGTCCTTGGTTGATTTATAGAATGCTCATTGCACTTCACTTATATCTTTTGAGTATGGCTTTATAAAATGCTTCATGTGCTTCACTTATATCATTTGAAGTTTGGATTGCCTGTTTCTCTTCATATAGACAACCGCGATTTATAGAATGCTCTTTTGCTTCACTTATATTTGTTAGAGCATGGTCATATCTTTTGTAGAAAGAATTAAACTCTCTTGATTCACTTATATCTATTTAGAGAGATGACAGGAATTGGTCATTCACATGGTTAGTCATAAAATCCTACATAAACTTGTAGATCGCTGAATATGATATGTTTGATTCCTTGCAATAGTTTTGCGATATAAAGATGGTGATATTAGAGTCATGCTAGTGGGTGGTTGTGGATTATAGAGACACTTGTGTTGAGTTTTGCAAGTCTCGTAGCATGCATGCATGGTAACCGTTGTGTGACAAATTTGAAGCATGGGGTGTTTCTTTGATTGTCTTCCTTATGAGTGGCGGTCGGGGATGAGCGATGGTCTTTTCCTACCAATCTATCCCCCTAGGGGCATGCGTAGTAGTACTTTGCTTTGAGGGCAAATAAACTTTTGCAATAAGTATATGAGTTCTTGATGACTAATGTGAGTCCATCGATTATATGCACTTTTACCTTTCCATCATTGCTAGCCTCTTCGGTACCGTGCATTGCCCTTTCTCACCTCGAGAGTTGGTGCAAACTTCGCCGGTGCATCCAAACCCCGTGGTATGATACGCTCTATCACACATAAGCCTCCTTATATGTTCCTCAAAACAACCACCATACCTACCTATTATGGCATTTCCATAGCCATTTCGAGATATATTGCCATGCAACTTTCATCATCATAATATACATGAATTGAGCATTCATTGTCATATTGCTTTGCATGATCGTAAGATAGCTAGCATGATGTTTTCACGGTTTGTCTGTTTCTTGATGTTATTGCTACGCTAGATCATTGCACATCCCGGTACACCGCCAGAAGCATTCATATAGAGTCATATCTTTGTTCTAGTATCGAGTTATAATATTGAGTTGTAAGTAAATAAAAGTGTGATGATCATCATTATAGAGCATTGCCCCATGAAAAAAAAGAAAAAGAAAAAAAAGAAAAAAGGAAAGGCCAAATAAGCCTAAATAAAAAAGGGGGCCAAAGAAGCCCACCCAAAAAGAAAAAAAAGAAAAAAAGAAAAGAAAAAGGGCAATGTTACTATCCTTTTTTCACACTTGTGCTTCAAAGTAGCACCATGTTCTTCATATAGAGAGTCTCTTATGTTGTCACTTTCATATACTAGTGGGAATTTTCATTATAGAACTTGGCTTGTATATTCTAACGATGGGCTTCCTCAAATGCCCAAGGTGTTCATGAGCAAGCAAGTTGGATGCACACCCACTTAGTTTCAGTTTGAGCTTTCATACACTTATAGCTCTTAGTGCATCTATTGCATGGCAATCCCTACTCCTCGCATTGACATCAATTGATGGGCATCTCCATAGCCCGTTGATTAGCCGCGTCGATGTGATACTTTCTCCTTTTTTGTCTTCTCCACATAACCTCCATCATTATATTCTATTCCACCTATAGTGCTATATCCATGGCTTGCGCTCATGTATTGCGTGAGGGTTGAAAAAGCTGAAGAACGTTAAAAAGTATGAACCAATTGCTCGGCTTGTCATCGGGGTTGTGCATGATGGGGGCATTTTGTGTGACGAAAATGAAGCATGGCCAAACTATATGATTTTGTAGGGATAAGCTTGCTTTGGCCTTGTTGTTTTGAAAAGACATGATTGCTTTATTGGTACGCTCAAAGTATTATTGTTTTTATGTCAAATGATAGACTATTGCTTTGAATCACTCGTGTCTTAATATTCATGCCATGATTAGACATATGATCTATGCTAGGTAGCATTCCACATCAAAAATTATCTTTTTTATCATTTACCTACTCGAGGACGAGTAGGAATTAAGCTTGGGGATGCTGATACGTCTCCGTCGTATCTATAATTTTTGATTGTTCCATGCCAATATTATTCAACTTTTACATACTTTTAGCAACTTTTTATACTATTTTTTGGGACTAACATATTGATCCAGTGCCCAGTGCCAGTTCCTGTCTATTGCATGTTTTTTGTTTCGCAGAAAACCCATACCAAACGGAGTCCAAACGGGATAAAAACGGACAGAGAATTATTTTGGAATATTTATGATTTTTGGGAAGTAAAATCAACGTGAGACAGTGCCCGAGGGGGCCAGAAGATAGGGGGTGCGCCCCAGGGAGGCAGGCGCGCCCTGGACTCTCCTACCCCCCCATAAGGCGGTTGACGCTCTTATTTTGCCGCAAGAAAGCTAATTTTATGAGAAAGATCTGGGCAAAAGATTCACCCCAATCGGAGTAGCGGATCTCCGGATATAAAAGAAACGGTGAAGGGGTAGAATCTGAGAACGCAGAAACAGAGAGATAGATCCAATCTCGGAGGGGATCTCGTCCCTCCCACGCCATGGGACCCAAGGACCGTAGGGGACACCCTTCTCCCATCTAGGGAGAAGGTCAAGGAAGAAGAAGAAGAAGAAGGGGGGCTCTCTCCCCTTGCTTCCGGTGGCGCCGGAACGCTGCCGGGGGGCCATCATCATCACCGCGATCTTCACCAACACCTCCACCATCTTCACCAACATCCCCATCACCTTCCCCCACCTATATTCAGCGGTCCACTCTTTCGCAACCCGCTGTACCCTCTACTTGAACATGGTGCTTTATGCTTCATATTATTATCCAATGATGTGTTGCCATCCTATGATGTCTGAGTAGATTTCCATTGTCCTATCGGTGATTGATGAATTGCTATGATTGGTTTGAGTTGCATGTTTTATTATTGGTGCTGTCCTATGGTGCCCTCCATGTCGCGCAAGCATGAGGGTTTCCCACTGTAGGGTGTTGCAATGCCTTCATGATTCGCTTATAGTGGGTTGCGTGAGTGACTGAAACACGAACCCAAGTAAGGGGATTGTTGCGTATGGGATAAAGGGGACTTGATGCTTTAATGCTATGGTTGGGTTTTACCTTAATGAATCTTTAGTAGTTGCGGATGCTTGCTAGAGTTCCAATCATAAGTGCATATGATCCAAGTAGAGAATGTATGTTAGCTTATGCCTCTCCCTCAAATAGAATTGCAATAGTGATTACCGGTCTAGTAAAGTAGTCAATTGCTTAGGGACAATTCCACAACTCCTACCACCACTTTTCCACACTTGCTATGTTTAGTTTATTGCATCTTTATATAAACAGCCCCTACTTTTTATTTACACGTTCTTTATTATCTTGCAAACCTATCCTATCACACCTACAAAGTACTTCTAGTTTCATACTTGTTCTAGGTAAAGCGAACATCAGGCGTGCGTAGAGTCGTATTAGTGGCCGATAGGACTTGAGAGAGTATTTGTTCTACCTTTAGCTCCTCGTTGGGTTCGACACTCTTACTTATTGAAAGAGGCTACAACTATCCCATATACTTGCGGGTTATCAATGAACATGATTCCAGGGCTGAGAGACTAACCTTTGAAGTGGTCAAGATTACAAGCCCGTATCACGCTCTGTTTGGACGACTGGCTTATGCCAAGTTCATGGCGGCCTTGGTATGTTTATCTGCAGCTCAAGATGCTAGGTTACAAGGGGACCATCACAGTGCATGGAAGCCGGAAAATAGCTTTGGGGTGTGAAGAAGGTGACGCTGCTTATGCTGAATTTGTCTACACAGCAGAGGAATTAAGTTCTACAAAGATAATGTTGATCCGACGGATATGATGTCTTTGAAAAAGCTAACTATAGAGCATGATCCAGTATTGAAGTTTAAGTCGGCCGATGACACTAAGCTAGTTGACTTTGTTCTTGGCGATTCATCCAAGCAGTTCAGTATCAGTGCTAACCTGGATCCAAAATAGGAAATCACGCTCATCGAGTTCATCCGTGAGAATCGGGACATCTTTGCATGGAAACCTTCTGATATGCCAGGTGTACCGAGAGAACTCGCTGAGCACACTCTTAATATTGATCCAAAGTTTAAGCCGATCAAGCAATTCCTTCGTCGCTTCAACGAGGAGAGGCGTAAGGCCATTGGTGAAGAAGTGGCCCGACTCTTGGCGGCTGGGTTCATTATTGAAGTCTTTCATCCTGAGTGGTTGGCTAATCCGGTGCTGGTACTTAAGAAGAATGTTACTTGGCATATGTGTGTGGACTACATAGACTTAAACAAGGCCTGTCCGGCTGATCCTTTTGCTCTCCCTCGTATTGATCAAATCATTGATGCTACGGTGGGTTGTGAGCATTTGAGTTTTTTGGATGCTTATTCTGGTTATCATCAGATCAAAATGGCAGTTAAAGACCAAGAGAAGACATCTTTTATCACTCCCTTTGGAGCCTTCTGTTATGTGTCTATGCCTTTTGGGCTCAAGAGTGCCCAGGCGACTTACCATCAATGTGTGCAGAATTGTCTTAACAGTCAGATTGGGCACAATGTTCATGCTTATGTGGATGATATTGTGGTGAAATCCAGAGAGAAGGAAACTTTGACAGATGATTTGAAGGAGACCTTCAACAATCTCCGGGTCTACAAGATGATACTTAACTCAGCCAAGTGCGTTTTTGGTGTGCCAACAGGCAAGCTCTTGGGTTTTCTGGTTTCTAACACAGGCATTGAAGCTAACCCGGAGATGATCAAGGCCATTACCTTCCTGGCAAAGTCGGCGTGTATCAATGATGTTCAACGTCTGGTGGGTCGTATTGCTGCCTTATTGCCGGTTCATAAGCCGGCTAGGTGAGAAGGCTATACCGTTGTACCAGATGATGAAAAAAATAGATCACTTTTGTATGGAATGATGTTGCTAATGACGCGTTTGAAGGTTTGAAGAAACAGCTAGCTGAGCCGCCAGTCCTTGCTACTCCTATTGATAAGGAGTCGTTGTTATTATATGTGGCTGCTAACGCCCGAGCTATCAGTGTAGCTATTGTGGTGGAATGGAAGGAAGCAGACAAGGAATAGTCGGTTCAACAACCGGTTTACTATATAAGTGAAGTGCTTATTCAATCCAAGCAGAGGTATCCACACTAGCTGAAGCTCGTATATGGGGTGTTCATGGCCAGTCGGAAGCTTAAGCAATATTTTTTGGGTAATCCCATCACTGTGGTTAGTTCTGCTCCCTTAGGGGATATTATTCAAAACAGAGAAGCCACAGGTCGGGTAGCCAAGTGGGCCATTGAGCTTGGACCTCATGGTTTGAAGTATATGCTTCGCACGACCATTAAATCTCAAGCACTTGTGGATTTCATCAATGACTGGACAGAGCTGCATATGATTGAAGAGAAGCCAGATAACACATATTGGACTATTCACTTTGATGGGTCCACGCAATTGGAGGGTTCGGGGGCTCGAGTTGTCTTAGCTTCCCCTCGAGGTGACAAGTTTTGTTATGTTTTAAGGTTGATGTTTCCCTGTTCGAACAACGCATCTGAGTATGAAGCCCTGCTCCATGGTGTTTGGATGGCTAAGGAGATGAGTTTAAGCCGGGTAAGATGTTTCAGCGACTCGGACTTGGTGGCTCAGCAAGTTTCAGGCAAATGGGATTCCAAGGATCCACTCATGGCGGCTTATGGCCGCGAGGTTGACGCTATTGCTGGGCATTTCAAGGGTTATCAAGTGGAACACATCGATCGCAGGAAAAATGAGGCGACTGATGCCTTAAGCCGGTTAGGGTCCCAGCGTAAGCCAGTGCCACCAAACACTTTCTTGGATATTCTTCATAACCCTACTGTCAAATTGCCTACAGAGGAAGATCTGGCTATTCCTGACCCAGAAGCACAATTGGTGGCGGCGCTTCATGCTATTCCTGATTGGACGGTTCCATATTTGGCTTATATGACCCGTGGAGAGTTACCTGAGGATGAAACTTTGGCCAGACAGATAACCCAGTGATCTAAGTCAATGACAATTGTTAACGGAGAGCTGCACCACTGCAGTGTTACTGGGGCATTTCAGTGTTGCGTTTCTCCTGAAGAGGGCCGTGAAATTCTTCGTGACATTCATGAAGGAGATTGTGGTCATCATGCCGGCTCATATCTCTCGTGGCTAAAGCTTTTCGTCATGGATTTTATTGGTTGACGGCTCATGCTGATGCAGAGGATTTGGTCAATAAATGTGACGGTTGTCAGAAATTTTCATGGCGAGCTCACATGCCGGCTAAAGAGTTGAGGATGATTCCAGTTACTTGTCTGTTTGCAGTTTGGGGGCTTGATATGGTTGGGACTTTTAAAAGCTCCAAGGACAAAAAGACCCACCTTTTGGTGGCGGTTGACAAATTCACAAAGTGGGTCGAAGCAGAACCGGTCAGTAAGTGTGACACGGCAACAATGGTTCAATTCATCAAAAAGGTGATTTTTTGCTTTGGTTTTCCCCACAACATTATAACTGATAATGGCACTAATCTGTCCAAGGGTGCTATGAAAGAGTTTTGTCAACGTGAGCATATTCGACTTGACGTATCGTCAGTAGCTCACTCTCAGTCTAATGGTCAAGCTGAAAGAGCCAATCAAGAAATTTTGACAGGCACCAAGCCCTGACTTATGGTTCCCTTGTAGAGGACGCCGGGTTGTTGGGTGGAGGAGTTACCTTTAGTGCTATGGAGTATCAATACTACCCGCAACAGATCTACGGGTTACACACCTTTCTTTATGGTTTGTGGAGCAGAGGCAGTTCTTCCTAGTGACATCCGTCACGACTCGCCCCGTGTGGCGGCTTATGTTGAAGCTGATAATGAAAAAGCACGTCAGGATGCACTTGACCTGTTAGATGAGGAGCGTGACCTTGCGGCGGCTCGTTCGGCAATTTATCAACAAGATTTGCGTCGTTGTCATAGCTGCCGGGTTAAGACCAGAACCTTTCAAGAAGGTGACTTGGTGCTCCAGCTCATCCAGGATCAAACTGATATGCACAAGCTATCCCCACCTTGGGAAGGACCCTTTGTGGTCAGCAAGAATCTGAACAATGGGTCATACTACCTTATCAATATTCGAGACCACAAGGACTCACGTAAGTCGGAGGAGGAGACCCGCCGGCCGTGGAATATTGCTCATCTTCGGCCTTACTACACTTGAGCCACGGGCTCTTATAATGTACATATTTTGATAATGTATATATTATGATTAGAATAAAGCAGGGCCTCTGTCATTTCACCTCCAAGAATACTGAGTCTTTTTCATTATGAAAAGGTCATTTGGGGGCTTCCTGTTCAAACATAGGCGTATTCACCAAAGAGAACATAGCTGTGAATATCCCTCTTGATCGGCGCCATGCCAAAATTTCAAAGGTCACTTGGGGGCTTCCTGTTCAAACATAGGTTTATTCACCAAAGAGAACATAGCTGTGAATATCCCTCTTGATCGGCGCCACGCCACAATTTCAAAGGTCACTTGGGGCTTCCTATTCAAACATAGGTGTATTCACCAAAGAGAACATAGTTGTGAATATCGCTCTTGATCGGATCAAGGCCACAAAGCACTTGGGGGCTTCCTGTTCAAACATAGGTGTATTCACCAAAGAGAACATAGCGTTACTACCCTTGTGAGCTGGTTTGGAACACCAGGTGTATTCACAAAAACCTTCCGGGTTCTCCTGCTTTGTAGAAACTATCACTCCACCCGGGTAATCCTGGAATGACAAGCCGTACTCTTGACAGTCAATCTTACATAGACCCTGAACTTGTCAAGGTTAAAATGGCGGTCATGTGAGGCCGGTTTCACAAAGTGTAAAAGGTTAACTTAGTGGCTTGGCGGCCCATGAAAGCCTCGGAGCTTTAGGCTTGGCGGCCTACGAAAGCCTCGTTTTCTCACTTTGCTCGGCTTTTGAACATTTTTTGGGTTCATCTTGGTACCATATTGACATATGGTTTAAAGTGATTCAGGCCATGCAACCTCAATTTTTACTGCTCATATTTGGGTATGCCCGTGGTTTCTGATAACCCGGCCTGGTTTCGGACGATAAGTCACCAGTATATAATGATATTAAATACTTCAAAGTATTATCTTCTAAGTTTTGGGTTATCACCCTTATTGCATTGGTGTCATAAGCCGGCAGCATGATTCAATATCACAGGTATGATATTTTTGTTATAATTATACATGATTACATTTAAACAGGCCCTGGTCATGAACTATTTTAGTCACCAGTGGTTTTATATGGGGTATTATGACCCGCCCTGCGGTAAACCGCTAGGGCTCTTGTGATCTACTTGTGTGCAGGATAATTCTAAATCTCATCTGCACAAATCAACGTCATTATAAGTATAAAAGGATAGTTTTCCAGTGGCAGATCAAACAACGTTGGGCAAAACACAAAGGTGCATGAGGGCACGGCAGATCAAAGTTTTTACTAGCCTATTACATGACTCCATGAGCCAAAATGATTAAGTGTTTTCAGAAGATCAAATATATGCCGCCCATCAGATCAATTGTCTTGGCCATGATGGCTTGAAGCTTCTGGATCATCCTTCTCCAGTTCTTCGTCCTCCTCTACTGCCTGGAAGTTTGGTGATGACCAATCGATGCCACACAGGGCTTGGAATTTAGCTTCATCATCTATAAGTTTGGATGGTTCAACTTCAGGAGCGAAAGTATGCTTACAGATTGGTGTAATTAGATCCATCACTTTATAAGCCAGCGAGGGCATCTTCTGATTCTCCATGTCATAAGCCGGTTGGTATCTTGAAAGATCAGTTTCATTGGCAATCAGGCTGGCCAGGGAACGTATCTCCTTCACGCAGGCAACAAAGTCTATCTTCTCAAAGGGACTGCCATCTTCTTTTAAGCTTGGATATCCAGTGGCTAAATCGGTCGGGTCTAGCTCTGCTAGCCATGCCTTTGCCCGTCTTAAAGCTGACACAGCACCGGCTCTTGCAGATGACCGCTTCATCTCATTAATCCTCTCAGGCAGAACAGAAAGCTTTTTCAAGACATCACTCAAGAGAGTAGGTGCTTGATTAGTCGGAGAAATTGTGGCCAGTGCGCGCTGAGTTCCAGTATATAGCTACTCAACAAGTGTATAAACAGCCTTCAGCTTCACAAGCATCTCTTGACTAAGATTGGTGCTCCCAGGACCTGAATAATAATTATGGATTGGTTAGAGGCGGTTTCTACCATCAAGGAAGAGATTCAAATTTGATACTGTCGGCGTTTTGGGAACGGGGGTCCCCAGACTTGCCTGCCTGCGGCCTGCGGCGTGGCTCAAGTGAAGGCCTAGTGAGCCCAGCTTCATCAGCTCAAGCTCAAGACCCTCGCGAGGGGCCAAGCCTCGCGGGGCGGACGACAGGAAGCTTCCTCAGGAGCAGCCTCATCAGGCAGGCTGGCGAGGAGGCGGAGAGATCAAGGCAGGGCACCTCGCGAGGAGCCCGTGACGCAAGCCATGACGATCGAGACCAGGCGGGTGCCAGGCGGGCGCCGGCCTGCGCAGTTTCCTTGTTTCCCCTTTGGTGCAAAGAGGGCAAGCACAGGCCAAGGAATCAGGCAAAGGTTACCGCATAAGCGCAACAAGACCAAGACCAGCAGAACGGCAGGATGGAAGTCATCGTGGAGCCCAGGACGGCGTCACCGCCAGAGTCTTTGGCAGTCGAAGACCAACTTTAGTCAGGATAAGTGTACTAGATGTTCCCCTTCAAAATGGCCAATTGTTGGCGCCCTTCCCGCTCATTATTTGGGAAGAGGCTCAGTGTCGGTGTCAAAACCGGCGGATCTCGGGTAGGGGGTCCCGAACTGTGCGTCTAGGCGGATGGTAACAGGAGACAAGTGACACGATGTTTTACCTAGGTTCGGGCCCTCTTGATGGAGGTAAAACCCTACGTCCTGCTTGATTAATATTGATGATATGGGTAGTACAAGAGTGGATCTACCACGAGATTAAGGAGGCTAAACCCTAAAGCTAGCCTATGGTATGATTGTTGTAATGTATGTTGTGTCCTACGGACTAAAGCCCTCCGGTTTATATAGACACCGGAGGAGGCTAGGGTTACATAGAGTCGGTTACAATGGTAGTAGATCTACATATCTGTATTGCCAAGCTTGCCTTCCACGCCAAGGAAAGTCCCATCCGGACACGGGACGGAGTCTTCAATCCTGTATCTTCGTAGTCGTGGAGTCCGGCGGACGATGATAGTCCGCTGTCCGGACACCCCTAGTCGAGACTCTCTCAAGAGCCCTGAACCAGGCTTCAATGACGATAAGTCCGGCGCGCATAATGTTCGGCATTGCAAGGCGGGTTCCTCCCTTGAATAATCCAGAGAAGATCATGAACACCAGGATAGTGTCCGGCTCTGCAAAATAAATTCCAAATTTCCACCGTAGAGAGAATAAAATGTACACAAGTCCAATCTGCTGACGTATTATGCGGCATGACATCACACTGCTACCAGGCTTTTACTCGAATCGTTTTTTATTATACCACCTCGGCACGTTTAGCGAAGCGGTTTCCTTGGCACTTCTTGTCGAAGCAGAGATCGTGTCCACCTTATTCCGGGATTCTCATCAATACGGACGTGGGTAACCCAACTGCGCCATTGATGGTGGCTCTTGGGAGATAAGCGAGTTTTACCAGGCCGGTGGGGGACGCATAGTCTTCGTCCGCCTATATATAAGAGATAAGGATTTACCTTCTCACCTACGCCTTCTTCCTCCTTTGCTTATCCATCTCCGCGCACTCAAGCTCCAACGCCCAAGCTTGCGCACCTCACCTCGACTTTCTCTGATCATGTCCGGAGCGGGAGGCAAATGGTTGACCTCCACCGTTAAGGAGGAGCACATCACCAAGCTGCGCAGCGCCGGATACCTTTCCAGCGATATCGCGCATCGGCTGCCCGACGAGGGGCAGCTCATCCCTACCCCTGGGCCCCATGAGAGGGTCGTCTTCCTTCCCCACTTCCTCCGCGGACTGGCCTTTCCACTGCACCCTTTCATCCGGGGGCTCATGTTCTATTACGTCCTGGATTTCCACGATCTGGCGCCGAACTTCATCCTCAACATCTCGGCGTTTATCGTCGTGTGCGAGGCTTTCCTCTGCATCCGGCCCCACTTCAGCCTGTGGCTCAAGACCTTCAACGTCAAGCCGAAGGTTGTAAAGGGCACGCAAGCGGAATGCGGAGGCGCCATGTTGGGCAAGTTGCCCAACGTTCTTTGGCTCGAAGGGGCCTTTGTGGACTCCATTAAAGGGTGGCAATCGGAGTGGTTCTACATCACCGAGCCGCGCGAACCCACATGGGCGGCGGCCCCCGAGTTCAGATCTGGCATCCCCACGCAGCTCACCTCCTGGAAAGAGAAGGGCTTGTTGTGGGGCAATCCGAAGAGCCGGGACTCGAGCTCAGATCCGTGGTGAGCAATAAGCTCAGGCTCGTCGACGTGATCCAAGTCATGCTCATCCGCCGGATTCTCCCATGCCAAGAACGGGCATTCAATCTGTGGGACTTCAATCCGGAACGGCACCAGGCGCTAAGCGGGCTCTTCGACATGACGTATGAAGGCACCTGGAGGGTGCTGTTTAAGGGCGCCGAAGCCCCCGCATCCGCGACGGAAGATCGCGGACTTCGCTCACAGCATCCAGCTAACGAGGTAAGTGATTCGACCCCTTTACGGGACACTTGTGGTAAACAGATTGATTCTAAGAGGGTTTCAATCTCTCTTTTCCTTTGATAGGAATGGATGGAGAAGGCCGAACAACTCATCTGCCCGGCTCCCATGCCAGAAGACCCAGTGAACGCCCGTCTAGCAGGGCTGCTGGTTCCGGCACCACACGTGGTGCCGGAGAAGAAGGCCAAGAAGGTGGCCACGGGGACTCGAAAGAGTTCCCACAATCAAGCGTCCGACGACGAGGCGGACTCCTCCCCCGAAGACGAGGAGGAGGAAGAAGACTCTCTCCCGGAGGAGGGAGAGAGGAAGAGGAAGGCTTCCCCAATAGGGGAGGCTGAAGGGTCCAAGAGGGGGAGAACTATTCCCCCGGACAGTTTTGCCAACACCATCGTTGGCAAGGAGGAGTGGCCTTCGAGGGCCAGGCCTCCGGCAAGATCGTAAGTATCCGGATCCCTGATATGCAATTTCTTTCGTGTCACCTAATGTCCTACTAATGCCGCATACTGTCCGCAGTCCGGCCGATGATGATCTCCCCACTTCATCGAGCGGGTCGTTGGCCCCGTCGGATGTGGATTCACTTCCGACTGCCTCTACCCCCCGCGCCGATGAGGACGCCGAGGTGGGATCGCAGAGAGGGACCCATCAGAGGAGACTCGAAGCGCCCGCCAGCAGCCTCCCGGACTTTGCGCCGGACTTCTACGCCGGAACCTGCAACGGTTCCAGAGTCCGGCAATGACCCCTTCAAAGAAGGGCAAGATCGTGACGCCGGCGGCCTCCGTCCAACCGGGGCGCGGACAACTTGTTGGGCGCTTAAAGGCACTTCCATCGAGGAAGAACACCGCACTATCATGAGTGCGGTGATTCAAGGTTCACTTGCCAAGAGCGGGCTGACGAAACTGCAGCAGCCTTCTAACAAAGCTTTGAGGTAAGAAGTTATAATTATGCAATGTAATACCGCATAGACAGTAGCCCTTGATGCTCAGTTTGGTGTTCGGAAAGAAAATCCGGACTGAGGATCTAAGAAGATATACACATGGTTGCTTAAAATATGTCAATATGGGTTTGCAGGCTCTTATTGCCGACCTCTGCCAGACCGATCATGGAGGTCGGTGCGTAGAAGCAGGATCTCGAGCGGTCCGAGCAAGAGCTCGGCCATGCCAAGAAGCAGCTCGAGGACAAAGAAGGTGAATAACACCATGTTGAATAATTACCTTACAGAAAAGGATTTTGGTTGCAATAAAATTAACAAGGATAATATGGGTTTTGCAGGGGCCACGAACGAGGTGGCAGCCCTGAAGGAGGCTGTGTCCACGGCCGAATGCAGTGCGGCCGCGGAACGGACAGAGCGAGAAAAGCAGGAGGCACAGGTGGCGGCAGTACGGCAAGATCTCCAGGCTCTCACAAAGAAGCATGAGAGCTTGGAGTGTGACTCCAAGACTCGAGAGTCCGAGCTTGCCTCGGCTCTCGAAAGTGCCAAGTCTGCCAAGGCCGAGGCCCGTAAGGCCCTTCAGGAGGTGGAAGATGTAAAGAAGATAGCGGCGGGTAAGGCATTTTTCATGCAAAGCAAGCATGTTAATGTAAACTACCTGACACTTACCCGCATTCGGAGCTCTCCAGGGGCGTTTGCAGATCTGTCGCGTAGTGTGTCCGATGCCGCCGCATTCTATCGTGGCGAGGAGGGAGCTCGACGGAGAAGGTCTTCGGTCTCGATGCGCTAAGGCCGCCATCCGGTGCCCCAAGCGACCAAATGAAGCAGCTGGTCGAACTCCTAAAGGTAGTGAGGAGGCCATGAAGGGCCTTATAGTCCGGTTGTGGCTCGACAGGCCATGCCCGGGAGCTACTTGCCTCATGTGGTGGCTGGTGGATGCGTGCCCGGGTGGAGGTCATCAAGCGCTCGCTTTGTATTGAAGGTGCTCGTCGGGCCCTTGCCGCACAAAAGGTGCATCGGGCAGGCTGGATGCGAGAAGCTTCTCATTGACCCGCCGCCACCGGGCAAGGAGTATCGACGCCCAAGATGTATTATAAAACTATCTGAAGGGAGCCCGCGATATTATGATGAATGCCCCAGAGATGTAATTTTGAGTAAACTCGCTATGTATTATCCTCAGTCGCTGAAAACTTCGTTCATATGCGCATTAAGCAACGCTTGTTTAGTTTAAAATATTACCTTCATGCGGCCGTTTATAAAATCGAGAGATGGCAAGTCGTTGGCTTCAGCCCCGAGCATGAAAGTTGGGGTGTTCGGGATAAACTTGAGCACTCTTGTTCCCATTTTTGGGTCCATCTAGGGAGGCGCTCAACACAACGAACAAGGCAACCGGACTTATAATGCTTGAACACTCACTTAGCCATAGAATTCTATAATTTTAAATTTCGGCGAAGACCCTGGTATTCGGAAGACCGAATCCGGGGCGCTATCCACGCCTTCGTCGGACATTTATCCGGAACTTCGCTCAAAGCGGCGTGAGTCTTTAAGGACTCGAAAAAACCTCTCGAACAGCGACCAGTCTCTCTCCTTATCATGCCGGTCAGTTTTAGCTTTCTCCACTGAGGCGCTCGCCCGGCTCAACCGGGGCGCAATCGCAGTGGTTCTCCCAGTGCCACCTTAGCCGACAGAGCGGAACGTAAGGCACCAAAACATGGGAGCCGGGCAAACCCAACTATTGACCCAAGACATGATTCGGAGCCGGTTCATATAATGCTATAAGTTCGGGGTGCCGAACTTATGAAAGTGTTCGGACTTATCACACCATAATGTGGGGAACATAAGCCCCTGGTGTATTAGACCGTACCAAAATATACGGGTGCAAGATGTCATGTAATGAATATATGTATATAAAGTAATGTAATTGCAGTCGAAAAGTGCTGCATTATTTATTAAAGGAAGTCTGCTATGAGTGTGGACTGATACAAATAGTGCGGTAAGCAAGGGATTTGGACTAATTAAACATGTCCCCCTCCAGGGATGAGCTGCAGACTTGGTGTGTATAATCGAATTTAATGCTCGTAATTGAGACCACCTGAGTTTTCGTCGCAGCCTTCTTTCTTCCCTGGCTGTTGCATCGTGAGTTCGGCAGGTTCACCGCCGGACAGGGCCTCTGGTTAACGGAGTCCTGTGTATACAAAGAAGGAAAATAATAATAAAAAAGGCGCCTTGCGAGCCCCTCGGTGTGTCGAGCCGCACTCTGGGTCCATTGTGATTGTGCCCCTTCCCTGCGCCCATGGTGTCTCCAAAGCGTAATGATGATCGCGGAGGTTGTTCTTACAATCATGCGAGGGCGGGGTTAGGGCCGCATTACTCGTGTGCTCGATCGTGCAGGTTGTCTTGGTTGGTATTGCTTGGTAGCGTTTTCTTTGTATCCGGCCGTTCAACGGCGGACTCGAAAATTTTCTTAAAAGGCTGCTCAGACTTACGCGAGAGAGCAGTATGTTCCTCCGTTCGGAGGGCGTTCCGTATTTCCGTTGACCGTGATGACTCCACGAGGGCTGGCATCTTGAGCTTGAGGTATGCATAATGCGGCACGCGTTGAACTTTGCAAACACGGTTCGTCCGAAGCGAGCGTGATAGCCGCTGCGAAATGGGACTATGTCGAAGATTAACTCTTCGCTCGAAAATTATCCGGGATCGAAGACTACTTCGGTGTGGTGAGCCCGTACAATTAGCTTCCACACGGTATGACACCTTTAAAGGTTGTCTTTGTAGGTTTAATCCTTGAGGGTCTATGTCCATCTTGTGCCTTCGTATCCCGATAAAGCAGGTTCAGCTACTACCGCCGTCCATCGAGGACTCGTGAGTGAAATTCATCGGCGATTGGGTCTAAAACCAATGCGGCGAATCCGCCGTGGCGTATGCTGGTCGGATGGTCTCTTCGATTGAAAGTGATCGGACAAGAGGACCATGGATTGAACTTCGGGGCGACTGGCTCCATCGCATAGACGTCCCTTAGTGCGCGCTTCCTCTCCCTCTTAGGTATATGGGTTGCGTAAATCATGTTCACCATCCGCACTTGTGGGGGAAACCCTTCTATCCTCTATTGTTCGGCGGTCGGGTCTCCTCCTCGTCGTCGTTGTTTAGCCCCTTGTCATTGTTTTCGGCAATTAACTTGCCTGCCTGCTTAAACACCCAGCAATCCCTGTTAGTGTGATTGGCTGGCTTTTCGGGGGTGCCATGTATCTGGCATAAGCGGTCGAGTATTCGGTCCAAGTTGGACGGACCCAGAGTGGTTCTTTTGAATGGCTTCTTCCGCTGACCGGGTTTAGAGCCTCGGAATCCGGCGTTGACTGCCGTATCCTCCTTATCGTCGCCGTTAATGCGGCGTTTGTTTTTGTTTCGACGTGACCTGCCGTTATGGTCCTTAGTATCCGGACTGCCAGAATTCTTATTGAGGTTGTTGCTGCGAGCTAGCCAGCTATCCTCTCCCGCGCAAAAACGGGCCATCAATGATGTGAGTGCTGCCATGGATTTCGGCTTTTCCTGTCCCAGGTGTCGGGCTAGCCACTCATCGCGGATGTTATGTTTGAAGGCTGCGAGGGCCTCCGCATCCGGACAGTCGACGATTTGGTTTTTGTTTGTCAAGAACTGTTTCCAGAATTGTCTGGCTGATTCCTCTGGCTGCTGAATTATGTGGCTTAGGTCATCGGCGTCTGGTGGTCGCACATACGTGCCCTGGAAATTGTCGAGGAATGTGGCTTCCAGGTCTTCCCAACACCCAATTGACTCTGCGGGCAAGCTGTTAAGCCAATGCCGAGCTAGTCCTTTAAGCTTGAGTGGGAGGTACTTGATGGCATGGAGATCGTCGCCGCGGGCCATATGGATGTGAAGGAGATAATCTTCAATCCAAATCGCGGGGTCTGTTGTGTCGTCGTAGGATTCGATGTTTATGGGTTTAAACCCTTCAGGGATTTGATGATCCATTACTTCGTCAGTGAAGCATAGCGGGTGTGCGGCGCCTCTATATTGAGCAATATCGCGACGCAGCTCGAGAGAGCGTTGTCTGCTGTGTTCGGCCCGGCCGGGGTTATTGTATCCGGCGCGACGGTACTCGTCGTGGGTCGCGGGCGCCCGTGATCCGTAGATGGATCTGGATTGCCTTGCTTTGTCCTCAATACATCTCGCAAGTCCGCGCGTTCCCTCTTGGCCGTACTTTTGGAGCGATGCGGGGTATGGTCTTTGTGGAGGGTGCGGATGCCTCTCATCGCGACCACGGGGTGGTCGGTCGGCCGTATCATGCGCTGGTGATGAAGGTATGTATGCTTCCTCCTCTAATCGGGGGAGCAACTTGCGTCTGGGGTAGCTTTTGGAGGGGCGTTCGAGTTTAAACTCTTCGGACGCGAGGACCTCGGTCCATCGATCGGCCAGCAGGTCCTGATCAGCTTGAAGCTGCTGCTGCTTTTTCTTTAGGCTATTTGCCGTGGCGATAAGCCTGCATTTAAAACGCTCTTGTTCGACGGGATCCTCGGGCACGACGAATTCGTCGTCGTTGAGGCTTGCCTCGTCTTCGGAGGGAGGTATATAGTTATAATCCTCGACCTCTTCGTCTGCCGCCCTCTCGTGGGGGTTTCTTCTGCGTCCTCCTGCGCTGAGTCTTGCTGGAGGTGATTATCTTCGGCACTCTCTGGGGTATTATTATCTCCTGTGCCGGAATCTCCATTCTTGTTGTGGCGGGATTTAGAGCGGCGCCGCTGACGACGGCGCTTGGGCTGTTTCTTTAAGGAATCTGCCTCCGCTACTTCTTCACCGTCCCCGTCTTTTGGGGTGTCCACCATGTATATGTCGTATGACGAGGTGGTCTTCCAATTGCCTCAGAGGCGCTGGTTCTGTAAATCTCCGGCATTGTCATCCATAGCGTCGATGTCTTCGGAGTCGTAGTCTAGCATGTCGGTAAGATCGTCGACAGTGGCTACAAAGTGGGTGGTGGGTGGGCTCTGAATTTCTTCGTCGTCCGTATCCCAACCTTCCTGGCCATAGTCCGACCAGGATTCTCCTGATAGCGAGAGATGCTTTAGCGAATTTAGGATGTCGCCAAAGGGCGAGTATTGGAATATGTCCGCGGAGGTGAATTCCATAACCGGCGCCCAATCCGATTCGATTGGCAGGGGCGCGGGAGGTCCGGAGTCCGGCAAGGAGTCCGGGACCTCGGAGTCACGAGTTTCGCGAGGGACAGGATTAGTGTTCGGCTCCATCTCCGTGGAAGTTGAAGCCCCCGAGGTGGTGTCCATCCACCGGTCCTCGATCTGGGCGATCGGCTCCGGACTAAGGGCCAAAGCGGATTCGTGTGCGGCCACCAAGGCCTTTGTTCGTGGCAGAGCTAGATCGTGCCCATCGCAACAATCTTGGCGCTTGGCTTTGGCTCGAGCCCGTCGAAGATCAAGTCCCGCGGATGTCGGCCAGTGAAGTTTAGGCTTCGAATCGACCGATGGCTAGGGCGTAGCTTCGATCTGCTCCCGATGGCCAAGTGAATTAGCCCGCAGCGGCGGCCCGAATCTGAAGATCTGTCCGGGAGAAAAGTCTCACCCAGGCAGCATTGTTGATTGAAGATGCCATCAAGCCTATCGGTGACGACGAGGAACTCTCAATGAAAGCACCAATGTCGGTGTCAAAACCGGCGGATCTCGGTAGGGGTCCCGAATCGTGCGTCTAGGCGGATGGTAACAGGAGACAAGGGACACGATGTTTTACCCGTGTTCGGGCCCTCTTGATGGAGGTAAAACCCTACGTCTGCTTGATTAATATTGATGATATGGGTAGTACAAGAGTGGATCTACCACGAGATCAAGGAGGCTAAAACCTAAAGCTAGCCTATGGTATGATTGTTGTAATGTATGTTGTGTCCTACGGACTAAAGCCCTCTGGTTTATATAGACACCGGAGGAGGCTAGGGTTACACAGAGTTGGTTACAATGGTAGGAGATCTACATATCCGTATTGCCAAGCTTGCCTTCCATGCCAAGGAAAGTCCCATCCGGACACGGGACGGAGTCTTCAATCTTGTATCTTCGTAGTCGTGGAGTCCGGCGGACGATGATAGTCCGGCTGTCCGGACACCCCCTAGTCCAGGACTCCCTCACTCAGGGCCTCTATAAAGGGACTAGCCACCACAATAGGGAGGCATCTGATCCAGATTGCGTATAGACTAGAGAGAGAGAGGCGACTGAACTCACCCAAGCAGTTCATCGCACTAGCTCACGAACAACCCCTCGCGAGGTTGTTCTCCTTTTGTATTGTTCATCATCAGCCCCTAAGGCAAACCACCACGCCACACACTGGAGTAGGGTATTATACCACAATGGTGGCCTTAACCAGTATAAACCTCGTGTCCCTTGTGTGTTCTTCTTTCTAGCCTAGATTCCTTGCGAGGCTTCGAGACGCGAGTTGGTAGGGGAAAGATCTTCGTGTGCACCCCAGAGTTCAAACCTCAAGGGTCTGCCGGAACCCTAAATCCGACATTTGGCGCGCCAGGTAGGGGTGCGCCGGAATCCTTCTTCCGTCGCCTTGCGTTTCGTCGCCTCACCGTTCTGATGTCAAGCGACCCGACTGCCAACGCCGACCACTGGGCGGCATGGCCTGCCCACGCCATGCCGCCGGCCCAGGGCGACCTCAATCTTGCGCCTCAGGCAGCTCGCGCTCCACAGGGCGCTGCGGGGCGCGGGCGACGCGGCCAAACGCCGCCTGCCCTCACACCGCGGCAGGTGCGGTCCTCAAGCCACGCCGCGGCCACAGCGCCGCACACCCGACGGGAGCAGGCGAACTCTAAGGCCGCGCTCACGGTGGCCCGAGAGCTGCTATGGTGCCAGCTGCTGGAGGGCGGCCGCGACGTGTTGTGAGAGCGAGTGGCCGAGCTCCTGGACGCTGCCGCCTCGGGAGCACCTCCTTTCTGCGTCCAGCTGCCACCCCAGATCCAGGGCGGGCTGTATGGCGGCCCCATACGTGCCCATGCAACTCCGAGCGGACTCCAGGGCCTACTCAACGCCAACCCGGCCGTCGGCACCGGGCGACAAGTCGCGCCGGCCCCATCTCCGGCCGGCGAAGGAGTGCACGCCGCGGCCTTCGGCCTCGGCGGGCCACCACGCCACCATCCCCAAGACAGCGCTCCAAGCCGGACTGCATGGCACATAGGGCACTACGGCGAGGCCCATGGGGCGGTGGCCCCAGAAGCTTATGTGCCCCACATTGTGGATCGAGAGTGCGCACTGGAAGAAGACCATGGCTCGTTCCTTGGGCCAGGCTGGAGCGAGGATACACCAGAAGCTGAGCTCTTTCAGGAACCCCAAGAGAGCCTCGACGACCGCACCGGTGGCAACAACTATTGGGTACCACTAATTCCTCAGGAGCAAGCTTATGCTAGCCATGGGTCATAGGAGGTACAAGTCGCCGCGGCAGATGGCTGCCCCAATGTTGCAGCCTCTTACCCCTCGGCGCTCGGCGCAAGGCGTTCTCAGGAGGTAGGCCCTCTGCCAGGGAGGTGCCTCAGGGCCTGCCCCCGGCAGAGGACCCGTGGTCGTCGGGGGAACCGTTGGCGCCGCTCTCCCCATTGGCGTCGTCCTTGGTCTCCGACCACCGTCAATGGCGCTAGAGTTTGGCGCAAGGCGGGGCCCTCGTCTGGCGATATGAAGCAAGGCTGATACTTGTGAAGAAGGCCCAGTGCCTGTGAAGCTCGCCGCCCGTGACACTCTCACGTAATAATGAGTGGGGCTGTACACGCCCCGGAGTCTCCGGAGAGCCGCCCTCGGGCCTCGGGGGCTCCCGCCCACGCCCAGTGGCTGCACTTAGCTCCGCGCTGGTGAGAAGACGTCGAAGACTAGACTAGGTGCCGGACGCGGCTTTTTGCCTTTTGCCTTTTCCTCTGTTGTCAAGGTTCTTCGATTCGAATTTAAGTTGGATTTGAGCTTGAGACTTGCGTGTGTTTGGGGAAGGGGTGTTTAGTCTCGTTCGAGCAATCTCTCGTGTTCTAGTTTCGGCTTTGCGTCCAAAGTTAGCACCTGCTGCCTCCCCTCGTGAGCCCCTCGCGAGCCAGGCCGGGCCAAGCACGTCTACAATCCGGACCACTATCGCCGCACCCTCTCCGGAGGTTCGCATCGCAAGATCAATGGGTTCGCCCAAAAGACGCTTGAGGCGCTGCGGCTCCCACAGGCCCTCTCGGGACTCATTAGGGTCAAAAGGTAAACAAGTCAGCTGACACATCGCTGGGCCAGTAGCCCGACATAAGCTCACACGCGGTGTTATACTTACAAGGATACTGATCATAAACTTTACATGAGGGGCTCCCCTCCCAAAATGCTCTTATAGTCTTCAGGGCCGAGCCCGAACCTTCTTCATGCAGGAAAAAAATAGTGGTGACATGCGATCAGTCGGACATGTCACTCACCGCGTCTTCCGGGACGCCTCCAGAGACGTCGCTGGAGTCACTAACATCATCACCACCACCGCCACCACCTCCGTCAGCGCCGGGCTTGTCCAAAACGCCACCTTCATTGGCGGCCACGATCACGCCAGCGTCATCAGATGCGAAGGCTCGGACGAGGGCGTCCTCGTTGTCTTCCACCCATTGCGCCAGGTCGCCCGAATGGCTACGGGCACCGGAGCGATGGCGGCATCGAAATCAAAGTGGGGATCTCTGTCCTGCAGATAGCTGAAGATACGAGAGAGGGCGCCCAAGCAAGGCTCGACTCCTCTCCTCGACAAGCCAACGGGCCCTGTCAGAGCGGGTCTCCAGCTGTGTCACCACATCTGTGAAGAACTGGATGTTGCCAGCATAGTTGATCACGCGAGGCTCAGCAACAGCCGCCTCGCAAATGTTGCCCATGGCCACATTGGCCCTTTCCCTGAGCGTCTAGAGCATGGGGGCATGCTCATGCTCCAGAGTCTGCCATTGATGGATCTCGTCCTCATTCCGCCGCGCGACGGCCTCGGCGCCATCGACCTTCTGTTGGAGAAGAAGCAGCTCGGCGCGGGAAGAGGCCAGCTTCGCCTGTGCTGCATTGAGGGCGGCTGCGGAGGAGTCCGCACTCCGCGTCACTTCAGCCAGCTTGGCCCTGAGGGCCGCGGTCCTACCCTCAGCTTCGGCCCTGATCAGCTCCAGCCTCACTTCGTATTCGCTCTCAAGATCCGAGCGAGCTCCCGCCACGCGGCGGTCGACCTCTTCTTGGACTCGGGCTTCCCGCACGGCGACGTCATCCTCCGCCTAAGTCACCAGGCGCTCCCTTGTTTCCAACCGTTCAAGGTCAAGGTTGCGCTTGGCGGCCTCCAGCGTCAGTGCCTCCTCGCGCTTCAGGAGCTCCGCCTGGTCGACGGAAGCCCTCTTCAACGACACAAGGGCCGCCTGGCGCAGTTCCACTTGCCGCTCCAGAGAGCTGCTCCACGCTTGGAGCTCCCACGCGCGCTCCTCCGCATCCTTGCGACATCGGTCTGCTTCCCGGGCCTCCTCGACAGCTTGGGAGCAGGCCTCTCGCGAGGCCGCCAGCGACGCTTCAGCCTTGGCATTGTCAAGGTCACGCTGGTGACGCGCAAGGGCGACGGCTAACTTCAGCTTGCGCCTCTCCTCAGCGAGGCGCAGGCCTTCAGCCACAAGGCGCGCATCCTCGCCAGCAAGCTCCGCGCTGATCCGGCTCACCGCATCCGCCGCCCCCTGGAGGAACTCTTGACGAAGGGCGCGACGCTCCCGAGCGCGCCTGAGCACGTCTTCCGCGTCACCCTCTACCCCTGGTGTAAGCGGAGGGCCCCGCGGCAGCGTGCCCCCCAGCGCGGGACTGGGGGCTGGCGCCCCAGCCATTGCCTGACGGACCTCGCTGGGAATCCAGCCTGGCGCCGGTCCATCCCTAAAGGAGGAACTGAACACCGACTTCAGCCAGTCACCATCCACGATCAGAGGAGGAACGCGGGGCAAGCCGGCTGTGCCCTAGGAGGACTCGTGAAGGGAGGACAGCAGGCGCGCAGTCTCGAGATGCCCAGCGGGATGGACCGCTTCTCCGACCGGTCCAGCGGCAGGGGCGCTGCTTGAGCTTGGCGCGCCCAGGGCTAGCGGAGAAGGCAAAGCTTGGGGGATGGCTCCTGGGCTATCTCAGTGAATTTGGCAGGAAGGGCCCTGAAAGGCCACAATCAGATGCAGGGACAGTAAGGTAAAGGAGCAGAGAGAGAAGAGGACTTACTCGTCCACGACAAAGTACTTCCTGCGCTTCAACAGGCGGCAAGGGCGATCATTGCCACCCAAGGCCTCCTTCCTCTTGTGGAGGTCCTCGAAGTCTACGCGGAACCGGCCTAAGCGCTCGGCGTAGGAGTTGGTCTGTGGCATGGAAGAGGCATCAAGGTGATCAGCGCCAAGGGGACCGGCCTGGGGGACGCCGCCAGGCGCCGCCTCATGAGGAACGGCCGGGGCCTCGGAAGCCCCAGCCTCGGGAGCCGTAAGCCGCAACTCCTCGCCTGCCACTGCTCCAAGACGGGCTTCGGGAGATGCCGCCGGGGCTCAGCGGCGTCGAGATCTCGACATCGGCCCCAGACTCCGGCGGTTCTCGTCTCCCCGCTCCATCACCTGGGGCAGAACCGCCTTGGGCGACCGGAAGAGCAACCACAGAAACTGGGCTCTCGCGGGTCCCCGTGAGGCCAACCGGACGCAGCCCCCACTCGTCAAAGTTGGGCATCTGCCTCACAAAATCGGCCCTGCCCGAGCAAAGATACAAGAGGGCAGCATCGTGTCGAAGGCTTCCTGGGGAAGGGTCGCCAGTCAAGACCCTGAGCACCGTCCGTAGCACTTCAGGCGCCAGATCCTACTCCTAAAGCCGCATGCGGTCTTTGTGCCCTGCAAAGGCCCACATCCAACGGGAGTGGCGCTGGAGAGGAGCAATGCGACATTGGAGGAACTCCTTCACCACCTTGGGCGCCGTCACGTCGAGCGCCCTCAAACTCTGGAAGCGGCGCCAGACGAAGGCGAGCCGGGGGCTATGAGCGTCTCATGTTCCCAGCCTGAGTTGCGAACAGCGGGCAAGGTTGGGTGCCAGAGCAGGGGCTGGGCACTCCGACATCCACATACAGCCACCGCTCTCTAAACCTGGCCTCAAGAGGAGGAAGACTAAAATCGATCCCTGAAGCAGCTGTCTCCGGCACGGCGAGGAAGCTCACACACCCAGAGCATTGAGTGGGGTCACTCAGGCGCAAAGAGAAGAAGTGGCATAGGAGGGCAATGGAAGGAGGGATGCCCACCATTTCCTCGCAAACAAAGGCGAAAACAGCCAGGAGGGTGATGGACTCAGACCCCAAGTGCATCATGTGGATCTAATAATGGGAGAGCACCGCATTGAAGAAAGCGGAAAAGGGGGGAACCAGACCCGCCCACAGGGCATCGGCGAAGAACCGGACCACCGTGACGACCCTATCAAAGGAGGCATGGGACGCAAGCTAGATCGTGGTCCTGCCGCACTCGTTGAAGATGGAGGCAAGAGCAGAGCACACCTTGTTCAAGGCTTCGGGGTTGAGTATGATTGACCGATCAATGGTGGGGGCCGCCACCGAAGACGAGCGGGGTGAACGCGTGGGCTTATTCTCCCTTTCCTTCTTCGTTGGCGCCATGGCAATGGAAAGAGGGGAGAGTTCGAGCTGGATTGGAGGCGGAGGTTGGAGTCTGAGGAGGAAGGAAGGGCAGCAAGCGTGCAAGCGGCAAAAGGGCAGGAAGCGTGTGCAACCACGGGTCCGTCTAGCCGGGCGCGCAATGAGGCATCATGGGGAAGCGGGGACGCCCACGTCCAATCAATCGCCACACGGCGCCCAAGGCCGCAGGCTATCAGGGCCCGCGGCACTTCGCACTTGCCCCTTCTCTTCTCTGCTAAGCCAAGTCCGGGCGCGCCTTAGGCCCGGGGGCTACTGTTGGCGTTCTGGGAATGGGGTCCCCAGACTTGCCTGCCTGTGGCCTGCGGCGTGGCTCAAGCGAAGGCCCAGTGCAGCCCAACTTCATCAGCTCAAGCTCAAGACCCTCGCGAGGGGCCAAGCCTCGCCGGGCGGACGACAGGAAGCTTCCTTAGGAGCAGCCTCATTAGGCAGGCTCACAAGGAGGCGGAGATATCAAGGTAGGACACCTCGCGAGGAGCCCGTGACGCAAGCCATGACGATCGAGACCAGCCAGGTGCCGGTCTGCGCAGTGTCCTTGTTTCCCCTTTGGTGCAAAGGGGGCAAGCACAGGCCAAGGCATCAGGCAAAGGTTACCGCATCAGCGCAACAAGACCAACACCAGCAGAACGGCAGGATGGAAGTCATCGTGGAGCCCAGGACAGCGTCACCGCCAGATTCTTTGGCAGTCGAAGACCAACTTTAGTCAGGATAAGTGTACTAGATGTTCCCCTTCAAAATGGCCAATTGTTAGCGCCCTTCCCGCTCATTATTTGGGAAGAGGCCCAGGGCCTCTATAAAGAGGACTAGCCACCACGGTAGAGAGGCATCTGATCCAGATTGCGCATAGACTAGAGAGAGAGGCGACTAAACTCACCCAAGCAGTTCATTGCACCAGCTCAAGAACAGCCCCTCACGAGGCTGTTCTCCCTTTGTATTGTTCATCATCAGCCCCTGAGGCAATCCACCACGCCACACACTGGAGTAGGGTATTACACCACAATGGTGGCCTGAACCAGTATAAACCTCGTGTCCCTTGTGTGTTCTTCTTTCTAGCCTAGATTCCTTGCGAGGCTTCTAGAAGCGAGTTGGTAGGGGAAAGATCTTCGTGTGCACCCCAGAGTTCGAACCTCAAGGGTCTGCCGGAACCCTAAATCTGACAGATACTAAGGCAACTCACCAAAGATAGCAGAAACCATCTGGGATACAAGGTGTTTTAAACCGGTAAGCTCAGTGGTCACCTCCTGAAGAGCCGCCTCCGCCTTTTCAGCCCGCTGTATCAAGGCAGTTTTTTCTTCAGCCTAGGCGCTTCTTTCAACTTCAAAACTGGTCTTCAGTTTTTTCCGTTTTAGGCAAGCTAAAATCGGAATTTTGAGTCCGCTTTCTGGGTCTCAGATTCTTGGTGCTCCATCCGGGTTTTCACATCAGTCAATTGCGATTGAAGTTGAGCAGTGGTATCCTGTACATACACCGGTTCAAAATCATGTTCATATTTGGGTTACAGAAATAAAGACCCAAGCCTTTGCAAGCAAGAGACTTGGCACTTGTGGGCTAATGCATATTGCTTGTGTCTTCTTAACTATTTTATGATGACCCGTTTGTGCCGCAAACGATCACAACCGGCTCATGGGGGCTACACAAGTAAGCTTTGATTCATAAACAACGATGAACAGGACCGACTCATTCATGCTAATTAAACCGGCCATGTCAACTTCAAGTAGACTAGGGGGCTGACAGGATATGCATAACTCATTAAAGAAGGAGTTCATACCTCAAAATTTTTATGCATCTGCTTCACCATGTCAACTTCAAGATCGCGGCTGGTGTGCACTTGATTGAGATAACCAAAGAATACTTCACCCAATGCTCAGTTGAGAGTAGTTGGCAACGTCAAATCTCACCTTTCGTTTCTCAAGATATTCTTCTTTGGCGGAGTGTTTGGCCAAGACAGTAGGTCTTCCCAGCTCTCTAAAGCCGGTGCTAGTAATCATCACATCATCGGCATGTGTTTCAGCCAGTTTAATTGGGCTTGATGATTTAGTATTCAAAGGATTAGTTGTCTGGTCAATGGAAGAGTCAAGAATTTCTAGTGGAATGTCAAGAACAGGTTCTTCTTGTTGTGGTGCGGAGGTGTCAGACGCATGAATTTGTTGCTCCAGTTCATGGGCTTTGGGGTCTTTGGCCGGCTTAGTTACCTTTGCCTTCTTGCTGGTTTTTGCTTTCCCACTGCATGAGTTATGAGAAGTCAGTACAAAGATAAGAACCTGAGGAGGAAGCAAATAATAAGTAATTGTTATTACCCAGGAGCAGTTTTGAAAGCCGACAGCTCGGACTGTGATGACTCGCCGGAAGAGGAGCGAGAAGTCTCCTGATAATTTGAATCAGGAGAATTAAGTGGTCGGCGGATGAGACCCGCCAGAGGATAAAAAGAGTTCAAATCGGGGATGACCTCATTTCGATGTTTCCTTGGAGTGTTTGGTAAGCCGGAAGATAATTCTTCACCTCCGCTGGTCCGAGTCTATCGCCGGCTCTCGTGCTACTGTTGCTTCAAAAGAAAGTGAGGATCTAGATGAGCTAAGGGGTGTGAAAGCTTACTTTCCAGGTTACTCTTCGAATTTTCTGTCTTGGCAAAGGCTCGGAGTCGGAGGAAAGGATAGTTACCTCTTCCTTGCCAGCTTGATTGGCCGCCATGTCATCCTGATGATAATCAATGTCAATAATATAGTTGAAAAAGGAGCCAAGAGAAACAAGAGCTACCTCCGACTCAGAGCTGTCGTCCAGTTCAAACAACTCAGAAGTACTGGATTTCTTCTTATTCTTCTTGGCAGTTTTCTTGGCAGCCCTGGCCTTTTTGGCGGCTTCATGGTTATATTTCTTTTTCCTAAAATCAGAGTTAGCCTGTGAAAGTCATCAAAGTTGAGTTAAAAGAATATTGGAGTAATGAAGATAAAGTAAGTAATTTAAAGACTCACCTCTGGTGGCGGGTTAAGTTTGCAGAAAGGGTTCAGACCCACTTTGCTGCAGTCTTCCGGATCTTCATTCAGAAGGCTCTTTGTCATTTCATTGATTACCTCATTAGTTAAACGCACGAAGTTGGGGCGTAGTGGATCCTTTTTACCACCCCTGTAACTGTAAGTACACATGAAGCCGGATCGGCGACTCAAGGGTATGATCCGCCAAGCAACCCAACATCAAACCAAGTCAATGCTAGTTAAACCATTTCCCAGCAGAGCCTTGACCTTTGCAACGGTGGGGCGAGCTTTGCACGTTCAACAATGGTAAGCTTCTCAGGAAGATGATGTTTTGAGTCAAGACGCAGGGCACGATAGCCTGGCAGTGGATTCTCGTCGGCCGAAGAGGTATCTTTGCAATAAAACCATGCCTGGTTCCAATCTTTGGGGCAACTCAGCAAGCGAGCATAGGGGAAGATAGCATCTCTTCTTCGTTGAATTGAGATTCCGCCAAGTTCCAAGCTGGGTGCATTCGTAAACTCGTTTTGACGGTTCAGATAAAAGTATTCACTAAATAGTTCAACACTGGGCTCCTCTTGAAGGTATACTTCGTAGAAAACTTGAAAATTGCAGATGTTTGATAGGGAATTGGGCCCGATGTCTTGAGGATGAAGCTGAAAGAAGTACAGAACATCTTGGAAAATTTAGAATCAGGCGGTGAGAAGCCCCGATTCATTTGATCAGTAAAAACAATGACCTCGTCATCCTTTGACTGAGGTCCTTCTTCTTCTGGATTGGGAGCATGATAATGCATGACAGTTTTTTCTGGTAAATAGTCGGTTTTGACAAAATCTTTGAGCGTGTCCTCAGTGACAATGGAAGGAACCCAATTACATGAAGTGGCTGTCTTTGGCGGCATTGTGAAGAAAGAAGCCTAAAAGAAAGAACAATTTTGCCGGTTTAAGTTGATTCATTAAGCCGGAGGTAAAACACTATAGTACATATTCAGAATGGTGGTTCAAAAGGGGCCTAATGATATATGACTAGCTATAACTGGTGATGTAAGCCGCCATGACGATACTGATAGTTAAGATCTATCAAGAGAAAATTTTTGCTAAGTGATGGACAAACAGTTTTCACAGGCTGAAGCTATAATTTTGGATCAGTGGCAGTTCAGAAAATGCAGTAAATTCTAAACCTAAAGCGGCAGCAGAGGAGTTCGTGTGCTTCGATGAGATCTTCTATGAAGAAAAAAGTATTCTGATATTAAAAACAAAGGCTAAACTGCTACCTCACGAGTTTTATACTATATTCAGATCAGAAGCCACTAGGGTTGAAGAAGAAAGCAAAGAACAACGAAGAACATCGAAGAACAAGGCTAACTCTAATGCAGATCTAACGAATAGGGAGATGAACACTTACAGATGCAGATGGACTACGGTGGAGCGCCAGTGTTTTCTGGACTAGTCAGGTTGATGCAGCGGCCTGAGTTGGTGCAGCGGTCGGAGGACGGCTGCAGCAAAGCTCGAGGCGGCAGGGGAGTCGCGAGAGGAAGAAGAAGACGAGAAGGCAAGGGGGGAAAATGAAAGGAGGGTTGTTTGACCCTATTTATAAGGAGAAGGGTAACAGGTGGGCGCGAAAAACGAGGAGGCCAAAGAATGATTATCTAGTCGTTTGGACGCCTCGATTTTCGAAATGGTTATGAAAGATAAGGATCTGTTAAGATATATTGGATATTGTGTAAAATTAATGGTAGATGACATCATGGCAGGTTACCACAATCGCAGGAGATGACGTCATGGCGGGTTATGAGATCTCGCACAAATAAAGAAAGAAGGATTTATTTTCTAAGTGTTGAAGATTGACATGAACAAGTTCAAATCAATCTAAGGCCTAATGTTGGGGATATTACTATTAGGTATGACCCGCCCAGGAGGGTGCCGGGTTATACCTATGGCGGTTCATCAATACAAAGCCCATGAGGATGTTGAAGATGGCGGTTCATGAAGCGAAGGCCCAAGGGCGACTTAAGGCCCATAGGGGTAAACCGCCATATGTGTATGATTTATATTGTAAGGCAGGTACATTTAGTCACCGAGCCGGACACGTTGTTTATGAGCCGGCCAAGACTCCGTGAGCCGCTCGGTGTCAACCTGTGTATATAAAGGGACGACCCGGCGGCAGTTCAGGGCAAGAGACAAGAGATTGAAAGCTAGGCCAAGCGTATTCGCTCCCTGGTAATCGAGACATAAGCAATACCACCTCAAACTGGATTAGGCCTTTACCTTCACCGCAAGGGGCCGAACTAGTATAAACCCTCTGTGTCCTTTGTCCCGTTTAATCCCTTTAAGCTAACCTAGTTGCGATGGCTCCATGACTAAGTCCTCACACTAGGACATCTGCCGTGACAATTCTAGGACAAACTATACCTTGCTCTATCAAACAAAATTATGTCAAAATTGCTTTATGTGATCTAGGAGATGGTGTTAGTGTTATGCCTTTCTCCTTATATAAAAGACTTGATTTGAATAAACTCACACCTACTGAAATATCTTTGCAAATGGCTGGCAAATCAACTGCCATACCTATCAGTTTTTGTGTGGATGTGCCCATTGTTGTTGCAAATGTTACTATCTTAACTGACTTTGTTATTCTTGAGATGCCCGAGGACGACAACATGATTATCCTTGGTAGACCATTCTTGAATATTGCAGGGGCTGTTATTGATTGCAATAAAAGCAAGGTCACTTTTCATGTCAATGGCAATGAGCATATGGTGCATTTTCCGAAGAAGCAATTCCAAGTGAATGGTAATAATGTTATTGAAAAATCTCCGACACTTAGTATTGGAAGTTTTCAACTACCTCTACCTACTGCCAAAAATAAATATGAAATGCTTATTGTTGGTGACATGCATATACCCGTTGAGGTAACTTAGTGTTTTACGAAAGTTCTTCAGTTTCATGCTAATCGGAAGTGGTTGTTAATAAGACTTGATCAACCTTATTAATTGATCATTTTTGAGAGGTATGAAGTTGATGAATTTAGTAAGCACAACCTTCTGCTACCAACTTTTGTTTTCTGTTTTTCTTAGTTAAATGAAAGAAAATGCCATGTTTTATCTATTTTCTGAACTTCTTGTGCAATAAAAAATGACCCAAAAATAGAAGTTCACAGAATGCCCTGAAAATTTAATACGATTTTTTCCGAATATTTCTGAATTTCTAGTGCAAAAAACATCAGAGGGGGGTGCACCTGGTGACCATAAGACACCAGGGCGCACCAGCAACCCCAGGCGCACCCTGGTGGGTTGTGGTCCCCACATGGGTCCCCTCACTTATGTCTTCAGCCCATTTCTTCTCCTACCTCGAGAAAAAAATCGCCATAGGTCTCTCTCTCATGTTCTTGCTCTCAAACCCGCGGATTTCGATCTCTTTGCTCGAAGCTCCATTTCCAAAACTGTTTTGGGGATTGCTACTTGGTTTGTGACTCCTCCATTGCTCCAATTTGTTTTTCCTTCAGTGGATTATATTTTGAATAATTAGTTACTCTTGGTGCTGTTGTGATGAGCTTGCATGTTGAATTCTTAGAGTTCTAAGTAGTTTGAATGCTTAATATAGCCTCTATGCCTCCTTATGAATAGATGCTATCAATCTTGTGAAGTTTGTTGACAAAAAAATTGTAACCCAATTTTTTTTAGAAATTTGTACGCGAATAAAATGTACCTTTCTAGAAGGAGTTCTTCAAGGAGGAGGTCATCGGAGGCATCGTCTAGTAGTGACTCACTGCGTCGGTCTTATGTTGAACCAAGTGCAAGTTCAATAGGGATGCCGCTATCAAATCATGTTTATTGCCGTGCAATGATTTCATGGTGAGTGCAGGTATTAAAGAAGAATTTGAGCAATATATTGACAACGCCGAGCTCGGTCCATACATTGAAGATAAGTGCATCCAACATCTCAGCCTCACAGAAACATTTACTAAAGAATTTAAATTTCATCCTCGTGAGTCTAGAGTTTCATCTAAAATTTATGGCCGTCCATTTAGAATACCTCTAGAAGTGTTGTGTGGTATCTGTAAAATTCCATTCTGGGGTTCGCTGGACGAGCCACCAAGATCTGAGTATGAGTCATTTTTGGTTAACCTTTGCTACGGTGAGGATAGAGGAGAGATACAAGGTAGAATAAAAAGTATACATTTCCCATCAACTCAATACTTTGCACTGTTTAATGGCAAATGCGTCGTAGGCAAACAAGATTGTAGCACACTATGTGCCCCTGACTTGAGCCTCATACACAATACTCTCACCGGTATTAAATGTTATAACTCTGGAGCGATTGTTGCACGCCGATTGCAACATAATGCTGGTAGCGGTTATTTTTATGGTGGGATTTATGCTTCTCGTTTAGCTAAAGAGGTTGGTGTTACACCTCTACCTCATGACCCTATCTTACCCACTCAGTACTTAGACTTTGAGGCCATGAAGCGCCATAAGTTCCTTAAGGCCAAAATCACTGATTATACTTATAACTTGAGGTTCAATAAAAAAATCGTTGTGCATACTGTTTTTGCATGCGCCTGCTGTCTTTGATTATCACAGCAAAGGAAGGTATTATGTTCTTGAGAGCGAGGCCCACGCGCACAATGCGGAGGTCGCTGCTGGTCGGCGGGTTGAGGAGGCTGCACCAAGAGCCTTTGTGAGCTACCACTCTGGCTATTATGCAAGCCGCGGATGGTGATTACCAAGCTAGGCCAAAAGCCTAAGCTTGGGGTAGTACGTATTTCCACCGACATTACATTCATGCTCGCACATTTCATTCCAGTTGTCGATGTTCACACTTTTTCACTGTATTATCCATGTTAGATTTATTTTCTTGCTTTCTTCTTATGTGTTTGAAAAACTTGAGAAAATCCAAAAATATTTATTGCTTCTTTTCAGTTTTTCTTTCTAGTTTAATTAGTTGTAGTATAAAAAGAAAACCCAAAAATATTTCTTGATTCTTCTTCTTGTTTGTTGGAGCTTTCTCGTGTAAATACTTTTTCTCATTTTTATCTTCCTTTTATCTAATTTGCTTTCTTCAAGAAAAACTAAAAACTCCAAAAATATTTCAGTGTGTTTCTCTGAAATTATTTTCTTTTGTTGAGTCATACAGAGGAGAAGACCACGATGAAAATGTTGAGTGGCTCTCATATGCATTATTATCAATCTAACAAAGAGACCAAATTACCTTGTCTTCTCCTTTTTGAATAAAATGTTTGCAGATTCCAGCTTAGTCCAGGACACTCTTGCACTATTATCATTTTTATATCATTCGGTCATGCAAGTGAAAGGCAATGATGACGATATTTGATGAAGTGACTGTGGTAGAGAGAAACGGGTATGAACTCAACTTGTTCTATTTTTGTAAATACGTTTAACCTAGTATCCATGATTCATCACATTATGATCAAACATGTTTGCAATGACAATTAGAGATTATATTTTTTCATGTCGTGCTTAAGTAGCTAGGAGTGGATAATTATTTATCTTGAATGTCAACATGCATCAAAATGATTGTGATGTAGTATATGGTATCCTCCTCTAAATGTTTCAAGTGGCTTGACTTGGCACATGTTCACGCATGTAGTTGAATCAAAACCAACATAGCCTCTGCGATATTTATGTTCATGTTGTTCATATCCTACTCATGCTAGTATTCAATGTTTATTATGCATAATGCATGTTCATGACCGTTTTCGCTCTCTAGTTGGCCGCTTCACAACCTATTTGCTAACCTTCGCCGGTACTAAGCGAAAATACTGCTTGTGCAGCAAAATCCTAAAACCAAAAGTCATTCCAGATGAGTCCACCATATCTACCTATATGCTTTATTAACCTGCCGTTCTAAGTAAATTTGCATGTGCCACCTCTAAATTTCAAACGAACACTTGTTTTTGTGTGTCTGGATTGTTCATAGATCGACAGGGGGGTAGTCGGTATCTTCCATGCTAAGAGGGTTATTCTCATGATGAGTGTTTATTCACTCTCCTTGCACGAGAGGGGCAGTAATAGGGATTCCCAGTCCCGAAATCAAAAATTGCAAATAATTAAACAAAACTCCCCCAGGATTGTTGTTGGTATGGACAGTACCCGTGGATTCGACTAGCCATGGAGTGTGTTTGTTGGTGGAGGGGGGAGTAAACCTTTACTTTTATCGCTTGGGAACCGCCACTAATGTGTTTAGCATGGAAGATATTGATAGCTTTTTGTTGTGATGCAAACAGGAAGGGTGCATTTCCCAAAATTTCATTTATCTCTGATTTAAGCTTCGAGCTCTGGCACCTCTGCAAATCCCTGCTTCTCTCTATGAAGGGACTATCTGTTTAATCTTATGTTGCATCATCACCTTCTCAAACACGCGCCATACCTGAGAGCACTATTGTCATCCTCATGCATTGTGTATAGTTAATGTTGAATGACTCATGACTGGATCTTTTCTACCATGAATTACAATGTTTAGTCGCTACTTGAACTTTGGAGGTGCTTGCATTTATGTTTTGCGGTCTCGGTAAGGGCTAGCGAGATACCATTGTTGTCGTATTACATCATGGTTGTTTTGACAAAGTGTTGTCATTTGAGATATCTTATTATTGCTCACTAGTTGTTTATGTCATTGATATGAGTTAATATAATTTCAAAGAGTCATTGTTGACATGGTTAGTCATGATCTTTGCTGAAAACCTCGGTGCTACTTAAGCTTATTTATGTAAACAAGAACAAAAGATTTCATAAAAGCCTTTCTTTTTCACTTTCAGTTTATCAACTGAATTGCTTGAGGGCAAGCAAAGGTTTAAGCTTGAGGGAGTTGACGCATCTCTGTCGTATCTACTTTTCCTAATGCTTTTGCTCTTGCTTTGGACTCTAATTTGCATGATTTGAATGAAACTAACCTGGACTGACGTTGTTTTCAGTAGAACTACCATGGTGTTGTTTTTTGTGCAGAAATAAAAGTTCTCGGAATGGAACAAAACTTTTTGGAGAATTATTTTACAATAAAAGAAAAATACTAGAGCCAAGAACCACCGAAAGGGGGCCCCCTGGTTGAGCACAACCCACCCGGGCACGCCACCCCCTCCAGGCACGCCCAGGTGGGTTGTGCCCACCTGGTGGCCCCGCAGACCCTAATTCCAACTCCTTAAATACCATTCTCAAAGAAAAAATCAAGGGGGGAGAATTATCACGTGTCACGAGATGGAGCCGTCGCCACCTCCTGTTCTTCATCGGGAGGCCAGATCTGGAGTCCGTTTGGGGCCCTAGAGAGGGGAATCTTTGATCTTCGTCATCACCAACCCTCCTTCATCGCCAATTCCATGATGCACCCCACCGGGAGTGAGTAATCCCTTCGTAGGCTCCCTGGTTGGTGAGGAGTTGGACGAGATTCATCATGTAATCGAGTTAGTTTTGTTAGGGCTTGATCCCTAGTATCCACTATGTTATGAGATTGATGTTGCTATGACTTTGTTATGCTTAATGCTTGTCACTAGGGCCCGAGTGCCTTGAATTCGGATCTGAAATGTTTATTTTCACCATTATATCTATGTTCTAGATCCGATCTTGCAAGTTATATGCACCTGATATGTGTTATGATCCACAAACCCCGGAGTGACAATAGTTGGGATACTTTCCGGTGATGACCGTAGTTTGAGGAGTTCATGTATTCACTATGTGTTTATGCTTTGTTCCAGTTCTCTATTAAAAGGAGGCCTTAATATCCCTTAGTTTCCTTATGCACACCGCTGCCACGGGAGCGTAGGACAAAAGATGTCATGCAAGTTCTTTTCCATAAGCACGTATGACTATTTACGGAATACATGCCTACATTATATTTATGAACTGGAGCTAGTTCTGTATTGCCCTAGATTATGACTGTTATATGATGAATATCATCCAATGAATTCACCGATCCAATGCCTACGAGTTTTCACATATTGCTTTTGCTAAGTTACTATTATTATTATTATTAATGTTATGCTTGCTACAAAATCATTGCTATCACTGTTACCATTACTGTTACTATTACCACTTCTATCAAAACTATCATATTACGTGCTACTGATCATCTTGCTGCAGATATTTAATCTCCAGGTGTTGTTGAATTGACAACTCAACTGCTAATACTTGCAAATATTCTTTGGCTTCCCTTGTGTCAAATCCATAAATTTGGGTTGAATACTCTACCCTTGAAAGCTGTTGCGATCCCCTATAGTTGTGGGTTATCACATATCAAAATTAATAGCAGGTGGTGGTGTCGCAAGCTTACTTAAAACAGAAGGTGAATCAAGTGCAGAGTTAGATAACATTTCCTTACATCCCCTCATCTTAGATGGAACCATCTTGGTTCTATCATCCTTAAGATTCCTCATAGCGATCAACAGCTAAAAATTCCAAGTGAGTCAGCAAATATAGCTATGCTCCCCGGCAATGGTGCCAAAAAAGATCTTGTTAACCCACAAGTATAGGGGATTGCAATAGTTTTCGAGGGTAGAGTATTCAACCCAAATTTATTGATTCTACACAAGGGAGCCAAAGAATATTTGCAAGTATTAGCAGTTGAGTGATTATTTGTATCTGCGGCTGTCTTTCCCCGAAGAGGAGAGGATGATGCATCACAGCAACGGTAAGTATTTCCCTCAGTTATGAAACTAAGGTTATCAATCTAGTAGGAGAACCAAGCAACACTATGTAAACGTTACCTGCACACAAATAACAAATACTTGCAACCCAATGCGTAAGAGGGGTTGTCAATCCCTCCTTGGTATTGAGATTGATAAAATTGTATGAGATTGGATAAATAGATCTAATGAAAACACAAAATAAAATAAATAAATAAAAATGCAGCAAGGTATTTTTGGTTTTTTCGAATAATAGATCTGAAAACAATATGATAGAAAATACCCGGGGGCCGTAGATTTCACTAGTGGTTTCTCTCAAGAAAATAGCATATGGTGGGTAAACAAAGTACTGTTGGGCAATTGATAGAGGAGCAAATAATTATGACAATACCCAAGGTAATGATCATGTATATATGCATCATGTCCAAGATTAGTAGACCGACTCCTGCCTGCATCTACTACTATTACTCCACACATAGACAGCTATCCAGCATGCATCTAGTGTATTAAGTTCATGGAGAAACGAAGTAGTGCAATAAGAATGATGACATGATGTAGACAAGATCTATTCATGTAGGAATAAATCCCATCGTTTTATCCTTAATAAAAACAATACATGTGTGCCTCGCTACCCCTTTTGTCACTGGGTGAGGACACTGCAAGATCAAACCCATCACAAAGCACCTCTTCCCATTGCAAGAAAAATAAATCTAGTTGGCCAAACCAAATCAAAGTTTCGGAGAAGAAATACGAGGCTATAATAATCATGCATATAAGAGATCAAAGAAGACTCAAATAATATTCCTGGATAAAACTTATCATAAACTCACAATTTTTCGGATACCAACAAACACACCGCAAAAAGTCATTACATCAAATAGATCTCCAAGAACATCGAGGAGAACATTGTATTGAGAATCAAAAAGAGAGAAGAAGACATCTTGCTACTGCCTATAGACCCGTAGGTCTATGGTGAACTACTCACGCATCATCGGAGGAGCACCAATGAGGATGATGAACCCCTCCGTGACCGTGTTCCCCTCCAGCATGGTGCTGTAATATGGCTCAAGATTGGATCTCGTGGTTTGTATCTTGCGGCGGCTGGAATTGAATTTCGTAGGGTTTCTAGAATATTTGGGTATTTATAGAGTTGAGATGCGGTGGAAAGGACCTCCGTGGGCCCCACAACCCATCCGGGCCCGCTAGGGGCCTCTAGTGCGCCCTGGGGTCTTGTGGGCACTACGTGCCTTCCCCTAGGTGCTTTCTTGGCTCCCAAGTTGTCTTTTGGTCCAAAAAAATCTCCGAAAAGTTTCACTGCGTTTGGACTCCGTTTGGTATGGATATTCTATGAAGTAAAAAACAAGCAAAAAAAGTAACTGACACTGGGCACTATGTCAATAGGTTAGTCCCAAAAATGATATAAACTTGTTATAAAATGATTGTAAAACATCCCAGAATGATAATATAACAACATGGAACAATAAAAAAATTACAGATATGTTGGAGAGGTATCAACGCGTTGGAGACGTATCATTTAGTTGTCAATTCAACCACACCTAGAGACTAAATATCTGCAATAGAGTGATTAGTAGCATAGTAGTATGATAATTTTGATAGCAATCACTACTGCAGGATGCTGCTAATGCGACATTACGATCAGAGACCCTTTGACGAAACTATGTGCGATCCATGAATCGCAAACGGGGATGTAAAAAATTCATCAAAAAAGATGCAAAACATTGCGATGGCAGAGACATCAAACGTGGTTCAGATTTTAGTTACGTGTGCGATGCTGGGCATACGGTTGATCCAATAGAACTGTTTGCGATGAGGAAGAACAACAGAAATGGGCAGCCATATCAATGTGTGTGCGATATATGACATACACTTCGCTCCGATGAACTATATGCTATTAGGGAATGCAATAGAAACGGTCGGCGAGATCAAGGTGTGTGTGATATACGACATACGGTTCACTCGGACAAATAGTTTTTGATTAGGCAAGAGAACGGAAACGGTTGATCCTTAAAAAGATGTGTGTGATATGCGACATTTGCGATGAGCCAAAAGAACACAAACGATTCGTGTAAACTAGATGTGTGTGATGCGCAGCAAACAGCCCACTCGAATGAACTGTTTACAATGAGGAATTATAACACAAACGGTTACTATAGTAAGTTCGTGTGCGATTCTGTTTGTACCAAAAACTTTGAAAAATGCAAACTAGTTGCTTGCGCTGGCTAGGAGTATCGCCCACTATGCGTCTGCGAGTACTCGTGTGCGATGATTATGTAACATCCCAAATTTTCAATTTGGAATGTTATACATAGATCATCATTGCATATCATATTTTTGTTGCATTGTTGGCTCGATCCTAGAAATTCTACACAACTCAAGGACCCACGGAGAGAGTTGGAGTTTCGTTATTTTCATATTTGAGTTTTTCTCAAATTTTGAAAATAGGATCATTGATTTTATTTATTTTATCTTCAATTATTTCTCCTACCAAAATTTCAGAGAGGGAATAAAATGACTTTCCCAAAATAAAGAAATAATGAAGATCTAATAAAAAAATCAAATAAGATTTATTTTGGAGTTTTTCGCCTTTTATTTGAATTTAGGAAAAATGCGCGTTTCTCGAAATTGCATTTAGGCCCCAAATAAATGTTCATCTTGTCCGGCTTGATTTTAGAAGTCGGGGAAAAATTATTTCGGGATTTCTGGAATCCGTTTAGTATTTCTTTTTATTTTTCTTCTGAGCAAAATTATTTAAAAAAAACGCGTAACCGCCTTTGGGCCGTGCCCGAGCGGGACTCCGCTCGGGGGGGCACTTATAAATAGTGCCGCCCAGCGCCCCAGCCCAACCGCCCGCCCTTGACCACTTGCCACCGCCGCCGCCATCGCCAAACCCTAACCTAACCCTAGCCGCCACGCCGCCGCCGCCGTCGCCGGAGCCGCCGCCGTCGCCGCCGCCTCGTGACCCGCCGCCGAGGTTCGCCGCCGCCTCGATCCGCGTCTTCGGGTTTTTTTATAAAAACCGAGCGGGTTTATTTTTCTTTTTTTTGTTTCATTTTTTTCGTTAGATCGGTTTTATTTTCGGTTTAGTTTAATTAGCGAGCGTTCGCTCATTCGTTCGTTTTAACGAACGTGTTCGTCAGATTAGTTTAGTTAACGAACGTTCGTTCGTTGACCCGTTCGTCGTTTTTTTCTTTTTCTCAGATTTAATCCGCGATTTTTCTGATCGTGATTCCTGATCCGATTTTCGTTTTAGTATAACTTTTCGCTCGTTTATCGGAATCAGGCGATTCAAGCGCATGGAGTTTCATCTCGAAACCCTCTTTCCGAATAATCAACTTAAACAAGTTTTTGCTTCTGTAAAATTTGACTTAGATCCAGATTAGTAAAACGAAGCTGTTTTCTTTCGCCGTTTGACTTTCGTTGTTTTGTTTGATTTGTTTCTTTTTGCAAACCGGAGTTCTTAAGTTGAATATTCTAGTTAGATCTTTTACTCGAGTTTTACCTGTGCATTAGATGAGTATTTATTGTATGCTTGTTTTTTTGTCTGCGATAGAATACCCGTAGTGCGCCGCCTGTTACTTCGAGTCTCTAGTCTCGCGGATCATCAGCAAGGCAAGTAACACTTGATCATACCTTTCTACTACCCAGTTTTATGCATTAGATCAATCCTCAAACATTGCATGATTAGGATCTAATTAAATTGTGGGATGGGAAGTAGATGAGGTAGTACCTATTACCTGTTTTATTATCAAACCTTTGGGAGTTACTTCTATGCTTGCTTATTATGCCATGCTATGCTAGTAGACGTGGATTGGGTGAGTGAATTTCCATGACAGATGTGAGATTGTTAATTAATGGTTTATTTAAGGTCGCAACTTAAACACACATCTGGGTTGATTGAGGCACCTGGTTTCTATCAGGACTTGCCTGTATTTCTTCGGACCGCCACCCAGGCTCAAAGGGATCATGAGATTATTCAAACTAGAAACTTCCGTGTGCAGTCACATATTATTATGGGCTCTAGCATAGTTGACTAAGTTGTGCGAACTCTTACAGGGTGGACTAGCAGATGTAGGGGATGTAGGTTGGTACGGTCTACCCCTTACGTAAGGTGCAAGTGCTTCTGAAAGACTATGTCTCGGTCATCCGTTTCTCAAACACCATGTAGTGTGAGAAACCAAGCGGAGGCGATCGAGTCATGTGGGGAAAAGTGCGCAAACCTCTGCAGAGTGTATAAACTAATCATGGTTAGCCGTGTCCCCGGTTATGGACATTTTGAGTATCTAGTACCTGGATATCATGTGAATCTCATCATGTTACTTCTAATTTAATATTGTTGGGATATTAATGAGTACTTTTTAATTGGGATTGAGAATGCTGTCAACCATTCTCAATGTTTAACAACCACCATGATAGTTAATTAAAGTTATTCCTTTGCAGTAGGGAAAAATTGGCTTTATGCAAAAACTGTAACCATAGAGCTTTACCACCAGCCATACATGCATGTAGTATAGCTTGTTCCATTGTTATTCTCTATGTGTTACAATGCCAGCATATTCCATGTGCTGACCCGTTTTCAGGCTGCAACGTTTCATGTTGCAGACTTTTTAGACGACGAGTAAGATGCTTTTAGGTCGTGGTTCTATACTCAGTGATGCCGTTGGAGTTGATGGACTCGCTTATCTTCCGAGCCTTCCGCTGTTATCGATTCTAGATGGCCTTAAGCCATATTTATTTCAATAAGTTCTCTTTTGAGACATTCGATGTAATAAGTGTGTGATTGCTACTCTGTTATAAATCCTCCAAGTACTGTGTGGTGTCAAGATTCTCGATCCGGGATGACACTGAGCACAGAGATCAGACTGTTTGAGGTCTGGTCGCTACAGATTAATAAGTTACACATAATGAACGACCGCAGGGGTGATATGCTGATAATGGAGTCCGAGAAGACCGTCGTCGGAAGGCCGTCGGCTCAGCCTTTTAGCCTATATTTTATTATAATTGTATGCATAAGTAGATCATGAGTGTTTTGTGCCTTGCCGCATGTGGCATTTTAAATTATCCTAAATATGTAAGACAATTATTAACCATTGCCATTGTAAATTTGCCTCAATGGTGAGCAGAGCGCGCGTAGGGACGCCACGGCGAGCAACCACATGGTCAACCTTCTGGCACCCTGTGGGAGACGCGACGACACATCCATAGGACACGATGGTGATATCATGATCGTGTGTGATAGTGATCAGACACGTACACGTACATCCGAGAACAAGGGCCCACGTTTCGGTCTTCCGATGCGTGGCATACGGTTGATCCAAAAGAACTATTTGCGATGAGGCAGAACAACAGAAACGGGGCTTTGTAGGCCCAAAACCATCAATAAATTATGACTTTGTTTCTTGTCACATTGCAGATTACAACGCAATAAGTAATTGCAAATTTGTTCACACAGATCAAACTAATATGTGTTCACATCGATCAAACTAATATATGTGTTCACACTTAGCACCGGGCTATAAAAACTACCCACTCGAAAATTACTTCACAGTTCCTCTCCTCATCACCCACAAAACTGGTCTTTCCTGTCAAGTCGTTCTGCCATAACCGGTAGGAAGAGTTTTGGGTGGACATATAACCAGGCAGCAAAGACCAAGGCCGCAGAAGCACTAGAGAGGTCTTGCTGCGAAGCTGCAGCCACAGCAGAGTTGTCCCGGCGCGCCGCGGAGCCATCGAACGAGCTCTCACGCGCACGCGAGGGCTCTCACAAGCGCACTCGCTGCGTCGGCGACCGCAACGAGCTGGCATTGCTGAAGTCCTTGACCAGTGACAACGACATTCTTGCTATCCTCATTAAGCAGCAGGAGCTGGTCGACGTCTTGATGAAGCTGCTCGAGATCAGCGATGCCTCGGTTGACAAGGCGGCCGGCCTTGTTGAGCAACTCATGGGTGACAATGCGAAGCTCCTCAAGGCGCTCGCCGAGAAGGAGGAGGAGGCCGCCGGCTGGAAGATGCTACATGACCAGAGCAGTGCCTCTGGGATGACGCTGACAGCGGTCATCGAGGAACTGATGGGTGAGTTGAGGAAGCTCCGGATCGAGCGCGAGCAGGAGGTGGAGGAATCCATGGCTGCTTTCAAACAAAGTCATGAGGAATTGAAGAAGGAGCTGGAGGGTGTCGTCGCCTGGCGATCCATCAAAGAGTAGATACAGTAGCGACCCAAATTGTTGTCTGCGATTTCCTTCTTCTCTTGCCCCAGTGTCTTCCGGGCTTTGCCGCATGTGGCATTTTAAATTATCCAAAATATGCAAGACAATTATTATCTGCGCCATTGTAAATTTGTCGTCATACTATCGGTTGCCATTTTATTTGTCGTCGTATTATCTGTTGCCCTATGTGGCAATTTAAATTAGGCCGGAATACGAGTTGAAAACACGAACAAAGAAAATGCTGCCATGGGATCACAAGCAAACACCCTCCGTCCACCCCTAAAAAAACCTCCATCCAGGCGCTTTAATTAACCCATTAATGGAAAAGTTGTGAGCGAGGCAGGCGGCGGCTGATGCATGGAGGTCAAAGAGCTTGCTTCCCGGTGAGCATGGGCGGCCTTGCTGCTCGCACGTGTCCTGTCGAGCCTGCGAGGTGGACAGGATGCACGCGTCCCTTCGAGCCTACGCGGCGGACTGCTCGCACGCGTCCTGTCGAGCCTGCATGACAGACTTCTCATGCTCACCCCGTCTAATCAAACAGCTGCACGCACGCCACCGATTATGGTTAAATTTTGACATTGTTCATATAATACAACCATTTGCGATATTAATGTGTCAGCTTTTTGTTTCAAAAAGGACTTTGTTGGCTACTAATGTGTGCGCCTCTTCTCAAACTAGATGATTTTTTTACCATGCCATATATGTGCCATGTCATGAAACCATGCCAAGTTTCATGTTTTTTGGGTGAGTTTTTGATTTACTGGGATTTAAAAACCGAGATTCTCAATGTTTCACGACGACGACAAGTTTGTAATTCATTCCTATTCCTTAAATGAGACCTAAACATGCACCCAATGACAAATGTACGATTTTCCACCCATTTTGCTTCACTGAAGCATGTGCTTGTAGTTCAAATTTGAATTATGACTACATTAAATGCGTAGAAAACTTAATTAGTAATATATGCAATGGCCAAACGAATCCTGAACAGTTTCAAATTTCAGCACGATACTCCATTATTCTATGTTGCCTCTAGAAAACAAAGTTCAAGGCGAGAAGAGGAAGCAATTATTGTTTCGCCCACTGAAACCACGAGGGTTGCGAGAAGCTTCGGTTTGTAAGAGACTTGTAATATAGCTTTGCCCAAATTGGACAATTACATGTACCATGTAGTGACACCCTGCCAAGTTTCATGATTTCCTGGTGAGTTTTGGATTTACAGAGATTTAAAAACCGAGATTCGCAATGTTTGTGGCCAAGGCAGGATGGCGAGACGGTTGAATTCATTCCCATTCGTTCCATGGGACCTAAACATGCACCCCAAGGACACATGTACGTTTTTTCTAGCCATTTTGGTGCACTGGAGCATGTATTTGTAGTTCAGATTTGAATTATGGACATTAAATGCCTAGAGAACTCAATTCATGAATAAAAAGGGTCAAACGAACCCCGAATAATTTCAAAGTTCAGTGTGAATCTCCCGTTGTTCCGTGTTGTGTGTAGAACAAAATACGAGGCTAGAAGAGGGAGCGATTATTGTTTGGCCCACAAGGGGACACGTTTCCCTATCGAAACCACGAGGGTTCTTGCGAGAGGCTCCGGTTTGTAAGAGGTTTGTAATAAAGCTTGGCCCAAATTGGCAATGTTTTTACCATGACATATATGTGCCATGACGTGACACCATGCCACCTTTGATGACTTTCTCGTGAGTTTTGGATTTATGGGGATTTAGAAACCGAGATTCCAAATGTTTGAGGTCGACCCAAGACGCGGTTGTAATTCGTTCCCATTCCTGGCGTGGGACCTAAACATGCACCGAAGGACACATGTATAATTTTTTAGCCATTTTGGTGAACTGGAGCATGTATTTGTAGTTCGTATTTGAATTATGGACATTAAATGCCTAGGAAACTCAATTAGTGTATAAAAAGGCCAAACGAACCCTGAATAAGTTTAAATTTCAGCATGGATATCATGTCATTCCATGTTGTCCATAGAAGAAAATATAAGGCAAAAAGAGGGAGCGATTACGTTTCGCCACAAGGGGAACACGTTTCCCTATTGGAACCATGAGGCTTCTTTGAGAGAAGCTCTAGTTTGTAAGAGGTTTGTAATAAAGCTTGGCCCAAATTGGCAATGTTTTTACCACGACATATATGTGCCATGACATGAAACCATGCCACCTTTGATGACTTTCTGGTGAGTTTTGGATTTATGGGTATTTAAAAACTAAGATTCCAAATGTTTGAGGACGAGCCAGGACGCCGGTATAGTTGTAATTCGTTCCCATTCCTGGCATGGGACCTAAACATGCACCCAAGGACACATGTACAATTTTTCTAGCCATTTTGGTGAACTTGAGCATGTATTTGTAGTTCAGATTTGAACTATGGACATTAAATGCCTAGGAAACTCAATTAGTGTATAAAAGGGCCAAACGAACCCTGAATAAGTTTAAATTTCAGCATGGATATCATGTCGTTCCATGTTGCCTGTAGAAGAAAATACAAGGCAAAAAGCGGCAGTGATTACGTTTCCCCACAAGGGGACTTGTTTCCCCATCGGAACCACGAGGCTTCTTTGAGAGAAGCTCCGGTTTGTAAGAGGCTTGTAATAAAACTTGCGCCAAAATGGACGAAAAATATTCCTCGACATATCTGTGCCATGTCATGACACCATGCCAAGTTTCACGATTTCTGGGGGAGTTTTGGATTTACTGGGATTTAAAAACCAAGATTCTTCTCATGAAATGTTATCAAATAGCACATTGTTCACTCATGAAAGCTGTGTGCCTACCAAACCATGGCCGATGCCCCCCTCCCCCCTGCTGCATGCGCGATCTGAGTCTTGCATTCTGATTGGCCAAAACCCAAACCCCACGGATCATACGTCTGCACTAATGGATGCTCCCAGATCGAACGGCAACCCTCAGCCCTTTCGATAGCACATGTAGTACATGGGTAAGCAATGTGCGCATGCGTCGTGCTAGCTCACGCTTCCTTCTCTTCTACGTTTTCTAAACAAGCTACTGTTTCCCGCCACTCCTCTCGTTGTTTTCCCGCCTCTTCTCCCATCAGTTTCCCGCTACCAGTGTTAGTGCTCATTGAAGGCTAGGCGGCGACACACTAGCCATGTAAATAACGCACATAGTTTCTAGAAGCACAAATTCGCGTGATAGGAGGGAGTAGGTCCCATAGGGTAACCAGCGTGAAATGCCTTAAAGGCAAGGAGGTAATTCAGCAAGGTGCCGCTTCCCATCCGCTAGCCTAGTCGAATAGAACGCAGAAGTAAAGTGTGCTCGGGCTGGAGTAGTCCAAGGATGGGTGACCCGGTGGGAAGTAGCATATCTCAAGATTCATTTAATCGCCATGACATGGTCATTATAGAGATAAAGAGATAAATATCTCCATAGTGATGTGACATGATGATTATAAAAACCTTGGGGTCCTTGTTTTGCTAATTTGTAGACTATGTTTTTATAGGTTATTTTTTGCTGTAAAATCACCACAACTGCGCAAGCGCGAGCAAATGGTGGAGGTACTGGCTTAACCGTGTGCGATGCAAGTGTGCTGTAAAATCACCATGATTGCGCAAGCTAAAGGCGGGTAAGTTTATTTAGAAATTAGGACGAACCGTGTGCGATAGACCAGCTAGCTAGAAATATAAAAACAAACTACCCGCCTTGAGCGTTGCAAAAAATAGCGGTTCCGCCACTTTTCCTTATTATCATACACGCATATTCTTATTGGACCGTGCGCGATCTTGGGCACTCCCACCCCGCATCAATTCCTTTACCCAAATCTTAGTAGTCATCGTACTTCAACCGTCACCCACACTCCTCCAGCACCGACCTTATAGTAAAATTGCAGGAGTCGAGGCATTTGAACCGTCGCCCTCCCTCGTCCACCACCATCTCCACCCACCATTACTAAAATTTTCATTAGCCGTAGCGTATCCTCAAACACCACCATCCCCCGCCCCCTCCACAATCCCCCACCCGACCCCCTCCTCCCTCGTACCCTAGCTTGCAGCCGCCGCCGGCGCTACCGCCAACTCATGCCGTCTGCTCGTTCCTCCTAGCTTAGATAATAAAGTTCAGGTTACCTAGCGATTCCCATACCGTCGCCCCACTCCCCTGAGTTTTTAGATGAGGCCTGCGGTGTCCCTCCCCGCCAGATCCACATCCCCTGCTCCAGAATGTCTCAGCTAAGCTCGACCATGTATCCCGGGGAGCCCGACGAGCGTTCGGCCAAGAAGAGGTTTATCTTGGCCTCTCCGACGGACGTTGGTGAGGTGGCCGCCGTTCGCCCTGACCTATCGATCCCGGAGCAACACGTCGCCACAGAAGCCGGCAAAGATGTTGACTACGTTGCCATGCCGAAGGCTTCATGTCAGCGGGCTTCTGTATTACTGTATCTCGGGGAAGCTGGCTACGACATCAAGCTTGTCGACAGCGATGGCTTCACGCAGGCCATGTCACAGGTTACGTGCTCCATCCCCAACCCCTTTGGTTCAACCGCCGTCGATCTCTTCGATGGCCCTGCCTAATCTCCTCCGCAAGCGGTCAAGGATTTGTGATCCTTATACGCCATCGAGCCCATTTTGTCATTTCTGAAGGATACGTTCTATGGCGGTGGCTTGGGATCCTCAATTGCCAAGTCAGATCTCATCGACCACGACCACGACCACGAGGAGGGCACCCACAAAGGTTCTTCCTAGGTGAAACAGCCCATCTATGACATCAGAGAGCGCACCATGGGTCTATGCTCTTCCAACTGGAAGGATCCCGTCCATGAAATGTGAGGCAACATCCTATCAGCAAATCTTACCTTTTCTAGCTTGCCAACCCGTACCCTTTGTTGTGGTAGCATTTGTCGTGTGGTGCTATAACTATGCCATGTTTAATTATTTCAGTTATGCAAAAATGTATTGTTCAATAGGGCTATGTGATGTTTAAGTATGAATTGTCCACTTCAGTTTCACGAATGGCTATATATGGTTGTTTATAGTGAGTAGATGCCTTGTTTATCTGTGTTTGGTTGTTAGGTTGGTTGCAGTGAGCATTTTTTTCTAGTTATCGAGTCAATGCCTTATTTATATGTATTAGGTTCTCAGTTTGGTTGCAGTGAGCATTTTTCTAGTTATCAAGCAGATGCCTTGTTTATCTATATTTGGTTGTTAGGTTGCTTTTTTAGCATTAGTCCAGTTTTCAAGCAGATGCCTTGTTTATCTGTATTTGCTTGTTAGGTTGGTTGTAGTGAGCATTTGTCCAGTTTTCAAGCATATGCCCTGTTTATTTGTATTTTCTTGTTAGGTTGGTTGCAGTGAGACTCTGTCTAGTTTTCAATGGCTATATTTGGTTGTTATACTGATCATGTATGCCTTGTTTATTTCAGTCATTCACAATGTGTTGTTCATTATGTGCAAGTCGGAACTGTGTCGCTCGACTACATCAATACCAGTTTGAACGGTTATATTTGGTTCCAGTTATATTTGGTTCCAGTTATGCCTGGTGCAGTTAACACATGCCGTTTATTTCAATTTTACACATTTATCTAGTGTGATGTTTAAGCATTACCTACGCTCTATTCATTTTCAACAATACCAGTTTGAATTGCAATATTTGATGGTTGTTAAGCCTACTGTCGGTAACATTGCCTTCCATTTTATATATGCTTTAACAGCATGCTGAAACCAACACATTCGAGCTATCATTTGGAGATGATGTTGTTTACCTTTGCTATATTTGTTTGATGTTAAGGTTGTTGTACTTATCATGCCTTTCCACTACTTATGCAGGACAACAACAGCAGTGGCCACCATTTTCCGCCGAGGTTAGCTTCATCCCTCGGCTTGTACTCCCCCCGTCATTCCATAATGTAGTGCATATAGATCCATACCTGGACACTTGTTAGCTTCTAATATTGACTTGTTGCTTGTAGGTACATATGCCCTTGGCAAGGATCCACGCATCGACCCTTTTTGCGTATGGGGCAATGAGATATTCATGAACAAGCATCAAGTGAGGAAACCGATAAGGATTATTAGCAAAAAGATACGAATGGTGGCAAGCAAATTATTTGTTTATGCTCTATCCAACACAACAGTGAGCTGTAGGATGGTAACTACAAACTCTGCAGCCTTCTCTTTTTACTACCCATAATGAGTTGTTAGACAACAATGTCAGAATCTTTTTCATTCGCAGTGGTTCCCGAAGCAGTTCACTCAAGAATACCTCACAAAATACATGATTGGTGGACACGCAATGAAGGTTAAAGTATTTCATCCAGACTACGATGAGCATCGAGAAGTTGTAATGAAGACAATGAAGGATGGACGGGCAGCCATCACAAGGTGTTGGCCTAGAGTCATGCATGCATTACGCATGGAGGAGGGCACAATATGGGCGTTCTGCTTCACCTTCTCCAGCAACCAGAATGTCTTTCGCCTCTCTCTTTACAGTCTTTAGTACAACTGTGGTTCATCATTCTTTACTTGGTGCTTCTGTAGTTCTTCAGTATATGTATATGTGCATCGAATTATGCATTCATGGTTGAACCTATATTTGTAATAAACATGGTTGGATATGAAATAAGTGATTGCCTACTATCAAATTCAAAACATACGATTTTTAAATTAGGGATTAATTAGGTATTAATAAGGGATTAATTAGGGATTACACTGCACACGGTTGGTGAAAGCGAAACGTCTGCGATAGACGTGGAGATCAGACACGTTTCTAGGATCCGCTATGTTTGCGATCAATCTCCAGTGCAGACACGATCAGCCAAGAAAAAATGTGTGCGGTCAGTCTTCACTGCGCACACGATCAGCCAAGAAAAAACATGCAGTCAATCTCCAGTGCACACACGATCAGCCAAGAAAAAATGTGTGCGATTAACAACAGCATCGCACACAATTCTTTCTTATTAAATGTTTGCGATAGTCACTTATCACACACGCTACGAAATTATGGACTGTTTGTGATGTTGTGCGCATCACAAACGTTTGGTACTTCTTGGATTAACTGTGTGGGATGTACATACTAACGGAAACGTATTCCTTCGATGAACTGTGTGGAATGTACATACGTACGGAAATGTTTAGCGGGGACTGACTGTGTGGGATGTACTTACGACCAGAAACGATTTCGCCTGTATAAGTGATTTTTAGCACTGCTGTACGTACACCTGTATTTGAGCGCTCGTCGGTCGCACACGACCTCATTTTGCCGAGCGTCTGTGCCAGGAGGGCATATCCCCGACGGTTTCTGGGTCGTGTGGGAAGGAACCCCTATCTCAGTCACTCACTTGGCGACACTTCCAGATGCTGTCACAGAAAGGGGTTAAAAACCGTTTGTATAGCAACGACATGTACTAGTGAATGGTAATAGTAGCAACAGTAACGGTAACAGTAGTATCAGTAGTTTTGTAGCAATTGTGACAGTAGCAGCAACAGTAGTAACTTAGCAAAAGTAATATTTGAAAAGCTCGTAGACATTGGATCGGTGATAACGTTGGATAATATTCATCATGTAATAGTCATAAGCTGGGGTGACACAGAACTAGCTCCAATTCATCAATGTAATGTAGGCATGTATTCCGTAAATAGTCATACAGCAACGGACTGGGACGGCGGCGACATACTGGGATGGCCCAGCCGGACAGTTGCTCAGGCAACGAGCAGCTGCAAACCGGCCCTGTTTTGTGGCTCCTGTGGCCATGCATGAGAATAACGCGTTGGCGGTGCATTGCTTAGAACTCCAGTTCCAGCGTCGTCGTTTATCCCAGCTTTGTCCGCCTGTGATGCATGCATGTTCAGATGGTTAAGCGTTGCTTGCTAAATAGTATAGCTTAGGCGGTGTAGTGGTAGGCGTGCAGCAAAGTATTCCAATTGATGTTGTGCTCGTATCTCATTCCTTTTGTTGCGCGCGAGCTTACGCTACAAAGTTAGTCCCATACCGCTTACAGAGTAAGAGTCAGACCTACTTAAAAAGGAGGACAAGGTCAACAGTTTCAAGGATGGCAGCTACATGTGGCCTTTCGTGCAGCCTGGTTTATTTAGAATTCACTATCACTTGGTGGGCCGCAGGGCCCAAGCTTAATGCTAAAAATAGCTAAACTAATTACTATTTAGTACCACCTCATTTATATTACAATTTTGTCTATACAAATCGTAAAAGCGTATTATGACAAGAGAAGAAAGCGTATTGTGACGGTGAACCCAACAAAGTCAATCCATGCTTTATTATTAGGGAGAGATAAAGTAAAATTAGTATTTTCTATTTGTTTCTGAATTATCCATGCAATAAAAATACCCCAAAAATAAAAGTTCTCCAAATGCCCTGCAAATTTAATATGATTTTTTCTGGAATATTTGAGAATATCCACTGAGAACACAGCAGGGGGAGCTGGCACCTCGCCACGAGGGTCAGGGGCACGCCCTACCCCCCTGGGCGCGCCCCTTGCCTCGTGGGCCCATGGTGGCCCCCCTCCACTTATTCCTGCACCCATGTTCTTCTTCTTCCTCCCAAAAAAATCACTATCCCGCTCAAGCACAAGTTCTAGCTCATCTGGCTGCCATTTTCAATCTCCTTGCTCAAAGCTCCATTCGCAAAACTGCTTTGGGGGATTGTTCTTTGGTATGTAACTGCTCCAATGGTCCAATTAGTTTTTGTTTTAATGCTTTATTCATTGCAAATTTTTGCTGCGTAGGTGACCCTGTTCTTGAGCTTGCATGTAAAATTTATATGGTCCCAAGTAGTTCTAATGCATGATATAGTCTCTAGGCACTTGTGGGAGTAGTTGCTATCAATTTTATTGAGTTTGGTTCACTTTTATTTTGAGTTAAAAATTTCAGAAATTTCCAGAAAATGATGAAGAGATTTTTGAGGGGCTCTTCTAGCCAAAGCTCAAAGGAGAAACAAGCTAAGGAGAATAAAAAGCCCAAGTGTAATCTCCCTCGCGTCGCGGAAGTGCGGCCGTGTGAATGGCCTTGTGATGATTTCTTGAGAGCAGCGGGGATTCATGATGATTTTTATTCGTTGGCTGATAATGCGGGCCTCACCGACTTCCTCCATGACCAGCTCGAACAGTATCTCTTACTCACCAATACTTTCATGCAAAATTTTTACTTTCATCCTAAGAAATCACCTCCTTCAGTAGAGTTTCATTTATATGATGTGGCTAGGGAGATGTCACTATATGAATTTTGTGCGGTTTGCAAGATACCCTTCGGGGGCAGCTTAGAGGAACCACATCGTAAAGATGTGGATGGATTTATTGATACTATTTCTGTAGGGGAAACGAGGAAGGTTTCCGATGCAAGAATTACTGGCAGACACTTTCCCGTTCTACGTTACTTTGCAATATTTGCTAGTAGATGCTTAATTGGTTGCGAAAACTATGGAAACCTTAGTGTACCGGATATTATTATTTTGTTCCATGCTTTATTTCGTGATAACTCTGTTAGTATGGGCGCTATTTATTGCTAAACGATTAAGTCTGAACCGTACAAAGGGTCCCATCTTTGGAGGTATCTATGCTTCACGCCTTGCTAAACACTTCAGGATACCTATTAGGCATTATGAGAAAGAGGAAAAGCTGCTGCCCCCTACTTTTCTAGATTATAAGAGCATGGTAGCACATGAGTTTATTGTTAAAAATGATGAGAAGATGCTTAAGTATAATTTGAGATTTCATAAGAAACACAGTGAGACTATTATCTTGCATGCGCCCTATTTGTTTGACTTAACTGTAGGCACTTACCTCGTCTTGCCGGAGGCCGTTTATGCGTACCGGGGCCAGACATTAGCTCCAGAGCCAGAGACGGAACCACCACTTGATCCTTATCGTCCGTCCTTTTATCAGTGGGATCTGGAGGAGATCGCCAGCCAGTGGTAACCTGATGACACTCCTTAGTACACTGGAGAGAGTACCCGTGATCCATCAGCATAGACCAACTTAGGCCAAAAGCCTAGGCTTGGGGGCATACGTATTTCTCACCGACATTACATTTGTGTTCACACACTCACTCTAGTTGTCAGTGCTCATACTTTTTCATTGTACTATCCATGCTAGTTTATTTTGTTTTCCTAGCTTTCTTCTTGTGTGTTTGAATAACCTTAAGAAAAATCAAAAAAATTAGTTGTAGCTTTTAGCTAGTTTACTTTCCATGCTTGCAGTAGTAGTAGTAATTAAAAGAAAACCGAAAAAGATTTCTCATTCTTCTTTTGCTTGTTGGGAGCTTTCCCGTGTAAATAGTTTTATTCCTTTTTCTTTCCTTTGGGGGTCGAGAGGAGAAGACCATGATGAAAATGTTGAGTGGCTCTCATATGCATAATTGTCTTCTCTCTTGAATTGAATGCTTGTAGATTCCAGCTTAGTCCAATGCACGTGCACTATTATTATTATCCACATCGTTCGGTCATGCAAGTGAAAGGCAATAATGACGATATATGATGGACTGATTGAGATGAGAGAAGCTGGTATGAACTTGACCTCTCTTGTTTTTGTAAATATGATTAGTTCATCGTTCCTGATTCAGCCTATTATGAATAAACATGTTTGCAATGACAATTAGAGATTATAGTTGTTTATGCCATGCTTAATTAGCTAGGAGCTTATAATGGTTTACCTTGCATGCCAACATGCTATTAAAATGGTTGTGATGTGGTATGATAGGGTGGTATCCTCCTTTGAATGATTTGAGTGACTTGACTTGGCACATGTTCACGCATGTAGTTGAAACAAAATCAACATAGCATTCACGATATTTATGTTCATGGTAGATTATATCCTACTCATGCTTGCATTCAGTGTTCATTAATTTTAATGCATGTTCATGACTATTGTCGCTCTCTAGTTGGTCGCTTCCCAGTCTCTTTCTAGCCTTCACCTGTACTAAGCGGGAATACTGCTTGTGCATCCAAACTCCATAAACCCCAAAGTTATTCCATATGAGTCCACCATACCTTCCTATATGCGGTATCTACCTGCCATTCCAAGTAAATTTGTATGTTCCAAACTCCAAACTTTCAAATGAAATTCTGTTTTGTATGCTCGAACAGCTCATGTATCAACTAGGGTTGTGTGTATCTTCCATGTTAGGCGGGTTATTCTCAAGAGGAGTGGACTCCACTCCTCATTCACGAGAAAATGGCTGGTCGCCGGGATGCCCAGTCTCATGCTCAAATTAAATCAAAAGAATTGCAAACAAAACTCCCCCAGGATTGTTGTTAGTTGGAGGCACCCGTTGTTTCGGGCAAGCCATGGATTGATGCTTGTTGGTGGTGGGGGACTATAAACTTTACCATTCTGTTTGGAAACCGCCTATAATGTGTGTAGCATGGAAGATATCGAGATCTCTCAGTTGTTATGTTGACAATGAAAGTATACCGCTCAAAATGTTATTTATCTCTATTTCAAAATCGAGCTCTGGCACCTCTACAAATCCCTGCTTCCCTCTGCGAAGGAACTATCTATTTACTTTTATGTTGAGTCATCACCCTCTTATTAAAAAGCACCCGGTGGAGAGCACCACTGTCATTTGCATGCATTACTATTAATTTATATTGGGTATGACTATGACTGGATCTCTTTTACCATGAATTACAATGTTTAGTCAGTCCTTGATCTTCAGAGGTGCTCTGCATTTATGTTTTGCGGTCTCAGAAAGGGCTAGCAAGATACCATCTTGTTATATCATATTATGATTGTCTTGAGTAGGTGTTGTCATCCGAAATTTATTGTTATTGCTCGCTAGTTGATTATGCCATTGATATGAGTAAACATGAGACCTAAGTGTTATTGTGAATGTGGTTAGTTCATAATCTTTGCTGAAAACTTGAATGTTGGCTTTACATATTTGCAACAACAAGAGCAAACAGAGTTTGTAAAAGTTTTTCTTTATCACTTTCAGTTTGTCAACTGAATTGCTTGATGACAAGCAAAGGTTTAAGCTTGGGGGAGTTGATACGTATCCGTCGTATCTACTTTTCCAAACACTTTTCCCCTTCTTTTGGACTCTAAATTGCATGATTTAAATGGAACTAACACGGACTGATGCTGTTTTCAGCAGAACTGCCATGGTGTTATTTTTGTGCAGAAATAATAGTTCTCGGAATGACCTGAAAATCCACGGAGCAATTTTTCAAAATTAATAAAAAATATTGGTGAAAGAATCAACGTCAGGGGGCCCACACCCTGTCCACGAGGGTGGGGCGCCCCCCTTGGGCGCGCCCCTGCCTCATGGGCCCCCTGGACCTTCACCGACCTCAACTCCAACTCCATATATTCACGTTCGCGAAGAAAAAAATTAGACAGAAAGATTCATCGCGTTTTACGATATGGAGCCACCGCCAAGCCCTAATCTCTCTCAGGAGAGTTGATCTGGAGTCCGTTCGGGGCTCCGGAGAGGGGGATTCGTCGCCATCATCATCATCAACCATCCTCCATCACCAATTTCATGATGCTCACCGCCGTGAGTGAGTAATTCCATCGTAGGCTTGCTGGACGGTGATGGGTTGGATGAGATTTACCATGTAATCAAGTTAGTTTAGTCAGATCTGAACCTATTATGTTTTCATGAATATATGTGAGTTCTTGATCCTATCTTGCAAGTCTATAGTCACCTATTATGTGTTATGATCCGACAACCCCGAAGTGACAATAATTGGGATACTTCTCGGTGACGACCGTAGTTTGAGGAGTTCATGTATTCACTAAGTGCTAATGCTTTGGTCCCGTACTCTATTAAAAGGAGGCCTTAATATCCCTTAGTTTCCATTAGGACCCCGCTGCCACGGGAGGGTAGGACAAAAGATGCCATGCGAGTTCTTTTCCATAATCACATATGACTATATTCGGAATACATGCCTACATTACATTGATGAACTGGAGCTAGTTCTGTGTCACCCTATGTTATAACTATTACATGAGGAATCGCATCCAACATAATTATCCATCACTGATCCAATGCCTACGAGCTTTTCACATATTGTTCTTTGCTTAGTTACCTTAATGTTGCTGCTCTTACAATTACCACACAACTGCTATTGTTACTTTTGCTACTGTTACCGTTATTTCCATACTACTTTGCTACTAAATACTTTGCTACTAAATACTTTGCTGCAGATACTAAGTTATCCAGGTGTGGTTGAATTGACAACTCAACTGCTAATACTTGAGAATATTCTTTGGCTCCCCTTGTGTCGAATCAAAAAATTTGGGTTGAATACTCTACCCTCAAAAACTGTTGCGATCCCCTATACTTGTGGGTTATCATGGATCCTCACTCAGATTGTTTTTAAACTTAGGTGAAAGCTGGTTCACGGCTAAGCCCTTGAGTGTGGAGCAAATCCTCACTCGGATTGTTTTTAAACTTAGGCGAAAGCTGGTTCGCGACTAAGTTCCCGAGTGTGGAGCAGATCCTCACTCGGATTGTTTTTAAACTTAGGCGAAAGCTGGTTCGCAGCTAACCCCCGAGTGTGGAGCAGACCTTCACTCGGATTGTTTTTAAACTTAGGCGAAAGCCCTCTCCTCCTATCTACACCCACTGGAGGTGTGTTAGTTTGTGAATGCAGTTAGTCACCTGAGTGAAAATGTGACCGTAGGTCGAGGTAGACGATATATGAGAAAAGTAAGACTTTTATTCATCTAAGTTCATTCGGACTAACTATTATAGAGGAGAAATTTTATTTTATGTATAGAACTTGTGGAACAAATCCACGTTCCAAGCTCTGGGCTCTTCTGTTCCTTTGGCAAAGTTGTAAATTAGGTATGCAGGACCTTTAAAATGGCGAATGGCCCTTCCCAAGGGGGCGCCAGCTTGTGAGGCTTCTGTTGGTCCACTCGGAGGACCAGGTCTCCCTCCTGGAAGGCACGCCCTCTAACGTGCCTGTCGTGGTAGTGATGTACGTCTTGTTGGTACAACATGATCTTATAAGCGCTGGCTCATGCCCCTCCTCCAGGAGGTCAAGGCCGACATGTCTTGCCTCTTTGGCTTCGACCTCCACTACAAAAAAAAAGACACATCCGTGACATTTTGGGCAAAACAAATTTTTTTTCTGTCATGCTTATGACACTTCTATGGTGATAATTATGACAAAACCCGGTATCATCATAGATGTGGTGGGCTCCTACTTCTATGACAAAAAATCATGATAGAAAATGGGCTTTTCGTCCTGGGCGGGCCGGAGACGCACCTGCATGACATTCTTTGGGCCATCCGCGACGGAAAAAATCATGGTAGAAGTGAGGGCGAGGAAAATTTTGGGGAGTTCCCGGTTACAGTGGGTGATCGGGGCCGACCGATGCACGGAGGTTTGCGCGTTTCTCTCGTATACACGTACGCGCGTGTGTGTGAGGCGCGCGTTGCGCTCTAACTGAACCCAAGCGAGGAGTTGGGCTCTAACTGAACCCGAGCGATTGCACTAGCTACACTACTGAACCCCGATCGATCCCTTGCTGCTAACTGAACCTGAGTGATTCCTTCACTATTATTGCTAACTGAAGCCGATCGAAGCCGCCTCTTGATGAACAGTTCCCAGTGGGGGTTGCATGAACAGTTCCCGATGGGGGTTGTTTGAACAGGATCCCGTGGTAGTAGAGGCCATTGCCGCTGGATGAACATGACCCGATCGAGGAGGTGGGGTGGATGAACAGTAGCCGGTGGAGGGACCCCGTGGAGGGCTGGTTGAATAGGACCCCATGGAGGGCTGGTTGAACAGTAGCCAGTGGAGGCTAGATGAACAGGACCCTGTGGAGGGCTGGATGAACAGTAGCCGGTGGAGGCTAGATGAACAGGACCCCGTGGATGAACAGTGCTAGCGGAGGATGGAGGAAGTCGATGGTGGATGAACAGTAGCAGGTGGAGGCTGGAGGAAGCCGATGGTGGATGAATAGTAGCCCCGTGGAGTCTCGTTTTGCAGTATGCCACACCCCTCCCAATGAACAGGACCCTGTTTCAACCGTAGGAGCTCCAACACAAGTATGTTTCCTCCGTTTTGTGGTACGCCACACCCCTCCCAATCAACAGGACCCCGTTTCGACCGTACGCGATCGAACACAAGTCCGTTTCCTCCATTTTGCGGTATGCCGGACCCTTCCCGATGAACAGGACCCAGTTTTGACCGTACATGGTCGAACAGAAGGCCCGTTTCCTTCGTTATGCGGTACACCAGACCTCGTTTTGGCTATTCCATCCAAGCCGGTTGGCTCCCGATCAACACGACGTATTTCGTTTCCTCCTGATGAACACGACGCATTATGTTGCCTCCCCATGAACACGATGCAGTTTCTCTGTTCCGACCCAGCCGGTTGGCTTCTGATGAACAGGACGCCATTGCTGCCGTCCGTGGCTTCTCCATGTACACGAGCCCTAGCCGTACGTATGCGCGAGTACGCGTTCGAGACCCCGCCTGTATGTACGCACGGCCATATTTTTTGGCATCTGGTTGTACATACGTGTACACGGTTTGGACTGGACTTCTTGAACTTCTACCGCTCCTTACTCGACCACGGTTCATCGTGGCAGGCAGACCGATCAACGGGTATGTACACAGATAACGCTATGTACGCTTCGACCGTGTGGGTCCCAGCTGTCAGGGAGGATAAGGACGCACTTCCTTGCATGCAAAGACATAGCTGGTGGGTCCCAGCTGTCGGGGGGAAGAATCATTTTTTTGCCCGTAATAACGATGCACTTCCTTGCGTGTGAAGATGTAGCTGGTTGTTCCCAACTGTCAGGGGGAGAAAACATTATTTCAGGGTAAAAAGGATGTAGTTGCATGCATGCATCCATGGGCGTGGTGCGTCCCCACTGTCAGCCTCTCCACGTACAGTCATCTTTCGATGACTCTCGTTTGTTGACCATGTTGACCACACTGTGCAGAGTGCACCAAGCTGGTGGACGAGGACGAGGCCCTAGACTGGAACGCCCTGGAGATGGGGAAGACGCGACAATGGAGTCGCAAACAGAGAGGAGTGGGAAACTTGACTGGTTCGAGTGCGGGGTGGGCCTACACTCGGCAGAGAATAATAGGAGGTGCGAAGGAGTGGAGAGATGGCCTGGCCGTCGGTGGGGTAGTGTTTCACTGCGAGGCACGCAAAGAAGCACCACTGGACGCTGAAGGCTGGAGCAGGCGGTCTCGGAAGCGCTGGGGGGAGAACACGAGAGATTGAAGAAGAATGTCGGCCGTTGGATGTAAATCCAGCACCTTGCTTAGGCTTCGACCTTTATATTTTTATTTTTTGCGAAAGTACTTAGGCTTCGACCTACTGGCCCACATGCCAGCCAGTCCATTTTGTGGGCTGGGTGAAACAATGATGTAGCGTCTATGCAGCCCATTTATATATTATGGTAGAATTTAAAGCCCATTTGCATTTTTCTCGAAATCCACGGACTTGCTGGGCTAGGTGAAAATATCATGTTGGGCTGGACGAAGAATGTTATAAAAACATAAACACATGATTGCACGTCTATTACTGCATTGGTCGGTAAAATCTTTGCAAGCTTATGTACGCAATCACCAGGAGTTAACTTACCAAGTTATATATAAACAATTATTATTATTTTGTAAGAACTTTCAATTTATGAAATAAAATATCATTTTAATTTGATGAGTTAATAGGACGTGGGGTATTATTATTTTTTAGGCTAGACGTGGGACCGTTGAGTTGGTTCTAGGGAAAAGTACTGGGAGAAAACTCAGATACATCGAAAAAGGAAGTGGGAGAAAATTCAGATATAGGATTAATGAAAACGAAAAATAAAGGAAGTGTGAAGGTCTATAAAATGGTTGGGCGAACGACAGGTTTAACGGAACCTTATGTTGTTTCTATTATATATATGTAATAAAATAAGATATAAATATAAATATATATATATACTATTATAGAAGGGAAAACATAGGTTCAGATTTGCATTCTTATAGAAAAAAAGAACTGAGTTGTGCGTCGTCTTGAAAAAACAAACATAACTTGGGCTGTTAATGTTATAGATAAGCTAGGCTGGGAGGCCAGAGGCCGTTTGATACCTGGTGGATCCAAAAAAAGTTGAAACATGTCATGGGCTGCGCATGTTAAACAACAAAACCTAGGCCATGGACCTGGTGGGCCCATGACTGTCAGCCTCTCGATGAACAGTCGTCTCCCGATTCCTCTTGTTTTGCTGACCATGTTGGGAACTATAGACGGTGGTGCCGCGACGAGAGCACCAAGGTGGAGGACGGCGTCGAGATGTCAGACTAAACGAACCAGAGTGGGGAAAGACGCGGGCGGAGGGGAGTACGAGGGTTGACTTGTTCGGGTGTAGGGTGGGCCGGTGGAGCTGCCGCCGCTGGACAAGGACAATGTGTGGGAGTAGAGGGATGGCCTGGCCAACGCCATAGGCTATGATGGGTCACCGAGGCGTGCGCGGCAGGGTTGCCAGCCGCTGTATAGGAAGAGGACGATAGATTGAACAAAATAAAGAAATACAAATGGATAGGTGGTTGGTCCCAGATGTCTGTGTACGAGACCTGCTGGGTCCACCTGAGAAGGGGAATATGTTGGGAGGAAGGAGATTCAAAACACGGCAGCCCAGTGAACTAGTTACATACATAAGCAAATAGCCACTAAAAAAGCAAACAGGTTAATGGGTTTTTAGACGAAATATTTCGGACAAAACAGATAATTACGACACATAGGCTAATGCATGAAACACTCAGATGATAAAGGTGCTTAAACAAATAAAGTACATCAACTAGACCTTCCTGGCACGCTTGATCATGACGCTGCGTCTGTCCGTGTACTCGTCGGTTATGGGAAGCAGACACACCCTCATGTCCAAGATCCGCATGTACATGTCATAGCATGCGTATGCGTCCTTGGCCGCGTAGGTTATGTAGGCTAGATTCTGAGGTACCTCCCACGTGTTCAGGTCTTGGTATCATTATCTTCTTTCATGTTGGCATAGCAGGGGGCGATGATGGTCTCGGCGAGGTCAACCACAGAGTCCTTCTCCTGCCCGTTGCCGATGATCTTGTATTGCTTCTGGATGTCGACAAGCTTGTTGCACCAGATGGCCGAATCATTGCGTTCTTCCTTCTCTCCAATGTAGCGAAGGTGCAGTCGGTGCTGCCGATGAAACGGGCAAATGCTCTAGAACCTCTGATGGCCCTACAGCAATGGTAGACGAGAACCTCGTCACACACGCATACCTGGGTGACAACGATCCGCTGGTCCCTGTTAGGAGACGAATGGATGGGCAAGGCAGAGCTTCACCGAGTCCGGATCGTTGGTGTACATCACATTCAACTTGGTGCAGCCATGGGACTGAATGGAGAACTCAAAGGTGAACTCCTTGCTTAAGTCCATATCCAGCAGGCTCACCCCTCAGATCACCATTGGAGTCTCTTCAAGTGAAGGAGTGGGTAGGCGGCGGCAGCAGTTCATTTTTCAGCTCTTGGGGAACTGGATTCAATAGTAAACTGAGTGTGTATAGGTGTCAACAGTTACTACCCCTCCCTCGCCCGCGGCACACCCGGCAGAACATGCACCCTAGGTGCATTCAAATGCCTCCATTAAGAAACCTATTCTGGCCACACGTCGGTTCACGAGCGGGTCTGTATTAGTACTGTAATAACAAGCAATGCATTGGCTTGTTCTATCAGTGCCACATGATCAACATGCACAACAATTAGAATTATTATTCTCAGGACGCACACGATCAACAACATTTGCCACACTTTCACACAAATAATACTACCAAGTTTGAATAGCTTGGTATGGTTGTTGTCCTCTGCATCATCGTACCGAGTTTCCCAGCTTGCAAGATTCAGAACCAACAAATAAGATTCAAATAATAAGTACAACGAAGATGCCTACACATCTTGTTGATTCCCAGCTTGCAAGAATCAGAGCCAACAAATAAGATTCAAATAATAAGTACAACAAAGATGCCTACACATCTCATTAATTCCCAGCTTGCAAGATTCAGAACCAACCCATTAGAGCCTTTTGATAAAGTGAATATCGGGATTAAATCCATCTTGGCTAGACATGTAATACAACCCAAGAACTTGGCGAATGCTCTTGACCATCACAACATCTGTAATTGAGTATTCCTGTTTGCACAGATAAGAAAGAGCATGATTACTATAATAGTGGAACTAGTTGAAGAAAACTTTATTTCCAAAACGAGAAAAGATTGTGATAGAATAGCTTTATTTAAAAAATACAACGTTAGCATAGTATGACAAAGCACAATCATGTTGATAAAGGACAATACTGACTCGTGTGAGGGGCCCTATGCCACCATGACTCGATGTGGTGAACCTGCAACTCCACTCAGATGATTCAATTCATGCGCTTTTTCTGCAGTTCACCTGAAATGAAGCAAAGATTGCATCATTCAGCTAGCAAGGTAGTTGCTCTCATGAGTTGGCAGGTTCTTCTTTAGTAGTTGCACTAAATTGAGCAACATTAAGATTGGTTGTTCTACTCATGTAAGGTGTAACTATAATTTGCTTATCGTCTTCTGCATTTCCACTAAAATAAAGTGCCATTGTGGTGATAGTGATGGCTTATCTTGCAAAGGCTAATAAAATGTTGCATGAGATTACCAGCAGAATTTGATGGAGATTTTGGAAACTCCAATCACCATTTTGTGCAATTCCACAAAAATTGGGAGATGTTGCCCACGTGACATTTTAGTTGAACTGCACAAGACACTCATTCCAAAAAAGTGTTTTGTGCAGTTCACCAAAAGGTCACAATAGCAAGAAGGTGAAATGGATATCCCTATCTGCACAAAAAGATAGAAAGAAAACAGTTCCTGGTCAATAACAGAATACAAAACAAACACGAAATGAAAAGAAGCATCTTGATTATGTTCATGGCAATCACGCAAGGAAGGTAATAAATTTAAAACGTCGGCAATGCTTCATGTTACCGGAAGCATTACGATCAACAATGACATTCGTCAAATATGGGATTACTTTAATGGTGGCATTGCTTGTTTACCAGATATAGTAGATCAACAGCAGCTAAAGAGTTGGTTTAAGGGCATGGGACCATGGGGACACCAGGACACTCAGCAGCGTAAAGAAGCAACTTACTTATCATACTAGGGAAAATAGCAGGAATACCATTTGTAACACAGTTTAATTCCATCATATCACGGGAGGCATTAGATTAACAATAACACTGGTTAGACATGTCCTTAAGGTAACAGTGTGATCGCTTCATTTTACAGTCGCCCTTACACTAACAACAGCAAAAGGTTGGTATAAGGACATGCAACAGTGGAAACATCAACACAATGTACCTACAAGGAGGCATAAAGTGGTGATGTCGAGTTTGTTCATACTCTGTGAGGGCAGCAAATCTAATCCTGGAGACCTTTTACTATGTGAGGGCAGCAAATCTAATCCTGGACATACTCTGTTAACTTGTCCACCAGCCGCCAGTTTCTATCCTTTTTCAGCCAATAAAAGATCTGTTCCTTATCCAGTTTGTACTACCTTTTCCCTTTATTTCCCTTTTCAACCAAGAGACCGGTTGGGTATCCAGTCTCTACTACTTTCCCCCTGTTATTTCCTCTTTGAATCAAGTCCTAGATTCATGCTACGGCTTCCCCCCTTTCTTCATTGTTTGAACCAAGTCCTAGATTCGACTGCATGAAGTAGCTTTACCTCCAATAATACTAAAAATTTAGGTAGCTTTGGAAGACCTGATGGAAGTAGAAAAAGATGCGGGTGAGGCTACACGTCAATCGACTGACTTTTTCATCTCTGCTCAGTTGATTTTCCAGCCGTTGGATACGAAACCAATGGCATGCACTTCATCTTCAACATCCACCCACCTAAGCCACCAGCCACCATCGGTGGAACCGCCGGCCCCTGCTGCCCGCAGCCAGTGGCACGGTCACCGCCACGCCCTCCCCGAAACCACTCCCCACCGCCGGTCTGCCGCCCCGCCATTCCTCTAGCCCCCCGCCGAGCTTTTTCTCCAGCAATGCCCATGCCACCGTCCCACCATCGCGCCCCCCCACCGTCGGTGACCACCGCCCTAAGATAGATAGTGGGGTACCTCTCCGGCGAGCCCCCCTCCCCGCTGCGGCTGGTTCTTCCTTAACTCCGGCGAGCATCCCCCCTGAAAATCGACTGACCCAAAAGTTGATTCAGTCGACTGAAGTGTAGCTAAATTGAAAAGATGCACATGCAGACATGTGGGGAGCTGGGGCAGTAGAGCAAGGCCGCTTTCGAAGAACTTATACCTGAGGGTTGTCGGGATGTTGGTGGCGGCAGGTCGGATCTGCGCACAATACAGCAGGGAGGAAGAAGGGTCGGAGGACCTCCCGAGTTGGCGCTATGTCGGAGAGAACGGCACGGGCAAAGGATCGGGACCCGCCGGCAACTGTGGGTTTCCTCCCTCACCACCGATGACCGCATGAATGATGCACTAGTCCTCTACACACACCGGCCAAAGGGATCCGGCCGGATCTGTGACCAGTGGTGAGCAGAGAGAAAGTGTCGCTGCTACTGTCTTGTTTAGATATGGAGAGGATGAGAGAATGAAGATAGCAACCCTAGTAAAGCAAGCGCTCAGGCCCCTGCCTATATATATAGTGGAGTGATTATCTTTTTCTCTCCACAACAAGCATTTCAATTTGTGTACGTGGCATTAAAGAAAAGAAACTTTCTATATAATGTGACTAACTGTACGATTCCAACTTACTAGTACAGTAGTAGTATTGTTCGCTTGTGCTCCCCGGCCCTCCATTCATTGAACAACCCCACGGGTGAATAAACATACAGTACTAGTATTTATATGGAACGAACAAGCTTGAACTATTTTGGATTTGAGATATCGATGGTACAGTTTGACCACATTGCATCAATGGACTTAGTACTTTGAAGTAACCTATACGTATATGCACGGTTTACATTCCGAATCACTACCTAGAGATTGAACTGTATTTGTTTACATGTACCACATTTTTCTTTTGGTCTTCTACTCCATGGCGCAATTCATCGATACAAATTATACTATGAGTAGTTAAAAGTTGAGGGCGGGGCTTTTCTCAGGCAATACGTGCGCCAAGTTTCGCGTAGGCGGTTTGACAGAGAGGCGAGGAGGGTGAGGGAGTAGCGGATTCAACTTACTGCTGGAAAGGTAGGCCTGTGCGATTTAACGGTGCGTTACTGCTGGAAAGAGGGGTCTTGTGATACTCACTATAGTCATGAATTACTGGCGCTACGACCGGGGTGATGCCCCCCTTCCATTCCCCACTCTAATCTGGTGCATGACATGTCAACCCTGATGCTGGCTCTCCCACATGTCGGCGAAGTACGTAAGAAGGAGCAAAGAATCATGCGTATATATAGTGTACTATATATTAGTACTACTACTCACATCGGAGGAGTGCGAACCATGGCAGCCCAGTGAACCAGCAGGCGATAGGCCATAGAAAACAATGTGGTGATATGGCCATAAAAAACAATGTGCTACAGTCCAGTCTGTTAAATGTACAATACTACTCCTCTTCCTCCTCGTCTCGGTTCATCGCCATCATACTTTCCCATTCCTGTGTTTTCAGTGTCCTGCGAATCAAAGAGGTCCTTAGACTGGTTTAGGTCCGGTCGTTTCTTATAAATGTATTATGTCCAAAATTTAATGAACATGCTTCGGTTTCTATGAAAATAATCCGGTTTGCATGTAGTAATTCATTTATTTGTTTATTTATTTATTCTTCTGCGGGGGGTTTGCATGTAATTTGTGAGGTCTGAAATGTAAAGTACGCCGGCATGGTTGCCCATGCTCCGAGTCGTGCATGCACTACGACCCAGATGCTCTATGTCCCACATGTCGGCGAAAGGGAGCACGTGGAAATAGCCTAGGAGTACATATAGGAGGATAAATGTGTGAAAAATATGTACTATGAAGCGTAGCTATAGTTCAAAAAGGAGACCTAAAGTGATGGCAGGTATAGGTCGCACGCACCCAACTAGTGGTACTAGACGTACGACTACTTTGTCCCTAAAAAAAGAGGTATGAGTACTCAATACTCCTATTCTATCAACACGAGTCTCATCTGACAACTGCGTCCATGCTACAGCTAGCTCTTCTCCCTTGTTTCTCTCTTCTAACTCTAACTCAGCCGACATGCGATGGGCGGGGTGGGGATTTGCTGATGGTCGGTTTGCTCAACTGCGGCTCGACCTCACAGTGAAAATGTTAAGACTGAAATAAAAGTGTCATACACTAATAAAACATTAAGGCCACGAGGTGATGAAGTGCTGGTTACAGGAGGCAAGAAGAAAGATGCATCCATCAATGACGTCCACCTCCTCGACTCAGGGCGCTGGCCCACCAAACGGCGGCTAAGTAGCAGCGGCTTTCATGGCCAGGTCGACGTGCTTCTGAACAATGGCGTCCAAAGATTCCAGCCGCTGGAAGAAGGCCAACGTCTTTTTGTCCTCGCTGGCCTTGTAGTGGCCTATGTAAATGATTTCCTCCTAGATGTGGATGTGCAGGTCGCCGGTTTCTTGCATGGCGAGGCGCTGCGCGGCGAGCGCGGCCTCGAGGTGCACATTCTTCATCGCGACCTCCGGCACAAGTGCTTCAAAGAGTTCGTCACCTTAGAGTCCAATGAGGGTGGCAGGCAACAAGGAGCCTACGAGCATGGGCTGGAGTAGTACGATAAGGTCGTCCAGGCGCTTCTTGACGGTGGTGAACTTGCGGATGGAGCGGACCATCATGTCATCCATGCGAGAGGCGAAGCCGGCGTCGGCGAGGGCTACGACACAACCGGTCGCCACCACTGTATGGAAACGCTGCGTGGTGCGGGGCCGCAGGCCAGCGTCTTGGATGATCTGGCACAGCCGACTGCTGCTCGCGTCCATCGCCTCCATAGGTGCTTGTGGCTTCTGGTCACTTGGTCTTGGATTGGAGTGAGCAGTGTTGCGCACGGCACAGACTAGGAGTAGATGGATTGGAGTGGTGGGGCGCCTTTATATGAGAGTCCAAACTCTCTTGCATTCACACCGTGCTGGCTATATTCTGCTTCTCCAATTAATTCCCTCTGCATGCTAATTGAGGATACATCGTTGACCATTCAACGTTTCGTGAACCGCTACACTCTCCCTCCTTGGCATTCAAGGCGTATCAATGTAAATGCGGGTCAAGAAGAGACTAGTCATTTACTACATTGTGCACCGCGACCATGTGGGGGTGCAACGCGAACAGCACAAGCATGTTGTACTTGTTTCACTTTCTCGTTTTGAACTCGTGACTGTTAGTAACTCTCAGTTTTGAATATATAAGTGTGGTTGTCGCACCAATATATACAACACTCCCTCCATGTAGGTTGGGTCACTGGAGTCAAAATTAGACACAAAACATGATGGTGACGGACCAGTCTACCTCCGTCCTCCGTCCTGGTTTATTGCTCCCCATAGTAATCTATGCCAAATTTTGACCATAAATTTGACTAACAAAAGGTTCATGCATGTCACCAAAATTATATCATTGAAAACTATGTTCAAATACAAATCAAATGATATAATTTGTGTTGACATGCACTAACATTTTGTCAGTTAAATCTCTGGTCAAAATTTAGCACAAATTACAGAAGGCTAATAAACCAGGACCTAGGTAGAACACCAGGTCGAAGACAGTGCTACTACATATAATTAACGCCAAATAAGAGCAAGGGATCACACATGACATTTACGACTGGAATAAAAATGCCATACACTAATAAAACATTAAGGCCACAAGGCGATGCAGTGTTGGTTACAGGAGGCAAGAAGAAAGATGCATCCATTGACGACGTCCACCTCCTCGACTCATGGCTCCAGCCCACTGAACGGAGGTTAAGTAGCAGCGGCTTTCGTGGCCAGGTCAACGTGCTTCTGAACAATGACGTCCAAAGATTCCAGCCGCTAGAAGAAGGCCAATGTCTTTATGTCCTCGCTGGCCTTGTAGTGGCCTATGTAGACGATTTTGTCATAGATGTGGATGTGCAGGTGGACGGTTTCTTTCATGGAGAGGCGTTGCACGGAGAGTGTGGCCTCGAGGTGCACATTCTTCGTCGCGACCTCCGGCAGCTACAGGGCCACCAGTGCTTCAAAGAGTTCGTCACCTTGGAGGCCGATGAGGGTGGAAGGCAAAGAGGAGCTTGGGTGCACGTGCTGGAGCAGTACGACAAGGTCGTCCGCGCGCTTCTTGACGGCGGTGAACTTGCGGATGGAGTAGACCATCATCTGGCACATGCGAGAGGCGAAGCCGGCGTCGACGAGGGCTATGACACCGGCAGTCGCCAGCACCGTCTAGAAATGATGTGCGGTGTAGGGCCACAGGCCGGCATCTTGGACGATCCGGCACAACCGACTGCCGCTCGCATCCATCGACGCCAAGGGTGCTTGTGGCTTCTGGTCACTTGGTCTTGGTCTTGGATTGGAGTGGACAGTGTTGCGCAGAGATTAGGAGTAGATGGATTGGAGTGGTGGGGCACCTTTATGAGAGTCTGTAGGACCTTGAGAAGAGGTGTCTAGAGGGAGGGTGATTAGACACTAAGTACCAAAGTTGTAGTTTTTAAGATTCCTTAAGTTTAAGTGGAGTTTAGGCACAAGTTTAACATTCACAATACATAACGAGCAAGCATGCAAAGAGTATATGAGCAGCGGAAAGTAAAGCATGCAACTTGCAAGAATGTAAAGGGAAGGGTTTGGAGGATTCAAACGCAATTGGAGACACGGATGTTTTTGGCGTGGTTCCGATAGGTGGTGCTATCGTACATCCACGTTGATGGAGACTTCAACTCACAAAAGGTAATGGTTGCGCGAGTCCACGGAGGGCTCCACCCATGAAGGGTCCACGAAGAAGCAACCTTGCCTATCCCACCATGGTCGTCGCCCACGAAGGACTTGCCTCACTAGCGGTAGATCTTCACGAAGTAGGTGATCTCCTTGCCCTTACAAACTCCTTGGTTCAACTCCACAATCTTGTCGGAGGCTCCCAAGTGACACCTAGCCAATCTAGGAGACACCACTCTCCAAGAAATAACAAATGGTGCATTGATGATGAACTCCTTGCTCTTGTGCTTCAAATGATAGTCTCCCCAACACTCAACTCTCTCTCATGGGATTTGGATCTGGTGGAAAGAAGATTTTAGTGGAAGGCAACTTGGGGAAGGCTAGAGATCAAGATTCATATGGTAGGAATGGAATATCTTGGTCTCAACACATGAGTAGGTAGTTCTCTCTCAGAAAATGTATGCTTTGGAAGTGTAGGTTCACCGATGGCTCTCTCCACGAATGAAGAGGAGGTGGAGGGGTATATATAGCCTCCACACAAAATCTAACCGTTACACACAATTTACCAAACTCGGTGGGACCGATTCAACAGACTCGGTCGGACCGATTTAGTAAACCTAGTGACCGTTAGGATTTTCGGTGAGACCGATATGCAACTCGGTAGGATCGATATGGTTAGGGTTAGGGCGTAACGTAATCTCGGTGAGACTGATTACACAAACTCAGTGGGACTGATTTTGGTAATAAGTTTTCCAGAGAGTTGGTCAGGCAAACTCGGTTGGACCGATTACACAAACTCGGTAGGACCGATTTTGGTAATAAGTTGATCAGGAAGTTTGCATTGTAATCTCGGTAGTACCGATTGCTCAAACTCGGTTAGACCGATTTTGGTAATGGACATACACAGAGAGATTACAATCCCATCTCGGTGAGACCGAGATCCCTATCGATGAGACCGATTTGCCTAGGGTTTGTGGCAGTGGTTAAATCATCTGAACTCGGTGGCGCCGGATAGAAAGAATCGGTGGGGCCGAGTTTGACTTTAGGTTTAGGTCATATGTGTGGAAGTGGGAAAGTAGTTGAGGGATTTGGAGCATATCACTAAGCACTGTGGAGCAAGAAACTCATTAAGCAACACCTCATCCCTTCTTGATAGTATTGGCTTTTCCTATAGACTCAATGTGATCTTGGATCACTAAAATGTAAAATGAAGAGTCTTGAGCTTGAAGCTTGAGCCAATCCTTTGTCCTTAGCATCTTGAAGGAGTTCCCACATCTTTTAGTCCATGTCACTCCATTGTTGAACTTATCTGAAACATACTATATAACAGTGTTAGTCCAACAAGAGATATGTTGACATTAATTACCAAAACCACCTAGGGAGCACTTGTGCTTTCAATCTCCCCCTTTTTGGTAATTGATGACAACATACATCAATGCTTTAGATAAAGATATAAAGAATAGCAAGTAAAGCTTTGGAAAGATATGTAACAAGCATAGGCTCCCCCTACATGTATGCAATCATGTGAATATGGAATATAGAAGCATGTGAGAGCATAACCATGATAGAGTAGGCAATGTGTTAGATGTATCTTGGCCATATGCATCAGAGCAAAGAATATTAAAGAAAATACCTTCATGCTCATGAGTCCTTCTTGCAAACAGTATGTACATTAGCAAGAATTCCTCATACACATGATTGTGATGCATATACTTGCCTTGTAGTCTTGAGTTGGCTTAGGATGGAATGAACCTGCGTAAACAAGGTTAGACAACACAGGTACATCTACTAGCCAGAGCAAACAGAAGAAACCACAAGAATACCAAGACTGGGATGACATGTAGAGAGTGAGTACTCAGTACCACATTGGATTAGACATGTCCCCAAGAGTAAAGATATGCAATGAGTTTAAATGATTTCTTTCCCTTAGATGTCTTGCTCCCCCTGAATCTAGCATGGGATACTGGGAGAAGATAGGGAACAGAAAATCAGAGCTGAAAGATATAAAAGAACAGAGCTAATGCAAGCTAATGCAAATAAGCACATATGAACATGTCTTTCCCCTCAGTAAGACATGTGGCATCTCTCCTCTTGAACACCAAGCACCTGGGATCCTTGAGAAATACTTTCTACTTGAGCATTCTCTCCCCTGGAGATCTCTTTCTCCCCCTGAGGAGGTGATACTCTCTCTCTCTGATGTGATCTCTCTAAGTGATAAGCTTTGATGTGGTCTCTCTCTCCCCCTTTGACATCAATTTCCAAGAAGGGCGTTCTGGAATTTGTCGTGAATGGGTTTGGTCCTTGAGTCACAGCACAAGGCAATGATAAAAATGTGATGCTTGTAGAGGACAAGATTCATTGAGTGGAGCTGGATCAGAAGAAACACAGAATAAGTGGCAAACTGTTTTTCCTATTGTGAAATCGGTGGCACCGAGTGGTATGCTTCGGTTGTACCGAAAGGTTTCGGTTGGACCGAGAACAACAAATCGGTGAAACCAAGTTCATCACAGAGAAAATACTTGTCACCTCAGCTCACTAGAATAGTAAGATCTCACAAAGATTTGCAAGGAATTTACTGAATGATATGCAATGAATTGGATGTAGAAAAATGCAAGGCAAACAGAAAGAAATCTAGATGAAGTTTTTTTTGAAAGAGGAAACGAATATGCATGAGACAAATGCAAAAACACAAAAAAGAACACAAGAGAACTTCATCTAGAGATGGTCGGCGACAAAGTCACCTATGTTAGAGTATATTGACTTAGGAGATCACTTGATCATAGGTCATACTCATCGTTTAAGCTCAAAATGGGGTTGCCATTTTTCGTTTAAGCATCTTGATGTATTCACATCTTGTCGAGTTGCTTTAGCTCATGACTTGGAGTAAAGCTTCTCTAAGATGGAATAACATACCTTGGTTGGTGGTGTTGACCATGTAGTTGAACTTGTGTGGGTTGCTCAAGGTTGATGTAGCTCATCAAGAGTTGGGAGCACCACTTGGAATTTGAGTCCATCTACCTACATGGGTTAGTTCTTGCAAGGAAGAGCACTTGTGTATCCAAAGATGACAATCATGAAGCTCAACATAGAATTTGTCAAAGGATATGTTTGAGTGGTTCCGTGCTTCCTTGTCTTCAACCACCATAGTGTAGAAACTTGGTGATGTAGAGATTTCTCAAGATGTGAGTAGATTACAATCTCATGGAATTTGATTCCACCAAGTACCTACGTGGGTTAGATAACATGCAAGTTTCAAATATATCCAAGACATAAGATTTTCATCATAAGAGAAATATCAAGGATTAGTCATAAGCTCATGTCTTGCATGTATCCAATGGGGTTTCTACTCCAAGTTTGAAGCATCAATGATGTTCAATTCTCCTCTTAACCTGCAAAACACTTTCTCATTAAGAGGTTTAGTGAATGTATCCGCTAATTGCTTTTCGGTGCGAACATGCTTAAGATCAATGTCACCCTTAGCAACATGATCTCGAATGAAATGATGACGAACTTCAATATGCTTAGTTCGAGAATGTTGTACGGGATTATGACCAATTTTGATAGCACTTTCATTGTCACAAAGCAATGGAACATGTTTCACATATATCACATAATCTTTAAGAGTTTGGGTCATCCAAAGTAATTGAGAACAACATGAACCAGCGGCAATGTACTCCGCTTCGGCGGTGGATAAGGACACCGAGTTTTGTTTCTTGGAAGACCAAGACACAAGAGATCTACCAAGAAATTGACAAGTACCCGAAGTGGACTTTCTATCAACCTTGTCTCCGGCATAGTCCGAGTCGGAGTAGCCAACAAGATCGAAAGAGGCCCTCTTAGGATACCAAATGCCAAAATTTGGTGTATGGATTAAGTATCTCACTATCCTTTTCACGGCCTTAAGATGACATTCTTTAGGAGCAGCTTGATATCGTGCACACATCCACACACTTAACATGATATCGGGACGTGAAGCACATAGATATAACAATGAACCAATCATAGAGCGATAAACTTTTTGATCAACCGGTTCACCATCGTTGGTCAAGATGTCCACTAGTAGGCATGGGTGTAGACATACCTTTGCACTCTTGCATATTGAACTTCTTGAATAAGTCCTTGGTGTACTTCGTTTGAGAAACAAAAGTACCTTCCTTAGTTTGCTTGATTTACAACCCAAGAAAGAATTTGAGTTCACTCATCATAGACATCTCAAACTTCTCCAACATTAGCTTCCCAAACTTTTCACTAAAATGAGGGTTAGTTGAACCAAATATAATATCATCAACATAGATTTGGCACACAAATAGTTCTCCATTAACCCTTTTAGTAAAAAGTGTGGAATCAATTTTCCCAATTTCACAACCTTTTTCAATAAGGAACTTTGTCAAGCATTTATACCACGCTCTAGGAGCTTGTTTAAGACCATAAAGAGCTTTGTGAAGTTTGTAAACATGATTGGGTTTCTTAGGATTGACAAATCCGGGAGGTTGCTTAACATAAACTTCCTCCTCTATTTCACCATTTAGAAAAGCACTTTTAATGTCCATTTGGTACAAGGTGATGTCATGATGATTAGCATAGGCAAGTAAGATGCGAATGGACTCAAGTCTAGCAACAGGAGCGTAAGTCTCACCATAGTCCATACCTTCGACTTGTGTGTAGCCTTGGGCGACAAGACGTGCTTTGTTGCGAACTACTTGTCCATCTTCATCTTGCTTGTTGCGAAACTCCCATTTGGTACCGATGATGTTGTGGTTGTTGTCGGGCTTCTCAACCAATGTCCAAACTTGGTTCCTCTCAAAGTTGTGTAGCTCTTCATGCATAGCATTTATCCAATCCGGATCTTCCAATGCTTCTTCAACCTTCATAGGTTCAATGCTAGAGATGAAAGAATAGTTTTCACAAAGGTAGCTAAACGAGTTTTAGAGCGAGTGATTCTCCCGGTTTGAATATCATTGTAGATTTGCTCGACGGGATGGTCTTTAGCAATTCTTGCTCGAACTCATGAAAGCTTTTGCTTGGTTCTTGGTTGAACTTGTTCTTCATCTTGTTCTTCTTCTTGGCCTTCTTCATTGTTGGCATTGTCGTTCTCTTGTCGTGGTGGAGAAGGAGGTTGTTGACGTTCATCTTGATGCACTTCCTCGTTTTCTTCATCTTGGTGTGTCCCACTTGTGGATGCTTCCGTATCAACTCTTGGTTCACCTTGTCGTGAAGTAGAAGCTTCCACTTGGACGGACGAGGTACTTTCCTTCACCTCTGTTGGACGGACCTTGCCAATAGACAAGTCTTGGATTGCTTCCGAAGGATCTTTGTCTCCTACATCAATTGGCAATTGCTCTACTTGCAAGCCGTTAGATTCATCAAACTTCACATCTACCATCTCTTCAACCTTTCGGGTGAAATTGTTGTAGACACGGTAAGTGTGAGAGTTTGAACCATAACCTAGTAGGAAACCTTCATGAGACTTAGGAGCAAATTTAGAACGACGATGCTTATCAAGAATGTAGCACTTTGAGCCGAATACTCGAAAGTATCGAACTTGGGGTTTGTTACCGGTGAGGAGCTCGTATGCCGTCTTGCCGAGTAGCTTGTGAAGATACAAGCGATTTGTTGCATGACAAGCTGTCTCAACCGCTTCTGCCCAAAAGTGCTTCGGTGTCTTGTACTCATCAAGCATCATTCTCGCCATTTCGATGAGCGTCTGGTTCTTCCTCTCAACAACTCCATTTTGTTGAGGTGTGTACGTAGCCAAGAACTCGTGTGAAATCCCTTCTTCGTCAAGAAAGGTGTCCACATTTGCGTTCTTGAACTCCGTTCCGTTGTCGCTGCGAACCTTCTTGATCTTCACTTCAAATTGATTTTGGGCCTTCCTAGCGAAGTTTTTGAAGATCTTTTGGACCTGCGATTTATCATCGAGAAAGAACACCCACGTAAATCTTGAAAAATCATCAACTATAACTAGACCAAAAGAATTTCCACCGAGACTCTTGTAAGAGTTGGGACCAAAGAGATCCATGTGAAGTAGCTCGAGTGGCCTCCTTGTGGTCATGATGTTCTTCACGGGATGCCTTCCTCCAACCCGTTTACCTGCCTGACAAGCACTGCAAAGTCTATCCTTGTCAAATATTACATCGTTAACACCAAGGATATGATTTCCTTTAATAAGCTTGTCAAGGTTTCGCATACCAACATGACCTAATCGTCTATGCCATAACCAACCTTTTGAGGATTTAGCAATGAAGCAAGTTTTAGGTTGAGCCTTTTTAGTGAAATCAACAATGTATAGATCACCTCTACGCACACCGGTAAAGACCATTTTATGATTATCTCTACGAAACACTTGGCAATCTACTTCAGTAAATAGGACATTGAAACCGAAATCAGCAAGTCTAGATACTGAAAGTAAGTTGTATCCAAGAGATTCAACGAGCATGACATTTTGTATGGAGCTATCATGTGAGATGGCCACCTTACCGAGGCCAACCACCTTACCCTTTGAGTTGTCACCGAAAGTGACATACTTTCGAGGACTATCATTTTCAGCAAGCTCACGAAACATGTCTTTATCTCCGGTCATGTGATCGGTACATCCACTGTCAAGAACCCATTCCTTTCCTCCTGACATATATCCCCGAAGATTTGCCATAAGACCAAGGTGTCTCATTGCATCATCAAGATCGAAGTCACTATCATCATCCTCATCATAGTATCCATGTTCAACATCGTCATGTGGTGGATCAAATCCTAGAGACGGTAATTCGTTAGAGTGAGTTTGACAATGATCTTGCTTATGAATTTTTATAGCTTCGAAAATAATATCACTAATAATTCCAACATCTCCTTTGGCACGCATAAGGTTTGTAAGTTCAAATAGACGATCACCAAACATAGGATCACTAGAATTCATCTTACTCAAAGCAATAGACTTATGGAGAATTTCATCAAGATTTTTCAAGGAATAATTTGGAAAGCGTTCCTCAAGAAATTTCCATATAGTGTAGGCACACTTAAGAGTAGTCAAGCATCCAATCAAGTTTCTAGGCAATCCTCTAATGATAAGTTCAGCAGTTCTAAGATTGCGGATCATGTCAATTGACTCATCAAGGGTAGGATGCATAGGATCAACATGAGGTGCACAAGGGCTAGCAATGTACTTGTTCAAACGATATTGATCGAAGATTACAAGCATCTTATCTTTCCACTCATGAAAATACTCTCCATCAAGAATAGGCACTCTATGTCTAAGACTCCCCAAAGTAGACTCATCCATCTTCCTCCAATGGTGATTAAACCAAGGCAATGGAAACCAAAGCTCTGATACCACTTGTAGGACCTTGAGAAGAGGTGTCTAGAGGGGGGGTGATTAGACACTAAGTACCAAAGTTGCAGTTTTTAAGATTCCTTAAGTTTAAGTGGAGTTTAGGCACAAGTTTAACATTCACAATACATAACAAGCAAGCATGCAAAGAGTATACGAGCAGCGGAAAGTAAAGCATGCAACTTGCAAGAATGTAAAGGGAAGGGTTTGGAGGATTCAAACGCAATTGGAGACACGGATGTTTTTGGCGTGGTTCCGATAGGTGGTACTATCATACATCCACGTTGATGGAGACTTCAACCCATGAAGGGTAATGGTTGCGCGAGTCCACGGAGGGCTCCACCCATGAAGGGTCCACGAAGAAGCAACCTTGTCTATCCCACCATGGTCGTCGCCCACGAAGGACTTGCCTCACTAGCGGTAGATCTTCATGAAGTAGGCGATCTCCTTGCCCTTACAAACTCCTTGGTTCAACTCCACAATCTTTTCGGAGGCTCCCAAGTGACACCTAGCCAATCTAGGAGACACCACTCTCCAAGAAGTAACAAATGGTGCATTGATGATGAACTCCCTACTCTTGTGCTTCAAATGATAGTCTCCCAAACACTCAACTCTCTCATGGGATTTGGATCTGGTGGAAAGAAGATTTTAGTGTTAGGCAACTTGGGGAAGGCTAGAGATCAAGATTCATATGGTAGGAATGGAATATCTTGGTCTCAACACATGAGTAGGTAGTTCTCTCTCAGAAAATGTATGCTGGAAGTGTAGGTTCAGTCTGATGGCTCTCTCCACGAATGAAGAGGAGGTGGAGGGGTATATATAGCCTCCACACAAAATCTAACCGTTACACACAATTTACCAAACTCTGTGGGACTGATTCAACAGACTCGGTCGGACCGATTTAGTAAACCTAGTGACCGTTAGGATTTTCGGTGGGACTAATATGCAACTCGGTAGGACCGATATGGTTAGGGTTAGGGCATAACATAATCTCGGTGAGACCGATTACACAAACTCGGTGGGACCGATTTTGGTAATAATTTTTCCAGAGAGTTGGTCAGGCAAACTCGGTTGGACCGATTACACAAACTCGGTAGGACCGATTTTTGTAATAAGTTGACCAGGAAGTTTGCATTGCAATCTCGGTAGTACCGATTGCTCAAACTCAGTTAGACCGATTTTGGTAATGGACATACACAGAGAGATTACAATCCCATCTCGGTGAGACCGAGATCCCTATCGGTGAGACCGATTTGCCTAGGGTTTGTGGCAGTGGCTAAGTCATTTGAACTCGGTGGCGCCGGATAGAAAGAATCGGTGGGGCCGAGTTTGACTTTAGGTTTAGGTCATATGTGTGGAAGTGGGAAAGTAGTTGAGGGTTTTGGAGCATATCACTAAGCACTGTGGAGCAAGAAACTCATTAAGCAACACCTCATCCCTTCTTGATAGTATTGGCTTTTCCTATAGACTCAATGTGATCTTGGATCACTAAAATGTAAAATGAAGAGTCTTGAGCTTGAAGCTTGAGCCAATCCTTTGTCCTTAGCATCTTGAAGGAGTTCACACATCTTTTAGTCCATGCCACTCCATTGTTGAACTTATCTGAAACATACTAGATAAAAGTGTTAGTCCAACAAGAGATATGTTGACATTAATTACCAAAACCACCTAGGGAGCACTTGTGCTTTCAGAGTCCAAACTGCATTGCATTCACATCGTGCTGGCTCCATTCTGCTTCTCCAATTACTTACTCCTACATCTGCATTCTAATTGAATGCGGAGGCATCATTGACCATTCAATGTTTCGGAAACCGCTACCCTCTGCCTCGTTGGCAATCAAGCTGTATCAACATAAATGTGTGTCAAAAAGAGACAAGTCTGTAGTAGTATACTCAATATTGTGCACTGCGACCAAGGCGGAGAGGAAAACAAGAGAAATACGTATTTATTTACGGTGTAGATTCACTCATTTTGCCCCGTATGTACTCCCTTCGTTCCAAAATAGATGACTGAACTTTGTACTAACTTTAATACAAAGTTAGTAAAAAGTTGGGTAATCTATTTTGGAACGAAGGGAGTATTCATTTAGGGTGTAATCACTTGTTGAAATCTCTAGAAAGGCAAATACTCCCTTCGTTTGTATTTACTCTGCATATTAGAGCTGATTGAAGTTAAATTTTCATAAAGTTTGACCAAGTTTATAAAAAAAATATAAACATTTATCATAACAAATATATATGATGTGAAAGTACATTCAATAATAAATCTAATTGTATTGATTTGGTATTGCTTATGTTAAAAAAATGATAAACTTGGTCAAAATTTATAAAGCTTGACTTTTACCAAAGATAATACGCGGACTAAATAAAAATGAAGGGAGTATTTAGGAACGGAGGGAGTAGTCCCTCCTTTCCGGTTTACAGGGGCTATAGTATTAAGAGCAAGTACAATAGCGGGCTTATAGCTTGCTTACATGGCAATTCTGTCTCATGCAAGAGCCTGGCTATATGCATGCTCCAAGGCTCCACACTACACCACACCCCTACGCAAAGACTGCCATGCAAGCGTTCGCAACTGCCATGTTCAGGTTGCGCTTGGCTCTTCGCCTCTTCGAGAAGACGAACAATGATGTTACTGCTTCTACAGTATCGAATCAACTGTTGCATGTCCGTCCACCGCGTGCGGGAGGGATAGCTTGTTGTAGTAAGCAAAAGCATCTCCTCGTCTGCGAGCCACCGCGCACATGGGCGAGGGAGAGGGCATGTAGTAGTAAGATCAAGCTTCTCCTCATTGTACGAGTTGAAGCGACACATCATAGCACTGGCCCCACATTCTTGCCTCTAAACTTGGCTAAAAGACCTGCGGTGTACAATATATTTGCTGCAACCTCTAACATTTACCCCACCAGAAATTAAAATATACGGAGTCTATTCCTGTCTTGACGAGATGAGCATGCAAACTACAATCACCAGGATGACAGTTAGGCCAAGAAGATTGTTTTAATCAAAAAAGTGCTTCAAGACGGCCTCATAGCATGGAGCCAACTCCAACGATTTTAAGCTTAGAGGCATGGTACATGCTATCCTAGACTATGTCACTATACTACCTCCCCTACACATGAAACTGCCACACGAGCGTTCAGGTTGCGCTTGGCTCTTCGCCTCTTCAAGAAGTCAAACAATGATGGTACTACTGCAGTGGAGTACTACCAATATGCTTCTGGCCATCTGGAACCTAATGAACTGTTGCATGTCCACCACGTGCAGGAGGGAGAGTGTGTAGCGAAAGCTTCTCCTAGTCCTGCGATCCACCACGCTCATGGGCGAGGGAGAGGTCGTTGTAATCAAACTTCTCCTTGTTGCACGAATTGACACGACACATCAAAGCAGTGCACTCAATATATTTCAATAATTTGCATTTACTGATGCATTAATTACAATGCATGCATGCATGCCGTGACTTTCCTTTTGGTACTTGCATGTCTTGATTTAATGCACCTTGAAGTAGTATGAATATGTGATGGTAAAACTTTGTAATGCCCTGGCCCTAAAGCGGGAGATGGTTGTGCACGAGGAGGGTGAGATCGTGCCGATGGAACAGGACCCGGCGATGGAGCTCTCTATGGTCTCTATGGACCTCACCTTGCTCCACTACCCCTTGTGCCTCCGCCCCTTGAAGCCTCCAGTGTATGAGGTTTGAATACACCTTGTCCGTTTGGCTGATCGAGCAAGGTGCATGTTTCTTGATTGATGTGATGTTCGATTGATTTGTGCAGTGCAAGGGAGGGCACCTGGCCTGCGCGAACTGTCGCGGCGAGCGCCCCGGGAACCAGCGGCAGTGCCAAAAGTGCGAGCGCGGCGGCGGCTTCAACATGCGGAACACGGCAATGGACGTCGTCCTCTCCTCGGTGAGGGTGGAGTGCCCAGACGGAGGCTGTGGGCTCTACGTCACTTACCACAAGCTCGACGATCACGAGAGCGTGTGTCCGCTCATGCCCTGCAAATGCCCCATGCCCATCTGCGACTACGAAGGCCTGCCGCCAATGCTCTCCCACCACATCAGCACCGTGCATCCCATGCCCGTGCACAATATCTACTACTGGAAGGTGCTCCAGCTACAAGTGTCAGTGTCGGAGCCACGGCTCTTGCTGTTCGCGGAGGCGGACAGCCGTGCATTTTTCTTGGTCGGCGGCGTGCTCAACATCGGCGCGCCTATCGCCTTATTGGTCGTCTGCATCAGAGCGGGGGCGTCCCCACTACCGCACTACGCGGCCAAGCTGTGGGTGAATGTCCCGCCGGGGGAGCCCAAAGGCAGGACCGACACCGTCAAGGTGGAAATCGAGGTGACAAGCAGCAAGGATTCTGACGACGTCGCCGTGCAGGAGATGACCTTCTTCACAGTTCTGCCCAAGCTACTGGCCGGGGCTGGGTTGTTGAGGACGGTGTCCCTCCACATTCAGATTGACATGCTCACCTCCTAAATGATTCTACAGTGCCTTCTATTTATCTTAGTAATATGTTAATATAGGGGTTAGCTTTGTCTACTTTAGCTTAAGAGATGGTGGGTTTTGGTGGCAATGCAGCAATTAGTTCGACATCAGATCAGCAGTTAAAGTAATTTCCAACAGTCGAACGGATATTTTGTGTCTGTTGGATATAAAGATCCTTCGAGTAAGAAGTATAAGCAGCTTATATGCTTGTTTCTTTAGGAAGTGTTGCATACTTGTGCGAGTTGATGCGACACATCAAAGTAGTAGTACTACTAGTAGTACTCACCAGACTGCACACCAGGCAGACGAAGCTCGTGTCGTGTTGGTGTCGTGTGCGGCCTACACATTAACCAAAACCTCGCGCCTCCAGCTTAGCCTCTGTGTTTTAAACTTCTCAATCTCAAGGCCAAGGAGCAACAGGGACCTATGATAGAGCCAATCTAATGGTTGAGAACACTACAATTCGTAGCTACATATGCGTGTGAGAGAGAGGACGAGTGCGTGCGTGCACCTCTTCTCTTCGTGTATAACGTACTAAAGTCATAGTACAAGTGTATGTGAGTGGCATCAACCTAGGGAGCTAGAGATGGTGCGTGCGAGAAGTCCTGAGATACTAGGTGTGTGCGTGGGAAAGAGGGAGAGAGATGATATGTGTCGATGTAATGCGTGTGAAAAAAAGACTAGTCTATAGCTCGCCACGAGGCTATTCCTGTCGAACGCCCCAATAACCGTAAGATATGTATCCGACGGTGCCTGTTATTGCATGTATACAACGGTAGAAAAAGAAGTACCATGGCATATTACAAAATTGCTACACCATGGCCGAGAACACGTGTCCACGTTACGCCATCCGAGAATAGTGCCACACTTCGAAACTAGAACCGTCAATAAATTTTGAGCTTGTGTCTCGTCACATTCCAAATTACTACCACGCTATATTTAATTGCAAACCTAATCACACCAATCACAACCTAAACGGTTTCCCACTTAGGAGTGTATTAGTACTCGGTTATAAATACTACTATGTCAAGATGACTGCACATTCCTCCTCAACTCCTCATCCACAAAAACAAACAAGTCATTCAGCATCGTTCCCTTGTGTCTGCCATGGAGAGCGTGAGTTCTGGGTCGAGAGATGACCACCAGGGAGAGGAGACCATGGAAGCGGAAGCACGAGAGATGTCCCGCCTCGCCGCGAAAGCAGCTGACATGTCCCGCCGCACGGCAGTAGCAGCACAAAGGTCCCGCCGCACCGTCGAAGCAGCACGGAGGTCCCACCGCGCCGTCGATGTAGCAGACTGGTCCGGCCGCACCGTGGAAGCAGCAGAGATGTCCCGTCGTGCCGCGAGTGCGGCATACCCGTGCCGCGGAGGCCTGGGAAAATGTCTCGTGGGCAGGCGGGGACTCTTACAGGCGCATGCATGCGATCGTCCATAGCTAGATGGATCAGATCTCCGGCTGGGCGAGGTTGCAGGACGACATGAAAGCCTTGTTTGAATAGGCTACCGGCATCATCCGACAACTAGGGGAGGGGAATGCGAAGCTTTGGGCTGAGCATGACCTGCTGAGGGTGAAGATTGCCGGAAGGGCAAAGCAGGCGGAGGACACCACTGTCTTGTTGAAGAGGACGGGTGTCATCGTCAAGAAACTTATGGACGTGAATGCCATGCTCCGCATCGAGCGCGAAAGGCTGGTGGAGGAATCCATGGATGCTGCCAAGCAGCATATTAAGGACATGAAACTGATGAAAGAGATCATTGCCGCTCACCGCGAGAACTAGTCTCCGCGACCTGCAGCGCATCAAGAAAGTAGAGATCAGCGAGGCAGATCGTTGTATGCATCTTCCTTCTTCTTTTGCCCTTGTGTATTTCGGGCGTAGCCGCATGTGCCTTTTTTAATTATCTTCCTAGATATGTAAGACAATTATTATCCAATGTCGTCGTCCTTATATATTCATCAGTCTTGCTATAAATCGCAGTAGATGTTATATAGGTCCGTCGAATCTTACATCAAGATCCGTGCAAATTTTCTTTTCAGATTTTCTTCTTTCTCTCTTAAATCTCAGTCGAGTGAGACATAGCCAGGCCATTAAACAGGGGCTCAGGCGCCATTAATGAGACCTTGGGAGAGAGGTGGGCGGCAGATGGAGGTCAAAGGGCTCTCCTCCCGATAAGCACGCGCAGGGGTCTGATCGCATGCCTCCCGTACTCAAATAGCTACCCTGCACAATGCCTCCTAGCTAATAAAAAAAGGGGACGCGTGGCGGTACGTAAATTGTAAGTAGAACGCTCATGGTTTCAATAATAATTGTGTTTCCGATTGTAACTGACAACACTTGTTCCAAAATGACTTTGTTGATTGTTAATGCGTGCGCCTTTGCAAATCGAACAGTAAAATTACCACAGCATGTTGGTGCCATGTCATGACACCAAGCCAAGTTATTTCTCAAAAAAGACACCAAGCCAAGTTACATGATTTTAATGTGTGTTTTGGATTTATACAGGAACTAAAAAACTAAGTTTCTCAATGTTTCCGGCCGAGCCATGACGCCCAGATGTTTGAATTTAATTCCCATTTCTTGCATGGGACCTAGAATTTACCCGAGGACACACATGTGATTTTTCAACCAACTTTGGTGCACTAGAGCATGTGCTTGTAGTTCAAATTTGAATTATGCACATTAAATGACCAGAAACTCAATTAATGTATAAAAAAGACCAAACGAACCCGAAATACTTCCAAAATTTAACACGACAATCATATAGTTCTATGTTGCCTCTATAAAGAAAATCAAGGGGGCAGCATATATTGTTTTGCACACAAAGGTGACACGTTCCCTCTCAGAATCACGAGCCTTCTTGAGAGAACTCCGGTTTGCAAGAAGCTTATACCAAAACTTGTTCCAATTCGGCCAAATATTTTACCACAGCATGATAGTACCATGACATGCCACCATGCCAAGTTTCATGATTTTCAGGCGTGTTTTGGATTTACAAGAATTTTAAAACCAAGTTTCTCAATGTTCTCGGCCGAGCCACGACGCCCAGATGTTTGAATTTCATTTCCATTTCTTGCATGGGACCTAGAAATTCACCCGAGGACACACATATTATTTTTCAACCAACTTTGGTGCACTGGAGCTTGTGCTTGTAATTCAAAATTGAAGTATGCACATTAAATGACCAGAAACTCAATTAATGTATAAAAAAGGCCAATCGAACCCAGACTAATCCCAAAATTTAACACGACAGTCATATAGTTCTATGTTGCCTCTGTAAAGAAAATCAAGGGGGGAGCGTATATCGTTTCACACACAAAGGTGACACGTTCCCTCTCAGAACCACGAGCCTTCTTGAGAGAAGCTTCGATTTGCAAGAAGATTATACCAAAACTTGTTACAATTCGGCCAAGTTTTTTACCACAACATGTTAGTGCCATGACATGACAGCATGCCAAGTTTCATGATTTCCAGGCGAGTTTTGGATTTACAGGAATTTAAAACCCAAGTTTCTCAATGTTCTCGGCCGAGTCACGACGCTCAGATGTTTGAATTTCCCATTTCTTGAATGGGACCTAGAAATTCACCCAAGGACACACATGTGATTTTTCAACCAACTTTGGTGCACCGGAGCATGTGCTTGCAGTTCAAATTTGAATTATGCACATTAAATGTCGAGAAACTCAATTAGTGTATAAAAAGGCCAAACAAACCCAGAACAATTCCAAAATTTAACAAAATGTAAACTTAACTAATATCTTCTCTATGTTGGGCATTTAATAAATTTCTATTATATATGGTTTCTACCCTATTGAAATTTAGTACATATGACAGTTTGATGCTCTCACAAAATCTATTGTTGACGCTATAGGGGATGTTGATTCCTATCAACTACCCTATCCTAAAGGTTGAAACAGGTACATAATCATCTCCTCTGCTTTGCACAATGCACTACCAACCCCTATATGATGATGCACATTAAACTGTTGATACGAGTTTTATGTAAACCAGTGGCTTAAAGTTGATTTTCATATCGTTTGAAATTGTGTCAATAAAGATTTTTAAAAAAAATATTATTTGTTGATGTTGTCGGGTGTGTGTATGAAAGATTCTTTTTTGCCTTCCATTGCAACGCATAGGCATGTTTTGTTAGTGTATAAAAAAGGCCAAACAAGCCTGGAATAATTCCAAAATTTAATAGGGCACTCATATAGTTCTATGTTGCCTATGTAAAGAAAATCAGGGGGAAGCAGCATATATCATTTCGCACACAAAGGTGACACGTTCCCTCTCGGAACCACAAGGCTTGTTGAGAGAATCTCTGGTTTGCAAGAAGCTTATACTGAAACTTGTGCCAATTCGACCAAAAATTATACATATGAAAACAGGGTTTAGATTATCCCGAACATCTCGCTACCTAGACTAATGTACTGTGATTTGAATTTCAACATAAAATGGATACAAATATTTGAATTGGAGATCGTATGGTACATGTAGTTCATAGTGAAATATGATTATTGCTATATGCATGTTTACTGTTATCAAGATAATACTTAAATGATGGTATAACTTGACAACAATCGTATTCAAATAAGGAAAATTGATTCAAGTTTAGTCCATATGGTAGATGACAATATATATGTTCATAGGGTGGAGTAAAATGTTCATATAAGATGGAAGATCAAAATGTAGGACTACATCCATTATAAACCACAAGGTCACCTAACGATATATTCGAATTCAACATAACGTGGATTCAAAAATTGAAATTCGAGATCCTGGCATTTGTAATCATATAAAAAGGGACATGACTCTTTCTTGTGATGGGAATTGATTTGTTTTTTTGTTGTTGTTGATGGAAGTGCAAATTGATTTGATACTGTATAGCGTAATCTTGTTCTCCCGATTTTTTTAAAAATTTTCTTGTAGTTTGTTTAATGGCATTTTAGCAATATAGTAAAAGGGACATGACTCTCTTGTGTCTTATATGAATTGTTTTTTGTACACATTTAGTTTGTTCTGCCGAACATGGAATCCGTGCCTTGTTATCCCAAAATTTTCAAGCTTTTTGTCTCTTTTGCTGTGAAACTCCCGCCTCTTCAACCCGCGCCGCGCCTTGTTATCCTGACATTTTGACGCGTGTGATGACTCCCTCCTCATCCGAAATTGGTCCTGCAGCCCAGACACGCAAAATCCCCCTTCTGCCCCTCAGCCGGAAATGTCGCTTCAACGTCGCATGGTCAAAACTGGTGGGGGTATGTTCGTAACTTACCCTACATTTCGGACAAGTGCGTCGCTAACCCATGGCTCCCCCTACCATCCCCTTCGTCCCCCCATTCGTACACCAAGGCCGCCAAAACCCATGAGACCCCACGCTCCTCCGTCAGCCTCCTAACCGCCGCCCAGCTGGAGACTCTTCCTGGACGACGTCGTCCACCGCAATAGCTCGCCGTCCCTCATTCACCGCACCGGATGATGATCCGTCGTTGATCTCGTCGTCCCGCCGGATCAGCCGCCCTGTCCTCCACCTCCAAGGAGCTGCCCCGATGTTCGCCTTGTCTATCGCGTCACCTCCATTCCCACAGCTTGTCTTGACCTGCCCCATCGGAACCGCATCACCCTCACCAATTCCTCCGATGAAGCCGAGGCCTACTCGGTGCCACCAAGGACGTTCTGCACTCACGCTGCATTTTATCTTTTATTCAATCTCACGGGGCTGCCGGTGCTCGAGACTGAGCAGCCATGGCGGATCTCCATCGACGGGCCTGTCGCTGGCCACTTCATCCATAGCGTCTCTCCCCCATGTCGTTGCTTCCTCAGTGGCGACTTCCACACTGGTACTAGCTGCTGCTGCTCCGGCTCTCGCTCGCACTGCTGCTGCTGCTGCTCCAGCTCTACCTCGTGTTGCGGCTCTATTCTTGTTGTCGGTCGCGCTGCTGCACTGCTCTTGCTTTTGTTCGTGTTGCCGCTCTGCTCTACTATTGTTGTTGGTCGCGATGCTGCTCCGCTCTTTATTCTTGTTCGTGTTGCTACTTTGCTCTTGCTCTCGCTCGCGCTGCTGCTGCTGCTACTGCATGACCTTCGACAGCTACAAGAGTTGCTGATTTAGCACTCGCTCGTGGTGCTGTTGCATGAGTTGCTCTCTGCTAGTGCATTCCCCGCTCGAGCGGCTGCTGATTTACATCACTGCTTCTCTACTACTAGTGCTTGAACGCCCTAAACTTCTACTGCAATGCTCCGCTACTAGTTCAATCAGCTTCGACAGTAAAATTCAGTTTCGACTGTAAAGTTTAGTTTCTTCAGTTAAGTTCAGAGTGAACAATATTTATAGCATCTGTCGGAGAGGCTGTGGTGCGGCTGATACATTTTACATCTAGCACTTTTTGGTGATGTATTTTACATCATCTATTGCAGATAATATTAGAGTCCCACTTCAGGTTAACGTTGTTTGTCTTGTCCTGCTTCAGCCTCACCGTCGTACACCTCACCGGAGCTGCTCCAACGACGGAACCATCCATCACAGCAGAGCAATACCCTCGGTGCCATATCCAGAGGCCTCAGATCTTCTTCCCCACCTCTGATAGTCACACCAGCATCACCATCCTCCATGTCCAAGCCAATGATGCTGAGGTCGACAAGGCTATGCCAAAGAGGTTGTACACTCATCACATCACTTTGTTAATCTGCATTCATGTCGATCCCTCAAGGATCCCTTGGTTCAAAGCAGTTGCAAATCTAGAAATTGTAACGACCCGACCCACATGGATCGAAGTCTCTGTGCTTAAGTGTCATCCCTGGATCGGTATGCTGACACAGACAGTACTCGAGGAATTATCATGGAGTTCAATCACACACTTTATTACATCGAGTTCCTCAAAAGAGTATTTATTACATAAATATGGCTGAAGGCCAACTAAATAAAAGAGATGCGGAAGCTCCAAAGGTAAATGAGTCCATCCAACTCCATGGCAAACTGGGTGTAGAACAATGACCTATCGCACCTTAATCTTCGTCGAAAAAGTCTGCAACATGAGATGTTGCAGCCATGTAAGTCAGCACATGGAATATGCTGGCAATTTCACACCATAGAATAATAATGAACAAGGCTATCTCTATATGCAAATTTAGCTGGTGGAGGCTCTAAGTTTAATTTTTGCATAAAGCAAATTTTACCCTACAACAAAGGAATATAATTTTTATTTACTACTAAATTAAAATGCCATTATTGAGAAGGTCCCTCCAACTCAATCCCAGAACTCCCAAGTTATTAGTAACCCAATAATTTTATTAAAGAGAGTGATGAGATCAACCAATAATTCACTTCTACATACTCAAATTTGTCCATAACCGGGGACACGGCTAATCATGATTAGTTTGTATACTCTGCAGAGCTTTGCGCACATTTCCCCACAAAACTCGACCACCTCCATGATCGGAAGATCAAGACATAGCCTTTCTGAAGTATTTCCTCTAAACCCTGGGTAGACCAGTACACCTACTTTCCCCTACATCAGCCGGTCTACCACGGAAAGAGGTCGCATAACTTACTCAGCTATGCCAGAGTCTATAATGGCTTGTGGCTGCACACGGAAGTTTCTAGGCATAAAATATCTTATGATCCCTTTGAGCCTGGGTGGCAAACCTAGGGTGATCACACGGGTACTCCGGGAACACCTTGGGCAAGCACTGATTTCTCCAGGTGCCCCAAACAATCCACCCAGATGTGTATTAAGGTTGCATCTTATGTTGTCCCAAAATTATTATCTCTCGCAACTTGCATGGATCACACATACCAATCCCTCCATACAAGCATGGCTAAGCAATATATGACTTAATGAATATTCCCGGGGTGATCAAAGATCATAGGTTCCTACCACATGAACTACATAGCATAACCACATGTTCCCAATCCTACTCATGCAATCTTTGAGGGTGAAACTACTGCATACTAAAAAACTGGGTATTGAAAATTATGATCAAAGTGTGAACTTGCCTTGCTGACGTTCGTTGAACTCTAAAGATTCATAGTAGCAAGCTTCGCACTCCGCATGATCTAGTGTAAGCAAACAATAACATACATAAGCATACAAGCAAAGATCCAAAAAGAAAACAAATAAAAGACTTTAGAAAACTCAAAAAACAACCAAATAAAGTTTCTGTACATAACATAATTTTTACAGCAGCAAAAAAATATGGTTTTTGTTTTAATATAAATTACAAATCACTAGCTTTGATTTGCAAAAAGAATCACTCAAAACCGAGTTACGAAACTCAAGTTATGGCCTAATGAAGTTTGAATCCAGATCTATTTGAATTAGAAATTTAAAATTTTCAAAAATATTTTTCGTTTGGTTCTCTGGATATAGGGGATATTTATGAAACCGTAGAAAAAAGAATCACCTAATTTGGATCTATAGATTAAAAGATACACTAAAAGAAAAATTGGTATAGAATCTGAAGAAGAAGAAGAAACGTACGGGAGCTGTTGGGCCTAAAGGGATGGGCAATCTGAAACTATCCAATGCTCGGGCGAAACTTAACAAAACATAAATGAACTTTTTTATTAGAATATAATTGATCGGCTGGTTAGATCTGAACTGTACTAAACCGCTAAAAAAACTGTAACTAAAACCGGTCTAAAAAACCAAACCTCTTTTTAACTGAATGAACATGTGCTCGTTCAACCTACAGAGAAATTTGTCAAGAGATGGAGGCGAACGGCATGGTGTTAGCGGCGGCTCCTGTGGCTGTGGGCAGCGGCAGAGGTGTCTAGGAGATGCGCTGGAAAGTGGCTCGTCTGGTGGTGGAGCCGGTGAAGGTCGGCGACGACGAACGGCGACAAAACCAAGCGATGAAGCTCACGTACTCCGGTGCTCTGGTGAAGACGACGTGGTCGGGGTGGCCTCTATAGATAGAGAGTGAGTGCGAGACCTTATCAAAACGACGGTAGGGATCGAGGTAAGTCAACATACAAAAGGAGAAGGCTCGGGATAGCTCACCGGCGTCGGAATCTGTCGATGAACTACGGCTTCTGAGGCGAGTTTGGAACTTCGAGTGCGTCGTCTAGAGGTGGTTTTGGCGAAGGATTTTCGATTGAATCGGTCAAGGAGGGTCATGGCTATTTATAGGACATCTTCCTTAGGCGAGAGGTTCAATAGAGTTAAGGTTTCCAGGAATTTGAAATGAAGGGGCGTCGGGAGCATTTACGCATACATCTCTATGTTGTCTGTTCGTCGGGAGGAAGAAGAAGAGACGGTGAAGTCCAGCGGTCAGAGTAATAAAAAAGAAAAGAAAACAAACAAGGGAGAGGAAGGGATGGATACGTACGATAGAGAGAGATATCTTTTTTTGAAGTAAAGCATAGCTTTAACATTAATGATGCCCAGGCAAATCGCCTTGGACAGAAGCCACAAGCGTGGCAGGTACATCATAGTCCCACTACATCAAGTGGCCAACCTCGCACAATCGGCCCAAAGTAGTAAGTTCATGGGCAACAGAATTTGCTCCTCTCCTACATGACACTATTACATGATGAGAAAACCACAGTTTCAGCTGTAGTTTGATATCCTCGATGACAGCCGAGTAAGCCAACGAATCCGCCCGTCTCAGGTCCATAGCATCCGCAACAAGCTGGGAGTCAGTCTCGAAGATCATCCTCAACATACCAAGCTCCGCCGCCAGTGCAACACCGTGCGCCATGGCATTGACCTCCGCACCGAAAGGGTCTCCTACATTCTCCTGCCGACCTGCGCGAGCACAAATGACAGTACCTTCCGAATCTCTCGCCACCACACGCCAACCTGCGTGTTGTTCACCTGGCACAAACGAGCCATCAACATTTATCTTGATCATGTCCTCCCGAGGCGGCCTCCACATGTCATCGTACTTTTTCACCGGTTTTTTGGAGAAGACTTGTTGGTATTCCAAAGTGTAGCTGCGAGTGCACCTTGCAACCTCCTCCGCAGACCAGGGTAGTTCACCCTCCCTGAGTTTGTTCCGATTACTCCACCACAGCCACCAGGCGGTGAGAATGCATATTCTTTTCTGCTCATCAATTCTCCACAAGTGATCCATCATCTCATGAACTGATGTTATCTCCTCCATCTTCATCCTTTCCTCTTCCAAGGCCAGGTCCCCCCACACCTGTTTCACCACCTTGCATTTTATGAAAAGATGAGCTCCATCCTCGGCTGCTCTTCCACAGAATTAGCAGGTTGTATCTTCAATCGGTACACCCCTCCTTGCTAAGTTTGTTCGCAGCGCCAAAGACTCATGTCTAATACGCCATGCAAACATTTGGACGTTTCTGGGGCAGGGTAACTTCCAAATTCGTTTCCAAGAATCATCTTGGCACCCATCCGAGTTACCCAGCGTTGCATTGCTAGTGCCTGCTCCTCCATCTTTTGCTATCCTCTCCAACTGCGTGTACAGTTTGTATGCACTTTTGACCGAATGTAAGCCTTTGGGATCGAACTGCCACGCAATGAAGTCTTGCACCCCCTCCCGGACTGGTATTTGCAGGATACACTCGGCATCAACGTTCCAGAAGGTGTCCCGAACTAGTTGTTCATCCCAACTACCTGTTATAGGACTGATCAAGTCACTGACATACTCTAGTATATTTCCCCCTCGAGGCGTCATAACCGTCCTCGCCCACGGCCGCGGCAGCCACGGCTCAGTCCAGAGGTTGATGCTCGTGCCATCACCAACACGCCACACATATCCTTCTCGCACTAGCTGCAAACCATGTAAAAGACTTCGCTAAGAATAGGAGATGCCATCCTTAGGCTCTGCCTGAAGCACATGGGTGTCCGGGAAATACTTTGCTTTCAGGATTTGTGCACAAAGAGAGTCCGGGTGCTCAATCATCCTCCAGATCTGTTTGGAAAACATAGCAATATTGAACCCATGCATATCTCTGAAACCCAATCCACCTTGGGCTTTTGATTTTATTAACTTATCCCAGCTAATCCAGTGTATGGTGTTTTCCCTGTCCTACTGCCTCCACCAGTAGGACCAAATAAGCGAGCTCAGTTCTTGGCAGAAAGATTTAGTGAGATAGAAACAAGACATGGCAAAAGTTGGAATCGCTTGAGCAACAGCTTTCACCAGAGTTTCTTTCCCCGTCTTCGCTATCAGCTTCTCTAACCACCCATACATGCGCCCGGCCATGGCACCTTTGAGATAAGCGAAGGCTTTCCTCTTAGATTTCCCAACATGTACAGGCAGCCCAAGGTATTCCTCATTCCAGTTTTCACTCCCAATCTGCAACGCCTCCTTGACTCTAACTCTGTCAGATTCTGAAGTATTGGGGCTGAACATCACGGCCGATTTTTCAGTGTTAATACATTGCCCCGAGCAGTTTTCGTACAGTTCGAGAATGTTCTTCATAGCCTCTGCCTCCTCCTAAGTTGCCTTCATGAGTAACATCGAATCATCTGCAAAGAAGAGGTGTGACACCACTGGGGCACTGCTGCAAACTCTAATCCCACTAATCAGCCCAGTCCGTTCGCCCGCGTGAAGGAGAGCTGACAAGCCCTCAGCGCATATAGCAAATAAATATGGGGACGCCGGATCTCCCTGCCGCAGCCCCCTCGACGGACTGAATTGTTGGGTAAGAGCGCCATTAACCTTTATCTGGTATCTCACCGAGGTGACACACTTCATGATCAGATCAACCCAATGTTGTCTGAAGCCCAATTTACTCAGCATCGCAGCTAAAAAGTTCCATTCAACCCGATCGTAAGCTTTGCTCATGTCGGCTTTAACGGCAGCAATCCCCTCCTTCCCTCTCCTCTTATTCAGCAAGTAGTGTGACAGCTCGTACGCAATAAGCACATTATCTGTGATAAGCCTCCCCGGCACAAATGCGCTTCGGTTCTCAGAAATGATATTGGGAAGGACAATCTTGAGCCGGTTAGCGATCACCTTTGACACTAGCTTGTAGATAACGTTGCAAAGGCTGATCGGGCGGAGATCCTTGATGCGACTCGGGCTCTTTACCTTCGGGATTAGTACCACCATCGTATCATTCCACCCATATGGAATCGGCCCTCCATTCAGAACACTAAGGACCTTGCTAACCACTTTATCGCCCATGAAGTCCCAGTGCCGCTTATACACAACTGAGGGCATACCGTCTGGTCCCGACGCTTTGAGATCACCAATATGGTCAAGGGCCGCCTTCACCTCCTCCCGTGTAAACTCAGCATCCAAAATGGCATGCATGGGCTCTGTGACTCGGGGTTCGACCATAGCAATCAGATCATCAAGTCGGTTACCCATGTTGGACGTGAAGAGCTCCTGAAAAAATGAACAGACATAGTTAGAGAGCTCCTCCCCTTCCTTCACCATTGTTCCATCCTCCTTCTTCAACTCCTTGATCCTATTCATCTTCTTCCTGGCCGAGGCGAACGCCATGAAATACCGCGTGTTCCTATTGCCGTCCTTCAACCAAGAGACCCTGGAATATTGCTTTGCTTTTGTGTTTTTCTTCTCCTCCAAGTCTTCCACCACACACCTCAAAGCTGCCTCCTCCTGAATTTTCTCCTCGCTAATAGGAGCACGCATGCACTCTTCCAGCTCCCTCCTGGCCGTCCTCACTCGACCTTCGAGTTCGCCCACTACATCCCTCTGCCACCTTCGTAGTGAACCCGCAACGGTTTGCATTCCATGGCTCACATCCCCCCCACCCATAGTACTCTCCTCCCATGCTGCCTTCACCACCTCCCTACACCCCTCCTCCTGAAGCCACCATGCCTGAAACCGGAAGCTTCTATCACCCTTCAACACACCCCGGGCGCTTCCTTCAGTACATACAATCACCGGCCTATGGTCCGAATGCCTCGGGTTCCCATTGAGCACTGAAAATTCTGGGAAGGCCTCGCACCATTGTGCATTCGCTGTTGCACGATCCAACCGCTCACAGATATAAGAGGCTAGTTTCCTACTGTGATTCCGCCATGTAAATTTATCCCCAGTGAAGCCAATGTCCGTCAGCTCACAACTTTCCAAAGCCTCCCTAAACCTCTCGATGCACACTTGGGGTCTGGCTGCTCCACCACACTTCTCATCACTAGCTAGGATTTCGTTGAAGTCCCCCACGCATAACCATGGCCGTCCCGCTTGGTGCTGTTGTCCAAGGACCCTCAACATCCTCCATGTCTCCACCTTCCTCTCCGCCACTGACTCGCCGTACACCCCAGTAAGCCGCCACCTCATTCCACTGTCCTCTGTCACATCCACATCGATATGCCGCCGCACATAAGATCTCAGTCCTACATCCACTCCCCTCCTCCAAATAGAGCCACTCCACGGCTCCTTCCATCCGCATTCCATGCACTCATGCTTGCTAGGCCCAGCATCCACCTGAACCGCTCCAACTCCTTCACTGTCATTTTAGTTTCTGCTAGGAACAAAATATCGGGCTCCTCCTTCCTCCCCATATCGAGGAGGCTTCGAACTGCCGGTCCATTCCGGAGGCCCCGGCAGTTCCAGCTTATTATTTTCATTGTGCCCGGCGGGGCTGCTCCTGCAGCCCGGCCGATGTGCTATTTTTGGTACCCAGCTCCTGCTTCTCAACACACTCCTGCTTCTCCTCTACCTCCATATCGACCCTCCCCTTCTTGCCCTCCTTATCCTCCGTATCCTCCCCCCTTCCTCGCTTTCCTCCCAGCTCGATGCTACCAGCCTTAGCCACTCCCGCAACTCTGTCCTCCCGCCTCACCCTTTTAAATTTCCTGCTCTGCTTGTTGTGCCCAACCTGCTGTCTCTCTTCCACCCTATCAACTCGCGTCTGCACCTCCTCCTTTTTCTCCAGCTCCATGCCTGCAGGTCCCCCTTTTGTACCCCTTATATCCTCTTCTGCTTTCTCCAGGCCCAAACTACTGTCACCCAACAACAGCTGTCTCGGGGTGCCGCCCTTCTTCCCATCAGTCTTGGTTTTGGCAGGACTAGTGACCTCCTCCTCTCCTTTTGTTTCCTCGCTTAAAACCTTCCTGCCAGAGCCATGTGTTCCTTCCTTGCGCCACGAGAGGCTGTCACTGCCACTACCTGATCGTCCCGACGATCTGCTGAACCCAAAGCTCCTCGATCCTCCAAAATCCCTCCCTCCAGATCTCCAGATTCCATCCTCAGCAGGGCCCCTTCTCTGGTTCATATCCGCTCGCAACCACCTTCCAAACTGCTTCTTCTCACCCTTCTGCAATGTTGTAGAGCAGTCCTTTTCGCCATGCCCAATGAGTCCACAGATGTAGCAGAAGTCCGGCATGAATTCATATTCAAAGCGACACCATCCGTTTTCCTCCTCCTCCATCTTCTTCCCTTCCTTCTCTTGGCCCCTCCCCTGTCCATCATCCTCCTCCTCCTCTAACATGAAGCCCCTCATAATCGGCTTATCTATTCTCATGTGTACCTTGATCCGTAGATACTTCCCAATAGCATTGCCATCTGCCTCCGTATCAGCCTCCACGAAATGACCAACAAAGTTTCCAATGTCCTCAGCTGACTCCACATTCATCATCCCAAGAGGTAAATTATAAACCCTCACCCATATCGGAATATTAATAAATTCATAGTCCTCAATTCTCTTCCTGGGCACAAAATCTTCCACTACAACCAGATCTTTATCAAACATCTAGGGTCCATTATCAAGCGCCTTCCTCTTCCCCGACTCTTGGTAGAACGTGAATATGAAACGGTTCTCCCCCACTTCTTTGCAATCGATGCCCTTAATGGGGCACCACACCTTACCCAGCGACAATCGGATGGCATCAGCGTGCGCCAATCGATCTGACACCACTTTCCCCACCGCCTGCAACTCCACGCTCTTCCCCTTATCCTTCGCTGATAATCTAATCTTCACCCCCTTCTTCTCTTCCTCTGACAGACGCAGTCCCTTCATCAGTCCCGCCACCCCTTCCATCGCTCCCGCCCGGCCTCACACCCCCGCCGCCTCTAGGGTTTGTGTTTTACGACCGTGTACCCTAGGAACACACGGAAGGCCTTTGGTGGATGGGATGGAGACGGAGAACAGGATTGGTTTGGCTATGATCGCTGGATCGAGGCGAGCAGATCGAGACCTCCACGAGCCTCAGATCGGAACCCTAACGTGATCACCTCCGCGATCGCCGGACAGGACTCCAACCGCCACACGTGGGGCGTACCTCACCGATACAGGCCTTATAGAGAGAGAGATCTGCGTACGAGAGAGAGGTCGGTGTTCGGCCTCCTGGCTCTCGCTGGCTGGGCAGCGCCTGGCCTGGCCGCTGCATGGGTCGGCTGGGCTGGGCGCAGGTGGCCCCTTTTTTTATTTTTTACAGAAAATTGTTTTTTTCAACAACAATAAAGCACAAAAAGACATATAAAAATAAGCCTAAATATCCCAGAAAAATTCACATAGTTAAATGGTCTTATATATGACCCTGTGAACTTTTATCTGGCCTAAAATGCAAATTTTAAAAATAAACATTTTCGCTATAATAATAAAATGTGCATCAAAATAAATTTGCAAATAAATCCCAATAAATATATTTTGATTTCAAATTCATTTTCCAATATTTCTCCTTTGGTTTTGAAGAAGTCATTTTATCTTCTCTCTTTATTTTATTTTTGATATAATGGAAATGAGTTTCGATGGAACCAAATTTGATCCAAATTCCCAACTTCGAAATTTTCACAATGGTTTTAGGGAAACTTACAACTCCCTCTTTTGGTCCTTGAGTTGCTCAAAGTTCCTTGGATCAAAATTCAAATAAAACAAATGGGGAAAATGCATAAATCATGGATGCATATGAATGATCTATTTATAAACATCCCAATTGAAAATTGGGATGTTATAGAAATAAATGAATCGTGGTCACAAATTTAACATGGAGAAAACTAAATGCTCTTTTGAACCACAATTTTAATCCGTTTAGCAAGATAGCCATTATATGATACTAATGTGGACCAAATCTAAGCTCACAAAATATTTCGAGGGCAGGCTTCAGCCTGTTGAAGACTGCCTACTGGAATCGCCACTGGTTCAAAGAAAAAGTGAAGGAAAACATAGGAATTGGAAACTTTACTATGGTACTACTATTCGTGCATTTGGTTAGAATGAATGGAGCAAAGCAAAACTGGAGGATTTTTTTCCTTTGGTGTCTCTTTCAAAGAAAAAATGTAGGAATTTTAATATCCACTTGTACGTCCTTTTCAAATTAATATGCATGGAGAACAGGACTAATTGCATTGCTGGCATAATAAGGTTCTTGTTTTTTTTTTATTTTCACATGGCTTGACTTTAATTTGACCATGTTTCTCCATTTCTGTGTTCTTCCAATTCATGTGAACCAAACACCCAAGTTTACAAAAATCCTATGTTTGCAAATGCTCTGTTTTGCACGTGCATTCCTATCCTACTCCTGTGTTTTTCCTGTCCCTGCATTTATAGAATCCTCCAATTCTAAGGAGCCCTTGCAGATTTACTTCATTTTCAGATAGGTGTTAAAGAAAACTCTGTGTGTTATGCCCTCCTCCCGCCGTGCCGTCATCCACCCCACCTGAGGTGCACCATTGATGGAAGCTTCACTGCAGCAGAGATTCCCCCTGCAGACTTTCTTTCGCCGCCTTAGATCATCTTCCCCGTTGCCGGCAGCCACGCCAACTGCATTACCATCATCGACTGAGCAGATGAACCTGAGCACTACACAGTTCCAGAAGAGAGGTCGCACTCTTTCGTGTCTGCTTACATTATACTCCCTCAATTCCTTGATATAAGGTGTATAGATTTTTGAGAAAAAAATCCAAAATATAAGGTGTATTGCGTTGCACCACCCATTTGGATATTTTTTTAGGGATTTGATTACATTTCCTTATATCATACAAGCTCATCTATTTTCTCATGTTAATTAGTCAGGTGTAGTCTCGCCCAAAACATGTGAAATTTTCCCTCCACGTGTGTTCTTTAATTTCCGTGCCAAAAACAATACACCCTATATTTAGGAATGGAGGGAGTACATCGGTTATTATTACCTGCTACTTTATTGTCTTGTTCACCTCTTAGACTCCGAGTCAGATCCAAACTAATGTTCAAACTTGAGTTTTAAAATGCCTGTGGGGCACATATCGAGGCAGCAACGAATAGTATCTATCTACTATCTAGTTCATCTTGGGTCTTCTATGTGGTTCATGTTGGGTGGGCAACAAACAATAGATGATCCATCGTCTATCTTTTTAAACTAAAGCTACAATCTACCCGCTATCAATAGTTTTGGATCTATCCACTCGTTTGCTACCCTCAGTCTTGATTTTTGCATGCACTCCTTAGGCTTTACATAATCTAACTATGTTTTTTTATTATGCATGTCAGTTATTGTACACAATCATACTAAACATGTAGAGAAAAGGAGAAGACCGTTGCGTGGGAATATAATGTCATGCAGACGGCGCTCCATGGTGGGCAAAGTGGGCCCCCCTCCTGTCATTCCAAATTGCATTCCAGAGGAAGATAAATGTTTAGAGGGGGATTAGAGGGAGCCGACCACTCCTATTTACCCCCTGAGGTGTTTGCTCTAACCTGGCATGTTGATGTTGGTCACATCATGCATATGGCGCCTTGCATTGCTTACATTATACATCTTATATGTCATCGGCTTAGTTTAGATTTGCTTTGTGTGAATGCCACCTATTTGGTTTCTATATCATACTCCCACCGTTCCTAAATATTTGTCTTTTTAGAGATTTCAACAAGTGACTACATACAGAGCAGAATTAGTGAATTCTCTAAAATATGTCTATATACATCTGTATTTGGTAATCCATTTGAAATCTCTAAAAAGACAAATATTTAGGAACGGAGGGAGTATATGGGAATTATGCAATGCCATCTTCTTTAGCCAAACATCATATACGTGAATCATGCAATGCCATTCTGTTTAGCCAGTCATCGTATATGTGAATTGTATCGTGCCATATTTTTTCATAATGTATTCCATTTGTCAACATGTTTATACATTCATCTACTCTTCCTGTGCATCAGCCATTTGGGTCGGTCATAGGAAAATCTGGAGTGAAAACAAGGTCTTCTGAGCAGTCAGTGCTACCTGTGTATGCGGATTTCTTGCTGGTTACAGATAACTCCTCAGAGGAGGATTCAGAGAAAGATGACCAGTCGTATCCCCCCCCCTGAGGTGCATGCTCTAACTTGGCAGGGTTAGATTGCTCATATCATGCATATGGTGTCTTGCATTGCCATGCCATCTGCTTAGATTAGACATGCTTTGTGTGAATGCCTCTTGTTTGCTTTCTATATCAGATATGTGAATTATGCAATGCCATGTTTTTCAGCTAGTTATCATATATGTGAATTATGCACCACCATGTAGCCAGGCATCATATATGTGAATTATCTCATGCCATCCTTTTTTTCATTACGTATTCCATTTGTTGACAATTTGTGTATATTGAACTACTCTTCATGTGTATCAGCCATTTGAGTCGGTTATGGAAAAATTAGGAGTGAAACACAAGGTCTTCAGAGCAGGCAATGGTACTTGTTGAAGCATATATCTTGGTGGTTACAGGTAGCTCCTAAGAGGAGGATCCAGAGACAGATGACCAGTCCTATATCCCACCTGAGGTGTATGCTCTAATTTGCAATGTTTATATTTCGCATATCATGCATATGGTGTCTTGCATTGCTTAGTTTAGACATCATATGCACAATATTCAATTCCATCTGCTTAGTTTAGAGATCATACATGCGAGTGCCAGCTGCTTAGTATATGAATCAATTATGTCAATTATATCATGCCATCATGTATACTTAGACAACATGTATGTGAATTATTTCATCCCAACCTATTTTAGAAAGACATCATATAGTTTTGTCATGTCATCCTGTTTAGATGCTCATCATATGTTGAATTATGCCATTATATCCTGTTAAGTTATCCATCATATATCTGAAATTGTGTCATGCTATCCTATTTAGTTAGCCATCATATATGTGAAATTGTGTCATGCTATCCTATTGGGTTAGACAACATATATGTGAATTACCACATATGTCTATCATACAATGTTTGTATGTCCAATATCTTTTCTTGTTTATCAACCATTTGTATTGGAGGGGGTGATGGCAGTATCTTAAGGGAGCAAAAACCCGTTTTTCACAAAAGATGGTGCTACCCATTGATGCAGATAGAACCATGGTTGTACTGACCCACGAACTAGCCCCACCATATATAATCAATACTCTTCCGGATTGCACACTTACACCGTTGGACAGAGAACTAGCTACAACCCATCTAACCCCAACCCCAGCGGATAGTAACCCACTTCTAGTTGACACAGCACCATGTCCACCATAGAGTACCCCCACACGAGCAGTTTGTGAAGCAACTGTAGTGCCCAAAGCACGAAGACCACCACAGTGAACCCAAACTCCACATTTAAAGCAGAAGAGCAACTATTCTCAGGTCAGATTCTGTAGCTATGGTCCATACTCCTTTGCTCTTACATCACTGTATTTACTCATACCAACTACTTTCGAATTTGAAGGATCCAATTGAAACTCCAATGGTGCAACACATATGTTTTAAACCTATTTCTTTAACTGGATTGATGTTCTAACTTCTTGCTCTAAGTTGATTTCAGTTTCAGTTGTACAAACTGTTATGTTCTCATGTGATGCACATTACAAGTGTTGCCAGTGTTGTGTAGTTTCTCACACTTATATCCTATCTATGCTGCTGTGTCTTAAAAATATATGATTTGAACTGTGTCTCTATCTTGATTTGTCAACATAAACTAGAATGATATGGACAATACAGTGACCATAGTACATAGATATATGTTTGTTTCATGTTGTTATCCTGTCCACCTTACTACTGAACCGGTTTACCAAAATGAGTTTCGTATACTATATGCTAAACATGTGATGTGTCTGCTTGTTTCTCTTGTAGAATGCGAACAGAATATTGGAGAAGAGCACCCCACTATGCAATGGTAGAGAAAGTAATGCAGATAAGGTTCAAGATAGTGAGACAACCCTGTTGGTCTCCAAGAAAGGTGATAAAAACGATCTTGTAGATAGTGAGACAACCCCGCAGTCCTGTGTTGATGTAGTGTTCGAGTTACTGGCCAGTACTGCTGGCACAAGCTCTTCGAACTCGTTGCTTGAATCACTTCGGCTTCTTCAGTCTCAGCTACAAGCTGAAATGCATCAGTCAGCTGTGTTGCAGTAAGAAGCCGAAGGACTGAGGAAGTCCCTGCAGAATTCAGATGCATACTTTCTGGTGCAATAGCAAGTGCTGGAGGATTTAAGCGCCAAAAAAGAGAAAGTTAATAAGCTTGCTAAGCATCTTGCCAGCATTATGGGTACCCAGGATATTATTTCTTGAGCTCTTCTGAAGTGGTTTCAGTTATGGTCTTGTTTTGCTGCAGCATTTATTTGCACTGGTCTCCAACTTTGACAACCAGTGTATGTGATATGCTGCACTGGTGGCGAACTTTGATGCCTAGTGGATGTAATATGTGTAATAGCCATGATAGCCTAGCGTAAGTTGCTTGCTTATTTATTTCCTTGTTGTCTTGTTTATTTGTTTGCTTGTAGTCAGTGCAGTTCTTTTCCCGTGGTTTGCTAGTGGTCGCAATAACCTATTTTTTAAAACTAGGCCATAATAACCATGGCTACATATTTACTGTAGTGACCATGTGCCTCCTACGGGCTGTATAAACAATGGGCCTTCTATGGGCCGTAGAAACAATGGGCCTTCTACGGGGCGTAGCATCAATGGGCCTTCTACGGGTCATATGATCGATTGGCCAAACATGGCCAATAATGAACCGCATTATGGACCGTAAACAGGCTAGAGTTGGAATCGTCCGTTCATGGGCCGACCATAACGGGCCGTCGTTAATCGGCCGTATTTCATGACACTATGGAAATGGCCCAATGGATTAACGGGTCACAAACGGGCCGACTGTAAACACGGGCTGAATTTGGCCCACAAGCAGAAAAGGCCAGTAACGGGCAGTAAGTAAACGAATGCTGGAAATGAGCCCAAGAATAAATGGGCCCTGATAAGGCCGAAAGATAACACGGGATGGAAACGGTCCAACGGAGTAATGGGCCGTTAATGGGTATAAAGCGATACACTGTTCATTACGGGCCAGTTTCACCACGGGCCATTAATGGGCCAAGAGTTACAAAGGGCCTCATATGGGCCGAAAGACATTAGGGGCAATACATGGGCCGGAAGTTACAACGGGCTGGAATCATATTGGACGGACCAGATGACGCTACTGGGCCTAACTCGGATAGGTCGTTGTAGGATCGAAAGTATGTCTAGAGGGGGGGTGATTAGACTACTTGACAATATAAAAATTCTGCCTTTTGACAAAGAACAGTTTTTGGCAGATTCACAATTATGATCAAGTCAAGCATCACCCTACACATGCAATTCTAGAGTATAGGCAGCGGAAAGTAAATTGCACATGTAGTAAAGAGAGGTGGAGAAGAGCAAACGCAATTTTGGAGACGCGGTGATTTTTCTCGTGGTTCCGATAGGTGGTGCTATCGTACTTCCACATTGATGGAGACTTCAACCCACGGAGGGTAACAGCCATGCGAGAGTCCACGGAGGGCTCCACCCACGAAGGGTCCACGAAGAAGCAACCTTGTCTATTCCATCATGGCCTACGCCCACGGAGGGCTAGCCTTACTTGGGGTAGATCTTCACGAAGTAGGCGATCTCCTTGCCCTTACAAACTTCTTGGTTCAACTCCACATCTCGATGTCGGAGGCTCCCAAGCGACACCTAACCAATCTAGGAGGCACCACCCTCCAAAAGGTACTAGATGTTGTAGATGATGATGAACTCCTTGCTCTTGTGCTTCAAATGATAATCTCCCCAACACTCAACTCTCCTCACTGATTTGGCTATGGTGGAAGAAAGGATTGAGTGGAAAGCAACTTGGGAAGGCTAGAGATCAAGCTTCATATGGTGGGAGTGGAGCAACTTGATCTCAACACAAGGGTAGGTAGTTCTCTTCTCAGAAATGTAAGGTAGGAGTGGTAGTTCTTTCTGATGGCTCTCTCCACGAATGAAGAGGGGGTGGAGGGGTATAAATAGCCTCCACACAAAATCCAACCGTTACACACATTTGAGCAATCTCGGTGGGACCAAAGTTGACAACTCGGTGAGACCGATAGTTCAAATAATGTGAACATTGGGATTTTCGGTGGGACCGAAAATACAATCTCGGTGAGTCCGATTCATGCAATGACAAGAGCATGCCAATTTCGGTGGGACCGACTTCATCATCTCGGTGACACCGATTTGATGACGTATGTTCTGAAGCTTGGCAACTCATGTTTCGGTGAGACCGAGTTCGAATCGGAAAATCCGAGTTTACTAGGGTTTGGCTTATGGTGAGGTGGTTCATCTCGGTGTGGAAGTTTGGAATATCGGTGGGACCGAGACTACTTATGAGTGTATATGGCGGTGAAAGTTGCTGATAGTTTAGGAGATGTATCACTAAGCACTTGAGCAACGGATCATCATCATAACCTCATCCCTTTTAATAGTATTGGCTTTTCCTATGGACTCAATGTGATCTTGGATCACTAAACCAAAAATGGAGTCTTGAGCTTTTGCCAATGCTTGCCTTAGCATTTTGAGGGGTCCACTTCTTCAGTCCTTGCCATACCCATATCACTGAACTCTCTGAAATGATTCTCAAGTAACTATTAGTTCAATGATATATATGTTGTTATTAATTACCAAAACCACCCGGGGATTAGTTGCACTTTCAGTCGTAACGGGCCATGAGTTAGCGGGCTGTAAATGGGCTATATGCGAATAGGCCGTTAACAGCCTTTCCGGCCCGCTATCTTTTGACCAAGTCAAATGAGTCAGCCTTTTCACGGGAATGGGCTTCTATTGGGTCGTGCCACGTGTCGACGTATCATAGGCGCCTTCGGTCAAATGAGTGGATGGCATCTGTCCCAACAGTGAGCCGACACGCAGTTCCTCTGGCCATTGAGAATTTTACACATGGAAAATCCCCATTGCTCCGGGTTGTTAACGGGTTATCGGATCCAAACCGGAACCCGATAGCTTAATGGCGACCCGTTACGGTGGATGCCATGTGTCTATTACCCTTGACGAAAGCAATTCTATGACGCACGATTTATCATCATGGAAGTGGACACTTCCGTGATGATAATTTTGGTAATGTCATGGAACACTTCTATGACAACACAGGTATGACTATCTTGATTTTGTCATAAAATCATCATGGATGTACATGCATCATAGAAAAAGTGACCTACTGTGACAAACACGTATCATCAGGAAAGCGTATTTTTTGTGTAGTGCTCCGAGTAAAGATCGACTCGAGGGAATTGTGGAGCAAGTCGCTCGGCACGACTGCTTCTGACCCGTACACCATGAAGAATGGGGTGCGATTGGTGGATCTATTTGGGGTCATTTGTGGATCTCAGAGGACTGACGGTAGCTCAGTTACACACGCCCCTGCCACGTGGGTTAGGTCCCGCATGAGGCGTGCTTTCAATCCTTGGAGTATGAGTCCATTCGCCCACTCGGCTTGCCCATTCGACTATGGGTGCGCCAGAGAGGCGTAATCGACCTGAGTGCCTTGGGTACCAGAACTCACGGAACTCGTCCGAGTCGAAGTTAGACCCGTTATCAGTGATGATGCTGTCAGGGACTCTGAATCTGAAGGTTATCTCTCTGATGAACTGAACGGCAGTGGCTGAGTCCAACTTCTTTATTGGCTTGACTTCAATCCACTTGGTGAACTTATCGACTGCCACCGGCAAGTGCCTGAAACCACTCGCACCCACCTGCAGTGGGCCAACCATGTCGAGACCCCAGACGGCGAACGACCAAGTGAGGGGAATAGTCTTTAGAGCGGATGCCGGCTTGTGTGACTGATTCGCATAGAACTGGCACCCAACGCAATGATCAACTATATCTCGGGCGGCTTCATTGGCTCGAGGCCAATAGAACCTATCTATGAATGCTTTGGCGACCAAGGTCCAAGAGGATGCATGGTGTCGACATGTTCCCGGGTGAATCTCCTGCAGAATTTGTTGTCCTTCCTCCGGTGATATGCATCGCTGAGTGACCCCGATGGTGCTTTTCTTATACAAATGATCTCCCATGATGGTGGAGGCTTTGGATCGGCGGACGATCTGACGGGCCTCAACTTCATCTTCTGGGAGCTCCTGCCTGAGCAGGTATGCCATATATGGCTCAGCCCATTCGGGAGTGATAACGAGGATCTCTTGGACCAAGTCGATTACTATAGGGACGTCAACTTCAGTCGGATTGGATGGGATGACTGGTTGCAGGGGATCCTCCATGAAAGGGCCTTCCTTGATCGTGGGCGAATGCAGGTGCTCCAGGAACATGTTGTTGGGTACCGCTTTCTGAGTGGAACCCATCTTGGCCAAATCATCAGCTGCTTGGTTCTTAAGCCGTGGCACATGATGGAGTTCCAGCCTTCAAAGTGCTTCTCCAGTTTGCTGACGATGTTGCAGTAGCCAGTCATCGTCGGACTGCGAATATCCCACTCTTTCATAACTTGGTTGACCACCAGATTCGAGTCGCCATAGACCATCAGTCGGTGAATTCCCAGAGAAATTGCCATTCGCAACCCATATAGAAGAGCTTCATATTAGGCTTCGTTGTTGGAGGAGTCGAAGTGAAACTGAAGCACATAACTTAATCAGTCGCCTTTAGGAGACACCAAGACCACTCCGGCCCTGGAGCCGTGAAGCATCTTGGAGCCCCCAAAGAACATCGTCCAGTGTTCGGGAACACTCATGATGGGTTGCTCTTGCTCATTCCATTCAGCAAGGAAATCTACCAGGGCTTGCAACTTGATGGCTTTCTTGGCTTCAAACCTGATGTCCAGCGGAAGGAGCTCGATGGCCCACTTAGCCACTCGGCCAATGGCATCTCTATTGTTCATGATCTTACACAGAGGGGCATCACTTACCATCGTGACCAAGTGTTCTTGGAAGTTGTGAACTACCTTCTTTGAGGTAGGTAGATTCCATATACTAGCTTTTGATAATGCAGATATCTTTGCTTGGAAGGGGTCAGGACTTCAGAGATGTAGTAGACTGGTCGTTGGAGCTTCAAGGTTTTGCCTTGTTCTTCCTGTTCCACAGTGATAACCGTGCTAATAACTCGGCCCGTGGCCGCGATGTATAAGAGCAAAGGCTCTTTGCTGCTCAGAGCAGCTTGCACCGGCTGGGTGGAAAGCAAGACTTTAAGTTCCTGGAATGTAGCCTGCGCTTCGGGAGTCCACTCGAACTTGTCAGACTTCTTCATCAATCGGTAAAGTGGCAGGGCCTTTTCACCGAGTCTTGAGATGAATCTGCTTAGGGCTACCAGGCAGCCTATGAGGCAGTGAATGTCTTGGAGACGCTCTGGTTGCTTCATTTGGATGATGGCCCCGATCTTCTCAGGATTAGTGTCGATCCCATGTTCGTAAATGAGGAAACCGAGTAATTTGCTTGCAGGTACGCCAAATGTACACTTAGCTGGGTTGAGCTTGATTCCAAAAGTGCACAATTCGCGAAAGGTCTTGGCAAGGTCAATCAAGAGGTTGGAACCTTTCCTGGACTTGACCATGATGTCATCCATGTAAGCCTCCATGTTTCGACTGATCTGTTTTCGCATGCACTTCTGAATCATACGCTGAAACATGGCCCCATCATATTTCAACCCGAATAGCATAGTGATATAGCAAAAACACCCGAATGGGGTGATAAACACAATTTTTATTTCATCAAGACCATACATTCAGATCTGGTGGTACCCAGAGTATGCATCCAGAAACGACAACTGCTCACACCCGGCTGTAGAATCTACTATCCGATCTTTGTGAGGGAGAGGGAAATGATCTTTCGGGAAGGCCCGATTGATGCGCTTAAAATCGATACACATTCGGAGAGAGTCATTTTTCTTCGGCACCATGACGATGTTGGCGAGCCACTCGGAGTGGTACACCTCTCGGATGAATTCAATGGCCAAGAGTCGCACTATCTCCTCGCCAATTGCCTTGCGCTTCTCGATGGAAGATCGTCGAAGGTGCTCTTTGACAAGCTTCATAGTCGAGTCGACCCAGAGTCTGTGCTCAGCCAGTTCCTTGGGAACACCCGACATGTTAGAAGGCTTCCATGCGAAGATGTCCCAATTCTCATGGAGGAACTGGACGAGCTCGGCTTCCTATTTTCTATCAAGGGTGGTGGAGCTGTTGGTCGGGGCAGTGCTCGGGTCCTTAGGATGGATGTGCACAGGCTTCATCTCTCCCGCCGACTAGAAAGTGGATTCCACAATCGGCTTCTTGGACTTCAGCAACTCGCTCGAATCCATCGCCTTCTTGTATTCGTCTAACCTGGCCATTGCCATCTATTCATCAGCGATCTGAGAGCCCTTATGGAGACACTCTTCGGCTAGGTTCCGATTGCCCGTGATGGTCATCACGCCTTTCGATCTTGGCATCTTAAGCTTAAGATACACGTAACATGGATGAGCCATGAAACGAGCGTAGGCGGGCCTACTCATGATGGCGTGGTAAGCGCTTCGTAAGTCTACTACTTCGAAAGTCAGTCATTCCTTTTGGAAGTTCTGCTCTTCGCCGAATACAATGTATAGGGCGATCTGTCCGAGTGATTTGGCCTTCTTCCCAGGAATTACCCCGTGGAACTGCATGTTGCTCTTGTCGAGCCGGGTCATCGGAATGCCCATTGCCTCTAGTGTGACGGCGTAAATAATGTGAAGTCCACTGCCGCCGTCCGTTAGTACTTTGCGAAATCGGACTCCACCCATGATCGGATCAAACCACCAAGGCCTGCCGACTGGGGATCGATATGTGGGCCGGGTGATCCGACTGATCAAAGGTCACTAGCGTCTTGGCCCAGTTGAGGTACTTGGTGACAGTCGGAACTGCCCTGTTGACTTCTGGGTTAATGACTTTGAGGTGACTCTTGCTCTCGACGTCAACAAAGATCATCAAGACATTCTCGATGTTGGGGTACCTAGAAGTACCCTTGCCTCCATCATCGTCATCTTCATCCTTGTCTCCAGAGGAATCTTGCCGCATCTCTTGCTTCAAGAGTAGGCACTCCCGAGTGGTGTGCTTGGGCAAAATTAAATTGCCATCCCCGTCTTTCTTTGTATGGATCTTGTAGGGTTGGTTGAGGATGTCACTCTTCTGGGTGACTTGCTTTTTCCCCTTCCAGTACTTCTTCTACTTTTGGGAGCCTTCGCTTTTGCCCTGGCCAGCCAGAGCTGCAGCCTTGGCGCTCCCTCCAGCCTCGTCCTTCCGCTTGTGCTTCTTGCCCTTGTTGTCTGGCTAATGAGCATCGCCTGTTCAGCTTTTGCCGCTTCTCAGCCGGTCTTCCTATTCACCGTTGGCATACCGGTTGGCTATTTCCATAGCCCGACTGGGAGTCGGGGTCTTAGTTCAGCCAAACTTCATGTTCAGCTCACGATATCTAACTCCAGCCTTGAAGGTGCAGATCGCCTGGTGCTCGGTGACATTCTCCACCGTATTATGCAAGGTGGTCCACCACTGAATGAACTCAGAGAGAGTCTTGTTTTTCTTCTGTACGCAGTGCTGCAACTCGGCTAGACCACCTAGCCTCTTGTATGTGCCTTCAAAAGTCTTGACGAATACTCTCGCCAAGTCATCCCAACATAATATGCTACTTGGCGGGAGCTGCGTGAGCTAGGCCCGAGCGGAGACTTCCAGCATCAGCGGCAAATACTTCATGGCCACATTGTCGTTGTCGCCGCTAATCTGAACCCCCACTCGGTAATCTTTCGGCCAAATCTCAGGATTGGATTCGGCAGTGAATTTGCTGATTCCCGTGGCCAACTGAAGTTGTTGGGAATCTCTGCTGCCCTTATATAATGACCGAAGCATTCGAGACCCGATGGTACAGAACCACTCGGTACGTCGTGATCTTGGCCCTCCCGCAGGGCCCGGCCTCTGTCGACAAAGATTTGAGCGAGAATTGATCTCGCGTTGAACTGCTGGTCTTGAGTGTCTCTCGTGGGATGAGCGGGACTCGGCCTACGATCGCCGTTGTGTGTCCGCCTGTCGTCATAGGGTTGGTGCCCATACATGCCATCTTGTGGTGGAGGCATCAGGGAACGGTCATAGTCGTAATGACGCCGGGGTGATGCAACTCGATCGCGCCTCCAATCTTCATGATGACCTATTGAGGAGGAAGTGACTTGGCGTCTGCCGGAGCCGAGTGGGCTATGAGCCGACTGAACGGTCTCCACACGCACTGACGCACTATGGATCCTATCTCTGGACTGGGTCACCGCCGCATTCTACGACAATGCCATCTTGGGGAGCGCCTAGATTTGTTGAATCCCTTCTCCGGCTGCAGAGCTGGAGGGTTGGATGGAATCCGTGATCTGAGTGGCAGCCGCCAGATTTTTCAATGGAGTACTGAGGACTTGATACTTACAAGGCTGGTCACTCGAGTAGAGCCGATGTTTGTGCCGACCGGAGCTAGCTTGATGGCGCACACGTTCATCCAGCTCCCTCTGTAGCCGTTCAAGGTGACCGCGCTTGGCCAAGGTGGCCAGGCGAGTCGACTCCATGGCCAGCCCCTCGAGAGTAGTCAGGTGATGGGTGAGTTCAGAAGTTGTTCGTTCCTGCGACGGAGCTCGTCCCGCTGCTCCCGGGTGAGAGCTTGGGGCACGTATGGCTCATAGCCCTCGGCACCGCCGTGTGCATCGTCGTGTGATGCACCCGCGCAGCCGTCCGTGTGTCCCGGGGGCGCGCGATGCTCGGAGTTGTTCGCCATGAGAACCTTAGCGGTCGACTCAATGCTTTCACACTCGGACCCCTCAGAGGAGTCGCCGAGTGATCCCTCGGAGAGGTCGTGGGCGGGCTCATCGAACTCGAGAACCGTCACATGTTCCGCCATGGCCTGGGTGGCCATGGCATGTCTGATCCAGCGCTGCAGCCACGAATGCCTGGAACGCTTGCGACGGCGTGCAATAGTGGAGTGGGCAGCCACTCGATACGGAGCCGAGGGCTGTCAAAGAAGGACTCCGTATGATGACGCGCGGAAATGCATCGCGCCGCGGACGGGCAACACCTCCATGTCCATTGGGGCCTCACGAAGCCACGCTGAGTCATCTGCGACGAAGGAGAGTGCCCTGAAATGGATTTTGCCGCTGACTTACATGATGATGAAGAAATCCACCTACGCCGTGAAATTTTGCTATACGCCTAGCCCCACGGTGAGCGCCAACAGTCGGGGTTACGATCCTGACAATGAGTACTAGGGGTACGAATAAGGGGCAGAACCTAGCTACGGTGCAGGTGTAAGACTTGGTGTTTAACGAGTTCAGGCCTCTCTCGGCAGGAGAAAAAAGCCCTATGTCTCGTGCCCTAAGGCTTGCTTTGATTTGATGGGTATGGTTACAAAGATTGCCCCCCGGCTATGGAGAGGGGTGCGCCTTATATAGAATGCGCTGCTGCCCCATGTCTCCCACGCCACCGAAGCAGTTATTAACATTGAATGGGTCAGTTACTAGTATAATGGGCCTATACTACAGCAGTTATAGGTAACGATAGCAATGACTCTATTTAGTGGATGACTTAGGATTCCTCGAGCGTTGCAGCTCCCACGGTGCCCTCCTACCTTCTATGTCCAAGTGGTGGTACGTCAGCCGAATGATGTGTGCTTGTTCGAGTGCTCCAAGTTGTCCGAGTGAATGTCCTGATGTATGCATCCGAATGTTGGCATGGTTTAGGGACTTGCCTATGATGGTGATGGGCCCCATGTGGGTCCCAAATGATGGGTCGTTGACCCTACGTGTAATAGGTGACCACATCAGGTGGCGCGCCCCTACCTGTTGTGGCCCTCTCGTGCATCATCTGGTCTCCCCCGAGGCTTCTAGGGTCCCTTTGGTCTGGACAAAATCATCTTAAAGTTCCATTGTGTCTGGACTTCGTTTGGTATTGTTTTTGTGCGAAACAATAAAATAGGCAAAAACAGAAACTGGCACTGGGCACTAGGTTAATAGGTTAGTTCCCAAAAATGATATAAAATTTCATATAAAGCATACAAGATTGATAATATAATAGCATGAAATAATAAGAAATTATAGATACATTGGAGACATATCACTCCTCCAACCAATCATGAGCATATTTATTGAGAAATAGCATGACATCCATGGTTTCCCTCCATTGAGTTTTAGTAGTACTTCTAACACACCTCCACAACTGATTTTTCAGTACTTCTCCTTTGAAAATTTAGCAAAGTTCTAATGCACGTGCCTTAAACAAAATCTGTGTTTAGAGTCAGGAAATAAAGCTCTAACTGTCTTAATCAGTCTCTGGTTGTGAAATGTAGATGGTAGTATTAGTTCGAGTTCAAAATAAAAAAGGCAGTGCTAATTCACAACTAGAAGTGGACGCTGCATAATAACAAATGAGCTTACCTATGTTTGTCTGACATTATTTACCAAGCATAGGTGTTGATATTCCCAAGGGCAACGCTAAATCATAACTAGGAGTGGACATTGCATAATAATGAAGAGAACATGCTCATTCTTGGGAAGAGCGTGATTCCTAACATCGACTACTCGCCCCACTTGGGCATGAAACTTTTGTTTCGCCTTGAACACCAAGCAAATTTTGCACAAGGAGATATCACTTGTGGAGGAGTGATAACTATGTTAGCCAACTTTCTTGGCTTGAACTTCACGAACCTACACGAGCTCGTCAGGTAATACCCTTATCAATATTCATGTTCTTTTAGGTGTGAGGATGGTAATTGTAACAGCCTGGATTTTGGCCCTTTTATTTTTCTTTTGATTAATTTGTGTTTTGCTCTGTTTTTCTTTTTGGAGTGGTTCTGTGGCCTTGCCACCTGGGAACTCATCCTCATCCCCCCTCCCAAGTGGATCATCATTCTCAAAACCTTGCCAAGACCATGCCACTTCACTCCTTGACCAAACCCTAAAATTCTTTTCCAGGAAAATTCCTTTTTCATTAAAGGAATAACCCTATCTGCCCTAGGTTGTGAAGCAACCTATATTTCTGTCCATCCAAAAATTCCCAATTAATTCTCATAATTCCTTTGGGCCATATGTTGATCAAATATGCCCAAACTTTCCTGTCCTAGTGCAAGAATAATTCCCCAATATTTATTGTAAGAGTAAATGACCACGGGTAGCCTTACCGGCTCCCCCTAGCTTTTCAAGACATTGGGCTGACTGCGCCCCTCAAGCATCCAAGATGAAGGCCCGCCTTCCCATGGCCGACTGGTCCAGCGGCCGGCTGCAGGAAGGCGGCAAGGCTCGGTAAGCAGTACCATGAGCCCTCGAAGTTTGCACCCACATAACGGCGACAAGACGGGGCGTGGCTATAGTGCAGCCTGCCACCCCTCAATCCTGGAGCAAGCGTGGCCACAGCGCAACGTACCGGGCGGCCATCCCTCGCCCGGCGCGGCACTGTTGCCACGTTGACCATGACATCATCCATGGCAGAACGGCCATGCTCCCACGACAAGCTGTCGGTACGGCTCGCAGGCGGCGGGCCCTACCTGCTAGTGAGCTACCAAAAGGCGGCATAACCAGACCAGTTGGCATAGGGGGAGGCCGGCTGTCCCTCCCCCTGGAAGTTTGTGCGCCATTAACCAGATAAGACGAGGTGCGGCTACAGTGAACGCCAGCCAGGCAGCAGCCCTGTAGCCACGCCCGCCCCAACCAAGCCATCGTCATCAGGGGAAAGGCTACACTAATGAGCAACCGATAGGGCCCACAGGTGGTGGGCCCAGCCTGTCGGCCTAGAGCCCGGCAGCCGGCGGAACCCACCAGTCAGCGGGCCCCAGTGGCCGGCGGACAAGCCGGCGGCCATAGACAGTTACGGCCTGGGTCCAACCCAGCCAGATTACCATTGTACCCCTGGGGGGTAGGCCTATATAAACCCCCAGGGCACCTATGCAAAGGGCTGAACTCTTAGAATCATACACACACATATAGAGAGAAGAGGAGAGCTAGCCTTGCCCTTCTTCTTCCTCTAGCCGAACAGCTCAAGGAGCGATTTGTAGCTACTTGTTGATTTAGTGATCATGAGGAGACCCCGTAGAGCAGGACTAGGGGTGTTATCTCCTAGGAGAGCCCCAAACCTGGGTAAGATTCGCCGGCATGCATGTCTTCGCCTCATCCCGTTTCCAGGCACCGGCGACGTCTTACTAGCTCCCACAATGATTAGCCATCCTTTGGCATATGTCGCACCTACCACCCAACATTTGGCGCCCACCGGGCTAGGAGCACCGTCGTCTAGAGACCTGCTCTGGACGGGAACCCTATTCCTCCCCAGCGAGCGTAGCCAGCCCGGCACGCCCGATGGCGCTTGCCCCGACGCGCTGCACGGCGTCGAAGCAGCCTATGAAGTGAGCTGCCTGGCCGATCTCCTCGACGCCGCCTCTCCGACGAGCCCACGCCAGGCGTGGGCGTAGCCAGCTCCAAGAGCTGCCTCATTGACCTCCTCGGCAAGCTCAACATCGCCAGTGAGCCCACCTCCGACTTGGAGTTGATCGGCTCCACCGACCCGATGCTTGTCGACTCCGACATGGTATCCCTCGACGCCTTCCCCACGAACGTGGTGGTCATCAACGACCCCCTCCCTCGTGCCGACAGTGATGGCAGCACCGTCAACAAGGTGCTGGTCATCAGCCATGGCGCCGCATCCAGCACGGACGCCCACGGCACTCTGCAGGCGACGATACGCGACCTGTCTGCACCCATTCCGGACGACGCCAACGCCGAGACACTGGAGGCCCACCGCCTTGAGGCCTATCAGCGCGGGGTCAATTGTGCTGCCTGCGGCACGCCTACTGCTGGCGGGCCTAGCCGGCTTCGTGTTGTCAAGTAGCGCGGCGCAGCCATCGCCAGCATGCTGGGGACCGACCGTCCGGTCTACACCACACCCCTCGAGAACCTACGTGTTACCCATGCGGCAGTAGATGAGCTAGAGAACTTGGACGGTGACAAGCTATGCTGCATGACGAGGCACGTCCAGCATCTCATCGATGCGGCCGCTGAACGGCAAGAAGCCGAAGCCCGCGCTGAGAGCCCTCCCCCCTCCTGCCGCCGAGAGCACGGCATGACCTCCCAGACGCCGACTACAGGCGGCGCCCGTGAGCGAAAAGATAAGGAGCCGGCTGCTAGCCGTAGTCGGACGCGCCTCACCATTGAGCGCGACGAAGAAGGCCGCCCACGAGCCGTGGAGCGGCGAGGTGACTACCCGCCCCCTCCTCCGCCCCGCAGGGAGAGATATCCCTCCCTGCCGCCTGTTGAGCACCCGACGCTCAGCGGCCTGCTGGGCCGCCATGAAGGGATCGGCGAGAACGATGCCCACCATCGGATCAATCGCCTGGCGCGATCCCTGGCGCTAGAAGAAGAGGATGCTGTCGGCCCGCCTTGTTTTGGCCCCCGTATTCGCGACGAGCCCTTTCCCAAAGGGTTTTCGCTCCCAAGAGACACGCCCAAGTACAACGGCTCGGTGAAGCCCGAAGACTGGCTGATCGACTACTCCATCGCAGTCAGCATAGCAAATGGCAACAGGCGCGTTGTCGTGAAGTACGTCCCCCTCATGCTTCAAGGCACGACACGCACCTGGCTGAACAGCCTCAAGCCCTACAGCGTCAACAACTGGGTGGATTTCTCGGAGGTCTTCATCCGCAACTTCACCAGCACGTACAAGCGGGCACCCAAGCCTCGCCTACTCTCTATGTGTGTCCAAGGCCCCACCGAGTCTAGTCGCGACTACCCGACACGTTGGGCCGAGCTCCGCAAACTCCTGCGAAGCGGTGCATGAGGTGCAAGCTATAGAATACTTCACCGCTGGGTGCAGAGAAGGCACCCTCCTCAAGCACCGACTCCTCTGTGACGAGCCAACCACACTTGATGAGCTGCTGATCATAGCAGACAAGTACGCCACTGCTGACTCCTCAATGAAGTCGGAGCTTCGGGTGGACGCCTCTGGGAAGGTACTCCCTCCGGCTCCTAGAACACCGGTTGGCGACACCAGTCGGTGCCCGCAGCAGAACGACAACAAGCGCAAGGCCCCGATGTCGGCTTCCACCAGCCGACAAGTGGCAACAGTTGAAGATCAACAGCTAGAAGGGTAGCCCATACCCAAGCGTCAGAAAGGCGGCAAGCCGGCTTGACAGCCCGTTTTCTCCTACGAGCAAACCCTTGATACCCCCTGCAAGTTCCACAGCAGCGTGAAGCCATCTAATCACACAACCCAGAAGTGCCACTGGCTCACCTGAATTTCCAAAGGCGAGGGGCTGCTGCCTCCTCCGCCTTCTGGCCAGCCGCCTCCAACTCCTCAGCAGCCGGCGGCCCACCCAGCAGTCGGTGCCATCCAAGACGAGTTCCCCGAAGAGCATGCAGCCTACGTCATATTCACGAGCCAAGCTGACGACAGGCACAGCCGGCGCCGGAAGCACCAAGAGGTCAATGATGTCGCCTCCAAAGTTCCAGAGTTCATGCACTGGTGTGAGAAGCCCATCAGCTGGAGCCGAGCTGACCACTCGGAGGTGATGCCTTCTCCGGGCTCCTGCGCCCTGGTGTTGGATGCCACCTTTGCAACAGAAAGGCGAGCTGCTCATTTTTCCCGAGTCCTGATTGATGGCGGTAGCAGCCTCAACATCCTTTACCACGATACTATGGAGAAGCTGAACATCAAGACAAAGCAACTCTTGCCCAGTCAAACCATCTTCCATGGCATTGTACCTGGCCTTTCGTGCTCACCAATCAGCAAGATCAAGATATATGTCCTCTTAGGAGACAAAGATCACTTCCACCGCGAAGCAGTTTGGTTTGAGGTAGTGGACCTGGAGAGCCCCTATCATGCTTTACTTGGCCGACCCACCCTAGCCAAGTTCATGGTTGTGCCCCACTATGCCTACCTCAAGATGAAGATGCCAAGCACCAAGGGCATCATCACCATAGTCAGAGACTACAAGAAATCATTCGCCTGCGCTGTAGCCAGCAGCCGGCTAGCTGAGTCCCTCGTGATTGCTACAGAGAAAAGGATCTTTAACCAGGTTGTGGCCATGGCCAGCAAGTAGCCAGACCTATCGCCGGACCACAAGGAGTCGGAAGCTCAGGGCTCTTTCCAGCCGGCTAAGGAAACTAAAAGTGCAACTATCCCTAGGTGGTTTTGGTAATTCATAACAACATATAGCTCATTGAGCTAATGCTATTCCAAGACAAATATTTCAGGAAAGCTCAATGAATGGCATGGCATGGATGATGAAAGTGGATCCCTCAAAATACTAAGGAAAAAGGATTGGCTCAAACTCAAAAGCTCAAGACTCTACATTTTACATTTTAGTGATCCAAGATCAGATTGAGTCTATAGGAAAAGCCAATACTATCAAGGAGGGATGAGGGGTTGCTTAATGAGCCTCTAGCTTCAAGTGCTTAGTGATATGCTCCAAAAACCCTCAATTACTTTCTCACATCCACATGTGACCTAAACCCAAAGTCAAAATTGGTCCTACCGATTCTTTCTAACCGGCGCCACTGAGTTAACATGTCATAGCCACTGCCAGAAACCCTAGGCAAATCGGTCTCACCGATAGGGATCTCGGTCTCACCGAGATGGGATTGTTATCTCTCTGTTTCCCTTCGTAACGTTTCGGTCTAACCGAAGTGAGCAATCGGTCCCACCGAGATTGCAATGTAAACTCTCTTTCCCTTCGTAACATTTCGGTCTCACGAAAAGAGCTTAATCGGTCCCACCGAGTTTACCTGACCAACTCTCTGGTTAGCTAATTACCAAAATCGGTCTCACCGAGTTTGTGTAATCGGTCTCACCGAGATTACGTTATGCCCTAACCATAACCTATATCGGTCCTACGGAGTTGCATGTCGGTCCCACAAAAAATCCTAACGGTCACTAGATTTGCTAAATCGGTCCGACCGAGTTTGTTGATTCGGTCCCACCGAGATTGGTAAATTGTGTGTAATAGTTAGATTTTGTGTGGAGGCTATATATACCCCTCCACCTCCTCTTCATTCGTGGAGAGAGCCATCAGAACAAACCTACACTTCCAACTTACCAGTTCTGAGAGAGAACTACCTACTCATGTGTTGAGGCCAAGATATTCCATTCCTACCATATGAATCTTGATCTCTAGCCTTCCCCAAGTTGCTTTCCACTCAAATCTTCTTTCCACTAGATCCAAATCCTATGAGAGAGAGAGTTGAGTATTGGGGAGACTATCATTTGAAGCACAAGAGCAAGGAGTTCATCATCAATGCACCATTTGTTACTTCTTGGAGAGTGGTGTCTCCTAGATTGGCTAGGTGTCACTTGGGAGCCTCCGACAAGATTGTGGAGTTGAACCAAGGAGTTTGTAAGGGTAAGGAGATCGCCTACTTTGTGAAGATCTACCACTAGTGAGGCAAGTCCTTCGTGGGCGACGGCCATGGTGGGATAGACAAGGTTGCTTCTTCGTGGACCCTTCGTGGGTGGAGCCCTCCGTGGACTCGCGCAACCGTTACCCTTCGTGGGTTGAAGTCTCCATCAACGTGGATGTACGATAGCACCACCTATCAGAACCACGACAAAAACATCTGTGTCTCCAATCGCGTTTGAATCCTCCAAACCCTTCCCTTTACATTCTTGCAAGTTGCATGCTTTAATTTCCGCTGCTCATATACTCTTTGCATGCTTGCTTGAATTGTGTGAAGATTGCTTGACTTATGCAAAGATAGCTAAAATCTTCCAAAGTCTAAAATTGGGAAAAGGTTAAGTTTTTAATTGGTCAAATAGTCTAATCACCCCCCTCTAGACATACTTCAAGGTCCTACAAGTGGTATCAAAGCTTTGGTCTCCATTTGCTTTGATTTCCATAGCTTTTGGTGGTCATAGCCTTGGTTTCACGACCTAGGAGAGTATGGCGTCTAGCGAGTGAAAGAACATGCGGTGCCCCCATGTTTTGTTTTGGTAATTGATGACAATCTCTATGGGCTAATGGTTGTCTTGAGTTATATTTGAAGGATTTGTCCATAGGCTTTTCTTGAAGTCCATGTGTTGGTTTCAAGGAGTTTATGAGTTGACCAAGGTGCTATTAAGGAATTATCCAAAGATTGGTCATGTGAGTGTTGAGCTTATGGCAAGCATGTCTTGAAGAAGAAGATTGTGTGATCATTCATGTCCACTTTCAAGACATCATCCAAATAAAGAAAGTTGGAAAGATTCAACACACAAAGCGCACAAGATGTACTGAGGGATCAAGTGATCCCATGGTATGGTAAGCATTGTCCATTACGCTTTGTGTGCTAACCCATGGTCTTCATGAGAGTTCTTTGTGGGGTTAGGTTGCGGTGTGCAAGTTCAAGTGATGCATCACGAAGAGATCAAGTGCTTGAAGCTTGCCGTCCATTGTGGTGACAATGGACTTGTGAAGATGAGCGGAAGAGTGGCTCACCCATAGTGGAGTATGGGGGAGCAATCAACTAGTCTTCATCGAGCCAACGCAATCAAGAAAGGTGGTCCATCTTGAGGAGGAGTAGATCGTAATCATCTAGCTCAAGTGGACTTTGTGCAAGGCAAAGGTTTACCCTTGATAGGTTTTCTATTTTACCGGTCTCATGGTGGTAGTTGGGAGACCGGGTTTTAGGATCGATTGCCGTACTATCAAGGGGGGCTCTCGATGAGTTGCTTGACCGTATCGTTCGTAGAGAGCTCAAACCATTGCATCCTTGCATCATCTTTATTGGTTCTTGTTTGGTTCTTCTCCTTGTGAGATTTGGAGCTTATGGTCATTTTTATGACAAGCTCGAGTTCATCGAAAACGGAGTTTGCATGCATCTTCTATGATGTTTTCGATGTTGGAGGTTTTGCTGGTTCTTCTCTGTTGGAGGTTCCTCTCCTCTCTTGTTAGGCATACCTCCCCAGCCTCTTCTCTGTTTTGATGCTACTCGTTGTCTTGTATCCAACAAGCTTGAGTTTGCTCAATTCGGAGCTCATTTGCAGAAGTTATGGCAGTTCTGGTTTTATTGTTTCCCTTTGCTGTCTTCTCTGCAAAATGAAGGACTCCTAGTGTTGCTGATCTGGGGCATGCGGTTGTACTGCTCTCTGGAGCGGTAGTACCGTGAGCCCCTTCTTGATAATACCGCTCTGTGGGAGCGGTAGTACCGTAACCTCGAGCCAGCCTTGTTGCTTTCGGCGGTAGTAGGGCGGATGTAATTTTTACATCCGCCCTCTGTGATAATACCAGCGCCGTGTGCGCTGTAGTACCGTGGGCTCTGCCAGCTTAGCGACATGGCGGAAGTAGGGCAGATGTAATTTTTACATCCGCGCCCTCTGTGATAATACCGCTCTTCGTGTGCTTGATAGTACCATGCGGAGTTTTGCGCAGGTCCTCCTCGTGAAGTAGAATGCAGAAGTAATTTTTACATCCGTGCTTTCTCTGCACCTAGTGTTGCCTGCCTTACGGTACTACCCTAGGGGGGCGCGGTAGTACCGCTCCGGCGGTTCTACCGCTTGTTGCCCTGTGCAACAGGCCTTCATACGGCCAGAGCTGCACACGCGGTAGTACCGTAACCTGCAGCAGTAGTACCGCAGCCAACCGCGGTAGTACCGCAGCTCCCTGTGGTAGTACCGTGTCGTGCGGGCTGAGTGAGGGGATAACGGTTGGATTTTCTCCCCACCTATAAAAGGGGGTCTTCTTCCCCATTGGGACCTTATCCTTGGAGCTCGTGTTCTTCCCCCATTGTTGACCTTCTTCAAGCTTGCTAACTCTCAATCCCTCCATGGATTCTTGCTAGTTTTTGAGGGAAAAGAGAGAGGAGATCTAGATCCATGTTTCCACCAATCACTTTCTCCTCTAAGTGAGGGGAACCCCTTGGATCTAGATCTTGGAGTTCTTCGTGTTCTTCTTTCGTTCTTCCTCTCACTTTCCTCCCTAGCATTAGTTGCTTTGGTGGGATTTGGGAGAGAAGGACTTGGGCACTCCGTGTGCCCTTGCCATTGCATTTGGTGCATCAGTTTGAGTTCTTCACGCGATACGTGGAATTTACAAGTTGAGAAGCTTATTACTCTTGGGTGCTTGGTGCCCTTGAGCTTGTTCCTCTTGGGTGCTTGGGTGCCCTAGACGGTTGGTCGTGTTCGGAGCTCAATCATTGTGGTGTAAAGCTCCGGGCAAGCGTCGGGGTCTCCAATTAGGTTGTGGAGATCGCCTGAGCAATTTGACGTATGCGGTGACCGCCCCAAGGGTTGCCAAAGTGTCTGGGTTCGGTGACCGCCCCAAGGGTCGCCATTTATGCAGGTTGGTGACCGCCCTCAAGGGTCCCTTAGTGGAATCACGGCATCTTGCATTGTGCGAGGGCGTGAGGAGATTATGGTGGCCCTAGTGGCTTCTTGGGGACCATTGTGCCTCCACACCACTCCAAACGGAGATTAGCATCCACAAGGGTGTGAACTTCGGGTACATCGTCGTCTCCGCGTGCCTCGGTTATCTCTTACCCGAGCCCTTTACTTATGCGCTTTACTTTGTGATAGCCATATTGTTCTTTGTCATATATCTTGCTATCACATAGTTGCTTATCTTGCTTAGCATAAGTTGTTGGTGCACATAGGTGAGCCTAGTTGTTTTAGGTTTTGTGCTTGACAAATTAACCGTTAGGTTTATTCGCATTTGTTCAAGCCTAAACCGTAATTATTTTAAAACGCCTATTCACCCCCCCCCCCTCTAGGCGACATCCACGATCTTTCAGCAAGGGAAATTATCACCGTAGAGGTCCTTACTTTGATGGCACTAATTTTGCTAGTTGGAAGCATAAGATGAAAATGCATATTCTCAGACATAACCCCGCCGTTTGGGCTATTGTGTGTATTGGCTTGCAAGGTGAATTCTTTAATGTGAGAGAACTGAACCGTGAAGCTAGCACAAATGAATTGAAGATCCTGCAATACAACGCTCAAGCTTGTGATATCCTCTTCAATGGCTTGTGCCCCGAAGAATTCAACAAAATCAGCCGTCTTGAGAATGCAAAGGAAATTTGGGATACTTTGATTGATATGCATGAAGGTACCGACTCCATCAAGGAATCCAAGTTGGATGTGCTCCAAAGTCAGCTTGACAAGTTCAAAATGAAGGATGGTGAAGGTGTCGCTGAAATGTACTCTAGGCTTGCTCTTATCACAAATGAGATTGCCGGCTTAGGAAGTGAAGAGATGACCGACAGATTCATCATCAAGAAGATCCTAAGAGCATTGGATGGAAAATAAGATACCGTGTGAACATTGATCCAAATGATGCCAAATTACAAAGATCTCAAGCCAACGGAAGTCATTGGAAGAATTGTTGCTCATGAGATGTCACTCAAGGATAAGGAGGAACTTCACAACAAGTCAAGTGGTGCTTACAAAGCCTCATGTGAAGCCCCACATCATCAAGTGAGAAACAAACCTTCAATGAAGAATTGAGCTTAATGGTGAAGAACTTCAACAAATTCTACAAGAGTAGAAGCAAAGAAAGAAGCTCTAAGTCAAGGTCCTACAATGACAAAAGAACTTCTAGTCGAGAGCGCAATTGCTACAATTGTGGGGGACCCGGACACTATTCCAATGAGTGTACGGCACCTTACAAAAGAAGAGAAGATTCTCCAAAAAGAAGAAGTAGAAGAGAAGAATCAGCACCAAGAGAGAGAAGGAGTAGAGATGATCGTTATGAACAAAGACCCTCACGGAGAAGCAAGGATTCGGAAAGGAAGGACAAGTCATCAAAGAGTTACACAAAACGAAGACACCAAGCTCATGTTGGTGAATGTGTATCCGGCTCCGACTCCGACAATCACTCCGAGAGAAGCTATCACTCCGACTCCAAATATACTCAAGATGAAGGTGTTGCCGGTCTAGCACTTGTGTCAACCAACTCCTACGACATATTTGATTCACCGAATGAAGGAACTGGAAGATGCTTCATGGCCAAAGGTCCTAAGGTAACTCACCCCGAGTATGTTGATTTTAATAGTGATGAAGATGACTTGTTAGGTGATGATGATTTACTTATTGACAACTCTAGTAATGAATACTATGATGAAACGTCAATTAATCATGCTAATCAAGATAAAACGAATGACAATGATAAGGAGAAGATTGAGCTTCTAACTAAAGAACTAAACACTCTTAAATTAGCTCATGAAACTATCTTCGAAGATCATCGAAAACTTTTAAGGGCTCATGAGAAGTTACGCTTTGAAAAGCTCAATCTTGAGCAAGAGCATGAGTTCTTAAAGGCAATCAATGATGATCTCCGTAATAAAAGTTCTTCTTACATTGCCAAGCGTTTACTCTTATCTACTTACATGCCTCAAGTCAAGTCTAGTAACAAGAACAAGATTCTTCCTCTAGTAGTAACAATAATAATGCCAAATCCAATATTGTTGCTTCTAGTAGTTCTCTTGATTCCACTAATGATTCTCTTAGCCAAGTTACACTTGAGCAAGAAAATAGCTTATTGAAGGGAATTATAGAAAGGTGTATACAAGAGCCTTGCCGGAGTAAGCAATTGAGGAAATTGTGCGCAAGCAAGGAAGGCACGGAAGAATCAAGGTGTTGGTTTTGAACAAAGTTCAATGCCAATGGAGTTGAGTGGGAAGAAGATCAATACCTCAAGACGAAGTTTGTTCCTCAACAAGGGAAGTATGATCCTACTTCCTTCAAGGGAACACAAGCACAAGATGATCTTCCACCACAAGACCACAAGAACAAAGGCAAGGACAAGCTTCAAGAGGAGATTGATGCATTTGAAGAAGCACCTAAGGCCTTGGTCAAGTGGGTTCCCAAGACTACGTCAAGTTCTACTTCATCAAGTACAACTACAACTCCAAGGATTCCCATCAAGATGATGTGGATCCCGAAGAAGAAGAACTAGAGTGTTCTTGAGGGTGACTCCGCCAACATTCTTCACTCATATCATTATGGCAAGGACAAGTGCAATCAACTTCCATATCTTGCACTAGTTCAAGGAGTCACAAACCCTCATGTTGGTAAGGCAAGGGACAAGGTAACCTAATGTTTTCATGGACATCATCTTGTGTGTGCATCACTCTATGTCTATGGATATTCTTGTTAGTTCCTTGTGGGACTAACCCATGTAGGTATTGAAAGTGCAACTCACTCCAAAGGATTGCTCGAAATGATCTACATCAACATTGAGCATCCACATCTTCAACACCTACATGAAGTCATCATCGACAAAACCCAAGGTTAGTTCATCCCTCTAAGGGGGGATCTCACATCTAGGGGGATCTTAACTCTAATAATTGAGTCAAAGAAACTCTAATGATGTGAACACATTGATGCATTATGTAAGTGGTAACCCCACTTGAGCTTAAACGATGAGTATGACCTATGATCAAATGTTCTCATTTGACTCCTAAGTCAATATACTCATATATGGATGACCTAGTCATCGCCAATTGTTTGATAGATGCTAGAATTGGTTGTGCATGCTTTGCCACATATTTCATTTGCCATTTTATTGTGTGAGCATGTTGGTTGCATATTTTACTCATTCGAGGACATCCACTTGTTGTTTTGATTGATTGGTTTCTTTTTTCTTTGGCCAAGTGGATGGACAAGAATGCCTAAGAACCTTCTCTAGCTATCTATGCTTTTCTCGTCTCAAACTCTATTCATGCTACATCACGAAATTTGATCAAGTCAGATTCGAACCACTCTGTGTGAGGAGCACTCAGAGTCCCCGATTCGTCATAGACTTAAACTTCCAAAACTTCTTTGTGCTTTTCGGTCTAACCGATTCTTCCATTTTGGTCATACGGAGATCACTAAGTCGATCTAAGTTTTCAATCTCGGTGCAACCGATTTGAATTTTTCGGTCACACCGACTTGCTGTAACTATCAACAGTTATGCATCTCGGTGCCACCGAGTTGTTCCACTCGGTCACACTGACAGTGTCGGGCTATATATTCACACGGGCAAAAATTTGGAAAACTTTCTCCAAACCTTTTCGCCCGCGCATAGCTTGCTCTGCCTTCTAGGTCTCCGGATCATCGACTTCGTCGCCAGCCGCCTCCTGTCGCTGGTCTCCACCGCCGTCAACGGATTTCATCTCCGCCATTGCCGCCGTAGCGAGTTCATCGCCGAACTAGGGTATGAACTCGATCACAGTGCTATCCTCGTCTGATTCTCAGCACATTGTGTTCATTATGATTCTTGTCATGATTGAAACACCTCTATCCAGTCAAAACAATCCTTAGAATAGATGTGATTTGAAAATTTAGGGGTAGGTTTCCGCCGAAACCATCTCGGACCCACCGAGTTGAAAAACTTGGTCCCACAGATTCGGCTAACGCCATTGCATCAGTAACTCTCGGTGTGACCGAGAATTGCTAATCGGTGTGACCGATTTTAGAACTTTGTGAAACCCTGGCAGTCTCGGTGCCACAAAACTGTGACTCGGTCTGACCAAGTTCACTAGTTTAGGTTCCAAAACTGCTTCGATATCACCGAGTTTGAAAATCGGTTGATCCGAAATGCTTTCTGTGGAAAACTAAAACTAAGTTTTTGAATCATTCTTTTGCAAAAATCTCTGCATTTTGTGATGCTCATCCACTCTATCACATCTATAACTATTCACGAAATCAGTGATCGGTGTTTGCAGCATGTCAGACCAAAGTGACAGCCAGAACAAGTCAGAAGAGCAGATTCACATGAGTGAGGGCACTAGTCCCTCTAGCACTTCAGATGATGGCAGCAAAAGCACTCCTAGCAATTTGCCTAAAGCAGCCACAAGAGCCAGAAGGAAGAAAACCTCAGAATCCGAGGATGAAGACTATGTGGCAGTAGAGGATGAGGCCACTTCCAAGAAGAAGGTGGTCAAGAAAGAATATGGTACAGCTGCAGCCACTAAGCCAGTAGTGCAGAAGAAGGCACCTGCAAGAAGGATTCCCACTTCCAAACCCAGGAAGGTTGCCACTGGAGAAACCATGAAGTTTACTATTGAGTCAGAAGATGAAGCTGCTGGTCAAGACAAAAAGAAAAAGAGAGTCAGAACCACTACTGTCAAAGTTCTTGGCAATCCCTCTATGAGGAGAGACTCTGAAGAAGAGGAAGAAGAGGTTGCTGCACCAGCACCCAAGGCACAAAAGCTGATGGGTGATGCTATAAAGTCAGGGGTTGCAACATCAAAGCCCAAAGAAGCACCCAAAGCTGCCTCTAAGCCCAAGAGTGCACCAAAGAGGAATACCATGAGTATACCAATTCTTTGAGAAGAACAAGGCCCAAAGGCTCAAGTTCTCACCGAGGAAGATGATGAAGGACAAGTCCTGAGGAAGCTTAAACCCAAGATTCCAGACCACAATGATGCTCATCCTATGGCTGAGAACATGAAGATCAGGAGAGATTCAAGGTTGAGGCTATGGAGAGAGTCAGATCCATATGCCACCAGGAGAAGGACTGCTGTTGATTACAGGTTCCACACAAAGGAACAACAGGATTTCTATGAGACAATCTTGTTGGACAAGAAGCCTATAGTGTGTGATATGAGGTGGGTCGACTGGACCTACATGAAGGAGAATGAAGAACATTATCCTGAGTGTATGACAGCTTCAGTGCGTGTGGAGTTGCAGACTTTGTTGGGCAGAAGCTCACAAACTGGAATGATGAGCTCATTATGCAATTCTACTCCACAGCACATTTCTATCTAGTTGGCAGGATAGTTTGGATGTCTGAGGGTACGAGATACCAATCAACTATTGAGGAATGGGCAAATCTGATCAATGCCCCAAAGGAGAGTGAAGATGACTTGGACGTTTATGCCAAGAAAAAAATGGATCACAATTCTATGTTACATATGTACAAGGAGATTCCAGACAAAGCTCTTGAGACTTTCAAGTTTGGGTCAGTCCATTTTCTTCTGTCAGGGCTGCCAACGATCAACTGGATCCTAAGGCACACTCTTTTGCCCAAGTCAGGTGACCACAACATGATTAGAGGACATGCAATTAATTTGCTACACATATTTGATGTGCCACAGAAATTCAAGGTCATAAGCCTCATGGTTGAGACTATCAAGAGGACAGCAGCAGACCAAAAGAGAAGTTGTGGATATGCCCCACAAATTCAGGAGTTGATTAACTCAAAGATGGGCACAGGAAAATATCTGTCGGATAAGGAACACTTTGTTCTCTATCCAGACTTTGAGGACAATCAAGTTGTGATGAATGAGAATGAACCATCATCAGTACAAGCTCAAGAGAAGAAGGATAAAGCAAAGAAAGAGAAGGCTGCCAAGATGCCAACTCAAGAGGAGGCATCTGAGTACTTTTTGAAGAACAAGCAGGACCAGCTTGGTTACTTGATAGCATCAACTCTGAGGATTGAGAAAGGGTTGGCCACCCTAACTCAAAACTAGGAGAGCATGGAAAGAATCATGGAACAAAAATTCTATGATTTAGATGTCAAAGTAACTGAGATTCAGTCAGTTGTGGAGCAGCTACAAGATGACATGCAGGAGAGGAAGGGCAGGACAACTATAGATGCATTTGCCAGAGTGCCTCGAGCTCAGAGATCAGCTGTAGAGCCAGTAACAGACACCAGAGTTACTTCATCTGCACTAGCTACAACTCCAGCACCAACTCCTTCAGCCTCATCCACATCAACTGAAGTCTTCGTCCAAGGAGCCATCTCTACACCACCAACTGAAGACCAAGCCTGAGAGACGATATAGTACTATGCATTTTCTAGGAACATTTTGGTAACTTGTTGCCAAAGGGGGAGAAAAATGTATAGATCATAGGCTTCGAGAGAGAGAGAGTTTGCTTTTGTTCTCTCTTGTCTTCTTGGTTGAACTTTGTTTGCTTTTGATTGCTTGAGATACTATGCTATTATCTGTGAGACATTGATGATCATGTGTTTGATCATAAGCTACACTTATGCTTGTTAAATGATATTATCTTACTTATCCTTATATGATCATTCACTTTGCTTGGTGATGAGTGCATGTATTCAATCTTTATTATTTTGAGCGCTCCACCAAGATGTATGTGACATGGAAGAGTAACCTATGAGCCTAGTTCCTTGTGCATTTGCAGTCCAAAGCAAATCTTAAACTATGCACAAATTTAGGAGGAGCTCTTGCTTATCACATACTTCTCAAAGCGATGATGTTTTTTAATCTTATTATCATTTGTCGAAGCTTTGATCTATATGTTGTCATCAATTACCAAAAAGGGGGAGATTGAAAGTGCAACTATCCCTAGGTGGTTTTGGTAATTCATAACAACACATAGCTCATTGAGCTAATGCTATTCCAAGACAAATATTTCAGGAAAGCTCAATGAATGGCATGGCATGGATGATGAAAGTGGATCCCTCAAAATATTAAGGACAAAGGATTGGCTCAAGCTCAAAAGCTCAAGACTCTACATTTTACATTTTAGTGATCCAAGATCAGATTGAGTCTATAGGAAAAGCCAATACTATCAAGGAGGGATGAGGTGTTGCTTAATGAGCCTCTTGCTTCAGGTGCTTAGTGATATGCTCCAAAAACCCTCAATTACTTTCTCACATCCACATATGAACTAAACCCAAAGTCAAAATCGGTCCTACCGATTCTTTCTAACCGGCGCCACCGAGTTAAGATGTCATAGCCACTGCCACAAACCCTAGGCAAATCGGTCTCACCGATAGGGATCTCGGTCTCACCGAGATGGGATTGTAATCTCTCTGTTTCCCTTTGTAACGTTTCGGTCTAACCGAAGTGAGCGATCGATTCCACCGAGATTGCAATGTAAACTCTCTGTTTCCTTTTCGTAACATTTCGGTCTCACCGAAAAGAGCGAATCGGTCCCACCGAGTTTACCTGACCAACTCTCTGGTTAGCTAATTACCAAAATCGGTCTCACCGAGTTTGTGTAATCGGTCTCACCGAGATTACATTATGCCCTAACCCTAACCATATCGGTCCTACCGAGTTGCATGTCGGTCCCACCGAAAATCCTAACGGTCACTAGATTTGCTAAATCGGTCCGACCGAGTTTGTTGATTCGGTCCCACCGAGATTGGTAAATTGTGTGTAACGGATAGATTTTGTGTGGAGGCTATATACCCCTCCACCTCCTCTTCATTCGTGGAGAGAGCCATCAGAACAAACCTACACTTCCAACTTACCAGTTCTAAGAGAGCTACCTTCTCATGTGTTGAGGCCAAGATATTCCATTCCTACCATATGAATCTTGATCTCTAGCCTTCCCCAACTTGATTTCCACTCAAATCTTCTTTCCACCAGATCCAAATCCTATGAGAGAGAGTTGAGTGTTGGGGAGACTATCATTTGAAGCACAAGATCAAGGAGTTCATCATCAATGCACAATTTGTTACTTCTTAGAGAGTGGTGTCTCCTAGATTGGCTAGGTGTCACTTGGGAGCCTCCGACATGATTGTGGAGTTGAACCAAGGAGTTTGTAAGGGCAAGGAGATCGCCTACTTCGTGAAGATCTACCGCTAGTGAGGCAAGTCCTTCGTGGGCGACGACCATGGTGGGGTAGACAAGGTTGCTTCTTCGTGCACCCTTCGTGGGTGGAGCCCTCCGTGGACTCAGCATGAACTGTTACCCTTCGTGGGTTGAAGTCTCCATCAACGTGGATGTACGATAGCACCACCTATCGGAACCACGACAAAAACATCCATGTCTCCAATTGCGTTTGAATCCTCCAAACCCTTCCCTTTACATTCTTGCAAGTTGCATGCTTTAATTTCCGCTGCTCATATACTCTTTGCATGCTTGCTTGAATTGTGTGAAGATTGCTTGACTTATGCAAAGATAGCTAAAATCTGCCAAAGTCTAAAATTGGGAAAAGGTTAAGTTTTTAATTGGTCAAGTAGTCTAATCACCCCCCCTGTAGACATACTTCAAGGTCCTACAAGTGGCCATGGCCAGCAAGTAGCCGTACCTGTTGCCGGACCCCAAGGAGTCAGAAGCTCAGGGCTCTTTCTAGCCGGCCAAGGAAACCAAGAAGATACCTTTGGACCCGGCCCACCCGGAGAGGTTCGCTCTGACGGGAACGAACCTGGACATCAAATAGGAAAGCGAGCTCGTCGATTTCCTCTATGAGAATCGGGATATCTTTGCATGGTCGCCCAAGGACATGCCGGGTGTTCCCACGGATTTCGCTGAGCACAAGCTACGTGTCCGAGAAGATGCAAAACCAGTCAAGCAACCCCTCCGCCGACTGTCGGAGGAGAAGAGAAGAATTGTTGGTGAAGAAATAGCCCGGCTTCTAGCAGCCGGCTTCATTATGGAAGTGTTCTTTCCAGAGTGGCTCGCCAACCCAGTCCTTGTACTGAAGAAGAACAACAAGTGGCGCATGTGTATAGATTATACCAGCCTCAACAAAGCCTGCCCCAAAGATCCATTTGCTTTGCCTCGGATTGATCAAGTGATAGACTCCACAGCCGGATGCGAGCTGTTGAGTTTCTTGGATGCCTACTCGGGATACCATCAGATCAAGTTGGACCCAGCCGACCGCCTCAAGACCGCCTTCATCACACCATTCGGAGCCTTCCGCTACCTGACTATGACATTCGGCCTGAGAAATGCAAGTGCCACTTTTCAGCGTTGCATGCAGAAGTGCCTCCTCAAGCAACTTGGCAGAAATGCCCACGTCTATGTAGATGATATTGTGGTGAAGACGGAGAAGCACGGCACCCTGCTGGAAGATCTCAAGGAAACATTTGACAATCTGCGCCGCTTTTAGATCAAGCTCAACCCTGAGAAATGCGTTTTTGGGGTACCAGCCGGCCAGCAACTCAGCGGATATTTTGAAGGGTGCGAGTTCCTTCACGTGCCACGGGCCGACAACGAGCAAGCAGATGCCCTGGCACGAATCGGCTCTACTCGGCAAGCCATACCAACCAGCGTATCCCTTCAGCGCCTCCTCAAGTCGTCTGTCAAGCCGTCACTAGAATCAGATTCCATCTTCGTGCCGGCCGACCCCGATGCAGTCGGATCCGACTTGGGGAGCTTAGCAGCCGGCTCGGGGACTTTGACAGACGGCTCGGGGACTGCTATGGTCGCACCCGGCCCGGGGACATCAGAGCCCGGCCCAGGGACTTCAGCAGTCGGTCCGAGGACTTCGACGACACAACAGGCGGTGGCCGCCTCCAACCCACCACCTCCCAGCCCAACCGCCCTAGTTGAAGTGGTTGTGCTGGGAATAGAAGAAGTCGCAGCTCCATCATGGGCCCAGCCCATCCTCAACTTTTTGGTGAACAGAGAGCTGTCGGCTGATGAGATCTTGGCCCGACAAGTTCAGCGCCGAGATGGGGCCTACACAATAGTAAATAGAGAGCTCGTCAGGCGCAGCGTGACTGGAGTCTTCCGGCGTTGTGTGGAGTCAAAGAAAGGCATGGCGATCCTCAAAGATATCCACCAAGGCGAGTGCGGCCTGTTGGGGAACGTAGTAATTTCAAAAAAATTCCTACGCACACGCAAGATCATGGTGATGGCATAGCAACGAGAGGGGAGAGTGTTGTCCACGTACCCTCGTGAGACCGTGCGAGCGTTAACTGCAACGCGGTTGATGTAGTCGTCGTCTTCACGATCCAACCGATCCAAGCACCGAGCGTCGGCACCTCCGAGTTCAGCACACGTTCAGCTCGATGGCGATCTCCGGACTCCGATCCAGAAAGCTCCGAGATGAGTTCCGTCGACCGACGGCGTGGTGACGAAGATGATGTTCTACCGGCGCGGGCTTTGCCTAAACTCATGACGATATGACCGAGGTGGATTATGGTGGAGGGGCACCGCACGGCTAAGGAACGATCCGTAGATCAACTTGTGTGTCTATGGGGTGCCCCCACCCCGTATATAAAGGAGCCATGGGGAGGAGGCGGCCGCCAAGGAGGGCGTGCCAGGGGGAGTCCTACTCCCATCGGGAGTAGGACTCCTTCTTCCAAGTAGGAGTAGGAGAAGGGGAAAGAGGAGGAAGAGGGAAGGAAAGGGCGCCGCCTCTTCCCTTGTCCTATTCGGACTAGGAAGGGAGGGCGCGGCCCCTCCTGCCTCCTTCCTCTTCTCCCTCGAGGCCCATGTAGGCCCAATAACCCCCGGGGTTCCGTAACCTCCGGTACTTGATAAAATGCCGATTTCACCCGGAAAGATTCCGATGTCCAAATATAGGCTTCCAATATATCGATCTTTATGTCTCGACCATTTCGAGACTCCTCGTCATGTCCGTGATCACATCCGGACTCGAACAAACTTCGTACATCAAAACTTATAAACTCATAATAAAACTGTCATCGTAACGTTAAGCGTGCGGACCCTACGGGTTCGAGAACTATGTAGACATGACCTAGAACTATTCTCGTCAATAACCAATAGCGGAACCTGGATGCCCATATTGGTTCCTACATATTCTACGAAGATCTTTATCGGTCAAACCGCATAACAACATACGTTGTTCCCTTTGTCATCGGTATGTTACTTGCCCGAGATTTGATCGTCGGTATCCAATACCTAGTTCAATCTCGTTACCGGCAAGTCTCTTTACTCGTTACGTAATGCATCATCCTGTAACCAACTCATTGGTTACATTGCTTGCAAGGCTTATAGTGATGTGCATTACCGAGAGGGCCCAGAGATACCTCTCCGACAATCGGAGTGACAAAACCTAATCTCGAAATAGGCCAACTCAACATGTACCTTCAGAGACACCTGTAGTACTCCTTTATAATCACCCAGTTATGTTGTGACGTTTGGTAGCACCCAAAGTGTTCCTCCGGTAAACAGGAGTTGCATAATCTCATAATTACAGGAACATGTATAAGTCATGAAGAAAGCAATAGCAACATACTAAACGATCAAGTGCTAGGCTAACGGAATGGGTCAAGTCAATCACATCATTCTCCTAATGATGTGATCCCATTAATCAAATGACAACTCTTTTGTCCATGGCTAGGAAACATAACCATCTTTGATAAACGAGCTAGTCAAGTAGAGGCATACTAGTGACACTATGTTTGTCTATGTATTCACACATGTATTATGTTTCCGGTTAATACAATTCTAGCATGAATAATAAACATTTATCATGATATAAGGAAATAAATAATAACTTTATTATTGCCTCTAGGGCATATTTCCTTCAGTCTCCCACTTGCACTAGAGTCAATAATCTAGTTCACATCGCCATGTGATTTAACACTAATATTCATATCTGTATATGATTAACACCCGTAGTTCACATCGTCATGTGATCAACACCCAAAGGGTTTACTAGATTCAATAATCTAGTTCACATCGCTTTTGTGATTAACACCCAAAGAGTACTAAGGTGTGATCATGTTTTGCTCGTGAGAGAAGCTTAGTCAACGGGTCTGTCATATTCAGAGCCGTATGTATTTTGCAAATATTCTATGTCCACAATGCTCTGCATGGAGCTACTCTAGCTAATTGCTCCCACTTTCAATATGTATCCAGATTGAGACTTAGAGTCATCTGGATTGGTCTAAAAGCTTGCATCATTGTAACTTTTACGACGGGCTCTTTTATCACCTCCATAATCGAGAAACATGTCCTTAGTCCTCACTAAGGATATTCTTGACCGCTGTCCAGCGATCTACTCTTAGATCAAAATTGTATTCCTTTGTCAAACTCAAAGCAAGGTATACAATAGGTCTAGTTCATAGCATAGCATACTTTATAGAACCTATGACTGAGGCATAGGGAATGACTTTTCATTCTCTTTCTATTTTCTGCCATGGTAGGGTCTTGAGTCTTACTCAACTTCACACCTTTGCATCACAGGCAAGAACTCCTTCTTTGGCTGTTCCATTTTGAACTATTTCAAAAATTTATCAAGGTATGTACTCATTGAAAATCTTATCAAGCGTCTTGATCTATCTCAATAGATCTTGATGCTCAATATGTAAGTAGCTTTACTGAGGTCTTTCTTTTAAAGAACTCCTTTCAAACACTCCTTTATGCTTTGCAGAATAATTCTTCATTATTTTCGATCAACAATATGTCATTCACATATACTTATCAGAAATGCTATAGTGCTCCCACTCACTTTCTTGTAAATACAGGCTTCACCATGAGTCTGTACAAAACTATATGCTTTGATCAACTTATCAAAGCGTATATTCCAACTCCGAGATGCTTGCACCAGTCCATAGATGGATCGCTGGAGCTTGCACATTTTGTTAGCACCTTTAGGATTGACAAAACCTTCTGGTTGTATCATATAAAATTCTTCTTTAATAAATCCATCAAGGAATGTAGTTTTGACATCCATTTGCCAAATTTCATAAAATGTGGCAATTGCTAACATGATTCGGACAGACTTAAGCATCGCTACAGTTGAGAAAATCTCATTGTAGTCAACACCTTAAACTTGTCAAAAACCTTTTTGCGACAAGTAGAGCTTTGTAGATAGTAACACTGCTATCAACGTCCGTCTTCCTCTTGAAGATCCATTTATTTTCTATGGTTTGCCGATCATCGGGCAAGTCCACCAAAGTCCACACTTTGTTCTCATACATGGATCCTATCTCAGATTTCATGGCCTCCAGCCATTTTGCGGAATCTGGGCTCATCATCGCTTCCTCATAGTTCGTAGGTTTATCATGGTCTAGTAACATGACTTTTAGAACAGGATTACCGTACCACTCTGGTGCGGACCGTACTCTGGAAGACCTACGAAGTTCTGTAGTAATTTGATCTGAAGTTTCATGATCATCATCATTAGCTTCCCCACTAATTGGTGTAGGAATCACTAGAACTGATTTCAGTGATGAACTATTTTACGATTCGGGAGAAGGTACAAATTACCTCATCAAGTTCTACTTTACTCCCACTCACTTCTTTCGAGAGAAACTCCTTCTCTAGAAAGGATCCATTTTTAGCAACGAATATCTTGCCTTCGGATCTATGATAGAAGGTATACCCAACAGTTTCCTTTGGGTATTCTATGAAGACGCACTTCTCCGATTTGGGTTTGAGCTTATCAGGATGAAACTTTTTCACATAAGCATCGTAGCCCCAAACTTTAAGAAACGACAACTTGGGTTTCTTGCTAAACCACAGTTCATATGGTGTCGTCTCAACGGATTTAGATGGTGCCCTTTTAATGTGAATGCAGCTGTCTCTAATGCATAACCCCAAAACAATATTGGTAAATCAGTAAGAGACATCATAGATTGCACCATATCCAATAAAGTGCAGTTACGACGTTCGGACACACCATTACATTGTGGTGTTCCAGGTGGCGTGAGTTTGTGAAATTATTCCACATTGTTTTAATTGAAGACCAAACTCGTAACTCAAATATTCATCTCCACGATCAGATCGCAGAAACTTTATTTTCTTGTAACGATGATTTTCCACTTCACTCTGAAATTCTTTGAACCTTTCAACTATTTCAGACTTATGTTTCATCAAGTAGATATACCCATATCTTCTCAAATCATCTGTGAAGGTCAGAAAATAACGATACCCGCCACGAGCCTTAATACTCATTGGTCTGCATACATCAGTATGTATTATTTCCAATAAGTTTGTTGCTTGTTCCATTGTTCCGAAGAACGGAGTTTTAGTCATCTCGCCCAAAGGCACGGTTCGCAAGCATCAAATGATTCATAACCAAGTGATTCCGAAAATCCATTTTTATGGAGTTTCTTCATGCGCTTTACACCGATATGACCCAACCGGCAGTGCCACAAATAAGTTGCACTATCATTATTAACTTTGCATCTTTTGGCATCAATATTATGAATATGTGTATCACTACGATCGAGATCCAATAAACTATTTTCATTGGGTGTATAACCATTGAAGGTTTTATTCATGTAAACAGAACAACAATTATTCTCTGACTTTAAATGAATAACCGTATTGCAATAAACATGATCAAATCACATTCATGCTCAACGCAAAAGCTAAATAACATTTATTTAGGTTTAACACTAATCCCGAAAGTATAAGGAGTGTGTGATGGTGATCATATCAATCTTGGAACTACTTCCAACACTCAGCGTCACTTCCCCTTCAACTAGTCTCTGTTTATTCTGTAACTCCTATTTTGAGTTACTAAATTTTTAGCAACCGAACAAGTATCAAATACTCAAGGGCTACTATAAACACTAGTAAGGTACACATCAATAACCTATACATCAAAATATACCCTTGTGCACTTTGCCATCCTTCTTATCTACCAAATATTCAGGGCATTTCCGCTTCCAGTGACTATTTCCTTTGCAGTGTAAGCACTCAGTTTCAGGCTATGGTCCAGCTTTGGGCTTCTTCGCAGGAGTGACAACTTGCTTGTCTTTCCACTTGAAGTTCCCTTTCTTTCCCTTTGCCCTTTTCTTGAAACTAGTGGTCTTGTCAATCATCAACACTTGATGCTCTTTCTTGATTTCTACCTTCGTCGATTTCAACGTCACGAAGAGCTCGGGAATCGTTTCGTCATCCCTTGCATACTATAGTTCATCACGAAGTTCTAGTAACTTCAGTGATGGTGACTAGAAAATTCATCAATCACTATATTATCGGAAGATTAACTCCCAATTGGTTCAAGTGATTGAAGTACCCATACAATCTGAGCACATGCTCACTAGTTGAGCGATTCTCCTCCATCTTTTAGCTATAGAACTTGTTGGAGACTTCATATCTCTCAACTCGGGTATTTGCTTGAAATATTAACTTCAATTCCTGGAACATCTTATATGGTCCATGACGTTCAAAACATCTTTGAAGTCCCGATTCTAAGCCGTTAAGCATGGTGCACTAAACTATCAAGTAGTCATCATATTGAGCTAGCCAAACGTTCATAACGTCTGCATCTTCTCCTGCAATAGGTCTATCACCTAGCGGTGCATTAAGGACATAATTCTTCTGTGCAGCAATGAGGATAAACCTCAGATCACGAATCGAATCCGCATCATTGCTACTAACATTTTCAACACAAATTTCTCTAGGAACATATCAAAATAAACATATGAAAGCAACAACGCAAGCTATTGATCTACAACATAATTTGCAAAATACTACCAGGACTAAGTTCATGATAAATTTAAGTTCAATTAATCATATTACTTAAGAACTCCCACTTAGACAGACATCTCTCTAGTCATCTAAGTGATCACGTGATCCAAATCAACTAAACCATGTCCGATCATCACGTGAGATGGAGTAGTTTCAATGGTGAACATCACTATGTTAATCATATCTACTATATGATTCACGCTCGACCTTCGGTCTCCGTGTTCCGAGGCCATATCTGTATATGCTAGGCTCGTCAAGTTTAACTTTGAGTACTCGCGTGTGCAACTGTTTTGCACCCATTGTATTTGAGCGTAGAGCCTATCACACCCGATCATCACGTGGTGTCTCAAAGACGAAGAACTTTCGCAGCGGTGCATACTCGGGAGAACACTTCTTAATAATTAGTGAGATATCATCTTAAAATGCTACCGTCAATCAAAGCAAGATAAGATGCATAAAGGATAAACATCACATGCAATCAATATAAGTGATATGATATGGCCATCATCATCTTGTGCTTGTGATCTCCATCTTCAAAGCACCGTCGTGATCACCATCGTCACCGGCACGACACCTTGATCTCCATCGTAGCATCGTTGTCGTTATTTACATCTATTGCTTCTACGACTATCGCTACCGCTTAGTGATAAAGTAAAGCAATTACAGTATGCTTGCATTTCATACAATAAAGCGACAACCATATGGCTCCTGCCGATTGTCGATAACCGGTTACAAAACATGATCATCTCATACAATAAAATATAGCATCACGTCTTGACCATATCACATCACAACATGCCCTGCAAAAACAAGTTAGACGTCCTCTACTTTGTTGTCGCAAATTTTACGTGGCTGCTACGAGCTTAGCAAGAACCGTTCTTACCTACGCATCAAAACCACAATGATAGTTCGTCAAGTTAGTGCTGTTTTAATCTTCGCAAGGACCGGGCATAGCCACACTCGGTTCAACTGTGAGAGAGACAGACACCTGCCAGCCACCTTTAAGCACGAGTGCTCGTAACGGTGAAACCAGTCTCACGTAAGCGTACGCGTAATGTCGGTCCGGGCCGCTTCATCTCACAATACCGCTGAACCAAAGTATGACATGCTGGTAAGCAGTATGACTTGTATCGCCCACAACTCACTTGTGTTCTACGCGTGCATATGACATCTACGCATAAAACCTGGATCTGATACCACTGTTGGGGAACGTAGTAATTTCAAAAAAATTCCTACGCACACGCAAGATCATGGTGATGGCATAGCAACGAGAGGGGAGAGTGTTGTCCACGTACCCTCGTAGACCGTAAGCGGAAGCGTTAGCACAACGCGGTTGATGTAGTCGTACGTCTTCACGATCCGACCGATCCAAGCACCGAACATACGGCACCTCCGAGTTCAGCACATGTTCAGCTCGATGACGATCTCCGAACTCCGATCCAACAAAGCTCCGGAGATGAGTTCCGTCAGCACGACGGCGTGGTGACGAAGATGATGTTCTACCGGCGCAGGGCTTTGCCTAAACTCCGCGACGATATGACCGAGGTGGATTATGGTGGAGGGGGGCACCGCACACGGCTAAGGAACGATCCGTAGATCAACTTGTGTGTCTATGGGGTGCCCCCCACCCCCGTATATAAAGGAGCCAGGGGGGAGGAGGCAGCCGGCCAAGGAGGGTGCGCCAAGGGGGGAGTCCTACTCCCACCGGGAGTAGGACTCCCTTCTTTCCAAGTAGGAGTAGGAGAAGGGGGAAAGAGGAGGAAGAAGGGAAGGAAAGGGGGGGTGCCGCCCCCTTCCCTTGTCCTATTCGAATAGGAAGGGGAAGGCGCGCGCCCCTCCTACCTCCTTCCTCTTCTCCCTCGAGGCCCATGTAGGCCCAATAACCCCCCGGGGGGTTCCGGTAACCTCCCGGTACTCCGGTAAAATGCCGATTTCACGGAACGATTCCGATGTCCAAATATAGGCTTCCAATATATCGATCTTTATGTCTCGACCATTTCGAGACTCCTCGTCATGTCCGTGATCACATCCGGGACTCGAACAAACTTCGGTACATCAAAACTTATAAACTCATAATAAAAGCTGTCATCGTAACGTTAAGCGTGCGGACCCTACGGGTTCGAGAACTATGTAGACATGACCTAGAACTATTATTGGTCAATAACCAATAGCGGAACCAAGATGCCCATATTGGTTCCTACATATTCTACGAAGATCTTTATCGGTCAAATCGCATAACAACATCGTTGTTCCTTTGTCATCGGTATGTTACTTGCCCGAGATTTGATCGTCGGTATCAATACCTAGTTCAATCTCGTTACCGCAAGTCTCTTTACTCGTTCGTAATGCATCATCCGTAACCAACTCATTGGTTACATTGCTTGCAAGGCTTATAGTGATGTGCATTACCGAGAGGGCCCAGAGATACCTCTCCGACAATCGGAGTGACAAAACCTAATCTCGAAATAGGCCAACTCAACATGTACCTTCGAGACACCTGTAGTACTCCTTTATAATCACCCAGTTATGTTGTGACGTTTGGTAGCACCCAAAGTGTTCCTCCGTTAAGCAGGAGTTGCATAATCTCATAATTACGGGAACATGTATAAGTCATGAAGAAAGCAATAGCAACATACTAAGCGATCAAGTGCTAGGCTAACGGAATGGGTCAAGTCAATCACATCATTCTCCTAATGATGTGATCCCATTAATCAAATGACAACTCTTTTGTCCATGGCTAGGAAACATAACCATCTTTGATAAACGAGCTAGTCAAGTAGAGGCATACTAGTGACACTATGTTTGTCTATGTATTCACACATGTATTATGTTTCCGGTTAATACAATTCTAGCATGAATAATAAACATTTATCATGATATAAGGAAATAAATAATAACTTTATTATTGCCTCTAGGGCATATTTCCTTCACGGGCACCACGCGGCTTCAAGATCACTTGTTGTCAAAGCTTTCCCCCACGGTTTCTTCTGGCCGACTGCCTTGGAAGACGCCAATGATTTGGTCAAGCACTGCAAAGGATGCCAAATGTTCATCTCAAAGCAACACCTGTCGGCATCTGCCCTCAAGACTACCCCCTCACCTGGCCCTTTGTCGTCTGGGGGCTAGACATGGTGGGTCTATTCAAGATGGCACGCGGCGGCATGACTCATCTACTTGTCGCTGTCGACAAGTTCACCAAGTGGATTGAAGCAAAGCCAATCAAGAAGTTGAATGGGCCGACTGCTGTGACCTTCATCGCAGATATCACTATCCGGAATGGCATACCACACAGCATCATCACCAACAATGGCACAAATTTTGCCAAAGGAGCATTGGCCCGTTTCTGCGCGACGCAGGGCATCCGACTGGACTTAGCGTCTGTTGCCCATCCGCAGTCAAACGGCCAAGTCGAGCGAGCAAACGGCCTCATTCTCTCCGACATCAAGCCCTGACTGGTCGAGCCACTAGAGCGCTCGGCTAGCTGCTGGCTCGACGAGCTGCCGACCGTTCTCTGGAGCCTGCGCACCACTCCAAACAAGTCAACCGGCTTCACCCCTTCTTCCTTGTGTATGGTGCCGAGGCCGTCATCCCAACTGACATCAAGTTTGACTCACCTCGCATCACCATGTACACGGAAGCGGAGGCAAAGGAAGCGCGAGAAGACGGTGTAGATCTGCTGGAAGAGGGCTGGCTGTTGGCAATCAGTCGGTCTGCCATCTACCAGCAGAGCCTGCGCCGCTACCACAGTCGGAAGGTCAAGCCAGGATCCTTCCAAGAGGGTGACCTTGTGCTCCGGCTGATCCAGCGAACAGCCGGCCAGCACAAGATCTCGGCCCCTTGGGAAGGCCCCTTCGTCATCAGCAAGGCCTTGGGCAATGACTCCTACTACCAGATCGATGCACAGAAGCCCAAGGCACGCAAGAGAGATGACTCCGGCAAGGAGTCGGAATGCCCATGGAACGCCAATCTCCTTCGAAGATTTTACAGTTGATGTGGTATGTACCATGCTATCTTTTGTATTAAGTACAAGACATCAGGGCCCCCGCAGAGCACTCGGGGACTACCCTTTTTATCTATATGATAAATATTATGCCTATGAGTGTGTCACTACATTTTTTCGTCCTACACCGAGTTCGACCAGTCGGCCCGGGGACTTGCCGCCTTGTATTATGTTAGCGCCACCTGCAGTGCGACTGGTAGTGTACCGGCATCTAAGCCCTCTCTTGCCGAAGGCCGCAGCTCACAGAGCGGCTGTCCGGCTAACAAGAGTCAAAGGCAGGAAATGGTGCTCACACAAAAAATGGCTAAGGACCAACACGCTTACATAACATAAGCCGGCTCCCTCGCCTTGCCGACCGGCTGCTAAGTAGTCGGCTGGCCGGCTTCCCACTTACCTTGCCATGACCTAAAAGGGCTGAAGTACTTGCCTTCCCAAACGGCTAAGTGTTTTCCCAGCCACAGACCGCAGAGCAGTTGTTCGGCTGGGAAGGCGGCAGCCTAGGGAGGGTGGCAAAAGAAAAAGGCAAAAGGATCAAAAAGCAAGCCAAGTTAGAACCCAACACAAGCATAGCACATGCGGGATAATATTTACATGAAGGAAGGCTTTTTAAGCCGGAATTCAACATAGTTTGAATACACCCCCAGTGGGTGGAATTGAGCAAATTTAACAAATATTGTTCAAAAGACTACTGGGCAGGAAGATAAAGATAAAATTGGCCGCCTAGACCAAGGGAGAAGCAGGCGAGCCCGGCAGGTCGGTGGAGACGGCGGCGCTGGCTAGCGGAGTGGCTGGATGGCGAGTCTCGGCTTGATCGTCCCCAGCAGCAGTCGGCGTGCTCGCACACGCCTCGTTGCTGGAGGCACGGTCGGGTTGAGGCTTGCCATCTGCTCCACCGTCTGGTGCAGCGTCTTCGTCGTCCTCGTCCTCCTCATCCTTGCCCTCGTCGCTGGAGTCGATCGCCTCCGCCGAGTCCTCGCCGTCCTCTGGGTTCAGCCCGAACAAGTCCTCCGGCACCTCAACACCGTCTTCATTCAACTCGGGGACGAAGATGCTGGTGTTAGTATAGTCGGCGGTCGCCATGGCGCGATGAATGATAGCGGGATTCACCGCAACCAACTCCTCGTTGGCCTCCTACCGAAACGTGGCCAACTGGGCTAGATACAGCCCAGGGTACCACGCCCTGACAAACTCCAACGCCCGCCTGGTGCCTGCCCAGGCCGAAGAAGCCTTCCACGCCTCGAAGCGGCCGACTGCCACTTCCAGCCAGTCGACAGTCCGACTAGGGGTGCGCGGAGCCGGGGTGTCGGGTCAGAGGGTGGAAATCACCTCGGCTCCGACACGCTACAGGCCGCGGAGCATCCGGTGGGCCGGATGGAGATGGGCCTGGATGGCCAGGAGCTGCTCCTCGAGCGTCCGACGGGCATTCGGCATAATCTCCGCACTAGCCTGCCTCTGTGCTTTGCGGTGCGCCTCGATGGCCTGGCTGGCGGCGACGGAGTAGCCAGAGAAATATTCTGCACAAAGAGGCAAAAGGGAACGTGAAGTCAGAAGCCGGACCAGATAACAGGCGATAGACTAAGGAAAGAGGAGGAAGGCAACTCACCATCGACCATGTCCTCAATTTGGCCGTAGCCGTTGCTCAGCGCCCGCTCCGATTCGGCCCCGTTCGCTGCCTGGGTCTCGTACTTGGCTTGGAGGGCAGTCTCACTGTCCTTCACCGCCTGGAGGGCTGCCTTTGTGACACTCCTCCTGGTCAGCTAGCTGCTTGGCCAGGCGGTCGCGCTCCTGGGCCACCGTGCTGCACTCCGCCTCCTTGCCGCGCAGCGCGGTTTGGGCCTCACCCAGTTGCTGCTGCAAGGCGAACCTTCACGTAGTCCTCGCCGGGCAGCCGCCGCGTCCGACGAAGGAAGTCGATGTGGTCCTCGTGGGCGTTGGAGCCGTCCCACGCTATGGAGTGCAAGAAGCTTGACGGAGGGGCGGCGCGACGACGTGTGCGCCGCCCTGCGGTGGCGATCAGCGGCCTTGATAGGGTGGCGGGCCTGATGTGCGGCGGCCGGACAACAGCGATGCGAAGGAGAAAGTAGGAAGAAGAGAATGACGAAGGGGGAGGTAGGCGCGCAGCGTCCGCTCCCTCCTCCCCTACTTATAGCCCCGGCAGCGAAGGCCGAGGGGCGGTCGTGGGTCGGGGATTAACTGCGCCCACACCCCCATGACCTCGCGTTTATCGCGCCATAAAGGCATGCATTAACCGCGCCCGGAATACCAACCGTCTGCCTCGGCCACATCGGATTCGCGCGTGGGCCGAGGCGGGGTAGTGGCGGGTCCCAGCCTGCGGCGACGTCCTATCGCGCGCGTGGGCTGGCTGGCTGGTCTAGCCGGCTGGTGCCGCATGGCACGCGGACAGCAGGCGGCCGACCCGATGCCCGGCGCGCGCGCCACCCGGTTCCCGCCTTCTCTCTATGAAATCTTCCAGATGGCTCACTTGGCCATGGCTGACTCCTAGCTGTCGGCTCTTCAGAGTAGGAAGCTGTTAGGGCCTCTCGCCCTTTTTTCAGCCGCGAAGCCCCACCATCTTCGGGGACTACTGTCAGAGTAAATGACCACGGGTAGCCTTACCAGCTCGCCCTAGCTTTTCAAAACATCGGGCCGACTGCGCCCCTCAAGCATCCAAGACGAAGGCCGCCTTCCCGTGGCCGGCTGGTCGAGCGGTCAGCTGCAGGAAGGCGACAAGGCTCAGTAAGCGGTCACAAAGTGGCCGACTCCTAGGAGGCGGCCCGCCATGAGCCCTCGAAGTTTGCACCCACATAACAGCGACAAGATGGGGCATGGCTACAGTGCAGCCTGCCACCCCCGAATCACGGAGCGCGTGGCCACAGTGCAACGAATCGGGCGGCCATTGATGGATTCATGTACCTAGGGTAGGGTCATAGGCCTGATCTAAGTGCCCTACCCAAGGACACCCTTAGAAGAGATCACCTTCCAGTCGACCTACGAGGAACCCACTCGACTGACTTGAAGGACTCGACCATGAAGACTCACTCGACCACCAGAAGGTCAGGAGGCACTCTGCACTGCAACGGCCTGTAATTGAATAGACTTTATGGTAGTTAAGACACTTTATGTGGGGCGTTACCAGTAATGCCCCAGACTTAATGTACTTTAAACCCTTCATTACGTGGGCTGGCAGGGGTCCTGACGCACTCTATATAAGCCACCCCCCTCCACAGGTAGAAGGGTTCAGACCTCTGTAACACATATACACATAATCCACTCGACCACCTCAGGGCTCCGAGACGTAGGGCTTTTACTTCTTCCGAGAAGGGCCTGAACTCGTACATCGCTTGTGTTTACAACCTCTCCATAGCTAGGACCTTGCCTCTCCATACCTACCCCCCACTCTACTATCAGACTTAGAACCACGACAGTTGGCGCCCACCGTGGGGCAGGTGTTTTAGCGATTTTGTGGAGAAGTTGTGATACTTCCGAGTACTTTCATCATGATGACTGCTGGAGTTTTGGTCGAGGGGCGCGAGATCCGTCTCGGCGCTCTCACCTTTGTCGCCGGCGACTCGCATGGCTCGGTGGAGGCTCCACTCGGCGTTGATCGCTCCCGTCCGCGGTGCGGCGCATTTTCAGCGCATGTGTCATGGCGTTACGCTGCTGCAACCGTTGACCCGTGTCGGTCGACTCCCAATCGGTCACCGTCCGGTCTCCCACCAGCGCAAAGCGCTCTGGTCGGTCGAGGCTCCAGCGGTGGGTGAAGCACGATGGCTCGCCAGACGGCCACCGCCAGTCGCAACAATTGAGCCCGCGAGTCTCTCTCGGCTGTTCGATCATCGACCGGCTCCGTAGAAGCGCATCCGAGTGTGATAGCGGTGATCCGTGGCGAAATCCTAATGGTCACGGACCCGCGATCCTCAGCCGCCCGAGGGCGGCGAAGCGGCGGAGGCGACCCGTCTGAGACCACGAAGAGTACCAGCCGAGACACTCGACTCTCTGCGAGAGGAGGAGCTTCGCCCAGAACATGGATGCCCTGCATACTCCCATCGCGGGAGAAACCCCCGAGGCTCGTGCCTTGGAGGAGGCACGTTTGGCTAATCTGGCTGAACGCGCTCGTCTGGAGAACCTCCAGCGGGCACTCGACGAGCGCGCGCAGCAACGAGTTCCTGACACCAATCGACGTCAACTCTTTCCGCCGACTCAGGTATATCGAACCCCAATCCAGAATTTAGCAGCTGCAACCCGTATAGCAGAGTCCATCCAGCCCTCTCGGTCGGAGGCTGGCGGAGGGTTTAATCACGGATCGGATTTGCTCCGCGCAATGAATTCACGGTCGATCCGTCGCTGCGAATACGGTTCAATCGGCTCCACGATCCCAGATCGCCTCCGCGGCGGGAAGAAGCGCGACAATCGGCGAGATCAGTATGGAGACCGACACGACCGAGATGATGAGCGTTGAGTGCCGCTTCCCCTTCGAGGATGGGTCATCGCTCCTCGGCGGCAGGATGACAGCGTCGATTCGATTATGGGGGCGAAGAGCTCCAGTCAACCCCGAAGAACCGAGCTTGACGCGCGATCCATCATCGTGCGGGGCTTGGTCGACGGAACAAAGCCCATCGAGGCAGACCGAGAGATGCTCCCACGACGATCGAGTGCATGTTTCGGTCGAGAATGTTTCAGCGAGGCTATCGAGTCGCGGTGATCCCCCCAATTTCAGATTGGCGACAGAGTCGACAAGTTCCTTTGGTGAGTCTAAGCACGAAACTTGGCTTGAGGACTACCGAGTGGCTGTTCAGATTGGTGGTGGGAATGACGAGGTGGCCATGAAGCATTGCCCCTCATGTTGGAAGGTTACGCGAGCATGGCTGAATCGATTACCTCCTAGCAGCATCTACACTTGGGAAGATCTGTCCAGTGTTCGCGAAATTTGAAGGAACTTACAAGCGACCAGCTGGATTGATGAGCTGCAAGTCCGTGTGCGAAGACCAATGAGACTCTCGGAGAGTATATTCAGAGATGGATCACTTTGCACCATCTTGTGGAAAATGTGTACGATCATCGAGGCGGTTTGCCTTCAAAGATGGCGTCGAAACGAAGAATTGAGTCTGAAGTTTGGTCGAACCGGGGACATGACCTTGAGTAGGATGATGGAGATTGCTACCAAATGCATGTGGCGAGGAAGAGGACCGACTCAAAGCGGCAAGTATAAGCCAAGTCGGTCGGAGAAGAAACTCGATCGGAAATAGAAGCGGAAGGCGAACCAGCAGCTCTGGAGAGGCCCCGGCCGTGACTCGAGGGAAAGTTCAAGGGAAGCCAAAGGATCACGGAATCCTAAGAAAGTAAAGGATAAAGAAGGAACGACGTGATGGATATGCCATGTCACATCCACGAAGAAAGATGAAGAGGGCAATATCATTTACCCAAAGCATACCACTCGCCAAATGTCGACTCTAATCCAGCGTTTTGGGAAAGCGGTCTAAGGACAAGGAGAAGGAGCGGACAAGGCGAAGACAAAGAGGACGGTGAGGAAGGATATCCGCATGTCAACTCCACTCGATGATCTTCGCAGATGTGGAAAGCAAGAGTCGTTGAAAGTCATTAACCGTGAGGTGAACATGGTCGCCCAAAAAACCAAGTTATCGAGATGGTCCCAAACACCCATCACATTTGACCAATCGATCACCCGACTCATATTGCCACCCACAGGAGGCAAGCTTTGGTGGTCGATCCGGTTGTTGAAGGCACTCGGTGACAAAAGTCTTGATGGGCGGTGGTAGTGGGCTGAACTTGTTGTATCTGACACACCTTTGAAAGGAATGGGCATTCGATGTCGGTGAGCACCGGTAACATGAGTTTCCGCGAGTCATACCGGGAAGAAAGCTGAGTCACTTTCGGCCAAATAGCTCGGGCGTGGTGTTTGGTGATTCAAAGCATTTTCGCAAGGAAGAGTTGGCGTTTGAGGTTGTGGATTTTGAGTCGTACCACGACATTTTGGGGAGGCCAGCCTCGCATGGTTCATGGCTCGACCATGTTACGTGTACCTCAAACTGAAGATGCCCGGTCCCAAAGGAGTGATCACCATCACCGTGATCGGAAAAAGCGAAAGAGTGCTTTCGAAGGGCTCGAAGATTGCGATTCGGTGACAATGGTCGAGTTTGAAGAGTATAAGCAAAGCGCAGATCCGAGTGATTTGCTGCGATCCAAGAAACCCGCCACAGAATCGCATTTCATCGTCACGTGAGACAAAGCTCGTCCACATTCACCCGACCGACCCCAATGCAGCCCCGACCCACATTTCCACAACGCTCGACCGAAATAGGAAGAAGCGCTCATCCAGTTCCTCCGTGAGAATGGGACATTTTGCATGGAAGCCACCGACATGCGGTGTTCAGGGGTGGCTGAGCATCGCCTCGAGTCGACAAATCAGCAAAACCTGTAAAGAGCATCTTGGTGGTCCGCCGTCCGAAGAGAAAGGCTATTGGTGAGAAGTGGCTCATTGTTGGCGGCGAATTTATCCGAGAGATATACCACTCGAGTGGCTCGCTAATGTCGTCATGGTTCCTAAGAAGGACAAGTCGCTCCGCATGTGCATTGATTTCAAGCACATCAATCGGGCCTGCCGAAAGATCATTTTCCTCTCCTCGCATAGATCAAATTGTTGACTCGACCACGGGATGTGAGGTTGTCTTTTCTAGACGCATATTCCGGGTATCATCGAGATCCGTCAGTATGGACCCGATGAGATAAAACAGCTTTCATCACTCCATTCGGTGCTTCGCTATATCACCATGCCATTCGGCCTCAAGAATGCGGAGCCACATTTATGCGAATGATTGAAGTGTCGCTCACTCAAATCGGTCGTAATGTGGAAGCGTATATGGATGATATCGTCGTCAAGTCACGAAAAGGTTCCGACCTGCTCACTGACCTCGCCGAAACATTTGCCAACCTCAGAAGGTATGATATCAAGCTCAATCCATCAAAGTGCACATTCAGAGTTCATGGTGGAAAGTTACTCGGTTTTCTCGTTTCGGCGAGGATCGGTGCTAATCCGAGAAGATCGGCACTATTCTCCGAATGAAACATACATGCGAGTGCACGATGTCGAAGCTTCTTGGTGCTTGGCGCATTAAGTCGATTCATCTCACGACTCGGTGAAAAGGCATTGCCTCTTTATCGTGATGAAGAAGACAGAACAAGTTGAGTGGACTCGGAAGCTGGTGCAGCGTTTGCGAGCTAAAAGCTCGCTCTCCACCCAGCCGGTGCTTGCTGCTCCAATCAGCAAAGAGCCTCTGTTGCTTTATATCGCAGCCACAGGACAAGTCGTCGATCAGATTAAGGCTTACGGTCGGCGGGAAGAGGAAGGAAAAGCCTTCAAAGTTCAGCGCCCGATGTATTATTTATCCAAGTCTTGACTCCATCAGCAGAGATACCCTCATTATCGAAGCTTGTGTATGGGATATACATGACCACAACGAAGGTTGCTCATTATTTCTCGATCATTCTATCACGATCGTCGTGACGCTCCGTTATCGAGATTTTGCACAACAGAGATGCAAGCGGTCAAGTGGCGAAATGGGCGATTGAACTTCTTCCCTTGATATCAAGTTTGAGGCAAAAGCCATTAAGTCCCGTGCAATAGCAGATTTCCTCGCCGAGTGGATAGAACAATGACGATTGGTGAAGTTCACTCGAGCACCTTGGACCATGTTTTTGATGGCTCCAAGATGTTGAATGGTTCGGTGCGGGGTTGTCCTGGTTTCCCCGAGGAGACAAGCTCGGATATGTGCTCCAGATTCACTTTGATTCCTCCAACAATGAGGCGAGTATGAGGCCCTCTTGTACGGATTGCGCATGGCCATCTCACTCGGCGTCCGTTGCCAGATGGTCTATGGCGACTCAGATTTAGTGGTCAATCAAGTGATGAAGGAGTGGGACGTGAGAAGCCCAGCCATGACTGGATACTGCAATGCAGTGAGAAAGCTAGAAAAGAAGTTCGAGGGGTTAGAGCTCCATCACATCCCCCGACTAAAAAATCAGGCAGCAGATGATCTGGCAAAGATAGGTTCCAAAAGAGAAGCCATTCCGAGTGGTGTGTTCTTGGAGCATATACACACTCCGTCGATCAAAGAAGATCCTTTCACGAAGAAGCTCCACAGCCCAAGAGTGCCACAGATCCGGTGAGGTTGAGGTCCCAGCATGGTCGACTTGATCATGGAAGTCTTAGTGGTCACTCCCGATGGACAATTCCCTATATCGCGTATATCACGAGAAAAGAGCTCCCGGAGGATGAGGAAGAGGCTCGGCGGATCGTCCGTCGATCCAAAGCCTTTACCATTATCAAAGGCGATTATATAGAGAGAGCGCTTGTTGGAGTTGGTCAAAAATGCGTAACGCCGTAAGAAGGTCGAATCATTCTCAATGATATCCACTCGGGGACCTGTGGTCACCATGCGTCCTCTCGGACCATCGTAGCCAAAGCATACCGACCGGATTTTACTGGCCAAGGGCGAATGAGATGGCGAAGGAAATAGTGGACAAGTGCGAAGGATGTCAGTTCTACTCCAATATGTCACACAAGCCTGCGTCGGCTCTGAAGACCATTCCACTCGTCTGGCCTTTCGCAGTATGGGGGTTGGACATGGTCGGTCCCTTGAGAACAGGTCAAAGTGGTTTCACGCATGTACTGGTAGCAGTCGACAAGTTCACCAAGTGGATTGAGGCTAAACCAATCAAGAATCTTGACGATGGTACTGCTGTTACCTTCATTAGGGAGCTGACGTTTAGATATGGAGTCCCGCACAGCATCATTACGGATAATGGGTTGAATTTTGACTCGGAAGAATTCAGGGATTTCTGCAACTCTCAAGGCACACGAGTCGACTACGCTTCAGTTGCCCATCCGTAGTCGAATGGACAAGTAGAATGAGCCAATGGCTTAATCCTCAAAGGTTTGAAGCCCCGTCTGATGCTGATCTCAAGCATGCGGCTGGAGCATGGGTCGACGAACTCCCTTCAGTGCTTTGGGGATTGCGGACCACACCCAATCGGTCGACCGGAAGAACTCCATTTTTCTTGGTCTATGGAGCTGAAGCAGTCTTGCTGAGCGACCTTCTTCACAATGCTCCTCGGGTTGAGCTCTACAACGAAGGCGAAGCTGAGCAAGCGCGTCGGGGCGCAATCGACCTTCTAGAGGAAGAAAGGAGATGGCTCGATCCGATCGACCATCTACCAACAGGACTTGCGTCGCTTTCACGCCGAAATGTGAGAGGTCGAGCCTTCCAGAAGGAGATCTAGTTCTCCGAGTGGATCGTGAGAAACAACATAAGCTTGCTCCTTCTTGGGAAGGACCCTTCATCGTCACCAAAGTTCTCCACAACGGGGCATACCGTCTTTACAACGTCGAACACAATATCGAAGAGCCCCGAGCTTGGAACGCGGATCTGCTCCGCCCATTTTACACTTAAAGTTTTTCACTCGGATGAGTTGTAATAAAGTACTTCTGTAGTTCATGGATTTCGAAATAATAGTGTCATAATTCTTCCATAATTTTTGTCACTTTTTATTTTGTCCAATAATATTTTTCCCCCAGTGGGCGACTTAGCCGCAAATCCGTTTCGCCTAAGTTTGTAAAAATCCTACCGAGTGGTAAGTCAGACTTCCACTCGGAGGCTTAGCCGCGAATCCGTTTCGCCTAAGTTTGTAAAAATCCTACCGAGTGGTAAGCCAGACTTCCACTCGGAGGCTTAGCCGCGAATCCGTTTCGCCTAAGTTATAAAAATCCTACCGAGTGGTAAGCCAGACTTCCACTCGGGGGCTTAGCTGCAGCCCAGTGCTCGCCTAAGTTATAAAAATCCTACCGAGTGGTAAGCGGACTTCCACTGGGGCTTAGTCACAGTCAAGTACTCGCCTAAGTTATAAAAATCCTACCGAGTGGTAAGCCAGACTTCCACTCGGGGGCTTAGCTGCAGTCCAAGTACTCGCCTAAGTTATAAAAATCCTACCGAGTGGTAAGCCAGACTTCCACTCGGGGGCTTAGCTGCAGTCCAAGTACTCGCCTAAGTTATAAAAAATCCTACCGAGTGGTAAGACAGACTTCCACTCGGAGGCTTAGCTGCAGTCCAAGTACTCGCCTAAGTACAACGTACGCTCGTGAGGAGGACGAGGTGCAGGTCGACTGCGACCCTCTCCTCTGAGCTACGCCTAAGTACAACGTACGCTCGTGAGGAGGACGAGGTGCAGGTCGACTGCGACCCTCTCCTCTGAGCTACGCCATAAGTACAATGTGTGCTCGCAAGGAGGATGAGGTGCAGGTCGACTGTGACCCTCTCCTCTGAGCTACGCCATAAGTGCAATGTGCGCTCATGAGGAGGACGAGGTGCAGGTCGACTGCGACCCTCTCCTCTGAGCTTCGCCACAAATACAACGTAAAAATCCTACCAAGTGAAGAGCAAAACTCTCACTCGGGGGCTTAGCTGCAGCCCAGTGCTCGCCTAAGATATAAAAATCCTACCGAGTGAAGAGCAAACCTCTCACTCGGGGGCTTAGCTACAGCCCAGTGCTCGCCTAAGATATAAAAATCCTACCGAGTGAAGAGCAAACCTCTCACTGGGGCTTAGCTGCAGCCAGTGCTCGCCTAAGATATAAAAATCCTACAGTGAAGAGCAAACCTCTCACTGGGGGCTTAGCTGCAGCCAGTGCTGCGCCTAAGTTATAAAAAATCCTACCGAGTTAAGAGCAAACCTCTCACTCGAGGGCTTAGCTGCAGCCCTGTGCTCGCCTAAGATATAAAAATCCTACCGAGCGAGGAGCAAACCTCTCACTCGGGGGCTTAGCTGCAGCCAGTGCTCGCCTAAGAAATCGATCATTGCAGTGAGCGTCATGCCTTGAACCTGCAAAGGACATTTCGAGCCAAAAGCAATCGTATTCAAACATCAAATCCAAGTTCGGGACGATACCAAAAGGAACCGAAAGTGCTCAGGCGCTAAGCCTGTTAAGGTTTATTGGTTACAACTCCATTCGGCATACCGAGGCAAATTTAAAGTGTCGGACTTAAAAAGAAGTTTTTTACCCCTCCTGTGGAGGGCTGGAAGGTGCAACGAACTCATCAAGGTTGATTCCGTCTGCGATCCGTGTGGCAGCGGCGATGAAGGTTTCCATGAAGGACCTGAAGTCGCGTTTCTTGGTGTTGGCCACCCGGAGAGCCGCCAGCTGTCTTCTCGCGTCTTTGCGGTGGACTCGGGCGGAACCGAGCAACATCTGCACCGCAACGAGCCGAGGATTTCTTCCACTCCTGCACTCGATCAGGGACTGCATTCAGTCGAGCCATCAGCGACTCGAGATCGTTCTGGAGTGTCGCCCTAGGCCAGAGCGTCGAGTCAATGCGAGACGTGGCGACCTTCAGTCTTGCAAGATAGTCCACGACAGCTGCAACACGGGACTCGATCGGAAGACATTCATAGCAACTTCATCATTTATTTGGAGAATTGACGGGTCAAGGTTTGGTTCGGTGGCTAGTCTCTTTTCAAAGTTTCGACGAATTCTGCAAGGACAAACGCCGAGTCAAGACGGTGGTTGAATGGAAGCATCACAGTTGAAAATGTTGGTCGAGTATAAAGGTTACCTTGAGCATAAGGAACAATTTCTTGGCAAGTCCACCGTGAAGGCTTCGGTCATTTTCTTCCCAAATCAATGGTTGATCTTGTCGGTCGAGTAGACTTGTCGGTCTTGATCGGTCGACTTCCTTGTTGGCAATCCCAAGAGCAGCTTTCAGATTGGTATTTTCCTCTTCAAGCTTGGTGACTGAAGCTAACTTCTCGTCAGCAAGCTTGGTCTTCTCAGCTAGCTCAAGGTATTTTCTCTTCTGGGCCTCCTTCACCTTGCCTGCAAGTTACAACAAGGTTAGATTTTGAAACAAATGAAGGGAAAAAGGAGTCGTCGAGGTCTCACCGAACATACCTTTGGTCTCCTCCTTCGCCTTCATCAGATTTTCCTGAACCAGCTTCAGATCCAGCTCGAGCTGAATGTGCTTCTGCTCCAGCTCGGTATAGCGAGCCGCAAGGTCACAGGATTTCTATGAAGAACCAATCGGCAAAATATCAAAGATAATTCACTTCCGAGTGGATAAGAGAAAATCATATGTTTCTAAGACTACAGCCGAATGCAAGCATTCGACCGTAGTCTCGGGGACTACACCCAGTGGGTGCACTCAGCGTGCCCCCACTAGTTCTATTAAAGACAGAGTCGACCAGTCGACCCAAAAAAAGAGAGACGTATTCTTCATACTATAATCGACTGCCAATAGTCGACCACAGTCTCGGGGACTACACCCAGTGGGTGCACTCAGCGTGCCCCCACTGGTTTCGGAAATCCATTACGCCTCGGTCGAATGACGTAAATACTTACTTATAAAGCCTAAGGCGATTGCCAGCATCGACCTTAGCCTTGGGGACTACACCGGCGGGTGCACTCAGCGTGCCCCGCTAACACGGAGTTTTAATCAACACACCCGGTGGGTGACTGCTATGGATTCGGAAAGAGAAGTTTTGATAGCATATCCTATGAGAACAAGCGATGGTGGTCGATCGACCAACGTTGCTTTGAAGGGCGGAGCTAGCGTAAGAAGCTGCTTGGCTCGCGTCCGGATGGTCTTCATCTGCTCCATCATGGCCCCCGCAGCGTACGCTTCCTTGGCGTGGCGGCTTGGTCCTCGGGGCGTGGTGCGTCGTGAAGAGAGAAGGTTGTGCGGCACTCGGCGAAGTGGGATGAGCACTGGTCAATGGCACTGCGAAGACACGGTGTGTCGGTGGTGTTCTCCCCCTCCGTGATCGAGTTTGAGCGCCGTCACATCTGGACCACCTTGTCGTGACGCCTTCGCTCCTCCTATGCTTCACGGTTCCTCATCCTCATCATCATCATCGGGAAGGGTGATAATGACATTGGATAAAGCTACAGAAAAGAATCAGAATTAGAGATCATGAGTCGGTCGACTAAAGATGGAATTAAGAGTATAGTACCAGGATTTGAGGTTGCTGCGTCCTCCATCTCATGGTCGTCAGCCTTGCCTGAGGTCTCAGTGGTTGCAAAGACTGCAATTCCAAAGAATCAGTCGACTAATTCAAGTATCAACCAGAGATAAAGCTTGTACAAAACAAGAAGACTTAAACAGCATGTTTACCCTGATATGGTGGGGATGGACACCTTCATCTTCGGTAGGAGCTTGGTGGTTTTGACGGAGCCACCTTCGACTGCTTCGGCGCCTTTTCAGTCGGCGCCGGAGAAGTGGTCTGAGGGTGTTTGGTCGACTGCGAGGCAGTCGCAACCCCCTTGCCATGTTCAGTCGCAGGGTCATGGACAAGTTTTGACCGCCTTTCTGAGTGCGGTGGAGCAACCTCCTCCTCCTCCTCTTCTTTGTCCTCGTCCTCGTTGTCGTCATCGTCATCATCTTCGGCAGCGTCTGAGTCCCACTCCTCCTGGCTCTCACCCCCGCTTGCTTCTCCCTCTTCAGTCGGAGCCTGAGCTCCATTGGGCATCGAGTACAGCTCGGTGAGGGCCTGAGAGACGTCAAGACAGAGATCAATCGACCGATTTGCGAAGCATACAGAAATAAACACGACAAGTATACAATGGAAGGCAGAGCAAACGTACCTTGTCTGGAACGCTGTGATGGTCGAGTGGAGGAATCCTCCTGGATCCACGGGGATTATGCTTGTTCCCAGTGACCGCGGCCATCCACCTTTCTACCATGGCGTCGTCGACTGCTTCCGGGTGGATCCGAGTCTCGTCTTCAGTTCCGCAGTACAACCACATGCAATGGCTCCGGAACTGAAGAGGCTGGATACGCCGCCTAAGAAAAACCTCCAAAAGGTCCATGCCAGTAACTCCGTCTCGAACCAACTGCACCACGCGATCCATCAGCATCTTCACGTCAGCTCTCTCCTCCGGAATTACCTTCAGAGAGGAGGGCTTGTTCACTCGGTCCATGGTGAATTGAGGGAGTCCACTCGCCGCCAAGGCGTCGGCTCATTCTCAGCGATAGAACCAGGTCGATTGCCGACCTCGACCGACTTCGGGAAACGTCATGGCTGGGAAAGTGCTCTTGTTCCTCACTTGGATCCCAGTGCCCCCACATTTGGACAACTTGGGTTTTATCATCGCTTTGGGCTCGCCTTCTTCACGGTCGAGAGCGACACGTGAATATGTGCTTGAACAAGCCCCAAGTCACGGTCGACAGCCCAGAAAATTCTCACACATGGATACAAACGCAGCAAGATATGCGATAGAGTTCGGGGTGAAGTGGTGGAGTTGGGCTCCAAAGAAGTTCAAAAAACCACGGAAGAAAACACTCAGTGGCAAAGAGAATCCGCGGTCGACATGAGTGGCCAGGAGCACGCACTCACCCTCTTCCGGCTGGGGCTGCCACTCTTTCCCCGGAAGCCTTGCGGCGCCGTGGGGATCAGCCCGTCGTTAGCCATGTCAAGGAGATCCTTCTCACGATGGTCGATCGGATCCAATCTCCTGGACCCAGCCCTTGGCGGCGTAGATCTAGACGAAGACCCGCTGCGATCGGTGGATCTCCCTTCGCCTTCTCTCCCGCCGACGCCTTCTTTGCGTGCTCCAAGACCGCCGTCTTCTCCTTGACCATGGCTGCGGCGAGATGCGCGAAGAGGAGCTTTCGGAGGCGAAGCGCGCGCGTTAGGCGAGGAGAGAGAGCGAGATGAAATGATGAAGCACGCTCGAGAAAACCCTCGTTGGCCGCATTTATAAGATCCCGTCCGAGTGGATGACGAGTGGGCCCGGCCGATCTAATCATATCCCGAAACAGTTGCATTGACGTGATACGTGGTGGAAAAAGCGGCGCGGAGATCGAGGCGTCTATGTCCTATCCCATCCGAAAGCCATGTCCATTCTGGCTTCAAGGCTTCCCCAAATTTCGTATCCCGTGGAATTCGCAAATGGCAGATCGATCTGTCAGACGCGGGATTTCCTGCGATCCGTCGCTCGGGAACCGGCAAAGTCCAAAAGATCACTCGACGAAAGACAAGAATGGATCGAGTCGACTGAAGAAAAGTTGCTCGTTATCAACAAAGAAGGTCTTGATCCGAACAACGCATAGCCGGTATGCAAAAGTCAATCGAAACAGCATCAACTCCTTCCTCCTCAAGCCTCAATCCATTCGGGGCTAATGATGGATTCATGTACCTAGGGTTGGGTCATAGGCCTGATCTAAGTGCCCTACCCAAGGACACCCTTAGAAGAGATCACCTTCGATCGACCTCGAGGAACCCACTGACGTGACTTGAAGGACTCGACCATGAAGACTCACTCGACCACCGGGAAGGTCGGGAGGCACTCTGACTTCTGCAACGGCCTGTAATTGAATAGACTTTATGGTAGTTAAGACACTTTATGTGGGCGTTACGATGAACCCTGCACTTAATGTACTTTAAACCCTTCATTCGTGGGCTGGCAGGGGGCCTGACGCACTCTATATAAGCCACCCCCCTCCACAGGCAGAAGGGTTCGGACCTCTGTAACACATATACACATAATCCACTCGACCGCCTCAGGGCTCCGAGACGTAGGGCTTTTACTTCTTCTGAGGAGGGCCTGAACTCATACATCGCTTGTGTTTACAACCTCTCCATAGCTAGGACCTTGCCTCTCCATACCTACACCCCACTCTACTGTCAGACTTAGAACCACGACAGCCATCCCTTGCCCGGCGCGACACTGTTGTGACATTGACCATGACATCATCCATGGCAGAATGGCCATGCTCCCACCATGAGCTGTCGGTATGGCCCACAGTCGGCGGGCCCTACCTGCCAGTGAGCTACCAAAAGGTGACATAACCAGACCAGTCAGCATAGGGGGAGGCCGGCTCCCAATAGCCAGCCCACCCTCCCCCTGGAAGTTTGTGCGCCATTAACCAGATAAGACGGGGTGCAGCTATAGTGAACGCTCGCCAGGTGGCGGCACTGTAGCCAGGCCCGCCCCGACCAAGCCATTGTCATCAGGGGCAAGGCTACAGTAATGAGCAGCCGACTGTTGGGGAACGCAGCAGAAATTCAAAATTTTCCTACGTGTCACCAAGATCTATCTATGGAGAAACCTGCAACGAGTAGAAAGAGAGAGTGCATCTACATACCCTTGTAGATCGCTAAGCGGAAGCGTTCAAGTGAACGGGGTTGATGGAGTCGTACTCGTCGTGATTCAAATCACCGATGATCAAGTGCGGAACGCACGGCACCTCCGCGTTCAACACACGTACAGCCCGACGATGTCTCCCACGCCTTGATCCAGCAAGGAGAGAGGGAGAGGTTGAGGAAGACTCCATCTAGCAGCAGAACAACGGCGTGGTGGTGGTGGATGAGTGTGGCAATCCAGCAGGGCTTCGCTAAGCACCACGGGAGAGGAGGAGTACTTGGGAGAGAGGAGAGGGCTGCAACCAAAGGCAGAGATCGAATCACGTGTATTCTGTGTCTCTCTGGGCAACCCCTAGGCCTCACTATTTATAGGGGAGAGGGGGGCTGCGCCCCCTTTAGGGTTTCCCACCCCAAGGGGTGCGGCCAGCCTCGAGATGGCATCTGGGGTGGCGGCCAGGAGGGGGAGGAGAGGGGCGCAGGAGCATGGGCCTTAGGGCCCATCTCCCCTAGGGTTTGTCCCTCCCACCTCCCCTGCGCTTGGGCCCCTTGTGGGCGCACCAGCCCACACTGGGCTGGTTCCCTCCCACACATGGCCCACGAGCCCTCACGGGGTAGGTGGCGCCACTTGGTGGACCCAGGACCCTCCGGTGGTCCCAGACGCTACCGATAAAACCCAAACTTTTTCGATGACCAAAACAGGACTTCCCATATATAAATCTTTACCTCCGGACCATTCCGAACTCCTCGTGACGTCCGGATCTCATCCGGACTCAACAACATTCGGTAACCACATACAAGCTTCCTTTATAACCCTAGCGTCATCGAACCTTAAGTGTGTAGACCCTACGGGTTCGGGAGACATGTAGACATGACCGAGACGTTCTCCCATCAATAACCAACAGCGGGATCTGGATACCCATGTTGGCTCCTACATGTTCCACGATGATCTCATCGGATGAACCACGATGTCAAGGACTCGCTTGATCCCGTATTCAATTCCCTTTGTCTAACGGTATTGTACTTGCCCGAGATTCGATCGTCGGTATACCGATACCTTGTTCAATCTCGTTACGGCAAGTCTCTTTACTCGCTCCGTAACACATCATCCCGTGATCAACCCCTTGGTCACATTGTGCACATTATGATGATGTCCTACCGAGTGGGCCCAGAGATACCTCTCCGCTTACACGGAGTGACAAATCCATCCTCGATCCGTGTCAACCCAAAAGACACTTTCGGAGATACCCGTAATGCACCTTTATAGTCACCCGATTCGCTTGTGACGCTTGATACACCCAAAGCACTCCTACGATATCCGGGAGTTACACGATCTCATGGTCTAAGGAAGAGATACTTGACATTGGAAAAGCGCTAGCAAACGAACTACACGATCTTTGTGCTATGCTTAGGATTGGGTCTTGTCCATCACATCATCCTCCTAATGATGATATCCCGTTATCAACGACATCCAATGTCCATAGCCAGGAAACCATGACTATCTGTTGATCACAACGAGCTAGTCAACTAGAGGCTCACTAGGGACATATTGTGGTCTATGTATTCACACGTGTATTACGATTTCCGGATAATACAGTTATAGCATGAATAAAAGACAATTATCATGAACAAGGAAATATAATAATACTTTTATTATTGCCTCTAGGGCATATTTCCAACACCAACAGGGCCCACAGGCGGTGGGCCTAGCCTGTCGGCCTAGAGCCCAGCAGCCGGTGGGATCCACCAGTCGGCGGGCCCCAGTGGCCGACAGAGAAGCCGGCGGCCATAGACACTGACGGCTTGGGTCCACCCCGACCAGATTACCATTGTACCCCTGGGGTGTAGGCCTATAAAAACCCCCCAGGGCACCCGGTTGAGATCTTAGAATCATACACCCACATATAGAGAGAAGAGGAGAGCTAGCCTTGCCCTTCTTCTTCCTCTAGCCAAACAGCTCAAGGAGCGATTTGTAGCTACTTGTTGATTTAGTGATCATGCGGAGACCCCGCAGAGCCGGACTAGGGGTGTTATCTCCTAGGAGAGCCCCGAACCTGGGTAAGATTCGTCGGCGTGCATGTCTTCGCCTCATCCCGTTTCCAGGCACCAGGGACGCCTTACTAGCTCCCACAGTGATTAGCCATCCTTTGGCATATGTCGCACCTACCACCCGACAATTATTCTTCATTTCTGCCCCGAATGGCACTTTGTGAGGGAAGTGTCATTTATATTTTTCTAGTGGCTCCCAACATTTTTGGGCATGCTTATATGTCCTAATAATTGCCTCATGCACAAGTTCAACTTTATTTGCCTAGCCAATCTTCCTCAGTGATTTTTCAAAGTTTATGTCAGACATAAGGCTTTGTGAAGGAAGTACTAGCTAGGAGTATCAAAATGAGTTGAAATTTTGCACACTCCTTTATGTGCTCATATTAACCCCCTCCACCAAATTGCAGCCTCATCCAATGATCTATGTGAGCACATGACCAAATCTTTGATTCTGGCAAAAAAATTCAGGTTGTGAAGCAAGTGTATTTTATATTGCTTCACAATTTTTGATAAATTACTAGATCATTCTTATACCCATAAAACATCTCTCCACCCAATTTGGCATCATTTCATGGAGCAATTTGATCACCAAAATTATTCCAAGTTTCTGGACGGAAATGATGTTTGTGAAGAAAGTGCCATTTTGGCTTGTCCATTTGGCATGATCTTTTTACAACATCTTTATATGCCCATATCATGACGATTTGCCAAGTTGCATCCCATTCCATCACTCCATGTGAGTGCATCATCCAAATCAAGTTTCTGGACCAGAAATGCAGTTGCAAAGCAACTATGTTAATCCTTGGTCCATTTCTTCTCTAAACCTCCAGGACTATAGTCCCTTCATGGATAAACACCCCACACAAGCTATTTGGCCCCAGTTAAGTTCCTGTTGATCACTAGTGCACGGCCAAGTTTGCTGCAGAAAACTTCAGAGCTTGATTACAACCCAGCCACGGTGCCTCAGATCGAGCCAAGGGAACATAAATGCTCCACCCTGAAAGGACTAGCTCCCAGACATAGTTTGCCATCCTCTACAGCCCTCCCTGTGCCTTGTCCCGTGGTGACCGCGCAGTTGGCATGCAGTTTCACGTGCTCTGTGCGTTGTAGCGTGTCCATAGCACTACTTGTGCTTCGGCACCACCCCCTTGTCGTCTTAGAGCTCGTGACTGTGTCCATTGTCTTCCTCTCGTCATCTCTGTTCCTCTGGACCCCTCTCCCCCTCCGTCCGCTTGCTCACCGACGCTCGCCGACGCACGCCCATGGACGTACAGTGGCATTTTGGCTCAGTTCGTCATCATCATCTTCCTCCCTGTGATCCCTTGGCCTCCTCTTCCCCATGAGCTCTCCCTTGTGCATCCTCCATCACCTAACCTCATGCTCGTGCACGCGAGCACGCGTCCGCGGCGCTGGACACACGTCCGCGGCGGTGCCAGCTCGACCTCCTCCCCCGCTGGCTATTTAAGGACTAGCTCTCTGTGTCCACCATCCCCGCCATGGCCTCCGGCCCTGCCCTCCTAAATCCGAGCAAGGACGAGCCCCGTTCTCTCTTCCACCACCACCAGTAGCCTCCCCAAGTCCCCTGGAGCCGCCCCAACTCTTCTCCTCCTCCTCTGGTGGCCGTTGGCTGCGAGCCCCGTCGGTGCCCGTCGCCGTTGTCCGCCATGTCCTCGCTCCCTCTCGCCTCGGTTCTTCCTGGAGCCCGTGCTCTCTGCAGATGGGTGCGACTACTCCTGCTGAGCTCGCCCATAGGTCGAGTGAGGCAGGGGATTGCCGGAGCCGGCCGGACGAGCCCCCGCGTCGGCGACCTCCCTCTGCTCCGGGGGCGCGACAGGGAAGAAGAAGGAAAGGCCAGGAGGAGGGCGTTGACTTCGCGTGGGTCCCGCGGGCCCCACCCGTCAGCCTCTGGACGTTGACCCAGCCCCGCCAAGTCAGATAAGTGGAGACGTATTCACCAGAATACGTTTTCTGTTTATGAAAGTGTATTTCCATTCTTTTTCAGCCCCGGATGCGTTTTCAGTTCAGTAAAAGCGTATTTCCCTGATTGCGCTTTCTGTTTTTCTATCCAGGCCCAGATTGTGAAGTTTTTCTTTACATAGAGGTCCCTGGCAGGAAAACTATCACAACTTTTCAACCATAGCTCCAAATCAGGTGATTCCAAAGCCCACTTCTTTATTTCGTCGAGCCCGTTCTGATGGAATCACTTTCACCATGTTTTGACATTCTGAAAATGACCATTATGCCCTTGCCCTTATTCAACCCCCTTTGAGAGAGAAAGATTTTTGACGTTTCGTTCCGCGAGCTTCTCGCACTTTCTCCCGATGATTTCTTCCACCCCAGGCAAGCCACACCCTCCATTTGCATCACTGTAATGTAGTGATATGGTTTAATCTATTTGAACTTGTTAAAATATTGCTTTAGCTACATGACTTTGTGCATGGCATTTTCTCGGAGTATTATTTTGATCTTGTTGTTGCCATGCTATTGTTTGGATTACTAGGAGTTATGCTTGCAGTTGATGAGTATCATGTTGTCATTGGAGTATTAGTGGTTGGTATTATGAATATTTTCATGATGGTATCTGGTATTATATTTTGGAGTATCGCTTTGGATGTCATGCTGCCTTCGGATTATTAGTGGCTATATTTATGTCATCATAATGATAGTTGATGTTCTGTTGCTTGGAGTATTATTTTCGGAGATGATGTTTACATGTGGATCTTAGCTGGATAGCTTTATTCTTGTTATTGGAGTAGTAGGATTATTGTTTTCAGATTTATCATGATAGAAGTGTTATGCTATCCTCAAAGTATTTTAACATGATGATGGTATGCTTTAGATTATTTGTTGGATATTGCTATGACTTGGATTAAAGTTTGATAGTTGATATTGGAGTATCAGTGATCATAGTTATATTTTTGGGGTTAAATTCCGTCATTAAGTTGGTCAGGTGCCACTGAAACGGGCTTTTTCCAGTGCAACCACATTTGCCTTTTATGGGGAAGGCCCTGATGGGTCTATTGTCATGCCTCTCACCGGCGCCTCCAACTAGGGAAGGTTACGGGCGCGCGCTACCCTGATCAGGTAGGCGGACATAAACCTTGTGGACCTGTTGTTGTTGTGTACCCGGGTTGTCCCCGTTTGGGACTATTTTTGTTTATTTGCCACGACGGTGGTAGTTGCCTCTGGTAGGCGGGGTCACCCAGGACTGATCCGAGAGGGGTGTTGGTCGGAGTGGCCTGGAGAGTGTCATGGCAGTAGATTGGTTTTGTTGGAACGCCGTTGGACCACCCGAATGGGAGTGTGAGGCCATGGGTTATGTGGTGTGGGTAAAGTGCGCTACCTCTGCAGAGAGTGTGTGTGTTTGATCTATCGATAGCCGCGTCCTCGGTCATGGGCACAAGTTCGTACTAGGTCACACCGTTCGATCAACACGCACATGACGGAATGACTTATAGATGATTTATATGATATATGTGAGCAGTAATAGTTTGGCAGTATGTTGAGATGATCTTGAGGATGATCATTCAGTTTGTGACGTGGTCACGAGGTGACTGTGTGGATATTTTGATCACGAGGTGATCGTGTGGACCACGAGGTGGTCGAGATGGTATATTGCTTGGCCGGTTAGCCAAGAGTGAGATTGTTGTTGGGATGGAGATGTTGGTTTATCAGTATTATAGTAGGTTCATATCATGCTTAGTAGTGGCTGTTGTATCATGGTAGCTGTTAATTTAATTAACACGCTTAATGCTATGTTGTTGTCTTGCCTTGATGTTTTTGATTGTTGTGAGCTTGCAAGTACATTCAATGTACTGACCTGGCGTGTCATGCCAGATTGCAGGTGATGCCGTGATTGCCTGATTGCTTGTCATGGTTTCTGTTCGTGCGAGCTAGATCGTGTCCCAGCCAGAGTCCCTGCGGAGTGGAGTTCATCACCACCTTTGTTGTTGTTCCGCTAAAAGATTTCAGCTACTACGAGTTGTCCCGCTGCTAGCATAGAGCAAGTGTAGTATCGCAGGCGTAGTGTCGCCATGCTGATGTGAACCTTTGTAACATCAGACCTTTTGTATTTATCCTTTGTAATAAGAGCAGATTTGTTCTATGTCAAGCAGCGTATTCTAGAAGACTTCATCTCGATCTCTGGGCTGGAATACGGGGCGTTCCGGTTTCTCTGAGCTGGGCTGCCATAGTAATAGCCGGCCAAGGTCGTCATTTCATTTGAAATCCTGGAGTTGGGCATTTCTCTATACTCCCATACCTAACATTTTCGGTAGATGACAAAATTTTGCATTATATGTCACGGGAAGGAGATGAATCGTTCGATGAAGAGACGTTTGAACCGAAAGAGGTGAGCAAAGACGAACTTGCCATGGATGAAGACGAGGAGCATCCCTGAGATGATGTGCCCTACGCTAACATATACAACCTTGAAGGCTCTATCAACAACATGAGTTGCCTCGTCAACTCCCTTTGAGGCACTTTCGAGTACATGGCAAACAACTTCTCTGAGTGGAGTCAAGGATGGGCTCTGAACTACCAGCTAACACAATGATCTCACTAGTTTGGGCTTGCAAAAGCTTAAGCTTGGGGAGGTTACTTTCATGTCTACGTCAAGATGTGGTGGTATTTATTTGAATATGTTGTATTGAGGTTGTACTTTAGCTCATTGAGCTTCAAACACTTGTGTTGGTTTGTTCCAACACTCTGCTTTTTATTTACCTATTTTTCTTGTAGAAAGTTGCATTTCTTTTGCAAGTTAGCTTTAAAAAATCCAAAATAAAATATAAAATAAGTTCCTTTTTTTGCTTTGGTTTTTTTATTTTTGCCCCGGATTTCTATTCACATTCTTGCTAATATTTTCCCGACGGAGTTGATCTATGCACGGGCATCAAGGAACACATCTTAAGGAAGAGAAGCATGAACATTTATGACTATGAAGGTATGTCCTACGGCTTCCATCCTTTGAGCTTGAAATTCTTAGCATAGTTGTAGTTGTAATATGTGTGAAATATTCAAGTGGGTGTAAGTCTTGATAGTTTAGACAAAAGTTTTGCTCTTGTAGGGGAAATAATTTAGTATCCTTTGTTTTGTTTAACATAGATAACCGAGACTTGTCGTGCGACTAATTTTTAAGAAATTGATGCCAACAAAGAATAACCATACATATCAGTAAGTCTCTAAAAAGGCTTGGGTGTTGAGAAATCTTGTGAAGAAGGTGATATTGGCGATACTCAACCCCACAACATTATAGCACTTGTGGACTAAGATGTCCAGAGGAACCCAATTGAAAGGTGATCGAGATTATGCAAAAAGCTGTTTTGCATTTGCATGGCGCTTCAGCTTCTTGTTGGCTCCATAACCGTGCCACTGCATGTTGCTTTATGTGTATAAATATGACTTCGTTACCTCTCTTAATGTTATGCTGAGGACTACGTACACTGACCAATGAACGATCCACCATAGCTTCAACTTGGATTTTGGCTATGAGTTTGTTAACGTTCGTAGTGGTAACATTACGGCGAATATTATTTGGCTTTCTCTTGAAGAGTGTGTGTATGTTAAACTAAACGAATACTAATCGCAAGAGCTCGAAAGAGACAACATATGGTTCATAGTATTCAAACATAAGCCAGGATGAAACCTTTGCATGTATCATCTTTGGCATAATCACGTCACTGCACAACAAAAGTTTCAGCAAGCAATGATTGAAATGTCAACATATGGTGCATAGTATTCAAACATAATTGTGCCGGGACCCATGGATTATGTCATATTAGATCATCATGGACCTACCCTTTAGTATGTAACCTCATTAGTCGGTGCGGGCCGTTGGCGGAGCCTCCCTCTTTCTTTTTCCTTGTCCGGGCCCTTCTTTATGTTGGGGATGGGCTTGCTGCAAACAATGGAGGTGTGGCAACATGTGGCAGAGTATATGGGACTTGATGGCGATGAATGCCAACAGCTAGGATTGGAGATGTATATAGGTGGCCCCCACGGGCCTCCTACGTGGATCCTTCTCCCACCCCTTCATCCGAGGGCTCTATAGAAGCCAAATATACTAAACGATCAAGTGCTAAGCTAATGGAATGGGTCAAGTCAATCACATCATTCTCCTAATGATGTGATCCCGTTAATCAAATGACAACTCTTTTGTCCATGGCTAGGAAACATAACCATCTTTGATAAACGAGCTAGTCAAGTAGAGGCATACTAGTGACACTATGTTTGTCTATGTATTCACACATGTATTATGTTTCCGGTTAATACAATTCTAGAATAATAAACATTTATCATGAAACAAGGAAATAAATAATAACTTTATTATTGCCTCTAGGGCATATTTCCTTCACCCATATCATTGCAGTGGCGCTTGAGTCGTCCCAACTTCATTTTCAATGACTTAAACCAGCAATTACGCTCCAATGTTATGATCGCCGTGTCAGCATTGATGCGGTCCAACGAATGCAAAACTTCTGAAACCCGGTGCACCCAATGAGTCGTTGACTCGTTCTCTCCTTGGACACAGGCGTCTAGATCCATAATGGACATAGTTTGTTTGCACGTATCCTTGAAGTTCGCTATGAATTTAGCCTTCAACTCATCCCATGAATTAATCGAGTTAGCAGGCAGGCTCTTCAGCCAGATGCGAGCCGTTCCTTCTAGCATCATGGTGAAGTATTTTGCACATGCCGCTTCATCCACATCTAGCATCTCCATTGCCACCTCATACCTCTCCACCCACGCCTCGGGGGGCTGATCAGTAGTATAGTTAGGCACCTTGCGCGGACCTTTGAAATGTTTGGGCAACCGCACATTCCGGAGAGCCGGAATGAGACACGGTACTCCCCAGGAGCTGAAGGCAAGCCCGGTCCCTCGTTCTACTGACGCCACTGGCTGAACCAGGGCGGGTTGATGATGACCCGCGTACTGTGCCGCTAAAGCGGCCTCCCTTCATGCTCTGCCATTATCCACCACGTCCTGAGCATTCCGACCGCCGTTCGCCGGATTAGCCCCTCGAGGCGCATCACGACACCGCGCGTTGCTTGACACGGCCGGCTCGTCTATGTGCCTGCTATAACTCTTGCTTGGACGGGGGGTTGAATGTATTCTGTCTCGGCTGTAGGAATAAGCCTGTTGTTGAACAACGGCGGTTTGAAGAATATCCCTGGCTCGTCGAGTCTCAATCGCTGCTAATGAATCACCCTCCATTGGAATAGCCGCCAAACGTGACTCTGCCGCAATCATATTATCCGAGGGGCTGGAAAAGTGACCCGGCGGTGTTGCTACATACTGTGGCGGGTTATCTGTCCGTCGAGGCGGGTCCATCGCCCGTGGCTGATCCGGCGCCGCCCCAAGTGCCTCGGTCCGGTTTACTCCTGCCGGATTGCTAGGCCCAGCTCCTGGTGTGCTGAAGAGATTTAGACCCTCGTAAATTTGCGGCAGTCGAGACCGGTACTTCATTCTCATAACTTCGTTTGATGCATTCTAGTCCAACGTAAGCCAGTAATTCTGTGCTTGGATTTCTTGCGATCGGGCATCTAAAGCGGCCCGTTCTTCATCCATCCTAGCCTCCTCAGCTGCCAAGTCCGCTTTGGCCTGAACTATCTGATCTTTTAACTTTGCAACATCCGCATTATGCTGATCTTGAGTCTCCGGAGTCACCACTGTGGTCAACAATGTCGTCTAGGCGTCTAGTGAACCGGCCAGAACTTGAGCCGGTCGGCGCGCCGGGCCTCCTGCCGCGGCTGGCGTTCTGGAGACCATTGCTATTGTAGATGAAGATTGCACGGTGGGCTGTGTGCCGGCCATGAACATCGCAACCCGGTTTGGCGGTTCAAGGGGACCCGGAATACTGTCACCATCGGAGTATCCCTTAAACCGGCCATCGTGCAATTGGTATAGCGACTCGATTTCGCCAGTGGACGATTCACCATCTGAGTAGACGACCGTCTCACCATCGGACACCGGTTCAGATTCCGCTCAGTGGATGAATCCTACGAACGCACGCTTCACGGCAGGCTGAACCCGGACGGAACTTGCACGCTGAGCCGTCTCGACGAGGTCGGTGGAGATGTCTGGCTCAGGGCCCGGTTCACCGATCTTGCCGATGAAAACGTGAATTCGGCCAAAGGGGACCCGGTACCCGTACTCGATTGAGCCGTCCTCGGGGCCCCAGCCTGCGTCGTCGATGTAGAGCCTGCCGCGATGACTCTTGGTCATCCGGCCGACCATGTACCCCTTGAGTCCTTCAAAGCTGCCCTTCAAGAACTCGAAACCATCGTGTGATAGCCCCACAGTGGGCGCCAACTATCGTGGAAATATCACGTCAGATGTCCTAGCGGAAGGACTTAGTCGTGGAGCCATTACAACGAGATTAGCCTGAAGGGGTTAAACCGGACAAGCGACACGAGAGTTTATACCAGTTCGGCCCCTTCGATGAAGATAAAAGCCTACATCTAGTTGTGATGGAATTATTGTGATTTCGATGACCAGGGAGCAAATACGCTTTGCCTGAGTCTCGAGTTGTTGTCTGTTGTCCCTGAACCGCCGCCGGGTCGTCCCTTTATATACACAGGTTGACGCCCGGCCGGTTTACAGAGTCCCGAGGCCGAACTCATACAAGTGTTCGGCTCGGTCTCTTCCTTTCCCTAACTTACAATACAAGTATACAACTATGGCGGTTCACCACTATGGGCCCTAATCTGCCTCCAGACTCTGGGCCTCTCAACTTTATCAGTAAAGCGCCATCTTCTTATCTCCATGGGCTTTAGTATAGCTGAGCGTGAACCGGCCCCTCCTGGGCGGTTTATACTCAGTGGTTATATCCTCAACACCTACCTATCATGGCATTTCCATAGCCACTACGAGATATATTGCCATGCAACTTCCACCATTCCGTCTTATGACATTTGTGTTCATCATCATATTGATTTGCATGATCATATAGAGCTGAAATGATATTTTTGGCAAAGCCACCGTTCATCATTGTTATATGTGTTATACTAGATCATTGCACATCCTGGTACACTACTAGAGGCATTCATATAGAGTCATCTTGTTTCAGTTTATCGTGTTGTAACTAAATAGAAGTGTGAAGATCATAGTTATTAGAGCATTGTCCCGAGGAGGTAAAGAATGATGGAGACTGATGAGTCCTCCAAAATGTGGGGATGAGGTTCATGATATTGTTCTAAAAAAAATAAGAGAAAAAGAGAGAAGGGACAATGCTACTATCCTTTTACCAGACCTATGCTGCAAAGTGACACCATGTTCTTCATAGAGAGAGTCTCCTGATTTATCACTTTCATATACTAGTGGGATTTTTTCATTACAGAACTTGGCTTGTATATTCCAATGACGAGCTTCCTCAAATGCTCGAGGTATTCATGAGCAGGCAAGTTGGATGCACACCCACTTAGTTTCAGTATTGATCTTTCATACACTTATAGCTCTAGTGCATCTGTTGCATGGCAATCCCTACTCCTCGCATCGATATCGATTGATAGGCCTCTCCATTGCCTATCAATCCAGCAAGTTGATACGAGACTTTCTTCCTTTTTGACTTTCCTTATACCCTACCAACATATTCTATTCTACTATATTGCTAAGTCCATGGCTCATGGGGAAGAGGCAGTGTATGTCCTTTTGCACAGAAAGGTGACACATCCCCTCTTGGAACCATGAGGCTTCTTGAGAGAAGCTCTCTTTTGTAAGAAGCTTATACCAAAACTTGTCCCAAATAGGATAAACTTTTTACCACAACTTGTTGGTGCCATTGCATGATACCATGCCAAGTTTCATGATATTTAGGCAATTTTTGGATTTACAGGAATTTAAAAACCACGTATCTCAATGTTTCCGGCCGAGCCATGATGTTGAGGTGTTTGAAATTCATTCACATTTCTTGCATGGGACCTAAACATTCACCGAAGGACACATACATGATTTTTCAACTCATTTCGGTGCACTGGAGCATGTGCTTGTAGTTCAAATTCGAATTATGCATATTAAATGCCTAGAAACTCAATTAATGTGTAAAAAAGGCCAAACGAACCCTGAATAATTCCAAATTTTAACATGACACTCATATAGTTGCATGTTCACTAAAGATAAATGTTCTAGCAATTCAAACACCGTCCTTTCCCTCCGTAACACCATTTTGTCTTTCAAATCAGAATGAAAAGTTAGGTACACCATAAATAGTATACTAGCAAGAATCGTGTGCGATGTGATATAAAATATCTTGGCGCACCCTCTTGTATGGCTTATGCCGGAATCTTCATCGTCTATAGTCCACTAACCACGCTTCAACCACACTTCACGCCAGTTTCTCGCGTCACCGAGCAAAGATTTTCGGCAACCGCAGAAATATCTAGCTCCCTGCCCCCTCCCCCCGACCAAAAGCCACATTTCCATTGTTCCTCCTTCCTTTCCAAGTTCAAACCTTCATTGCTTACTTATAGTGCCTCCTCCTCGTCGGCGACCCTTCTTCTTGCTGCGTGGCCTCGTCCATATAGTCAGGTAATCCACACCCCATCCTCCTCCTCCTTCTCCATCACACATGCCCCGACCGACGATGCAACACCTTCTGCCCAAATGACTGCCCCGTCCTCCAAATAAGCACCGCCCACAGACATTTTTGCATGCAGTATAGCGAGGAGCTCAGGAGCATCTGGCAGGGAGAAGCAAATCGCGGCCACATGCACAGATGAGGTCTATTTTGAGAATCAAGCAATAAGACTATTCTATTGCCCGGCTCCTAGAGGAGCCGAAACCCTAAACCCTAGTCGTCTCCTGCTTGCGCCGCCGCTGCCAACCCGCAAGGACGGCGCCTTGCCGCTGGCCGCCGCGTTCCAGCCCTCGCCCTCCTCCCTCCTTCCCCTATAGCCTACGCCCAGGCAGGGCAAAACCCTAGCTCCTAACATATTCTAATGCATTTTCTCTCTTAAAATGCAAGATGCACCAAAAGAGGAGGGATTGCCGGCAGCTAGAAATCTGACATGAAAAAGCTACCACAGAGATAGCAATTCTCCAGAGCTCGACAAGAAAATTTAAGGATATTTGTTTTGGAATATATAAAATAAGTAGAGAAAAGTACTAGAGGGGAGCCAGGCCCACAAGCCCGGGGGTGCCCCCTTAGGGGCGCGTCGGGTAGGCTTGTGGGGCCGATGGAGGTCCACCGATGCTGATCTTTTCTGATATGAAGCCATCTTCCCTAGAAAACAATTCAAGAGAGGACTTCGGAGACTAGTCGCCACATTCTCAAGGCAGAACTTGGGTAGGGGCACTTTTGCTCTCCGGCGGAAAGATTCCGCCAGGGAAACTTCCCTCCGGAGGGGGAAATCGAAGCCATCGCCATCACCAACGGTCCGCTCATCGGGGGAGGACTCATCTTCATCAACACAATCTCATCTCCAAACCCTAGTTCATCTCTTGTGTTCAATATTTGTATCCAATCTCAGATTGGTCCCTGGGTTTGCTAGTACTGTTGATTGCATCATGTAGTTGATGCTAGTTGGTTTACTTGGTCGAAGATTATATGTCTTGTATTTTGAACACACATTTATATCCTCTGATCATCAACACAATTATGATTTGTGAGTATTTCAATTTGTTATTGAGGACATGGGAGAAGTCTCATTATTAGTAATCATGTGAAGTTGATCACCATTCAATGTTTTGATGATATGTTGTGTTGTTCTTCCTCTAATAGTCCCAAATGGTGAGTCGAGTAGGTGAGCACACCTTCTTAGGTCCAAGGTGTCGTGAAATAGAGTTTTTTCGGAAGCTTTACTTCATCTAAAAAATAGACACATGGTTCACTATCAAGCTAAGAATAAACGAAGGAAGATTTTCCATCCACACACGGAGAGGATGAACCGTAGCCCTACTAGCTAGGTCATGAGCCACATGATTAGTTTCACATGCACAATGCTCAACACTAACATCACCAAAAATGTTACAAATGTCAAAGCAGTCATCGACAACTGGGTCCCGACTCCTATCATATCTTCATTCCATCCACGAAGAGGCTCCGATCCCTCTCTTCATTACTTCCACGAGTTCTGCAAAGTCAGAGTGCACCAGTAACTAGTAACTGGTAGATTTTGGGGAACGTTGCATGGAAAACAATTTTTTTTCTACGCACACGCAATGATGTATCCATGGAGATGCATAGCAACGAGGGGGAGAGTGTGTCTACGTACCCTCATAGACCGTAAGCGAAAGTGTTTCACAATGCGGTTGATGTAGTCGAACTTTCTTCGCTATCCAACCGATCGAGTACCGAACGTACGACACCTCCGAGTTCTGCACATGTTCAGCTCGATGACGTCCTCGCCTTCTTGATCTAGCAAGATAGGTGAAGTAGTGGATGAGTTCCGGTAGCACGACATCGTGGTGACGGTGATGGTGAAGTGATCTCCGTAGGGCTTCGCCTAAGCACTACGAAAATATGACCGGGGTGTAAACAGTGGAGGGGGCGCCGCACACGGCTAAGCAATTGTCTGTCGTGTGCTAGGTGCCCCCTCCAACACACACACACACACACACACACACACACACACACACACACACACACACATATATATATATATATATATATATATATATATATATATATATATATATATATATATATATATATATATATATATATATATAGGTGGGAGGGAGGGAGGGAGGAGCAGCCAAGGGGGGCACCCAAGTAGGAAGAATCCTACTTGGGGTCTCTCCCAAGGTGGCGCCCCCCTGCAATGTATAGGAGCGGGGAAAAGGCAGGGGAGGGTGCCCCCCTTCCTTTCTCCCATGAGAAGGAAAGGCGGGAGGGGCTAGTCTTCCCACTTTTCCTTCCCTAGGGCTGTTTGGCTAGGGAAAGGGGCGACCAGCCCCCTGTGGGCTAGTATGTCCCTCCCTTGGCCCATTAAGCCCATATATATGCCGGGGGTGCCCGGAACCCCTTCCGGTGACACGATTTCTTCCCGGTACGTCCCGAAACACTTCTGGTGTTCAAATACCATCGTCCTATATATCAATCTTTACCTCTCAGCCATTTCAAGACTCCTTGTCATGTCCAAGATCTCATCTGGGACTCCGAACAACATTCGGTCACCAAATCATATAACTCATATAACACTATATCGTTAACGAACATTAAGCGTGCGGACCCTACGGGTTCGAGAACTATGTAGACATGACTGAGACACCTCTCCGGTCAATAACCAATAGCGGAACCTGGATGCCCATATTGCCTCCTACATATTCTATGAAGATCTTTATCGATCGAACCTTATGACAACATACGTAATTCCCTTTGTCCATCGGTATGTTACTTGCCCGAGATTCGATCGTCAGTATCTATATACCTAGTTCAATCTCGTTACTGGCAATTCTCTTTACTCATTCCATAATGCATCACCTGTGACTAACTCCTTAGTCATTTGCTTGCAAGCTTATGATGTGTATTACCGAGAGGGCCCAGAGATACCTCTCCGGTACTCGGAGTGACAAATCCTAATCTCGATCTATGCCAACTCAACAAACACCTTCAGATATACCTGTAGAGCATCTTTATGATTGCCTAGTTATGTTGTGACGTTTGATACCACACAAGGTATTCCTCCGGTATCCGGGAGTTGCATAATCTCATAGTCGAAGGAATATGTATTTGACATGAAGAAAGCAATAGCAATAAATCTGAACGATCATTATGCTAAGCTAACGGATGGGTCTTGTCCATCAAATCATTCTCCTAATGATGTGATCCCGTTATCAAATGACAACACCTGTCTATGGTTAGGAGACCTTAACCATCTTTGATCAGTGAGCTAGTCTAGTAGAGGCTTACTAGGGAGATGGTATTTGTTTATGTATTCACACATGTATTTAGGTTTTCGATCAATACAATTCTAGCATGAATAATAAACTTTTATCATGAATAAGGAAATATAAAATAAATACTTTATTATTGCCTCTAGGGGATATTTCCTTCAGTCTCCCACTTGCACCAGAGTCAATAATCTAGTTCACATCGTCATGTGATTAACACCCATATTTCACATCACCATGTGACTAAAACCCGAAGAGTTTACTAGACTCAATAATTTAGTTCACATTGTCATGTGATTAACACTCAAAAGAGCACTAAGGTGTGATCATGTTTTGCTTGTGAGAGAAGTTTAGTCAACGGGTCTGCCACATTCAGACCCGTACATATTCTGCAAATTTCTATGTCTACAATGCTCTACATGGAGCTACTCTAACTAATTGATCCCACTTTCAATACGTATCCAGATTGAGACTCATAGTCATCCGAATCGATGTCAAAGCTTGCATCGACGTAACTCTTTACGATGAACTCTTTATCACCTCCATAACCGAGAAATGTTTCCTTAATCCTCTAAGGATAATTTTGATCGTTGTCCAATGATCTACTCTTGGATCACTATTGCACCCCCTTGCCAAACTCATGGCAAGGCACACAACAGGTCTGGTACACAGCATGACATACTTTATAGAACCTATGGCTGAGGCATAGGGAATGACTTTCATTCTCTCTCTATCTTCTGCCGTGGTCAGGCTTTGAGTCTTACTAAACTTCACACCTTGCAACACAGACAAGAACCCTTTCTTCAGAAATGCATGTCAATTTCTGCATAGAATAAAAGTTTTGCTGCAAAAAATGAAGGACTTGCCATCTCCCACCACACAGGTTGCCATAAAAAAATGTTCACTTGCCACCTCTTTCCCGGCTAACATTCGTGAGATAACTATACCAATAACCCATAAAAAGCAGTGAAGATAAAAATATAGAAGAAAAGAAGAAAATTGGCGGTAGGAAAATTCTACGATTAAGTTGCTACAATGCCAAAGATGAGGATGCAAAAAAGAAATACAATATAAAAGCCGAATTCAAAATGTAAACCTAAAGAAAAGCACAACAGCGTAAAGGAAAGAATAAGAAAAATCAACTGCCCATTAGCAAATGAGAATGCATGATTTCTACGAAATGCTCACTATTCTTCTCATCAAGCGGAGAATATGAGATTTCATGCTCCTACTATGCCTTTCCATAAAGAGAATTGGTTTTCTTCACTCTTCGAGTTTCCAGTTAGTTTTCCTTTGTTTTCTATGAACACACGAACAAGTTTAGAAGAAAAAACAAGTGAACCTTCTTTAAAACTACACATAGATTTTTTAAAGGCGTGAATAGTTTTTCAAAGCTACATGATTTGAAAAGGTGACCCATTTTAAATTAAATGAATATTTTAAATGCACATCTATATGTATTTAAAAAAATATTTATGTAATTTTTAAAAAGTATTCATGTGTTTCTAAAATAATCTTTGAGGAAGAGAGGACAAAAAATGGTAAAACAAAAATAGAAAGAGAAAATGGGAAAAATACAACTCGATAGCGAAAGAGAAAAATGGAGAAGAAAAAACACACGCTATGCTAGAAATGGGAAAATAACGGGAACAAATCGGCATGCGTCGGCACAAGTGTGATCCCCTTTGTATGAGTGCAAAGTTTTGAATAGTTCCCCGAAACAATTCTTCACGCCGAGATGTCAACAGGTGCAACAGATCAATGTAGCTCGCAATGCTGACAAGAAATTCGTAAGAGGCCCAATGTATGTGCCCTATTCTTCGCTCATTGACAAGAATAGCGAGCATTTGGTAAAAATCACGCATTCTCATGTGCTAATGAGCTGACACGGTATTAGGCTCTCAACCAATTATTCTTATACTTTCTGTTGCATTTCTTGGTTTTCTTTAGGTTTACATTTTTTCCCATTTGGTTTTCTCTTTTATTTTTTATTTTGCTTGTTTTCCATACAGATTTTTTCAGTTCTTCAACAATCTTCGTAGGATTTTCTTTTTGTTGGCCTTCTTCTTTTCTTCTCCGTTTTTATCTTCACCATTTTATGGGTTTAAAACTCACAAATATTTTTCAATTTGTAAATTTTTTTACTCGGTGGACGTTCTTTTAACTTTTGTGAACATCTTGTAAAATTCCCAGCATGGTTATTTTATGGGCATGTTTATATGTTCTTGAGCATTTTCTAAATATTTTGAATATATCTATATGTTATGGAATATTTTAAATGGTGAACGTTTTTAAATAATTTGTGAACACTTTTTTTGGATTTTTTAATTCACAAACATTTTTAAAACAAGAGTGGTTATTTCAAACATCCATGCTCATTTCTTAATTTTGTGTTTTTAAAGTTAAAATTTTATTAATTCACGAAGCTTTCCAATCTATAAGAAAAATAGTAGTTTGTTTCTTTAGTACATCTTTATTTCCGAATAGAAACGATATTTAGGCTACACCGTACAAGGCAAGCGGTCATTCTGGAGAGTGAATAGCCACACAAAGCTAAATGGTCGGCCCAGGTATATGTTTTACCTAATATCCACAAGAGCGATGGGTAATGAGCTCCTGTATGTATGTCTCTTTTTTTTGCGGGGTAGTATGTATGTCTCTTACTGCAATAGCTTGACGGGCACTCACACAAGAAAAGCTCATGGGTCCAGTACCCAGTTCAACCATTACAGCTTCGATTTTCTTTCATTCGAGCGTTACGGCTCCCAACCTTCTATCATTTGTATTTTCAGATTTTTAGCAGTTTCCGCCAATAAAAAGAGAAATGCATTTTTTGTAGATTAAAAAGTATGTAATTAACAGATTAAACGTTTTCATGAATTTGAGTAATGCATGAGAATTTTTTAAAATATTCACAATTTTTAGGAAATGCTTTCGAATTTTAAGAATGTCTACAAATTTCAAGAGAGTTTTGTTTATTTTTTAATGTTCATAATTTGTCAAAATATTCCTCAATTTAAACATAATATTTATAAATACAAACTAAATATATTTAGTACATTTTTCATTTATTATTATTATTATTATTATCATCATCAATAATACTAAAGTTTTATAATAATAATAATAATTTGAATGTTTACAAAATTTCAAGGAATGTTTTCTTATTTTTTGGTAGAGCGAACATAACCATGAATGTAAAATGTTTTGGATTTTATAATAACTATGAATTAAAATGTGGTCACAAATATAAAAGTTTTATAAAATTGTAAAATATTCATCAATTTTAAAAACTTCTCATATCTAGAAAAAAAATTAATGTATTCCAATAATTATTCACATAATTTCTAAAATATTGACGTATCTTTACTAATGTTCTAGGTATTTAGAAAAATGATCATGAATAAGAAGAGTAAAGATAAAGAGAAAAGGAAAAAACAAAGGAGAATAATAGACATAATTCCTAAACTATTGACGTACATTCTCCGATTTGTAGAAAATTAGAAGGACAATAGGAATAGTGAAAGGAAAAATAAAGAAATCATAAGAAAAATAACTTGGAAGAAAACCGAGAAGAAATATCTAACAAAATTGTCAGAATTATATAACGCAAAAAAGAATCGGCTTGATGGGCCGACCCATAATATTGATTGGGTGTGTGTTTGCTTGACATTACATCAACGCGAGCATCAAAATAGGTTTCATAGTGTCCAGGACCAATCTATATCACGCGCTTATAGTGCTGGATTCAAAAAATGCAACATGCCGGCTCGCCCATGTCTACCTGAGATGGGCTGGCCCATTTAGTGTCCTATCACTTGATTGAGTTCCATCGGGTATTTTTCGAAATCAGTAATTAATGGGTACGCAATACAAAGGTCACTCCACCTTTCTTTGGCATTGACAAGTGGCACACATGTGAGCTACTTATTGCAAACTGGGAGGTTTGCCCTGTAGGTTTGCTTTTTCAAAATGGTTTATCACTTAGATCATGCGTTCAAATCAGGAACCGTTTCACAGTTGGAGTTCTCACGTCAAGATCTTCAAAAGTATATCTCTTAATAGGCTTAGATGAACTTTTTACACGAAAAAGCGAAAAAGGGAATAAAACATGAATACAAAAAAGGGAAGTTGAAAAATGAATAAAGAAAAAAAAACAGAACTAGAGAAGAGTCTGAAAACCGGAAAAAACTGCAACTAAGAAGAAAAACTGGAACCCAGAATCATTGTTGTATCTTTTCATTTCGTTTGAAGCACAGTTTATTCTTTTCCCGTTTCGGAAAGCACAATTGTGCTTCTCGCAGAAAAGCACTACTTCCGAAAAACCCAAAAAAAAATGATTTCCCCCTACAGAACCAAGAGAAAACCATGCGAAAAAAATAATCTAAAAACCAAAAACACGTAGAGAAAAGAAATGCAGAAGGAGCACGTAGTGCACGACACGTGGTGACGGCAGGGTGCGCCGCTTGGCGTGCTCCTAGGCCAAAAAATGACCTTTTGTTGGAGCCCCCAAAGGGTACCCATTAATTAGTCGCTCCCCAAGTTTTCTTGCGAAGAGTTGGATCACTAGTTGAGTTAGCTTACGATTTTTTGATCTTTCTTCCTTCTAATTTATTTTTGCTCATACTTTTTATATATTTATTAATTAAAATAAATTATCTTAAAAAAATAAAATTAATTTTCTTTTAGCATACGTAGCAAAATGTTCAAAGCATATGAAACAAATGTTCGTCGCGTATTTAGAAAATGTTTACAAATTTTGAAAATGTTCATAGACTTTAGAAAGCACAAATTTGAAAAATAAATCATGAATTACGAAATTCCACAAATTCGAAAAGTGTTTTTGAATTCAAAATGTTCATAAATTTGAAAAAGATCACACTTTTTTCAAAATCATGAATTTTAAAATTTTCTCAAATTTTATAATGTTCAAGAATTAAAGATGTTCGATGATTTGAAAAAATATTCTATAATATTAAAAAATGGGCACTAATTTTAAAAATGTTTACTAATTTGAAAAACATACCCAGATTTTTTAAATGTTCTCTGATTTTTTAAACCAAATTTGAAAAATGTTCATGAATATGAAAATATGGTTAAATACTTTTAAAAGGAAAAACAAAGAGGTAAGTAATAAAAAGAAGAAAGACAAAACAGAAATGGAAAAAACCATGCTAGAAAGTAGAAAATGAGGTAAGGAAAAACGTATAAAAACTCTGCCCCAAGAGCTTCTCAAAATCGAGTGAGGAGCTTCTCAAAGCCGGAGCTGGCTGCTTCAGGACACTAGCGAAATGGGTGATCGTTGTCGTTAGAGCTTCCGAAAACGAGAGGTAGCTGAGCCGGCCCGCTAGCGAATGTGATCCCTTTCCTAACACTCGCGATGAGCGATACATATCACTTCGCTCTAAGAGCACTCCGTAACGGTATATGTGCGTCAAAATAGGAAGGTGTCGGCCCACGGAACGATCCTTTTATGTTTGCACGACCAAACAACTCGTCACATAGGAGGACACAATTTTGCCCAAAGAAAAAGATAGGAGGACACATTTTTCCAAAAGAAAATTGATAGGAGGACGCACAGAAGGTCCATCAAGAAAATGGCATATGTGAACGAATGAGCTAGTCCCAACCCACCTTCTTCACGTGGATGGCCTTTTGGATGACATGACTCTAGTGCTTGCGCGCATCGCAGCAGCTTTTCGTCAAAAGCTTCTTGCATCCTATAGGGTGGAGGGGGGATCCTAGTGCGTCAATTCAATGTGTCCTGAAAATATTATTCTGCTGCACACTTGTGCTGCTCTCCATGATTCTTTCCACTTAGAATTTCCTCTTTCTTCACGGTCAGACTTCCATTCCAAAAGTCTAAATCTTGGAAAGGATGAATGGAAATGGTGGTGAAAAAGTGGTTTGTGAGGGCCAGAGACTTTGCAACAGTAGGCAGTAGAGAAATCAGTGATCAAAAGAACATCCCTTCTCCTTATCATCAACTAGCTAGGTGGTTCGTAGCTAGGTGAGGCATATACTCCCTCCGTCTGAAAATACTTATCAGAGAAATGCATAAAAATGGGTGTATTCAGAATTAAAATACATTTAGATACATCCATTTTCCCGAAAAGTATTTCCGGACGGAGGGAGTATAAGATTAAACACTGGCAAGCTCTTTCCGAATGTGATTGCATATGGTATCATGATTGTATGCGGAGCGGTGTTTTGGTTCCCGGGCTGAACAAAAAAACCATTATAAATACTAAATAATTCAAGAAATTATGATTTTTTGTGTGTGGAGAAAGATGACTGAGTGCATGATGTACGTGCCAAATTTCAGAGCATTTGGATGTCCGAATAGCTCTCAGAAAAAGAGACAAATTTGGGGTCTTCAAAAAAGTTTACTGTTCGTGCGCTGTTCGGATACGATTTTTTTGACTGAGAGCTACTCAAATGTCTAAATGCTTTGAAATTTGGCACGCACTTCATGCACTCAATCTTCCATGCAAAAATAAATAAATTTTCTAGTATTTATTAATTTACGATTCACCATGTGATATGAGCCCGGGCTTGGAATTAGATATTCGGATTGTATGCGCTTATGCCGTTGAAAAAAAAGACTATGTGCATTTAATAAAAGGCTATTTCTCTGGGGAGAGATGCGTTGCTTACCAGAAAATGCATGTATTTGACCAAATAAGAAGAAAAGTTTGAACAACAAGCTTCAAGCGGAGTTAGGCTGGCATCCTGTCGGCTCATACATTCTACTATTGTAGTATAGAGCACCTTTAGCACTAGGCCTTTAGAGCATCTCCAGCCGCGTCCCCAACAGGTCCTTCAGGCTAATTTTTAGCGCTGGTGCTGAAAAACCAGTCCAGTCACCCTTCAGTAGCCCAATTTCGCCGGTTAGGGCCGAAGGACCCAGGCCGAACCCGGCACGCTGGGGGGCGCTCGGGGGCGTCGGAGGAATCGTTTTTGGCACGAAAGAACGGCGGGCCCACCGAGTCAGTGCCCCCCCCCGCATCGTCGTCCTCCTCGGTTTCCTGCGGGGAATCAATGCCAAGGCTGCCGCCGGTCATCCTTCCATTGATTCCTCACGGACGGCGCAGTGCGGCGACGCGCCCTCTCCCGCCACGGGTGCACACATTTGCCGCCCCCCCCCCCCGGGTTCGTGGCTGCTGAGGCACATGCTGGGTGGTTCGTCGTCGTCCTCCTCCTCCTATTCCCGTTCTTCCTCCCATTCTTCCTGGTTGCCGGCGCTCGTCAGCGTCAAGGCGGAGCCCGTGGAAATGCCACTCGGCCTGTGCACCCGCGGCGCCGCCGTGCCTCCTCCTTGGCTCCTAACTCCCGCCTCGTCAAGCCAAAGACGGAGCCGGGCTCGCCGTCGTGAAGAGCGAGCATGATGACGCGCTCGACGACGAGACCACCATGAAGTGGGTGCGAGAGGATTGGGCCCGGCTGGAGATGGAGCGCCAGCGCCGTGCTCTAGAGGAGATCGCCGCTCGACGTCGTGGCCAAACCATTCCGCCAGGACGACCCCGGGCAGGGGTCCAACAGGAACGGCCGCGGTGTGAAGAAGGAGAAGGAGGACGACGACGACGGCGATTTCGACGCCTTCAGCAAGCTCTTCTGCCTGTAGGCGCGACAACAATAATTTTTTTCTTCCTTTTAGTAGATTTATGTTTTCAATATGCAAAAAAACTGTTAAACGCCTAAATATCATAAAATCTATGTCGTGTTTGCCGAATTTTGGCCGATTCTGTTTTTAAACGTATTTACAAAAGGGTGTCTGGGGACGACCTTGTTAGGAGTAAACCACGGGTCGATGTGATGACTGGTGTGTCAGTTGGCACAGCATCGTTGTGCTCACCGGCACTCCATGCATGTAGTTGGGCAGCCGGACATGCAGCAATCTTTGGGGCGTGTAGAGCCCGGTCTTGCGGCCGTTGAGAGGCTGCGCAGGTCTTGAGGAGCCATGCATGTAACGAGCGGTAGTTTGTTAGTGCATGGGCATGTGCATGCATAGTTGGTTAGCTAGGCCGTGGGTTAGTGGCCCGTGTGGCATTCTAGTTAGTTAGTGCGTGGGTGGCCCTGATGTGTGGCCGTGTGTAGCCATGTAGCCATTGTAAGGAAGAAAAGGATTGGGGCGTTCGTGCGCCCGTGGCGGCGTTCGTGTGCCGGTCGGAAAATCTTGTGTCCACTATTCTTCTTCCACCTCCGTTCGAGTGAGAGGAGAGGTAGCTAGAGGGCTGCGGTTCCAACAATTGGTATCATGAGCTTGGTGTCTTGGGCATGCTTGCCGTGTCGGAGGCGTGGCGGCGGTGGCGGCGTTCGCCGGCGGCTGCGCGGTGAAGCTCCGGGCCGTGTGTCGGTCTATGGAGGTGCGCGGCGCGGCAAGGAGGCCGCGGTGGCCGCGGCGGACGCGGCGTCGCGCGGCGCCGACATGGAGGCATCGGATGCTGGCGCGCGGCGCGCGCGCGTGGTAGACGGCGACGCGTGGCGAGTCCGCGGCTGTGCGGTGTGATGTCGTGCGCGCGAAGAGCACGGTGGTCACGGAGACGAGGAGGTCGCGGCGACCTGCGTGGTGGCGCGAGGTCGCGGCGGCTCGCCGCGACCACCGTGGAGGCGCGTGGCACGGAGCCGCGGCGGCCCGACGGACCTGCACGGTGGCGCGGCGTGGCGGCATGGAGGTGTTGCGCTGCGGTTGAGACCGCGGCAGTGCAGGGCAATAAGACGCGGCGGCGAGCGGGACGCGACCGGTGCGTGTTATGGGTGCGCACTGGACGCGTCGGGTGCGTCGGGACACGCGGGCGCGCGTACGAGCGTGCGGTTGACGTTGGGAGGAGGCGTATGTCGCCGTGGTGCTCGAGTCCGTGCTCGAGTTCGGCTACATCCTTCCGGCATTTGTCGCTGGCGGCTGCCATGGCGGACGCGGAGGCGGCACGCGGTGAGCGTCTGGTGCTGTCGGGCTCGTCGGGCGCGTCGGATGCGCGCGGGACGTGCGGGACGCACTAGTGCGGTCGGGCTCGTCGGGTGCGCGCGGGACGTGCAAGACGCAGAGGGACGCCAAGCGTGTGTCGCCGGCGGAAAAGAGCTCGGCGTTTTTCGCCGGGGTCGTGATGGAGCACGGTGCGACTGGCGTCAGTGCGCCAGATCAGGTCCATGGCGGTGCGACCGGCATCAGTGTGCCAGGTCGAGTCCACGACTGTGACGACAAGGATGTGAGCTGCAACAACACCGGCAACAGCGACGACGAACCAAGTTGTGGTTTAGGAGGAGTATGTTAGGAGTAAACCACGGGTCGATGTGATGACTGGTGTGTCAGTTGGCGCAGCATCGTTGTGCTCACCGGCACTCCATGCATGTAGTTGGGCAGCCGGACGTGCAGCAATCTTTGGGGCGTGTAGAGCCCGGTCTTGCGGCCGTTGAGAGGCTGCGCAGGTCTTGAGGAGCCATGCATGTAACCAGCGGTAGTTTGTTAGTGCATGGGCATGTGCATGCATAGTTGGTTAGCTAGGCCGTGGGTTAGTGGCCCGTGTGGCATTCTAGTTAGTTAGTGCGTGGGTGGCCCTGATGTGTGGCCGTGTGTAGCCATGTAGCCATTGTAAGGAAGAAAAGGATTGGGGCGTTCGTGCGCCCGTGGCGGCGTTCGTGTGCCGGTCGGAAAATCTTGTGTTCACTGTTCTTCTTCCACCTCCGTTCGAGTGAGAGGAGAGGTAGCTAGAGGGCTGCGGTTCCAACAGACCTGAGGACAACGGCTGGGAATTCGATCGTCCCCACGCTGAAAATATTGCCGGTTTGCCCCCAAACTACGCTTTTTTCTAGCCCCGAAGGGCGAACTGCTGGAGATGCTCTCAACGGTGAGGCCCAAGCAACCGCATCCATGGCTTTCGTCGGAAAGGTACTTATGCTATGCATCTACTGTAGGAGCAGTGAGGGACATGCATGCACATAGAAATCTGGGGAGACGAAGATACTTTTGCTTAATGCACATCTCAAGGAAGAGAAGAAGCATTTGGGTTTGGACTCACCGGCAACAGTTTATCTATTCTCTAGCGTATATGCTACCCAAAGATTGGTCAATGAGGATCGCAGGATGTCATATACTCCCTCCGTTCTATATGTCCAGATTCTTTTAAAGGCAAACTTTTTGATCATGTTTGTAAAGAAAAAATATCTAGAACACCAAATGCATATTATTAAATACATCATTATATTTTCAAATTGTATATGTTTGATATTGCAGATATAAATATTTTTTCTATAAACTTAGCTAAGCTTGATTTTTGAAAAAGTCTACACGCAGAGGATGTTGTGATTTTCATATTGTACATATTATCCTAACTCCGAGGTAGTGGACTCATGGACTTCTTTTGACCTGGGACCGGGCTCTCAAGAGATCACTTGTGGGGTGGGCGATATGGAAACACCGGAATGATGTTGTCTTCAATGGGGCACCATCCTTGCCTGACAAGGTGCTCGAGAAGGTGGCTGAGGAAGGCCAAAGTAGGAGGATGGTAAATATGTTTCATCACTTTTTACCGTTTGTTTTAGCTGAGGAAGGCAAGGGCGTGGAAAGGCGGTGGTGTTGAAAATATGCCCTAAAGACAATAATATTTGTACTATTATATTCTTCATGTTCATAATTAGGTTTATATTTCTATGCTATAATTGCACTGGCTCTTGAATATAAGATTAAGAGGAAAACCCAATTGCATGTGTGGAAACATAAACACCAATATGATCCCTAGTCATGCCTCTAAGACTAGCTCATGTATTGATGATGATCTTGTTTTCTGAATCATGAGCATTGTTATTGTAACAAGGATGCTATCAATAATGAAAAAACATTGTTACTAGAACAATGGTGTTGGATAGACCCAACTTATGAATTACTGAGAGATGTATTGTTGTTATGTTGTCAATATTTTCATATAACTTGTTCAAGATTACTAGTTCCTTAGACCATGAGAATATCGTATGCCAACATATCGGATGGTTACTTTGGGGCTACCGAATGTTAATATGTAACTGGATGTGAATAAAGGTGACTTACGGTATACCGGAAAGGTATGTCCGGTATCTATAGTTCAAGACTAGGATTTGCTCCTCTCATGATAGAGAGATATTCGTTGGGTCCACTCGGTGTTATGGTGTCATTATCGCCTGGCCAGACACTTTTGATTACGATCATGGGATACTGGAACACATACATGAGTAAAGAGAACAAAACCAGTAACGAGGATAACCGGTATAGTGATCAAGGAGTTGATCACAAGGATACCAATTATCTCACCATGATTTTTTTTGTAAATGTATGGAGAAGCAAAGGGAATGGTATTCAGAATAAAGGTTCGCTCGAGAAACTTCGTGAATATGCGGGAGTTAATAAGGGTGTTCAGATCCCACTATTAACTATTGACCGGAAAGGGTTTCGGGTCATGTCCGCTTATTTTCGAATGTGTAGAGTCACACGCTTAATGGGTTCAAGTCCTGATTACCGAAGAAATGATTTAAAAGAGCACCGAAAGAGTTTTAGATAGTTCTGAAAGTGTTTCTGATGGTTCCAAAAGGGTTTTGCAAATTCTAGAAAGGTATAACATGATTTCGGAAAGTCCAGATCTATATATGGAAAGTTTTCAAGGGTCTCGGAATGGGTTTCGGAGACATTAAAAAAATCCGTGATTTTATTTGGGGAAGAAAGTTGTGAAGGACCGCCATGAGATGACCACCCCTTGTGGCCCCATGCTACTTGTGATAGGTGTTGGGATTTTCCTGAATAGGAAGGATGAAATAGTGTAGTAGCAAAAAGTATTTCCCTAAAGAGAATTGTCAATCCCCTTATACTCGTTAATCACAAGGATTAATTCTGATGGCGGGAGATATATAAATTGCAAAAGTAAATAAAAGTAAATAAATTGCAGCAAGGTTGTAGGTTTTAGTAATATGAGGTGAATGGACCCGGGGGTCATAGCTTTCACTAGAGGCATCTCTCTCAAGAACATAACAAATGGTGGGTACACAAATTACTGTTGGGCAATTGATAGAAAATCGCATAGTTATGATGTTACTCATGGCATGATCGATACATAGGCATTACATTCATGACAAGTAGACCGTTAAACTTACTAACGCCTACTACTATTACTCCACTTCAAGAGCGCTTCAATGCTTGCTTCTCTAGGTTTAAGTTCATGACAAAGAAACTAACCCTTTAAGCATGATGACATAATAAAACCAAGCAATATGATCGAACCCCTTCATTTTATCCTTAGTAGCAACAACATATTTGTGCCTCGCTACACCTTCTATCACAAGATGAGGACATTGCAAGATTGAACCTACCACAAAGCACCTCTCTCACTGAAGATAAATTAATCTAGTTGGCCAAACTAAATGGATAGATCAGAGAGAAATACAAAGCTATAAATAATCACACATAATAAAGTTCATAAATAATTAAATTACTTTCAATGAATAATCGAATCATAAACCCACAATTCATCTGATCCCAACAAACGCACCGCAAAATATCACATCAAATAGATCTCTGAATAGAACATTGTATTGAAGAGAGAGAGAGAGAGAGAGAGAGAGAGAGCCATATAGCTACTTCTATGGACCCATAGGTATGGTGAGGAATTACTCACGCATCATAGGAGTGGCAACAAGCACTGGTACAACGAGCTGCTACACAAACGAGTTTTAACCCCTTTCCGCGACGGAGTTTTAAACCGCTGCCTTGTGAGTGTGTGCGATAGGGGGGTCCTTCCCGCACGGCCCAGAAACCATCGAGGATAGGCTCTCCGGTCACACACACTGGGCAAAATGAGCTCGTGTGCAATCGGGCTAGCCATCACATACAATTATACAGGCCCAATCGTTTGCATTCGTAAGTACATCCCATACAGTGAATCCCAGAGAAATATTTTTGTTCGTATGTACATCCCACACAGTGAATCCCAGACAAATATTTTCGTTCATATGTACATCCCACACAGTGAATCTCAGACAAGCGTTTTCGTTCATATGTACATCCCACATAGTGAATCCCAGACAAACGTTTTCGTTCGTCTGCACATCCTACATAGTGAATCCCAGACAAACATTTCCGTTCGTATCTACATCACATAGTTTTCTATATAGGCTCACGCCTGAAAGGTGTAACGATCACACACGCTCTACCTCCGTTAACCATTTGCTTTATTCAAGTATATCACACACGATTCGATGAAGAAAACTATGACATTGGGCTATCCATAACACATGCAATTACTGCTAGAACCGTTTGGAAAGTCCCATGACCCATTTAGCAGGTTTATTAGTTTACTATTAATAATTCCAGTATTAAGCAAATTCACATTTCATATCGAACATCTGTTTGCCAATTTCACATCAGGCACATAAATATATTTTAACATCACAGTATGATAGCTACGTGAAAATAACATAGTAAAGCATATAGCTAGTTCACCTTCATAAGCACAATATTAGAACAATATATTCATTTCCCTAATCGATTGATGCATGATCATCTAAGTTCGTCTTCTCCACCTCTTCTTTCAGTTTAGTAAGAATCTGTTTTGCACTGACCAACTGGGAAAGTGCCTCCTCCTTCGCTAGCACCATCTTAGCAAAGTCTAATTTAGAAAAATCTAAGCTCATTGTCCATCTTCCTCTTTTTTTCGTATCTTGAAATATTCTTCAGCATTGACAACACTTTCTCTAAGCCTATCTCTATTCTCTTCTTCATACATGCTCCAGAGCTTTGCTAGGCACATCTTCAAAGACTGTGGCCACTCTGATCAACCCACTCAAAGTAAGAACACTTTAGTTCATCCTATAATATTTAAAACTAAATCAGTAACAATTGTAGGGAAAATGGGTTTCTAGCAACATAGAAAATCACCACATACATATTTTGGAAAACTGAAGAAACGCATTAATTATGACATATCTTATCAAAAGGATCAATGTGCAAATGAAGTAATTGCTACTGAGACAATAACCAAATTCAGAAACATCACAAGCTATAATTAACTGCAACAATGCTACAAGTTCTTAGTCATGTACTATAACAATAAATTGAATTTTATGGGAAAGCTAAATATAATTGCAATAGCATAGCGACAGTGTTTGGATGACATCAAATTGACACTAACAGGTGTGCACATGCACAAATTTAGTAACATAGAACTAATGGCACTAAGGCCATTCACTATGTAGGCCAAAACCAGTGCCAAAACAACTGTTGCTACATTTGGCACCGGTGCTCTGCACTGCCGAGCTGATGCCAGAGGAAAAATTCAGGGAACCAGACTTCGGGCCACCTAGTTGCTCTGATGCCCAGTTCCTTCGTGCCATAAAGTTTTAGTATTTTATTGCTTGTCTGCTCGAATGTGTGGAGCAAAGCTGGCTACACAAACTGCTGAAGCGGTGCCAAATAGTTTTCTCAGGGCACCGCTGATGAGATGGCAACATATTTAGATACTAGGTAGAAACTATGACATTGCCTTAATCTCATCCAAAATAACATAGCACAGTGACGGTGTCTGAATCACATTTAATAAATGATTTGTATAACAACGAAAGTGGGGCTAACCTTCTCTGCACATGCCAGAAACTTCCTCCCAGTGTCCATAGATTGAAAAACAACTAACTTCACGCATGGAGATTGATGGTGACAATGAGCAGACAGATATTCAGCCACCCCGCTCCATTCATTGCAAGTGATGGTCCTAGGGAGCTACAAGAAGAAGTAATGACTCCAATCAGATGATGGGTTAAAATCCTTTATTCCAAATCATAACCCGAGAGAGAGGAGGGAGTCATACCCAGCTAGTGAAAGAGTCGTCGTCGTTGGAGGAACCGCTGGAGAGGTCATTGAAGAAGACCATGGCGACGGCGGCAGTCGGATGCGAGACAGGAGAGCGAGGAAGCGGCGATAGCTTGGGAAGGAAGGAAGGAGGAAATAGGGGAAATGTGACTTGTGGTCAGGGAGAAAAGGTTGTGGGGAGGGGGAAGAGTTAGATATTTCAGCGGTAGGCAAAATTTTTCGAAAGATGGAGGAAAACTTTGAGCGCGGTACCGCTGGATACCATTCACTTTGAACAAATATGTGCATCGCAAAAGATTCTTCTACTTTATGCGCATGCGATGATTTTGAGCATTCAAATTTTGGTCAAAATTTCCTAGGGTACGGTGCTCATCCATGTCATTGCATAATTTAACATCACTTGCTAATTTGGGTACACAAAAGAACCTAAAGCACACAGACCACCGTTACTGAATCGAACAAATTTAGTAGTTAAACAGAGCCAGTTGACCTAAACATTGCTTTGACAAAAGACCAGCATTATAAACAAAGGCTAAGTATGCATAATTTTAACAAAGCTGTCAACGCGCCGCCCTATGCCTCGCCGGTGTAAAATGAGACATCGATGACTTGTCCTGGTGACATGCCAGCGTTGGTGGACTCCGCCCCCCCGGCTGAAGTTGACCGCGTTGTCGTCCTCATCCTCGTCCTCGGTGCCACCCTCAAGGTTGTAGTACTCGTAGTAGTGGCTGTACTGGAGCTCGCGTTGGTACTCCATGCCGATTCCTCGACAGACATGCTCTTCTCTACCTCCTCCTCAGCCACACGCAACTCCTCCTCCCAGCGCTCCTCATTCTCCGCCACCTCCTGCATTTCTAGCTCCTGCTTGACGATCTAATGGGGAAGCAGGTGCTCCATGCCCTCCGCCGCCTTTTCGTACATGGGTTGCATGCTGGATTCCGAGGAGGCTTGGAATATCGTGGCATGGGTGTCCTCGATCTTGGCATGGATGGCCTCGACCTGGGCTAGGGCGACATTGGTCGCATAGATAGCTGCTCGACCGCTCTCGACATTTGCAACTGCAGTTGCAGCAGCTGTTGCAGCCATCTCGACTGCTGCATCTGCCCTGTAGGCTGCTGCAGACACCCTCTCAGCAGATGCGGCCATGCTCTCGGCGGAGGCGACCGCACTCAGGGAGGACACGGCCGTACGAGCCCTCATAAAGCGTCTCCATGGCGTCATTCTTTGCAAGAAGGGGTTGGGGAATGGGGATCGAGCATTCATGTATTTGGGAGCTGCTACCTTATCCTATTTCCATACTTCTGTCGCTCCATCCCTGTATGGGTGGAGAACCTGTCGCTGTCTCGGCTGTGATACCGGAGGCTCTAGGGAAGTCGGAGGAGAGAGCACTCATCTTGGACCGACACTTGAGTAGACGAAGCCGGCGAATCTTATGGAGGAAGACATAGATAGACCCACAAATTTTCATAGCAAATGGTTCCTATAACCAACGGTGTGTGATGCAGTTGATTTTTTGTATTAGCTGCGAAAGACGAATTTGGAGTACAGTGGCAACGCATGGTGTTTTAAATGTACGAGAAAATTGTGTACCGTTAACATGCACTAGTACAACTATGATGTTAAGATTGGAAATTTTCAGGGTTCATTTGACCTTTTTAAGACATTAAGTGAGTTTCTAGCCATTTAGTAGCCGTAATTCAAATTTGAACTGCATGTACATGCAACTGCAAACCATCATGGGGTGCAAAATCATATTTGTGGCCTTGTGTGCAAGTTAATTCCATGTGCATTAAATTGGAAGGACTTTTCAAACATATTGGTGTCACAGCTTGGACACAAGCATTGAGTACCATGGCTTCTAAATTCCAAAAAATTCCAAAAAATGAACAGAAATACATGAAACCTTGCTTGACGTAATGGCATGGCACCAAGATGTCGTAATAAAAAAATTGGCCAGTTTGGCGAAAGTTTGGACACACACCCCTCACAAACCGGAGCATCTCACTAGAAGACTCATGGTCGTTCCGAGAGGGAACAATGCATGTTTGATGACGAACCTGTGGTAGCTTCCTTTAATGGCCTTGATAATTTCTACTGTTAACATGCACTAATACAACTGTCATGTTAAAAATTGGAAAAAGGCAGGGGCATTTGACCTTTTTAAGACATTTAAGTGATTTTCTAGCCATCTAATGACCATAATTCAAATTTGAATTGCATGTACATGCAACAACTAACCATAATGGTTTGCAAAAATCATATTCGTGTCCTCGTGTGCAAGTTAATGCCATGTGCAGTAAATTGGAATGAATTTTCAAACATATGGTGTCACGGCTTGGACACAAGCATCGGGTCCCATGGCTTTTAAATTCCAAAAAAAATAAAAAATGATAAAAAACATGGAACCTTGCTTGATGTAATGGCATGGCATCAAGATGCCGTGGTAAAAAATTGGCCCGTTCGACGAAAGTTTGGACACACACCCCTCACAAATCGGAGCATCTCATGAGAAGACTTGTGGTTCCGAGAGGGAACAATGCATGTTTGATGACGAACCAAAGGTAGCTTCTTGTTATGGCCTGGAAACTTTTTCTACCGTTAACATGCATTAATACTAGTGTCATGTTAAAATTTGGAAAATTTCAGGGGTCATTTGACCTTTTTAAGACATTTAAGTGATTTTCTAGCCATTTAATGACTATAATTCAAATTTGAACTGCATGTACATGCAACAACTAACCATAATGGTTTGGAAAATCCTATTTGTGTCCTCGTGTGCGAGTTAATGCCCTCTGCAGTAAATTGGAATGAAGTTTCAAACATACTAGTGTCACGGCTTGGACACAAGCATCGGGTGCCATGGCTTTTAAATTCCAAAAAATAAATAAAAATGATTAGAAAAACATGGAACCTTGCTTGATGTAATGGCATGGCACCAATATGTTGTGGTAAAAAAATTGGCCCATTCGACGAAAGTTTTGGACACACACCCCTAAAAAAATGGAGCATCTCACGAGAAGACTCATGGTTCCGAGAGGGAACAATGCATGTTTGGTGACGAACCGGTGGTAGCTTCCTCTTATGGCCTAGAAACTTTTTCTGCCATTGACGTGCACTAATACAACTGTCATGTTAAAATTTGGAAAAAATTTAGAGGTCATTTGACCTTTTTATGACATTTAAGTGATTTTCTAGCCATTTAATGACCGTAATTCAAATTTGAACTACATGTACATGCAACAGCTAACAATAATGGTTTGGAAAATTATATTTGTATCCTCATGAGCGAGTTAATGACATGTGCAGTAATTGGAAGGAATTTTCAAGCATATTGATGTAACGGCTTCGACACAAGCATCGGGTGCCATGGCTTTTAAATTCCAAAAAATTCAAAAATGATCAGAAATATATAGAACCTTGCTTGATGTAATGGCATGGCACCAAGATGCCGCGGTAAAAAATTTGGCCTGTTCGACGAAAGTTTGGATGCACACACCCCTCAGAAACTGGGGCATCTCACGAGAAGACTCATGGTCGTTCCGAGAGAGAAATATGCATGCTTGATGACGAACCGACGGTAGCTTCCTCGTATGGCCTCAAAACTTTTTCTACCATTAACATGCACTAGTACAACTGTCATGCTAAAATTTTGAAATCTTCAGGGGGCATGTGACCCTTTTAAGACATTTAAGTGATTTTCTAGCCATTAAATGACCGTAATTCAAATTGAACCACATGTACATGCAACAGCAAACCATCATGGGTTAGAAAAATCATTCATGTATTACATTACATTATACAATAATATCATGGTAACACAAAATAAGCATTCATGCCTTACATTTGGAAGAAAACTGTGAATATCTGGCAAGACAACCGCCCCCCACAAAATTGGCACTCTATTTCACGCCTCGAGGTTTGGAAGGTGAGTGATGCCTGGCGCGGTTTATTAATTAGACACAGTTCTGTATTGGAAACCATTAGCGATTAATTTGACATGCGGCTTTTGCCGTGGGAATCATATGCATTTCAAGCTACAGTACTCATAAATTCTGGCGACCAACGTGTGTACTGTTCACGTCGCTCTAGATTTCGTCCGCCAATAAATACTACCCTGCTCACGTCGTCTTGCCTGCATTCACATCTACATTCTCTCCTCGCCCCCCTTCACTCTCACACAAAACTCTGCCATGGCACTGCCGATGTGCCCACGCATTAACGAGGAGGCGCCGTCCCCCGAGGATGTTTATTTGCAGATCGGCAATGAGGAGGACCCCTGTGTGCCACCGGACAAGGGTGCGTCGGACCCCCAACTTTGGAGTGGTATAGGGGCCAGTACAATCTTCGTCTGGGGAAGGCGCTGCTACCGCCTGAGAAAGCCAGGCAAGTGGCATTCAAGAAGGAGATGGCGGAAGAGAAAGCCAGGTACCAGGCAACCCATGAAGCCTGTGAGGCTGCCTGGGAAAAGGAGACAGTGGAGCTCTAGGGACGGGAGCGTCGACGTGGGGAGGAGGTGTACGAAGACGGATGGTACTTCGCCAGGAAGGCCAAAGGCGCTAGGCGCCTCATCGCTGCGTGGAGGTGGGCCGATAAGCTCCAGCATGCTACCGACGAGGAGCTTAGATGGGTGCACAACGAAATGGCAAGATTGTTTGCGCTTGTCCGCCAGCATGAGGCAGATTGATACGTCAAGCGCTGCGATGCCGAGGAGGCAGAGTATTGCCTCCGCGCTGGGAAGCCGCCACGCACTAGGGAGCTACTGGTGAGGGTTTGCCCGAATATTGCCCCACTAAGGAGGGATTATTAGTTTTTATTATTTATCGTTTTTAATTTTGTGCATTGTACATAGTAGTTAAGTATCATCAGGTATACGTGATGATATTATATGTATTATATGATGAACTAATGAATAGTTAATATATATTATGAATTCCATTTTTCTTTCTGTTTTCGTATACTAATTTGTATCTAGCTGTTTTCATCAACATATACATAATGGAAAGCATATATATACACATTGAAACAGAACAATATATAAGAACAGAAAATAGAGTACACACATTGAAACAGAGCAATAAATAGAGCAATATTATGATTGTTGTGAATACATAGTGATCCACGTTGAAATGACTCAACTAAATAAAACGCATCCATGACTAGTAGCCTTGCATACGGTATCTCTTGGCTCTGCCTGAACTCATGCAGGCGTTCGTCCAAGTGGTCGACATGCTAGCGGTACATCTGGAGCGTCATCTCGAACTCCAAGTTGGCTATTTCATCGAAGATCACTAGCTCGAGGATGCGATGGCCATGTTCCTCTACTGCCAATAGGTGGACACCTCGGCCAAGGAGGTGGTCGAGCCTAGTGACCAGCTCATTGGCCCACGTACAAGGCAAATGGTCCAACCCATGCGAATGGCGCGGCAGGCATCCGATGCAAGTACGGCGCGGCCGGCCTCTGGTCTTTGCTAGCCAAAAATTCCGCACTAAGTAGAGATAATACTCGTGCATCCAAAACCCTTAAACCCAAATCTTGTTTTGAGAGTCCTCCATACCTACCTATGGGTTGAGTAAGATCCTTCAAGTAAGTTGTGATCGGTGCAATAAGGCAATAAAAATTGCTTCTAAAAGTGTTAGATCATTTAGTGTTAGAGAAAATTGAGCGTTGTACGAACTTGTGATGGTGAAGAATAAAAGCGATAGACTGCCTAATAAAGGTTGCCATCATAAGGGGCAATATAATGTGACATTCTCTTGCACTAAGGGGTCGAGCATACAAACAAAAAGCGCATGGCAACCTCTGCTTCCCTTTGGAAGGGCCTATCTTTTACTTTTATGTATTTACTTTCATGCAAGAGTCAAAGTTTTTCTCTCTATTCCTTTTTGTTTTCTCCTTTGGCAAGCATCATGTGGTGAGGAAAGATCTAGGCACATATATCCAGTTGAACATGGGTAGCATGAGTTATTATTGTTGACATCACCCTTGAGGTGAATACGTTGGGAGGCGAAACTATAAGCCCCTATCTTTCTATATGTCCGGTTGAAACATTTGGATCATGTGTACGTGATGAGTGTTAGAAATCATATAAGACTAAATGATGGTTGAGTATGTGAACTTGCCAAAAGGCTCTGATACGTGACCCTTCCTGAAAAGATGATGAATTGTAGTTGCAAAGTTGACTGAGAACATAGTTTGTTGGTTTCAATAGAGTTTATACTTTATACTTTGATGTTGTGATGAATTGTTACTTGTTCATGAGAAGTCTATGATAAAAGTTCTATAATAAAAGTTTTATGTTAAAGTTTGTTGCTGTCATAATAAGTTACATGATGATGCTATGTCCGTATTTTTGTTTTTATCGACACCTTTCTCTCTAAGCATGTGGACATGTTTTTCGATTTTGGTTTTCGCTTGAGGACGAGCGAGGCCTAAACTTGGGGGAGTTGATACGTCCATTTTGCATCATGTTTACCTACTGTTATTTATGTTGTATTGTTGCATAAAAATGCTTTTTGGAGTAATTTTAATGCCTTTTCTCTCATAATATTTAAGGTATACACAAGAGAGGAGAATTCTGGCAGCTGGAAATCTAGACCTGAAAAAGCTACGTCAGGCTACCTATTTTGCACAACTCCAAATGAGCCGAAAATTTACGAGGATTTTTTATGGAATAAATAAGAATTTTTGGAGTCAATAAGTACCAGAGGGGGGCCCATCAGGTGGGCACAACCCACCTGGGCGCGCCAGGGAACCCAAGCGTGCCCTGGTGGGTTGTGCTCAGCCAGGCCCACCTCCGGTGCCCCTCTTCTGGTACGTAAGTCATTTTTACCTAGAAAAAAAATAAGGAGAGGACTTTTGGGATGAAGCGCCGCCGTCTCTAGGCGGAACCTGGGCAGGATCACTTTTGCCCTCCAGCAGAGCGATTCCGCCCGTGGAACTTCCCTTCCGGAGGGGGAAATCATCGTCATCATCATCACCAACAACTCTCCCATCTTGGGGAGGGCTATATTCCTCAACATCTTCAACATCACCAACCTCTCTCAAACCCTAGTTAATCTCTTGTGTTCAACCTTTGTACCGGAACTATAGATTGGTGCTTGTGGGTGACTAGTAGTGTTGATTACATCTTGTAGTTGATTACTATATGGTTTATTTGGTGGAAGATTATATGTTCAAATCCATTATGATATTTAATATCCTTCTGATATTGAGCATGTTTATCATTTGTGAGTACTTTTGTTCTTGAGGTCACGAAAGAAATCATGTTGCAAGTAATCATGTGAACTTGATATGTGTTTGATATTTTTATGATATGTATGTTGTGATTCCCTTAGTGGTGTCATGTGAACGTCGATTGCATGACACTTCACCATATTTGGGCCTAACGGAATGCATTGTGGAGTAGTTATTAGATGATGGGTTGCGAGAGTGGCAGAAGCTTAAACCCTAGTTTATGCGCTATTCCGTAAGGGACCGATTGGATCCACAAGTTTAATGCTATGGTTACAATTTATTCTTAATACTTTTCTCATAGTTGCGGATGCTTGCGAGGGGGTTAATCATAAGTAGGAGGTTTGTTCAAGTAAGAAAAACACCGAAGCACTGGTCCACCCACATACTAAATTATCAAAGTAGCGAACATGAATTGAGCCAACATGATAAAAGTGACTGGATGAAATTCCCGTGTACCCTCAAGAACAATTTGCTTATCATAAGAGACCGTTTTGGCCTGTCCTTTGCCTCAAAAGGATTGGGCTACCTTGCTGCACTTTTGTTACTACTTCTATTACTTGCTTGTTACAAATTATCTTGCTATCAAACTACTCTGTTACTTACAATTTCAGCACTTACAGACATTACCTTGCTAAAAACCACTTGTCATTTCCTTCTGCTCCTCGTTGGGTTCGACACTCTTACTTATCGAAAAGCCTACAATTGACCCCATATACTTGTGGGTCATCAAGGCTATTTTCTAGCGCCGTTGCCGGGGAGTGAAGCGCTTTTGGTAAGTGGAAATTGGTAAGGAAACATTATCACTACATGCTGAAATTTATTGTCACTTGTTACTATGGAAAACAATCCTTTGAGGGGTTTGTTCGGGGTATCTTCACCTCGACCGGAACCACAATTAGTTGCCCCTCAACCTACTGCACCTACTGAAAAATATTGAATATGAAATCCCGGGTATGGTAGAACAACTGCTAGCTAAACCTTATGCAGGAGATGGAGCCGAACATATTGATATGCACTTGATATATGTGGATGAAATTTGTGGATTGTTTAAGCTTGTAGGTTTACCTGGAGATGAAGCTAAGAAGAAGGTTTCCCCTTTATCTTTGAAGGGAAAGGCATTGACATGGTATAGGCTATGCGATGATATTGGATCTTGGAACTGGAATCAGTTGAAATTGGAATTTCGTCAAAAAAATTATCCTATGCATCTAGTTCATCGTGATCGGAATTATAATATATTTTTTGGCCTCGTGAAGGAGAAAGTATCGCTCTAGCTTGGGGGATGCTTAAGTCAATGTTATATTCATGCCCCAATCATGGGCTCTCAAGAGAAATTATTATTCAGAATTTTTATGCTCGGCTTTCTCGTAATGATCAATCCATGATCGATACTTCTTGTACTGGTTCTTTTATGAAGAAGACTATTGAATTCCGGTGGGATTGTTTAGAAATAATTAAATGCAACTCCGAAGATTGTGAACTCAACGAAGGTAAAGAGTCAGGTGTTGAACCTAAGTTTGATTGTGTTAAATCTTTTATGAATACCGATGCTTTTCAAAAGTTTAGCACTAAATATGGACTTCACTCTGAGATAGTAGCTTCCTTTTGTGAATCTTTTGCTACTCATGTTGATCTCCCTAAGGAGAAGTGGTTCAAATATCACCCACCAATTAAAGAAGAAATTAAAGAACCAGTAAAATCTAAAGAAGAAACTATTATTTACAATGTTGATCCAGTTGTTCTGCTACCTCTTGAGCTTGCGTTGGTTTTCCCTTGAATATGAAAGGGTGATGTAGCAAAGTAGCGTAAGTATTTGTCTTAGTTTGAGAACCAAGGTATCAATCCAGTAGGAGACAACGCACAAGTCACCGAATACCTGCACAAACAATCAACAACTTGCACCCAACGCGATAAAGGGGTTGTCAATCCCTTCACGGTTACTCGCAAAAGTGAGATCTGATAGAGATAGATAAATGGTAAAGTAAATATTTTTGGTTTATAGATCGGAAATTAAAAGATTGCAAAATAGTAGATTGGAAACTAGTATGATGTAAAAGAGATTCAATATAATGGAAAAGAGACCCGTGGGCCATAGGTTTCACTAGTCGCTTCTCTCAAGATAGCAAATATTATGGTGGGTGAACAAATCACTGCCGATCATTTGATACAAGTGCAAAGTTATGACGATATCTAAGGCAATGATCATCAATATAGGCATCACGTCCGTGTCATGTAGACCGAAACGATTCTGCATCTACTACTATTACTCCACACATCGACCGACTTCTGCCTGCATCTAGAGTATTAAGTTCATAAAGAACAGAGTAACACATTAAGTAAGATAACATGATGTAGAGGAATTAACTCAAGCAATATGAAAACCCCATCTTTTTATCCTCAATGGCAACAATACAATACGTCCTTGCTTCCCCTACTTTCACTAGGAAAGGACATCGCAAGATTGAACCCAAAGCTAAGCACTTCTCCCATTGCAAGAAAGATCAATCTAGTAGGCCAAACTAAACCGATAATTCGAAGAAACTTGCAAAGATATCAAATCATGCATATAAGAATTCAGTGAAGAACCAAATAATATTCATAGATAATCTGATCATAAATCCACAAGTCATCAGATCTCGGCAAACACACTGCAAAAGAAATTACATGAAATAGATCTCCAAGAACATCGAGGAGAACATGGTATTGAGAATCAAAGAGAGAGAGAAGAAGCCATCTAGCTACTAGTTATGGACCCGTCGGTCTGTCGTAAACTACTCACGCATCATCGGAGAGGCAATGGTGTTGATGTAGAAGCCCTCCGTGATCGAATCCCCCTGCGGTAGGACACCAGAAAAGGCCCCTAGATGGGATCTCACGGGTACAGAAGGTTGCGGCGGTGGAAAAGTGGTTTCGTGGCTCCCATGGATGTTTTCAGGGTATAAGAGTATATATAGGCGAAAGAGCTAGGTTAGGAGACCCATGAGGGGCCCATGAGGTAGGGAGGCGCACCCTACCCCCCTGGGGGCGCCCTCCTCCCTGGTGGCCGCCTCGTTGTGTCTCCGACTTCATCTCCAAGTATTTTGGTTTCCTTCTGGTCCAAGAAAGATCATCGTGAAAGTTTCATTCCGTTTGGACTCTGTTTGGTATTCCTTTTCTGCGAAACTCTAAAATAGGCAAAAAATCAGAAACTGGCACTGGGCTCTCGGTTAATAGGTTAGTCCCAAAAATAATATAAAATAGCATATAAATGCCTATTAAACACCAAAAACAGAGAATATAATAGCATGGAACAATCAAAAATTATAGATACGTTGGAGACGTATCAAGCATCCCCAAGCTTAATTCCTGCTCGTCCTCGAGTAAGTAAATGATAAAAACAGAATTTTTGATGAGGAATGCTACCTAACATATTTATCATGTAATTTTCTTTATTGCGGCATAAATGTTTAGATCCGAAAGATTCAAAACAAAAGTTTAATATTAACATAAAAACAATAATACTTCAAGCATACTAACAAAGCAATTATGTCTTCTCAAAATAACATGGCCAAAGAAAGCTTATCCCTACAAAATCATATAGTTTGGCTATGCTCCATGTTCGTCACACAAAATATTCAAATCATGCACAACCCCGGTTTCAGCCAAGCAATTGTTTCATATTTTAGTATTATCAAACTTTTTAACTTTCACGCAATACATGAGCGTGAGCCATGGACATAGCACTATAGGAGGAATAGAATGGTGGTCGTAGAGAGGACCAAAAGAAGGAGACAGTCTCACATCAACTAGGCGTATCAATGGGCTATGAAGATGCCCATCAATAGATATTAATGTCTATGAGTAGGGATTGCCATGCAACTGATGGACTAGAGCTATAAGTGTATGAAAGCTCAAAAAAGAAACTATGTGGGTGTGCATCCAACTTGCTTGCTCATGAAGACCTAGGGCATTTGAGGAAGCCCATCGTTGGAATATACAAGCCAAGTTCTATAATGAAAAATTCTCACTAATATATGAAAGTGAGAAAATAAGAGACTCCCTATCATGAAGATCATGGTGCTATTTTGAAGCACAAGTGTGGAAAAAAAGGATAATAACATTGTCCCTTCTCTCTTTTTCTCTCATTTTTTTGGGCTTCTTTGGCAATTTTTTTATTTGGGCTTCTTTGGCCTCTTTTTTTATTTTCTCACATGGGACAATGCTCTAATAATGATGATCATCACACGTCTATTTACTTATAACTTGAAAAATTACAACTCAATGATTAGAACAAAATATGATTCTATGTCAATACCTCCGGCGGTGTACCGGGATGTGCAATGAATCAAGAGTGACATGTATGAAAGAATTATGAAAGGTGGCTTTGCCACAAATACAATGTCAACTACATGATCATGCAAAGCAATATGACAATGATGAAGCGTGTCATAATAAACGGAACGATGGAAATTTGCATGGCAATATATCTCGGAATGTCTATGGAAATGCCATAATAGGTAGGTATATGGTGCCTGTTTTGAGGAAGGTATATGGTGGGTGTATGGTACCGGCGAAAGTTGCGCGACACAAGAGAGGCTAGCAATGGTGGAAGGGTGAGAGTGCGTATAATCCATGGACTCAACATTAGTCATAAAGAACTCACATACTTATTGCAAAAATCTATAAGTCATCAAAATCAAGCACTACACGCATGCTCCTAGGGGAAGGGGTGGTAGGAGTTAACCATCGCGCGATCCCGACCTCCACACAAAGGATGACAATCAAAGAGATACGTCATGCTCCAAATTTGTTACACAACGGTTCACCATACGTGCATGCTACGGGACTCACAAACCTCAACACAAGTATTTCTCAAATTCACAATTACTCCACTAGCATGAGTTTAATATCACCATCTTCATATCTCAAAACAATCATTAATCAAACTTCTCATAGTATTCAATTCACTTCATATGAAAGTTTTTGTTATATCCCTCTTGAATGCCCATCATATTAGGACTAGTTTTATAACCCAAGCAAATTATCATGCTGTTCTAAAAGACTCTAAAAATAATATAAGTGAAGCATGAGAGTTCAACAATTTCTATAAAATAAAGCCACCCTCGTGCTCTAAAAAGATATAAGTGAAGTACTAAAGCAATATTGCCTAGCTCAAAAGATATAAGTGAAGCACATAGAGTATTCTAATAAATCATGATTCTTGCGTGTCTCTCCCAAAAGGTGTGTACATCAAGGATTATTGTGTTAAACTAAAAATCAAAGACTCAAATCATACAAGACGCTCCAAGCAAAATACATATCATGTGGTGAATAAAAATATAGCCTCAAGTAAAGTTGCTGATAGTGGAAGACAAAGGAGGGGATGCCTTCCGGGGCATCCCCAAGCTTAAGCTTTTGGTTGTCCTTGAATATTACCTTGGGTTGCCTTGGGCATCCCCAAGCTTAGGCTCTTGCCACACCCTATTCCATAGTCCATCAAATCCTTACCCAAAACTTGAAAACTTCACAACATAAAACTCAACAGGAAATCTCATGAGCTCCGTTAGTATAAGAAAATAAACCACCACTTTAGGGTACCATTGCAAACTCATTCTTTATTTATATTGGTGTAATATATACTGTATTCCAACTTTTCCATGGTTCATACCCCCCGATACTACCCAATGATTCATCAAAATAAGCAAACAACACGCGAAAAACAGAATGGTCTGTAGTAATCTGTAACTCTCGAATACTTCTGTAACTCCAAAAATCCATACAAATTAGGAAAACCTGAGAAATTTGTGTACCAATCCAGAGAAAAACGAATCAGATCAAAAGTACATCTATGTGAATTTTCAGAACTAATTTACTAAGCACAAAAGTTTCTGATTTTCAGCAGGATCACCACAACTATCACTGTAAGCTATCCTAAAGGTTTCACTTGGCAAAAATACTAATTTTTAAAAACATAAAACCACATCTAACCAGAGGATAGATGAATTATTTATTACTCAACAGGAACAGAAAGCAAAGAACAAAAATAAAATTGGGTTGCCTCCCAACAAGTGCTATCGTTTAACGCCCTTAGCTAGGCATAAAAACACGAATAGATCTAAGTATTGTCATCTTTGGTATGAGAAATCCTTCTTGCTACGTCTTGAGCTTGCGTTGGTGTTCCTCGAAGAGGAGAGAGTGATGCAGCAAAGTGTAGCGTAAGTATTTCCCTCAGTTTTGAGAACCAAGGTATCAATCCAGTAGGAGGCTCCTCAAAAGTCCCACGCACCTACACAAACAAACAAAGAACTCGCAACCAACGCAATAAAGGGGTTGTCAATCCCTTCACGGCCACTTGCGAAAGTGAGATCTAATAAAGATAGTATGATAAGATAAATATATTTTTGGTATTTTATAATATAGATGCAAAAAGTAAAGATGCAAATAAAGTAGATTGAAAGCAAATATGATAAGAGATAGACCCGGGGGCCAGGTTTCACTAGAGGCTTCTCTCAAGATAGCATAAGTATTACGGTGGGTGAACAAATTACTGTCGAGCAATTGATAGAAAAGTGCATAGTTATGAGATTATCTAGGCATGATCATGTATATAGGCATCACGTCCATAACAAGTAGACCGACTCCTGCCTGCATCTACTACTATTACTCCACACATCGACCGACTCCTGCCTGCATCTAGAGTATTAAGTTCACAAAAATAGAGTAACACATTAAGCAAGATGACATGATGTAGAGGGATAAACACATGCAATATGATATAAACCCCATCTTGTTATCCTCGATGGCAACAATACAATACGTGTGTTGCAACCCTTTCTGTCACTGGGTAAGAACACCACAAGATTGAACCCAAAGCTAAGCACTTCTCCCATGGCAAGAAAGATCAATCTAGTAGGCCAAACCAAACTGATAATTCGAAGAGACTTGCAAAGATAACTCAATCATACATAAAAGAATTCAGAGAAGATTCAAATATTATTCATAGATAAACTTGATCATAAACCCACAATTCATCGGATCTCGACAAACACACCACAAAAAGAGATTACATCGAATAGATCTCCACAAGAGAGGGGGAGAGCATTGTATTGAGATCCAAAAAGAGAGAAGAAGCATCTAGCTAATAACTATGGACCCGTAGGTCTGTGGTAAACTACTCACAACTCATCGGAGGGGCAAGGATGTTGATGTAGAGGCCCTCCATGGTTGCTTCCCCCTCCGGCAGAGTGCTTGCAAGGGCTCAAGATGGGATCTCATGGATCTGAAGGTTACTGTGGTGGAAATTGTGTTTTGTGGTGCTCCTGGATGTTTTCGGGGTACGTAGGTATATATAGGAGGAAGAAGTACGTCGGTGGCCGCCCGAGGGGCCCATGAGACAGGGTAGGGTGCGCCCTCCTATCTCGTGGGGCCCTCGGAGGCTTCTTGACTTGAACTCCAAGCTCTCCGGATCAGATTTGTTCCAAAAATAACGCTCCCGATGGTTTCATTCCGTTTGGACTCCGTTTGATATTCCTTTTCTTCGAAATACTGAAATAGGCAAAAAAAACAATCTAGGTTGGGCCTCCGGTTAGTATGTTAGTCCCAAAAATGATATAAATGTGTAAAATAAAGCCCATAAACATCCAAAAGGGGTAATATAATAGCATGGAACAATCAAAAATTATAGATACGTTGGAGACATATCAAGCATCCCCAAGCTTAATTCCTGCTCGTCCTCGAGTAGGTAAATGATAAAAAGAAATTTTTGATGTGGAATGCTACCTAGCATAATTCATAATGTAATTTTCTTTATTGTGGCATGAATGTTCAGATCCAAATGAATACAAAATGAAAGTTCATATTGACATAAGAAATAGTAATACTTGAAGCATACTAATCAAAGTAATCATGTCTTCTCAAAATAGCATGGCTAAAGAAAGTTATCCCTACAAAATCATATAGTCTGGCTATGCTCTATCTTCATCACACAAAGTATTTAATCATGCACAACCCCGATGACAAGCCAAGCAATTGTTTCATACTTTAATAATCTCAAACTTTTTCAACTTTCACGCAATACATGAGCATGAGCCATGGACATAGCACTATATGTGGAATAGAAGGGTGGTTGTGGAGAAGACAAAAAAGGAGAAGATAGTCTCACATCAACTAGGCGTATCAACGGGCTATGGAGATGCCCATTAATAGATATCAATGTGAGTGAGTAGGGATTGCCATGCAATGGATGCACTAGAGCTATAAAAATATGAAAGCTCAACAAAAGAAACAAAGTGGGGTGCATCCAACTTGCTTGCTCACAAAGACCTAGGGCACTTTTTAGGAAGCCCATCATTGGAATATACAAGACAAGTTATATAATGAAAAATTCCCACTAGTATATGAAAGTGACAACATATGAGACTCTCTATCATGAAGATCATGGTGCTATTTTGAAGCACAAGTGTGGAAAAAGAGATAGTAGCATTGTCCCTTCTCTCTTTTTCTCTCATTTTTTATGTTTTCTTCTTTTTTTATTTCCTTTTTTCTTTCTTTTTGGCCTTTCTCTCTTTTTTTCTTTTTGGCCTTTCTCCCTTTCTTTTTCTTTTTGTAAAGTCCGAAGTCTCATCCCGACTTGTGGGGGAATCATAGTCTTCATCATCCTTTCCTCACTAGGAAAATGCTCTAATAATGAAGATCATCACATTTTTATGGATTTACAACTCAAAGCTAGAACAAGATATGACTCTATATGAATGCCTCCGGCGGTATACCGGGATATGCAATGAATCAAGAGCGACATGTATGAAAATTATGAAGGTGGCCTTGCCACAAATATGATGTCAACTACATGATCATGCAAAAAGCAATATGACAAAATCAATGTGTGTCATATGAACGGAACGGTGGAAAGTTGCATGGCAATATATCTCGGAATGGCTATGGAAATGCCATAATAGGTAGGTATGGTGGATGTTTTGAGGAAGGTAATTGGTAGGTGTAAGGTACCGGCAAAAATTGCACGATACAAGAGAGGCTAGCAATGGTGGAAGGGTGAAAGAGTGCGTATAATCCATGGACTCAACATTAATCAAAGGAAATCATATACTTGTTGCAAAAAATTTAGAAGTCATCAAAAACCAAAGTACTACGCGCATGCTCCTAGGAGGATAGATTGGTAGGAAAAGACCATCGCTCGTCCCCGACCACCACTCATAAGGAAGACAATCAATAAATAAAATTGTGCTCCAACTTCATCACAAAGCGGTTCACCATACATGCATGCTACGGGAATCACAAGCTTCAACACAAGCATTCTTTAAATTCATAATCACCCAACTAGCATGACTTTAATATCACTACCTCCATATCTCAAAACAATTATCAAGCATCAAATTGATCATAGCATCCAATTCACTTTCTATGATAGTTTTTATTATACCCAACTTGGATGCTCATCATTCTAGGACCAACTTTGTGATAATAGCAAATACCATGCTGTTCTAAAAGACTCTCAAAATAATATAAGCGAAGCATGAGAGACTAGCAATTTCTTCAAAATTAAGACACCACCGTGCTCTAAAAGATATAAGTGAAGTACTAGAGCAAAACTATCAAGCTCAAAAGATATAAGTGAAGCACATAGAGTATTCTAGCAAATTCTAATCAAATAGGCTTCTCCCAAAAGGTGTGTACAGCAAGGATGATTGTGATAAACTAAAAATCAAAGACTAATATAATACACGACGCTCCAAGCAAAACACATATCATGTAGCGAATAAAAATATAGCTCCAAGTAAAGTTACCAATGAACGAAGATTTAAAGAGGGATGCCTTCCCGGGGCATCCCCAAGCTTAGGCTTTTGGCTATCCTTGAATATCTTGGGGTGCCATGGGCATCCCCAAGCTTAGGCTCTTGCCACTCCTTATTCCATAGTCCATAAAAGCTTTACCCAAAACTTGAAAACTTCACAACACAAAACTCAACAGGAAATCTTATAAGCTCCGTTAGTGAAAGAAAACAAAACCACCACATAAGGTACTGCAATGAACTCATTGTGTATTTATTTTGGTGTTAAACCTACTGTATTCCAACTTCTTTATGGTTCATAGACTGAATTACTAGCCATAGATGCATTGAAATAAGCAAACGACACACGAAAAACAGAATCTGTCAAAAACAGAACAGTCTGTAGCAATCTGTAACTAACGCAAACTTCTGGAACTCTAAAAATCCTACAAAAATAGGAAGTCCTGGACAATTTGTATATTGAACAGAAGAAAAAATAATCAATGCAAAATCACGCTCTTGTGAATTAACAAATTATATTCGTGCGCACAAAGTTTCTGTTTTTCAGCAGAATCAAATCAACTATCATCGTAGGTTATCCTATAGTTTCTACCTGGCACAAACACTAATTAAAAGATAAAAACACATCTAACCGGAAGGTAGATGCAAGATTTATTACTAAACAGGAGCAAAAACAAAAAACATAAAGAAAAATTGGGTTGCCTCCCAACTAGCGCTATCGTTTAACGCCCCTAGCTAGGCATAAAAACAAAGATAGATCTAACGAGTGCCATCTTTGGCACTAAATTCATAAGTAGCACGCATCATAGATTCATAAGGTAATTTGACTTTATTTCTTGGAAAGTGCTCCATGCCTTTCTTTAATGGAAATTGGAATCTAATATTCCCTTCCTTCATATCAATAATCGCACCAATCATTCTAAGGAAAGGTCTACCAAGAATAATAGGGCAAGAAAGATTGCAATCTATATCAAGAACGATAAAATCTACGGGCACCAAATATATATTTGCAATAATAAGGACATCATTGATCCTTCCCATAGGATTTTTAATGGTGGAGTCCGCAAGGTGCAAATTTAAAGAGCAATCATCAAGATCATGGAAACCTAGAATATCACATAAAGTTTTCGGAATCGTGGAAACACTAGCACCCAAATCACACAAAGCAAAACACTCATAATATTTAATTTTAATCTTTATAGTAGGTTCCCACTCATCATTAAGTTTTCTAGGTATAGAAACTTCCAAATTAAGTTTTTCATCATAAGATTGCATGAAGGCATCAACAATATGTTTGGTAAAAGCTTTATTTTGACTATAAGCATGAGGAGAATTAACAACGGATTGCAACAAGGAAATACACCCTTTAAAGAACAATTATCATAATCAAATTCCTTGAAATCCGAGATAGTGGGTTCAACATTATTAGAAGTTGAGGATTCCCCAATCTCACTCTTACCAATTTTAACATCAAGATCTAAAGACTCCGAATTTTTGGGACGCCTTCTAGGCAAAGTTGATTCATCATCACTCCCATAATCATCAAAATTCATATTGCAAAACATAGATCTAATCGGAGACGCATCAATAACTTTAAGTTCCTCATCATTATTTTCATGAAGACTAGAAGAACATGCTTTTATAAAGCTTTCTTTTTAGCACGCAATCTGGCGGTTCTTTCCTTGCACTCGTCAATGGAAATTCTCATTACTTTGAGAGACTCATTGATATCATGCTTAGGAGAAGAAGATCCAAGTTTAAGAGAATTAACATCAAGCGAAAGTCTATCAACGTTCCTAGCCAAATCATCAACTTTGAGCAATTTTTCTTCAAGCAAGGCACTAAAATTCTTTTGAGAAATCATAAATTCTTTCACACTATTCTCAAAATCAGAGGGCATCTTATTAAAATTACCATAAGAATTATTGTAGGAATTTCCATAATTATTAGAGGGATTACTAGGGAACGGTCTAGCATTAAAATTTCCTCTATAAGCATTGTTTCCAGAACTATTCCTACCAACAAAAGTCACATCCATAGATTCATTATTATTCTCAATCAAGGAAGACAAAGGCATATCATTGGTATCAAGAGGAGTATTTTTAGTAGCAAACATCTTCATAAGTTCATCCATCTTTCCACTCAAAACATTAATTTCTTCTATAGCATGAACTTTTTTACTAGAAGATCTTTCGATGTGCCATTGAGAATAATTATCCATAATATTATCAAGCAATTTTGTAGCATCTCCTAACGTGATTTCCATAAAGGTGCCTCCCGCGGCCGAATCTAAGAGATTCCTAGAAGCAAAGTTCAAACCGGCATAAAAATTTTGTATGATCATCCATAAATTCAAACCATGAGTAGGGCAATTGCGAAGCATCAATTTCATTCTTTCCCAAGATTGGGCAACATGCTCATGTTCAAGTTGTTTAAAATTAATAATATCGTTCCTAAGAGTGATGATCTTAGTGGGAGGAAAATACTTAGAGATAAAAGCATCTTTGCACTTGTTCCAAGAATCAATACTATTTTTAGGCAAAGACGAAAACCAAACTTTAGCACGATCTCTAAGTGAAAACGGAAATAACTTCAATTTGACAATATTTTTATCTGTATCTTTCTTCTTTTGCATGTCACACAAATCAACAAAATTGTTTAGATGAGTAGCAGCATCTTCACTAGGAAGGCCGGCGAATTGATCTTTCATAACAAGATTCAACAAAGCGGCATTGATTTCACAAGACTCAACATCATTAAGAGGAGCAATCGGAGTACTAAGGAAATCATTATTATTGGTATTCGAGAAATCACACAACTTGGTATTATCTTGTGCCATGGCAACAAGTAATCCAACACACAAGCAAACAGAAAAACGGCAAGCAAAAAGAGAGGAGAAGATTGGGAAAGAGAGGGTGAATAAAACGGCAAGGGTGAAGTGGGGGAGAGGATAACGAGAGGCAAATGGCAAATAATGTAAATGCGAGGGAGATGGGTTTGTGATGGGTACTTGGTATGTCTTGACTTGAGCGAAGACCTCCCCGGTAACGGCGCCAGAAATCCTTCTTGCTACGTCTTGAGCTTGCGTTGGTTTTCCTCGAAGAGGAGAGGGTGATGCAGCAAAGTGTAGCGTAAGTATTTCCCTCAGTTTTGAGAACCAAGGTATCAATCCAGTAGGAGGCTCCTCAAAAGTCCCACGCACCTACACAAACAAACAAAGAACTCGCAACCAACGCAATAAAGGGGTTGTCAATCCCTTCACGGCCACTTGCGAAAGTGAGATCTAATAAAGATAGTATGATAAGATAAATATATTTTTGGTATTTTATAATATAGATGCAAAAAGTAAAGATGCAAATAAAGTAGATTGAAAGCAAATATGATAAGAGATAGACCCTGTCACACCCTGCATTTTGTAACATTTCATTTTCATTAATAAAGCATGAAAATTTGGACCAACAAAAACTTTTTGCTTTATTTGGCTTTTATTTGGTGTTGGTTTTCCCTATGTGGTTTTCAAGTGCTCTTAATAGTCAACCACTCCACCCTCTATATTTCATCTCCTTACCCCAAGCTCCTGACCAATGACCATGCCATGTGTATAGTGCAATATAGAATTTTCTTACAAAAATAATTTGGCCAGAAAGTATTTTCAAAATTTAGTTTTCCAAAAACCCCTGAATTGAGGTTTGCACTGCAAGTACTTGATTAAGGGCAGTAAAAATCTTTCCAAAAATATGTTTGATTCCTATTAGATATAGGATACCCAGAAACCACAAAAATATAATTTTAAAAGTTGTTTTACTATTTTATTTAAAAGCTTTTTCTTAAGGCCAGAAATGGTCTTTAATAGGGAAAAATTATTTTATTGTTTTAAAAATATTTGACAAAATTTGGGGAAACTCATAGGACATATATTGTCCATATATAAGAGTTTCAACACATGGTCATGTTCAAAATATTGGTCAAATCCCTCTAAAACCCTTCCTGGATATTTCAAGCTTTTGAAATATTTACAAAGGAAATATTCTTCCAAAATTCCAGGAAAAATTCTATCATGTCACATATGACATATTAGATGATCTTGCCAAGTCTCATGACTTGGAGAACAAGATAACATCATCAAAACCCCTCAAAACTATTTCTGTCCATTCTGAAGTTTGATCAACTTTACATTACCAAGTATGTCCAAATGTGCTCAAACTTGGTGGACATGCTTCATTGGTCTAATGATGCATCTGGACCAAATGGCACAGGTTGGGGAAGAGGAAATCTTGGTCAAAGTGCCTCAAAACCCTCCCTGACCAGAAACAAATTTGAACAACTTTGTTCTACCAACTTTCTTCCATTGACCCCAACTTTTGTGAGCATGTTCACATGACCAAATGAGGCCACTACTCAAAGTGGTTCATCAAGGAGAAGTGTCATGCTCAACTAGATCTTCACAAACCCATTTCTGCTCATTTCTAGGGTTCACAAAAGTTGCATTGGCAACTTTGCCCAAATAACCTCCTAATTGGTGGATGGCTATATTTATATGAGTCATTTCACCTTGTGGATCCTCATGGCAATTGGAGTCCATTTGCTTGCTCAAAACTCTATCAAACACCTTCTGGCATTTTGCAAAAATCACTGTTTTGACCCCTTTCACTATTCTTGGAGAGCTCCAAATTTTACCACAGCCCCTCCTAGTCTTCTCCTATCTCCAGTAACTCTTCCCTGGCCTCAGCTCAATGATTGAGGGGTGAAAAACCCCCATTTACCCTTCTGGACAGCTGCATTTCTCTCTCTCTCAACCTCCTCCTCACTCCAAAGGATCCCCAGGGCATCCAATGCCTCTAAACCCTTCTTTACTACCCCAAGCGCTACGGACACCAGTGGCCATACCCACATTGCCAAAAAGAATGCCATGCCGGCCATTTGCACGCTCAGAAGCCTTCTGATCGCGCTCCCTTGCAGTAGCCGCCCTCGCCTAACGGCTCCGGCCACCTCGGGCCATCCCCTCGCGCCAGCCGAGGCGCCTCGACGTCCGCGACACGCCACGGCACTGTCCCCCTCCTCTCTCCTCCTCCCCGCGCCTCCGCGCAAGCGAACAAGGGCCGCCCGAGCGCGCCAGTGAGCGTGCTCACACGCGCGGCGCCTCTGGCCCCCTGCTCACACGCACGAGCCCACGGTGGACCGCCGTTCTCCTATAAAAGGGCCTCCCCGAACCCTTCCACCCTCACCCCTCGCTCTCTGCACCACCAACACTTCCCCCTGCACCCCCAGTTCTTCTCCAGAGCGCCCAGGCTCGAGATCGAGCTCGAGCTCCGCCCGCGTCGGCTTCGCCGGGATTCGCGAGTATAAGCCTCCCCGCTCCTCCTTGCCTCGATCAGAATCATCATCTCCTGGCGTTTCCCCTCCGTTTCCCCTCTCTGTTGCAGCCGGAAACGACCGGAGCCACCGCCTCCCGAAGCTCCTCCGCCGCGAACCTCGTCGCCGGCGAACCAGGCACCCCCGCCGGCCAAGTCCACCTCCCACCGACGTGCGGCGACCCCTGGCCATCCCACTTTCATGGAGCTCGCCGTCGCTGCAGATCGTCGCCGGTGAGCGCTGCTGCCCTCTGTCGCTGGTCGGAGATGACAGGCGGGCCCCGCCTGTCATCCTCACCTCCCTCTCGCCCCCTCTCTCTCCCACTGGCAGCTGGGCCCCGCCCGTCAGGTTTAAAACTGGCCTTGTGGCTACTGCTCGCTGAGCCTCTTTTCCCTGGGCTGCTGCCTGTGGCTGTTACAGCCCAAAGGCACAAAGCCCTTTTCACTTTTTCTTTTCTGTCAATATTCCAAATATTTCACAGGACACAATATTTGTCCAAATGGATTAATTCCAATTTCTAAATTCCTAGAATATTGCAACCTATTTAATGGTGCAACTTCCATTCAAATCCAACCAAATTTTCTTCACTGAAAATATTTAAATGTGGTTTTTAGCATTTAAATAAGCCTTTGAAAATCCATATCTCTGTTCCACCACTCCAAATCCAAAAACTAGCAAGTTTCCCCATCTTAGATTTCCATCTAATATTTTACAAAAGAGTTGACATTTTTTGAGCACTTTGATTTTTCTGGTTTATTATTGCCTTATTTTCCGTATTTATTTTGCGACGATAGATTGCGTTCTTGTGAAGGGAGTTGGACCGAAGACTTTGAAGACCCGAAGACCTTGTTGAGCGAGCAAGCAGCCCTTTGACCATGTCTAAGAAACCCTTTTATGCATGTCATATAGCACTTACTATTGTTGCATCGGAATCATGAAGGATGGGTAACCACTTTGGTGGGTTGCCTCCGGTACTTTTCTCGTTGACACTTGCATTGTGCATGACCCTACCTCCTTATGAGGGTCATGACGATGGGAGTAGATAGGATGCTAAGTAGTGCTACGCAAAAGGGACGGGGATATGCATGGTGATGGAGACAAAATATTTTCAAAGTCTTTTCGAAAACCCCGTCGGGTGCCACTTATGCCCGAGGGAGATGATGGAATGGGTGACCACTTGATGACGAAGTGGTGTGCCAAGCAAAGGGTGTGTTGTTTTCAAAACGGATTGGTCGGAGTTGCGACCGTTATTCCAACCTTACATGCGCGACCACTCTACCCTTATATGGGAAAGGGCATTATTGAGTACCTAGTCCGATACTAGCTTGGAGCCCGCATTACTAGTGACGGGGGAGAGTTGGTGCTCTCTCTCGGGACGGGGTCGTGCCAGGTAGGGCGGCCATGTCTGTCTTTACAGCACCGGACACACCGTTGGTACCCCGTGCTTGTGGTATGTGATGAATATGGGAGCGAGTCTCCACAACTTTATGATGAGAAACGTTTGTACGGGGTTACTACCAATCGAGTGGACTCCATGTTAGTATCGTCTAGGGAAAGGTAGTGATCGGGTGCTTACCCCGGGTACTTGAGGTACCGCGGGTCGTGGATGACACGGAAGTTCCCCGGATCTAGTGGGTAAAGTGTGCAACCTCTGCAGAGTGTAAAACTATTCGAATAGCCGTGTCCACGGTCAAGGACAGTTGGGTAACCGCTCTTGGGCTACGTCCACATGTTTTCAAACCCGGTGTGTGTGAGATGATGATGTTGTCTTGGATCAAGTCAAAGGACTTGACACGATTGAGATGGGTTGGTGCCCACTCCGTTTATGATAAATGGGTTGGTGCCCATTCTATTTATGTTGATATCCGTGACCTGTTCTCATGGTTACTTGAATTCTCTTGATGCATGCTTTATAGGATGTTGAACATGTCATTGCACTCAAAACTAGCTTTATGCAAAACTTTACCTATGTCATGCATTACTGTACCTTGAACCAAATCATGGGTTGCTTGCGAGTACATTCAAAGTACTCATTGGCTTGCCACTGGTTATTTAATTGACCAGGCATGGAAGAACCGGAGTTCGAAGAAGAGTTCTTTGGAGACGATCATGCGAACTAGGACGTTTCCCAAATCGAGAATGCCCGTAGGGTTAAGGCGGATGGCATGGGTTCTACTTATCGACGAAGATTTCCGCTGCTTTGTTTTATTTGATGTTCAGCCCTTAAGGCTTTATCGATGTAAGACTTGACCATAATGGTCATAATTTGTGTAAGACGGTATGCATGGATGTAAGACTCTTGTTATTCAGCTTCTGTGTGTTCAGTGAGCATTGATCTCTGGGATCATCAGACACGCAGCATTCGGTGATCACGACTTGCAGTCGGGGTCCCCACAGAGCTGGTATCGAGCCATCCTGACTGTAGGAAGCCTTAGTTAGCATGGACGTTAGTTAACTTGAGACCATCTAAACCTCTCTTCTTTTCTGAAGCTTACCCCACCCAAGATGCATTTTCCCTTATTGACCTCTCCCATTCAACCTTTGTAGATGGCTGCCGTGCCAAGACTTCGACCACGGTTTCCGTGCTTCTCGAGGATAGCCTCAAGAGGTGCCAGTTCCACCGAGCCCCACTTTCACCTACCATGAGCATTGGATCAATGGCCGAGACGGAGTATCACGTGGAAGTGATCGTGAAGGCCAATGACTCTCCAACAAGCTGGTTCTTGAGGGACCCCAGATGGCAACACTAGTTCTTGCCGTCGAGGCGGCAACCCTCAAGGCACTCACTGCGCCTCCGAGACCTTCTTCGAGAGATGGCGACGAGATGGCAACCCGTTTCTTGCCCTATCGAAAGGAAGGCGAGGATGAGAGCAATGCACCAGCTCCACCATTAGAAGAAGGACTTCCACCCGATTCGGACCTACTTCAGCCTTTGTGCCGATAGTTTGGCGCAACACTTGGCCACGGAATCAATGGAACTCCGAAAGGAACTTCATGAGACCAAGGCACTTCTTCGCCAAGCACAAGAGAAGACGGATAGGATCAAGAAGGAAGGTGCTCCCCTGGACAGCCCGCAATCGCATCTGAGGCGGAAGACCCCAAAGGATGGAGAACCACCACAAGAACCCCGCATGAGCGCAAGGGATTACCGCAGCTCTTCACCCCACCAAAGAAAGCAACGCGCTGAGCTCCTCCACTCCCCACCCCTTCAAGCGGTGAAGAAAGCCGCTCTCGATGAAGAGGAGGAAGACCGGAAAGAGCAGGACTACTGCGACCGAGCATTCCACCACTTAGGCATCATTCACAACTTGGATATGCCCGTTAGTAACCCTACGGTAGGATAGGTCGTGTACCCCTATGCGAAGTCGAGTCCATGTAATGGTTCTTATGAAACCATGTAGTGTTGTGTTGGCTTTTGCTGTGTTCGATGGACGTCGTGCTTTCCTTCGGGAACTTGTAAACGACTACATCACCCATTTGGATTTTAATGAATGTGTTTGGCCCTTTGGCCCTTGCATGAAAACAATTAGTGTCATACCGACCCCCTTACTAGGCATCCCATCTATGTTGCTTTCCCCATCTTTCCCCAATCATTGAACCTTGACCACTCCAACAGGATGCCTGTTGTAACACGTACTGGTACCTCTACCCAGCAGCAAGAAGCCGGAGGTTCTGCTGAAGCGGGAGACAGCCAGGACCAAGCCCGAGGACAGACTCCACCCCCACCACCTCCTCCAAGCATGGACATGGCTCAGCTTCTCCAAGCCTTCCGAGAGGAACGCCAAGCCAACACTGCGGCCCTCCAGATGATTGCTCAGGCTGTCAACCGCCAGCCGGCGGGGCACGGCCATGGACGTTCCACACTGGTGGAGTTCAAGAAGCATGCACCACCCACTTTCATCGAGACTGCTGAACCCCTGGATGCAGACGACTGGGTCCGCACCATTGAGGATCTGCTGGCACTAGTCGGATGCACTGAGGACCGTGATAAAGTGGCATATGCTGCCCACTGTCTCGGGGGGACTGCCAGAGCTTGGTGGGATGGATTCAAGGCTATGCATGTTGAGCAAGACATCACTTGGAACACCTTCAAGACAGAATTCCGCAAGGCCCACATTCCCTCTGGAATCATGGCCATCAAGAAGCGTGAGTTCCGAGCCCTGAAGCAAGGTAGTAGCACTGTCAAGGAGTACATGCAGAAGTTCAGTGTTCTCTCAAGGTATGCCCCTGAGGATGTCAGCACTGATGCTGCCAAAAGGGAGCGCTTCATGGAAGGCCTTAACCAGACTCTGCAGTACTCGCTTGTTGTGTGCGACTGCCCGACCTTTCCTGATCTGGTGAACAAGGCACTCATGCTTGAGGACAAGCGGCGTGCCTTGGATGACACTCATAGCGCAAGATGATCGGCAAGGGTAGCTCCGGCAACGAAGCCTCGCCGTGGCAGCCAGCTCGGTCAAGCCAACCTATCGGCAACCAAGAGCTCCTGCACCCGCACCAACTATCCACCTCAGCGGATGCCAACCCGTGCCAGCTTACAACAACCCCAACAACAATGCTGGCAAGGGCGTCGTCCCCAACCAAGTCACTTGTTTCGGATGTGGACAGCCAGGGCATTACTCCAAGAATTGCCCCAACAAGAAGCCCGACGCCCCGCGCCCCAATGCGCAGAACCCAGGCCAAGGCCGTGGAATGCCACCAAGGAACCAAGCTCCCCGCAACCTGCCCAACAATGGCAAGGGACGCGTGAATCATGTCATCGGAAGAAGCCCAGAAGACCGGACGTCGTCTTTGGGTAATGTTCTTGTCAATTCAGCACCCGCAACTGTTTTGTTTGATTCTGGAGCCACGCATTCATTTGTCACCCATAAGTTTGCATTAAAAAGTGGCATGACCCCTACACTCCTATATAACCCTATGGTGGTACAAACCCCCGGAGCAGAGATGAGAGCCAAGACAGGATGTAAAGGAGTCGGGATTACCATCAACGGAGTAGATTTCCTAGCAGACCTTATCATCCTAAAATCACAAGGCTTGGATGTGATCTTGGGAATGAATTGGCTCAGCAAGCACCAAGGCTTGATAGATTGCGCCAACCGGTCTGTCACTGTGACCAATGACCAAGGAGTCGAAGTTAAGTTCGCCTCAACCCTCCTCTGCTCAAGCCAACCAAGTCAATTGTCCGAAGTTGGATTGGAGCAAGTGCCGATAGTATCACGAATACCCGATGTCTTTCCCGATGAGTTACCAGAATGCCTCTGGACCGAGACATTGAGTTCATCATCGAGCTCATACCGGAGCGGGACCCATCTATAAGAAGCCTTATAGAATGGGATCGAGGAGTTAGCGAAATTGAAGAAGCAGCTAGAAGAGCAGTTGAGGAAGGATTTATCCGCCTAGTGCCTCCCTTGGGGATCACCTGCTCATTTGTGGCAAAGAAGGACGGTACCATCCGCCTATGCATTGACTACCGCTCCCTCAATGAAGTTACAATCAAGAACAAGTACCCACTTCCCAAGATCGAAGATCTGTTTGATCAACTCAATGGGGCCAAGGTGTTCTCCAAGATCGACCTCAGATCTGGGTACTACCAACTGAAGATCAGACCCCAAGATATTCCAAAGACGGCATTCGTAACCAGATATGGCCTATATGAATGCACGGTCATGTCCTTTGGATTGACTAATGCCCCAGCTTACTTCATGTATCTCATGAATAAGGTCTTCATGGAATATTTGGACAAGTTTGTCGTTGTCTTCATTGATGACATCCTTGTCTTCTCGAAGTCGGAAGAAGAACACGAGCAACACTTGAGGATGGTCCTAGACAAGCTTCGAGAGCACCAAGCTGTATGCCAAGTTCAGCAAGTGTGAATTCGGCTGCGTGAAGTTGGATTCTGGGTCATGTTCTAATCGAAGAGGGATTGTCGATCGACCTGCTAAGATTGAAGCCGTGGTGAATGGCAATCCCGAGCAATGTGAAGGAAGTCGAAGCTTCCTCGGACTCGCAGGATATTACCGCAAGTTCGTTGAAGGATTCTCGAGCATTGCCCGACCCATGACTCAGCTCTTGAAGAAGGACAAGAAGTTCGTGGGCCCGAAGTGCGAAGAGAGCTTCGAGAGTGAAGAAGAGGCTAACCATCGCCCAGCTCTGCCACACCAGATATACACAAGGAGTTTGTGATATATTGTGATCGTCAAAAATCGGATGGGAGGTGTTACGATGCAAGAAGGCGAGTCGTAGCCTACCTTTCAAGGCAATCTGCGACCTCACGAAGAGAACTATGCTACTCACGACCTTGAGCTAGCAGCGATGGTTCATGCTCAAGACTTGGCGACATTACCTCTTGGGTAAGCGGTGTGAAATATACACGGACCACAAAAGTCTGAAGTATATTTTCACTCAAAGGAATTGAACATGAGGCGAGAAGATGGCTGGAGTTGATAAAGGATTATGACCTCGGTGTTCAATACCACCTGGAAAGGCTAATGTGGTAGCAGATCGTTGAGCAGAAGGCTTGCTCCTTGAATGCTATGCTAAAGCACAAGCTACCCGCCTTGTATGAAGAACTTCGAAAGCTTGGGTTGGGCTGGTTGCACCAGATTCTTGGCCAACCTCGAAGTTAAGCCTACCTTGATGGATGATATCAAGAAAGCTCAGAAGGGGCATGAGAGCATTGAAGGCATCAAGAGGAAGATCAAGGCAGGCAAAGCCTCAGGATTCTCAGAGGATGGGGAAGGGACTGTGTGGTTTGGGAATCGCATCTGCGTGCCCAACAAGGTTGAGGTCAAGAACCTGATCTTGCAAGAAGCTCATGACAGCCCATACTCCATCCACCCTGGAGGCACCAAGATGTATCAAGACCTGAAGGAAAGATTTTGGTGGCACGGGATGAAAAGGGAGATTGCCACCTATGTTGCAAAGTGCGACGTATGCCAGAGAGTCAAAGCTGAGCATCAGCGACCTGCTGGATTACTCCAACCACTCAAGGTTCCCGAGTGGAAGTGGGACAAAGTCGGGATGGACTTCATCACCGGTTTACCCAGGTCAAACAAGGGACATGACTCCATCTGGGTCATCGTTGACCATTTGACCAAGGTGGCCCACTTCATTCCTGTCAAGACAACCTACAAAGGGAACCAGTTAGCCAGTCTCTACCTCAACCGAATCGTGAGCCTTCATGGTGTTCCCAAGGAGATTGTGTCAGATCGAGGAACCCAGTTCACCTCAAGGTTTTGGAAGAAATTCCAGGAGGCCATGGGGACCAAGCTGTCCTTCAGCACTGCTTTCCACCCACAGACCGGAGGTCAGACCGAGCGAGTGAATCAAATACTCGAAGACATGCTCCGAGCATGTGTCTTAGCTTATGGAGCTAAGTGGGAAGACTGCCTCCCTTTCGCCGAGTTCTCTTACAACAACAGTTACCAGGCAAGCCTTCAGATGGCACCATTTGAAGTGTTATACGGGCGGAAGTGCCGTACACCTCTCAATTGGTCAGAGACCGGTGAAAGACTTGTTTTCGGGCCGGATATCCTCCGTGAAGCCGAAGAGCAAGTCCAGCTTGTCAGAGAGCGTCTGAAGTCTGCCAAGTCAAGACAGAAGAGCTACGCTGACTCACGCCGTAGAGACATAAACTTCCGAGTTGGAGACCATGTCTATCTCCGGTCACCCTCTCAAAGGAGCCCAGCGTTTCCATGTCAAAGGAAAGCTCGCTCCAAGATACATTGGCCCTTCCGGATCATGGAGCGACGAGGAGAAGTGGCTTACCGTTGGAACTTCCACGAACTTTCGATGTGCACAACGTGTTCCACGTGTCACAACTCCGAAGTGTCTCCAAGTTCCGCACAAGCCCGATCTTTACAAGGACGTCAATCACCAAGCCATTGACCTTCAGCCTGATTTGACTTATCGTGAGAGGCCCATCTGCATTCTGGATGAGGCTGAGCGACGCACTCGAAGCCGAACCATCAAGTACTTCAAGGTCCAATGGAGCAACCACTCTGAAGCAGAAGCAACTTGGGAGCGTGAAGACTACCTTAGATCCGAATTCCCGTATCTCTTTAAAGCCTAGTTTAGGAATCTCGGGGACGAGATTCTTGTAAGGGGGGTAGGTCTGTCACACCCTGCATTTTGTAACATTTCATTTTCATTAATAAAGCATGAAAATTTGGACCAACAAAAACTTTTTGCTTTATTTGGCTTTTATTTGGTGTTGGTTTTCCCTATGTGGTTTTCAAGTGCTCTTAATAGTCAACCACTCCACCTCTATATTTCATCTCCTTACCCCAAGCTCGACCAATGACCATGCCATGTGTATAGTGCAATATAGAATTTTCTTACAAAAATAATTTGGCCGTAAAGTATTTTCAAAATTTAGTTTTCCAAAACCCTGAATTGAGGTTTGCACTTTGCAAGTACTTGATTAAGGGCAGTAAAAATCTTTCCAAAAATATGTTTGATTCCTATTAGATATAGCATACCCGAAACCACAAAAATATAATTTTAAAAGTTGTTTTACTATTTTATTTAAAAGCTTTTTCTTAAGGCCGAAATGGTCTTTAATAGGAAAAATTATTTTATTGTTTTAAAAATATTTGACAAAATTTGGGGAAACTCATAGGACATATATTGTCCATATATAAGAGTTTCAACACATGGTCATGTTCAAAATATTGGTCAAATCCCTCTAAAACCCTTCCTGGATATTTCAAGCTTTTGAAATATTTACAAAGGAAATATTCTTCCAAAATTCCAGGAAAAATTCTATCATGTCACATATGACATATTAGATGATCTTGCCAAGTCTCATGACTTGGAGAACAAGATAACATCATCAAAACCCCTCAAAACTATTTCTGTCCATTCTGAAGTTTGATCAACTTTACATTACCAAGTATGTCCAAATGTGCTCAAACTTGGTGGACATGCTTCATTGGTCTAATGATGCATCTGGACCAAATGGCACAGGTTGGGGAAGAGGAAATCTTGGTCAAAGTGCCTCAAAACCCTCCCTGACCAGAAACAAATTTGAACAACTTTGTTCTACCAACTTTCTTCCATTGACCCCAACTTTTGTGAGCATGTTCACATGACCAAATGAGGCCACTACTCAAAGTGGTTCATCAAGGAGAAGTGTCATGCTCAACTAGATCTTCACAAACCCATTTCTGCTCATTTCTAGGGTTCACAAAGTTGCATTGGCAACTTTGCCCAAATAACCTCCTAATTGGTGGATGGCTATATTTATATGAGTCATTTCACCTTGTGGATCCTCATGGCAATTGGAGTCCATTTGCTTGCTCAAAACTCTATCAAACACCTTCTGGCATTTTGCAAAAATCACTGTTTTGACCCCTTTCACTATTCTTGGAGAGCTCCAAATTTTACCACAGCCCCTCCTAGTCTTCTCCTATCTCCAGTAACTCTTCCCTGGCCTCAGCTCAATGATTGAGGGGTGAAAAACCCCCATTTACCCTTCTGGACAGCTGCATTTCTCTCTCTCTCAACCTCCCTCCTCACTCCAGTGGATCCCCAGGGCATCCAATGCCTCTAAACCCTTCTTTACTACCCCCAAGCGCTACCAGACACCAAAGGCGCGCCCACATTGCCAAAAAGAATGCCATGCCGCCATTTGCACGCTCAGGCCTTCTGATGCGCTCCCTCTGTAGCCGCCCTCTGCCCAACGGCTCCGGCCACCTCGGGCCATCCCCTCGCGCCAGCCGAGGCGCCTCGACGTCCGCGACACGCCACGGCACTGTCCCCCTCCTCTCTCCTCCTCCCCGCGCCTCCGCGCAAGCGAACAAGGGCCGCCCGAGCGCGCCAGTGAGCGTGCTCACACGCGCGGCGCCTCTGGCCCCCTGCTCTCTCTCTATCTTCATCCCCTGGGAGTAGTCGACCCCCACGAGCCCCCTAGACACGGTGCAGCGCCCTCCCGAGGCCCGTGGCGACGAGCACGAGCCCGCCGGCGCACGAGCCCACGGTGGACCGCCGTTCTCCTATAAAAGGGCCTCCCGAACCCTTCCACCTCACCCCGCGCTCTCTGCACCACCAACACTTCCCCGCACCCCAGTTCTTCTCCAGAGCGCCTGAGCTCGAGATCGAGCTCGAGCTCCGCCGCGTCGGCTTCGCCGGGATTCGCGAGGTATAAGCCTCCCCGCTCCTCCTTGCCTCGATCTGGAATCATCAGATCTCCTGGCGTTTCCCTCCGTTTCCCTCTCTGTTGCAGCAGGAAACGACCGAGCCACCGCCTCCAGCTCCTCCGCCAACCTCGTCGCCGGCGAACCAGGCACCCCCGCCGGCCAAGTCCACCTCCCACCGACGTGCGGCGACCCCCTGAAGCCATCCCCTCACTCGCCGGAGCTCGCCGTCGCTTGCATCGTGCGCCGGTGGCTGCGCTGCCTCTCTGTCGCGGTCGGAGATGACAGCGGGCCCCGCCTCATCCTCACCTCCTCTCGCCCCTCTCTCTCCATCGGCAGCTGGGCCCCGCCCGTCAGGTTTAAAACTGGCAAGGCTGCTGCTCGCTCGCTGGCCTCTTTTCCCCGGGCCTGCTGCCTGTGGCTGTTCAGCCCAGTGGCACAAAGGTTCTTTTCACTTTTTTCTTTTCATCAATATTCCAAATATTTCACAGGACACAATATTTGTCCAAATGGATTAATTCCAATTTCTAAATTCCTAGAATATTGCAACCTATTTAATGGTGCAACTTCCATTCAAATCCAACCAACTTTTCTTCACTGAAAATATTTAAATGTGGTTTTTAGCATTTAAATAAGCCTTTGAAAATCCATATCTCCTGTTCCACCACTCCAAATCCAAAAACTAGCAAGTTTCCCCATCTTAGATTTCCATCTAATATTTTACAAAAAGAGTTGACATTTTTTTGAGCACTTTGATTTTTCTGGTTTATTATTGCCTTATTTTCCCGTATTTATTTTGCGACGATAGATTGCGTTGCTGACGAAGGAGTTGGACCAGAAGACTTTGAAGACCCCGAAGACCTTGTTGAGCCAGGCAAGCAGCCCTTTGACCATGTCTAAGAAACCCTTTTTATGCATGTCATATAGCACTTACTATTGTTGCATCGGAATCATGAAGGATGGGTAACCACTTTGGTGGGTTGCCTCCGGTACTTTTCTCGTTGACACTTGCATTGTGCATGACCCTACCTCCTTATGAGGGTCATGACGATGGGAGTAGATAGGATGCTAAGTAGTGCTACGCAAAAGGGACGGGGGTATGCATGGTGATGGAGACAAAATATTTTCAAAGTCTTTTCGAAAACCCCGTCGGGTGCCACTTATGCCCGAGGGAGATGATGGAATGGGTGACCACTTGATGACGAAGTGGTGTGCCAAGCAAAGGGTGTGTTGTTTTCAAAACGGATTGGTCGGAGTTGCGACCGTTATTCCAACCTTACATGCGCGACCACTCTACCCTTATATGGGAAAGGGCATTATTGAGTACCTAGTCCGATACTAGCTTGGAGCCCGCATTACTAGTGACGGGGGAGAGTTGGTGCTCTCTCTCGGGACGGGGTCGTGCCAGGTAGGGCGGCCATGTCTGTCTTTACAGCACCGGACACACCGTTGGTACCCCGTGCTTGTGGTATGTGATGAATATGGGAGCGAGTCTCCACAACTTTATGATGAGAAACGTTTGGCATGGGGGTTACTACCAATCGAGTGGACTCCATGTTAGTATCGTCTAGGGAAAGGTAGTGATCGGGTGCTTACCCCGGGTACTTGAGGTACCGCGGGTCGTGGATGACACGAAAGTTCCCCGGATCTAGTGGGTAAAGTGTGCAACCTCTGCAGAGTGTAAAACTATTCGAATAGCCGTGTCCACGGTCAAGGACAGTTGGGTAACCGCTCTTGGGCTACGTCCACATGTTTTCAAACCCGTGTGTGTGAGATGATGATGTTGTCTTGGATCAAGTCAAAGGACTTGACACGATTGAGATGGGTTGGTGCCCACTCCGTTTATGATAAATGGGTTGGTGCCCATTCTATTTATGTTGATATCCGTGACCTGTTCTCATGGTTACTTGAATTCTCTTGATGCATGCTTTATAGGATGTTGAACATGTCATTGCACTCAAAACTAGCTTTATGCAAAACTTTACCTATGTCATGCATTACTGTACCTTGAACCAAATCATGGGTTGCTTGAGAGTACATTCAAAGTACTCATTGGCTTGCCACGGTTATTTAATTGACCGGGCATGGAAGAACCGGAGTTCGAAGAAGAGTTCTTTGGAGACGATCATGCGAACTAGGACGTTTCCCAGTCAGAATGCCTGTAGGGTTAAGGCAGATGGCATGGGTTCTACTTATCGACGAAGATTTCCGCTGCTTTGTTTTATTTGATGTTCAGCCCTTAAGGCTTTATCGATGTAAGACTTGACCATAATGGTCATAATTTGTGTAAGACGGTATGCATGGATGTAAGACTCTTGTTATTCAGCTTCTGTGTTCAGTGAGCATTGATCTCTGGGATCACTGTACACGTGCATTCGGTGATCATGACTTGCGAGTCGGGGTCCCCACAGACCCGGGGGCCAGGTTTCACTAGAGGCTTCTCTCAAGATAGCATAAGTATTACGGTGGGTGAACAAATTACTGTCGAGCAATTGATAGAAAAGTGCATAGTTATGAGATTATCTAGGCATGATCATGTATATAGGCATCACGTCCATAACAATTAGACCGACTCCTGCCTGCATCTACTACTATTACTCCACACATCGACCGACTCCTGCCTGCATCTAGAGTATTAAGTTCATAAGAACAGAGTAATGCATTAAGCAAGATGACATGATGTAGAGGGATAAACACATGCAATATGATATAAACCCCATCTTGTTATCCTCGATGGCAACAATACAATACGTGTCTTGCAACCCTTTCTATCACTGGGTAAGAACACCGCAAGATTGAACCCAAAGCTAAGCAGTTCTTCCATGGCAAGAAAGACAAATCTAGTAGGCCAAACCAAACTGATAATTCGAAGAGACTTGCAAATATAACTCAATCATACATAAAAGAATTCAGAGAAGATTCAAATATTATTCATAGATAAACTTGATCATAAACCCACAATTCATCGGATCTCGACAAACACACCGCAAAAAGAGATTACATCGAAATATCTCCATAAGAGAGGGGGAGAACATTGTATTGAGATCCACAAAGAGAGAAGAAGCCATCTAGCTAATAACTATGGACCCGTAGGTCTGTGGTAAACTACTCACAACTCATCGGAGGGGCAAGGATGTTGATGTAGAGGCCCTCCGTGGTTGCTTCCCCCTCCGGCAGAGTGTCGGCAAGGGCTCCAAGATGGGATCTCGCGGATACAGAAGGTTACAGCGGTGGAAATTGTGTTTCGTGGTGCTCCTGGATGTTTTCGGGGTACGTAGGTATATATAGGAGGAAAAAGTACATCGGTGGCCGCCCGAGGGGCCCACAAGAGAGGGGGGCGCGCCCTACAGGGGGCGCGTCCTCCTATCTCATGGGGTCCTCGGAGGCTTCTTAACTTGCACTCCAAGCTCTCCGGATCAGATTTGTTCCAAAAATAACGCTCCCGAAGGCTTCATTCCTTTTGGACTCCATTGGATATTCCTTTTCTTCGAAATACTAAAATAGGCAAAAAACAGCAATATGGGCTGGGCCTCCGGTTAGTAGGTTAGTCCCAAAAATGATATAAATGTGTAAAATAAAGCCCATAAACATCCAAAAGGGGTAATATAATATCATGGAACAATCAAAAATTATAGATATGTTGGAGACGTATCAGTATGCTATTATTTTCTCATCAAATCCTACAAAAATTGTCTTAGCAAATCTATCCTTTCATTTATTTCCCTTTTAGAAGATGAACTTAAATCATGGAAAGGACTTTGATTGGTAATTTTAACATTCATAAACCCATAGTCGGGATCATCACCGTATGTATCATCATATAAAATGCGTAGTTCATTTCTAACGGAGTCCTTCATCATTTTATTCAACCAATCCCTATTGAATCCTACATAAATTCCTCTAGTAATCCAATCAAACTCCTCAAAATCCTCAAGGTACAAAGATTGAGAGATTTCAGGATAAGGAACTCTCTTCCTAAGATTTTCATTGTAAGATTGATAATCTCTAGCTTCCAAACTACACATGGTTTCTTTATCATAGAGAATATATATAATCGGAGGGTGTTCAACATCCTTTTTATAGAAAGCAAAAATATCCCTAGCTTCTTGTATTATAAAATCAAATTCACGCATAAGGATAATGGTGACAATCTTTTTAGCTATTGGGTGATTAATATTGGGGAGTTCACAAAACACCTTTTGCAAAGCAGGATGAATATGCACAAATTTTCTTTCTAATTTTTCAACACGCATAACAATGGCATCTGCATAGTAGTTGGTCTCAAGAAGAATAGACTTTTTATTGATAGGCATGGATCCTGTGTAGTCAAAGAATTCTTGGATAACACTTTTTCCAATAATATTACCGCCCCCCACACGGAAGATTTTTGTTTTGTAATTAGGAGGAGTTCCAGTTTCATGATTCAAAGCATAAGATTCGAGTGTTTCCTAAAGATTTTCGATGATAACCTCCCTAGTTTCAGACATAGTGGCAACAAACCAATCTAACAAAAGAGCACACAAGAAGCAAACGAAAATAGACGAACGGAAGAGGGGCAAAGAAAAGGCAAAGGTTTGAAAAAATCGTTTTTGAAGTGGGAGAGAGGAAAACGAGAGGCGAATGGCGAATAATGAAATGCAAGAGAGAAGAGTTTATGATGGGTACTTGGTATGGCTTGACTTGATGTAGATCTCCCCGGCAATGGCGCCAGAAATCGGCAAGTTGACGGGAGACAAATCTTGACTTGACTTGGTGTAAATCTCCCTGGCAACGGCGCCAGAAATCCTTCTTGCTACCTCTTGAGCTTGCGTTGGTTTTCCCTTGAAGAGGAAAGGGTGATGCAGCAAAGTAGCGTAAGTATTTCCCTCAGTTTGAGAACCAAGGTATCAATCCAGGAGGAGACCACACAAAAGTCACGGAATACCTGAACAAACAATCAACAACTTGCACCCGACGCGATAAAGGGGTTGTCAATCCCTTCACGGTTACTTGCAAAAGTGAGATCTGATAGAGATAGATAAACTGTAAAGTAAATATTTTTGGTATTTTTGGTTTATAGATCAGAAAGTAAAAGATTGCAAAATAGTAGATTGGAAACTGTTGGGAAACGTAGTAATTTCAAAATTTTCCTACGTACACACAAGATCATGGTGATGGCATAGCAACGAGAGGGGAGAGTGTTGTCCATGTACCCTCGTAGACCGTAAGCGGAAGCGTTATGACAACGTGGTTGATGTAGTCGTACGTCTTCACGATCCGACCGATCCAAGTACCGAACGTACGGCACCTCCGAGTTCAGCACATGTTCAGCTCGATGACGATCCCCAGACTCCGATCCAGCAAAGTGTTGGGGATGAGTTCCGTCAGCACGACGGCATGGTGACGATGATGATGATGCTCTACCGGCGCAGGGCTTCGCCTAAACTCCGCGATGATATGACCGAGGTGGAATATGGGGGAGGGGGCACCGCACACGGCTAAGGAACGATCCGTAGATCAACTTGTGTGTTCTAGGGTGCCCCCTGCCCCCGTATATAAAGGAGCCAAGGGGGAGGGGGCGGCCGGCCAAGGAGGGCGCGCCAAGGGGGAGTCCTACTCCCACCGGGAGTAGGAATCCCTTCTTTCCTAGTTGGAGTAAGAAAAGGGGGAAGGAGGAGGAAGAGGGGAAGGAAGGGGGGGCGCCGCCCCCTCTCCTTGTCCTATTCAGAATAGGGAGGAGAGGGGGTGCAGCCCACCTCTTGTCTCCTCTCCTATTCTCCCTTAGGGCCCATGAAGGCCTAATAACCCCCGGGAGGGTTCCGGTAACCCCCCGGTACTCCGGTAAAATGCCGATTTCACCCGGAACACTTCCGATGTCCAAACATAGGCTTCCATTATATCAATCTTTATGTCTCGACCATTTCGAGACTCCTCGTCATGTCCGTGATCACATCCGGGACTCCGAACAAACTTCGGTACATCAAAATTTATAAACTCATAATGAAACTATCATCGTAACGTTAAGCGTGCGGACCCTACGGGTTCGAGAACTATGTAGACATGACCTAGAACTATTCTCGGTCAATAACCAATAGCGGAACCTGGATGCCCATATTGTCTCCTACATATTCTACGAAGATCTTTATCGGTCAAACCGCATAACAACATACGTTGTTCCCTTTGTCATCGGTATGTTACTTGCCGAGATTCGATTGTCGGTATCCAATTCCTAGTTCAATCTCATTATCGGCAAGTCTCTTTACTCGTTACGTAATGCATCATTCCATAACTAACTCATTAGCTACATTGCTTGCAAGGCTTGTAGTGATGTGGATTACCGAGAGGGCCCAAAGATACCTCTCCGACAATCGGAGTGACAAAACCTAATCTCGAAATACGCCAACCCAACATGTACCTTCGGAGACACCTGTAGTACTCCTTTATAATCACCCAGTTACGTTGTGACGTTTGGTAGCACCAAAGTGTTCCTCCGTAAACGGAGTTGCATAATCTCATAGTTACAGGAACACGTATAAGTCATGAAGAAAGCAATATCAATATACTAAACGATCAAGTGCTAGGCTAACGGAATGGGTCATGTCAATCACATCATTCTCCTAATGATGTGATCCCATTAATCAAATTACAACACATGTCTATGGTTAGGAAACATAACCATCTTCGATTAATGAGCTAGTCAAGTAGAGGCATACTAGTGACGTTATGTTTGTCTATGTATTCACACATGTATCATGTTTCCGGTTAATACAATTCTAGCATGAATAATAAACATTTATCATGATATGAGGAAATAAATAATAACTTTATTATTGCCTCTAGGGCATATTTCCTTCAGAAACTAGTATGATGTAAAAGAGATTCAATATAATGGAAAAGAGAGCCGCGGGCTATAGGTTTCACTAGTGGCTTCTCTTAAGGTAGCAAATATTACGGTCGGTGAACAAATTACTGCCGAGCAATTGATAGAAAACGCAAAGCTATGACAATATCTTAGGCAATGATCATGAATATAGGCATCACGTCCGTGTCAACTAGACTGAAACAATTTTGCATCTACTACTATTACTCCACACATCGACCGACTCCTGCCTGCATCTAGAGTATTAAGTTCATAAAGAACAGAGTAACACATTAAGTAAGATAACATGATGTAGAGGAATTAACTCAAGCAATATGATGAAACCACCATATTTTTATCCTCGATGGCAACAATACAATACGTGCTTTGCTGCCCCTACTATCACTGGGAAAGGACACCGCGAGATTGAACCTAAAGCTAAGCACTTCTCCCATTGCAAGAAAGATCAATCTACTAGGCCAAACTAAACCGATAATTCGAAGAGACTTGCAAAGATATCAAATCATGCATATAATAATTCAGAGAAGAACCAAATAATATTCATAGATAATCTGATCATAAATCCACAATTCATCGGATCTCGGCAAACACACTGCAAAATATTATTACATCGAATAGATCTCCAAGAACATCGACGAGAACATGGTATTGAGAATCAAAGAGAGAGAAGAAGTCATCTAGCTACTAGCTATGGACACGTAGGTCTGTGGTAAACTACTCACGCATCATCGGAGAGGCAATGGTGTTGATGTAGAAGCCCTCCATGATCGAATCCCCCTCCGGCAGGACGCCGGAAAAGGCCCCTAGATAGGATCGCATGGGTATAGAAGGTTGCGACGGTGGAAAAGTGGTTTCGTGGCTCCCCTGGATGTTTCTAGGGTATAAGAGTATATATATAGGTGAAAGAGCTAGATCAGGAGACCTAGGAGGGGCTCACGAGGTTGGGGAATGCGCCCTACCCCCTTGGGCGTGCCCTCCTGCCTCGAGGCTGCCTGATACGTCCATTTTGCATCATGCTTTTTATATCGATATTTATTGCATTATGGGCTGTTATTACACATTATGTCACAATACTTATGGCTATTCTCTCTTATTTTACAAGGTTTATCATGAAGAGGGAGAATGCCGGTAGCTGGGATTCTGGCTGGAAAAGGAGCAAATATTGGAAACCTATTCTGCACAGCTCCAAAAGTCCTGAAACTCCACGAATGTCATTTTTGGAACTAATAAGAATTATTGAGTGAAAGAAGTACCAGAGGGGGCCCACACCCTGGCCACGAGGGTGGGGGGCACGCCCACCCCTACTAGGCGCGCCCCCTGCCTCGTGGGCCCCCTGGTGGCCCTCCGGTGCCCATCTTTTGGTACATGAAGTCTGGTACCCTGGAAAAAATCATAAGCAAGCTTACGGGACGAAGCTCCGCTGCCACGAGGCGGAACCTTGGCGAAACCAATCTAGGGCTCCGGCGGAGCTGTTCTACCGGGGAAACTTCCCACCGGGAAGGGGGAAATCATCACCATCGTCATCACCAACGATCCTCTCATCAAGAGGGGGTCAATATCTATCACCATCTTCACCAGCACCATCTCCTCTCAAACCCTAGTTCATCTCTTGTATCCAATCTTGTATCAAAACCACAAATTGGTACCTGTGGGTTGCTAGTAGTGTTGATTACTCCTTTTAGTTGATGCTAATTGGTTTATTTGGTGGAAGATCATATGTTCAGATCCTTAATGCATATTAATACTCCTCTGATCATGAACATGAATATGCTTTGTGAGTAGTTACGTTTGTTCCTGAGGACATGGGTGAAGTCTTGCTATTAGTAGTCATGTGAATCTGATATTCGTTCGATATTTGGATGAGATGTATGTTGTCTCTCCTCTAGTGGTGTTATGTGAACGTCGACTAGATGACACTTCACCATTATTTGGGCCTAGAGGAAGGCATTGGGAAGTAATAAGTAGATGATGGGTTGCTAGAGTGACAGAAGCATAAACCCTAGTTTATAAGTTGCTTCATAAGGGGCTGATTTGGATCCATATGTTTCATGCTATGGTTAGGTTACCTTAATACTTCTTTTGTAGTTGCGGATGCTTGCAATAGGGGTTAATCATAAGTGGGATGCTTGTCCAAGAAAGGGCAGTACCCAAGCACACCCACATATCAAATTATCAAAGTAACGAACGCGAATCATATGAGCATGATGAAAACTAGCTTGACGATAATGCCCATGTGTCCTCGGGAGCGCTTTTCTCATTATAAGAAATTGTCCAGGTTTGTCCTTTGCTACAAAAAGGATTGGGCCACCTTTCTGCACCTTATTTACTTTCATTTCTTGTTACCCGTTACAAATTATCCTACCACAAAACTATCTGTTACCTACAATTTCAGTGCTTGCCCCTGTTCAAGAATTCATCCGATTAACCAGTTAACTTGCCGATTAATCCCTACTCATAGGGTCACCGAGTAGCCGATAAACTCAAAAATCGTCCGATTAGTTGATTAAATGGCCGATTAACTTGCCGATTAGCCGATTAATCCCCTACTCACCAGCCAACCGAGCAGCTACCAGTTAACGATTTCCTCAAATACCTTACTGAAAACCGCTTGTCATTTCCTTCTGCTCCTTGTTGGGTTCAACACTCTTACTTATCGAAAGGACTACGATAGATCCCTATACTTGTGGGTCATCAAGACTCTTTTCTGGCGCCATTGCCGGGGAGTGAAGCGCCTTTGGTGAGTGGAACTTGGTAAGGAAACATTTATATAGTGTGCTGTAATTTACTATCACTTGTTACTATGGAAACTAATCCTTTGAGGGGCTTGTTCGGGGCATCTTCGCCCCAACCAGTAGAGCAAAGAGTTGCTCCTCAACCTACTGAACCTACTGAAATTGTTTACTTTGAGATTCCTTCGGGTATGATAGAGAAACTGCTAGCTAATCCTTTTGCGGGAGATGGAACATTGCATCTCGATTTACACCTTATCTATGTGGATGAAGTTTGTGGATTATTTAAGCTTGCAGGTATACCCGATGATGTTGTTAAGAGGAAGGTCTTCCCTTTATCTTTGAAGGGAGATGCATTGACATGGTATATGCTATGTGATGATACGAGATCTTGGAACTATAAGCGATTGAAATTGGAATTTCACGAGAAGTTCTATCCTATGCATCTTGTTCATCGTGATCGTAATTATATATATAATTTTTGGCCTCGCAAAGGAGAAAGCGTCGCTCAAGCTTGGGAGAGGCTTAAGTCAATGTTATATTCATGCCCCAATCATGAGCTCTCAAGAGAAATGATTATTCAAAATTTGTATGCTCGGCTCTCTCTCAGCGATTGCACCATGCTCGATACTTCCTGTGTTGGTTCTTATATGCTGAAGATTATTGAATTCAAATGGGACTTATTGGAAAGAATTAAACGCAACTCTGAAGATTGGGGTTCCGACGATGGTAAGGAGTCAGGTATGACACCTAAGTTTGATTGTGTTAAATCTTTTATGTATACCGATGCTTTTCGTGGATTTAGCGCTAAATATGGACTTGACTCTGAGATAGTAGCTTCTTTCTGTGAATCTTTTGCTACTCACGTTGATCTCCCTATGGAGAAGTGGTTTAAATATAATCCTCCCACTGAAGTAAAAGTAGTTGCACCTGTTATAGTTGAAGAAAAGATTATTACTTATAATGATCCTATTGTTCCTACTACTTATGTTATGAAACCACCTTTCCCTGTTAGGATAAAGGATCATGCTAAAGCTTCAACTATGGTTCGTAAGAGTAATACTAGCACATATACACCTCCTGAGAAAATTAAAGTTGAACCTAGTATTGCTATGGTTAAAGATCTCTTGGCTGATAATATAGATGGGCATGTTATTTACTTCTGTGAGGAAGCTGCTAATATTGCTAAACCCGATGCTAAGATACATAGACCTGTTGTAGGCATGCCTGTTATTTATGTTAAAATAGGAGATCATTGTTACCATGGCTTATGTGATATGGGTGCTAGTGCTAGTGCAATACCTATTTCCTTATATGAAGAAATTATGCATGATATTGCACCTGCTGAGTTAGAAGATATTGATGTTACAATTAAGCTTGCCAATAGAGATACTATTTCAGCATTTGGGATTGTTAGAGAGGTTGAAGTCTTGTGTGGGAAAGTTAAATATCCTGCTGATTTTCTTGTTCTTGGTTCCCCACAAGATAGCTTTTGTCCCATTACATTTGGTAGACCCTTCTTGAATACTTTTAATGCTAAGATTGATTGTGAAAAGGATGTTGTTACGATAGGCTTGGGGGATATGAAACATGAGTTTAATTTTGCCAAATTCCGTAGACAACCCCACGATGAAGAATTTCCTAGTAAGGATGAAATTATTGGTCTTGCTTCTATTGCCGTGCCTTCTACTGATCCGTTAGAACAATATTTGCTAGACCATGAAAATGATATGTTTATGAATGAAAGAAGGGAGATAGATGAAGTATTATTTCAACAGGGTCCTATTCTGAAACATAACTTGCCTATTGAAATCCTAGGGGATCCCCCTCCACCCAAGGGTGATCCCGTGTTTGAGCTTAAACCATTACCTGATAATCTTAAATATGCTTATCTTGATGAAAAGAAGATATACCCTGTTATTATTAGTGCTAACCTTTCAGAGCAAGATGAGGATAGATTATTGAAAACTCTGAAGAAGCACCGTGCAGCTACTGGATATACTCTTGATGATCTTAAGGGCATTAGTCCCACTCTATGCCAACATAAAATTAAATTGGACGAAGGCTCCAAACCAGTTAGAGATCATCAACGATGGTTAAATCCTAAGATGAAATAAGTGGTAAGAAAGGAGATACTAAAGCTCCTTGAGGCAAGTATAATTTATCCCGTTGCTGATAGTGATAGGGTAAGTCCTGTCCATTGTGTCCCTAAGAAGGGAGGTATTACTGTCGTTCCTAATGATAAAGATGAATTGACCCCGCAAAGAATTATTACAGGTTATAGGATGGTAATTGATTTCCGTAAATTAAATAAAGCTACTAAGAAAGATCATTACCCTTTACCTTTTATTGATCAAATGCTAGAAAGACTATCCAAACATACACATTTCTGCTTTCTAGATGGTTATTCTGGTTTCTCTCAAATACCTGTGTCAGCGGACGATCAATCAAAAACTACTTTTACTTGCCCTTTCGGTACTTTTGCTTATAGACGTATGCCTTTTGGTTTATGTAATGCACCTGCTACATTTCAAAGATGCATGATGGCTATATTCTCTGACTTTTGTTAAAAGATTTGTGAGGTATTCATGGATCATTTCTCTGTTTATGGATCCTCTTTTGATGATTGCTTGAGCAACGTTGATCAAGTTTTGCACAGATGTGAAGACACTAGTCTCGTCTTGAATTGGGAAAAGTGCCACTTTATGGTTAATGAAGGCATTGTCTTGGGGCATAAAATATCTGAAAGAGGTATTGAAGTTGATAAAGCTAAAGTTGATGCTATTGAAAAGATCTCGTGTCCCAAGGACATTAAAGGTATACGAAGTTTCCCTGGTCATGCCAGTTTTTATAGGAGGTTCATTAAGGACTTTTCCAAAATCTCCAGGCCTCTGACTAATGTATTGCAAAAAGATATTCCTTTTGTTTTCAATGATGATTGTGTAGAAGCATTTGAAATACTTAAGAAAGCTTTGATCTCTGCACCTATTGTTCAGCCACCTGATTGGAATTTACCCTTTGAAATTATGTGTGATGCTAGTGATTATGCTCTAGGTGCTGTTCTAGGGCAAAGAGTTGATAAGAAATTAAATGTTATGCAATATGCTAGTAAAACTCTTGACACTGCCCAGAGAAATTATGCTACTACTGAAAAAGAATTCCTAGCAGTTGTATTTGCTTGTGATAAGTTCAGACCTTATATTGTTGATTCTAAAGTAACTATTCACACTAATCATGCTGCTATTAAATATCTTATGGAAAAGAAAGATGATAAACCTAGACTTATTAGATGGGTTCTTCTGCTCCAAGAATTTGATTTGCATTTTATTGATAGAAAGGGAGCCGAGAACCCCGTTGCAGACAATTTGTCTAGGTTAGAGAATGTTCTTGATGACCCACTACCTATTGATGATAGCTTTCCTGATGAACAATTAGCGGTCATTAATGCTTCTCGTACTACTCCATGGTATGCTGATTATGCTAATTACATTGTTGCTAAATTTATACCACCTAGTTTCACATACCAACAAAAGAAAAAGTTCTTTTATGATTTAAGACATTACTTCTGGGATGACCCACACCTTTATAAAGAAGGAGTAGATGGTGTTATTAGACATTTTGTACCTGAGCATGAACAGGAACAGATCCTACGCAAGTGTCACTTCGAACCATATGGAGGACACCACGCTGGAGATAGAACTGCACATAAGGTATTGGAATCCGGTTTTTATTGGCCTACTCTCTTCAAAGATGCCCGTAAGTTTGTCTTGTCTTGTGATGAATGTCAAAGAATTGGTAATATTAGTAGACATCAAGAAATGCCTACGAGAATGCCAAGCTCTTTAAAGAAAAAGTTAAAAATGGCATGCCAAAAGGATACAAAAGCGTGAGCTTAATGTAGGTGATTATGTGTTGCTATTCAACTCTCGTTTAAGATTTTTTGCAGGAAAACTTCTCTCTAAATGGGAAGGTCCTTACGTTATCGAGGAGGTCTATTGTTCCGGTGCCATAAAAATCAACAACTTCGAAGACACAAATCCGAAGGTGGTGAACGGTCAAAGAATCAAACATTATATCTTAGGTAATCCTATAAATGTTGAAACTAACGTTTTTGAAACCGTAACCCCGGAGGAATACATAAGAGACACTTTCCAGAATGTTTCAGACTCCAAAAAGGAATAGGTATGTGGTACGGTAAGTAAACCGACTCCAAAACAGTTCTTATAGCAATTTTTCTCCGTTTTGGAATATTTAAGAATTTAGGAAAATAAGAAGTAGTCCAGAAAGGCCACGAGGCCTCCACGAGGGTGGAGGGCGCGCCTACCCTTACTGGGCGTGCCCCCTGCCTCGTGGGCACCTCGTGTGCCCTACAGACTCTGTTTTCTTGCACGTTACTTCTTTTGGTTGGTAAAAATTCATTATATAATCTCCTGAAGGTTTTGACCACTGTATCACGCAAAAATCTTCTATTTTCGTTTCAAGCTGTTTTTTTCTGACAGATCTAGAGCACCATGACGTCTCCAAGCTCTCCCAAGGACAAGTTTTTCGAGAGGGTTATCAACCCCTATCTCGCGGAGGTGCTGCAACACCCTCAAACCACTGCGATGCGTGAGGGGGTGCTGCACATCTACAATGTGGAGGGACCAAGGCGTATCGGAAGCGTGGAGACAAAGCTCGAAGCTATGGAACAACAAGTTTTCAAGTGCCAAGGGATGGTGGAGCGTGGACTCAATGACAACCAGGTGATGATCGTGGAATTCACCAACAACCACAAGCTAGACGCCAAGAACATTGGGGATACCATCTTCAAGCTTCATGAGAAAATCGAGCATCTCCAAGCCCAGATCTATGACCTGCAAAACCAAAACTGTGAGTATGAATATAGATTCAAGAGGATGAGTTTGGCTGCAGATTCGAGGATCCCGAAGACTCGATCATCCTTCTATGATGGTGAGCATATGCCTGGGAAGACAGACGACAAGCCTACATCATTAACAACTCCTTCTTCACCACCTCCGAGGACATAATCACATGGGTATGGGCACTCCCCTTGGCAACTGCCAAGCTTGGGGGAGTTGCTCCGGTATCTTATCACCATCACACTCCTATCTTTACCGTTTTTCTTAGTTCGATCCTTTTAGTAATATCTTGATCAAGTAGAATAAAATTTTGGTATGAATTAGTTTTGAGTTTTGCTTTGTGATCTCTCTATGTAATCGAGTCCGTGAGCTATATATAATAAAGATTAGTGTTGAGTCAAGGGCTTTGCTATCTTGCTATGATCTTGGGAAAATAGAACGAATAAAAAGAAATAAAAGAGTTCATATTGATCTTATGGATAGTAATGACTTCACACATAAAGAGTATGAGGCTTAAAAGTTGTTGGGAGTTGGCAAACATAGTTTTGATCATCATTGCAATTAATAGGAAGTAATAAGGAAAGAGAGGTTTTCACATATAAATATACTATCTTGGACATATTTTATGATTGTGAGCACTCATTAAAGCATGACATGCTAAAGAGTTGATGTTGGATAAGGAAGACAACATAATGGGTTATGTTTTCTCACATCTTAGTTAAAGTATATTGTCATGGATCGTCCAACATGTTGACCTTGCCTTTCCCCCTCATGCTAGCCAAATTCCTTGCACCAAGTAGAGATACTACTTGTGCTTCCAAATATCCTTAAACCCAGTTTTGCCATGAGAGTCCACCATACCTACCTATGCATTGAGTAAGATCCTTCAAGTAAGTTGTCATGTTGCAACCAATAAAAATTGTTCTCTAAATATGTATGACTTATTAGTGCGAAGAAAATAAGCTTTATATGATCGTGTGATATGGAAGTAATAAAAGCGACGGACTGCATAATAAAGGTTCATATCACAAGTGGCAATATAAAGTGACGTTCTTTTGTATTAAGATTTTGTGCATCCAACCCTAAAAGCACATGACAACCTCTGCTTCCCTCTGCGAAGTGCCTATCTTTTACTTTATGTCTTTTACATTATGCAAGAGTCAAGGTGATCCTCACCTTTCCCTTTTTCATTTTATCCTTTGGCAAGCACCTCGTGTTGGAAAGATCCTGATATATATATCCAGTTGGATGTAAGTTAGCACGAACTATTATTGTTGACATCACCCAAAGGTGAATACATTGGGAGGTAACACTATAAGCCCCTATCTTTCTCTGTGTCCGATTAAAACTCCAGAACCATAAGTATTGCTTGAGTGTTAGCAATTGTAGAAGACTATGTGATAGTTGAGTATGTGGACTTGCTGAAAAGCTCTATTCTTGATTCTTTCCGATGTTATGATAAATTGCAATTGCTTGAGTGACTAGGATCATAGTTTGTTAGTTCTCAATGAAGTTTCTGAACCATACTCGACATTGTGAATAGATTGTTACTTGAGCATAAGAAATCATATGACAAAATATTTATGTTGCTGTTATAAGAATGATCATGATGCCCTCATGTCTGTATTTTATTTTTATCGACACCTCTATCTCTAAACATGTGGACATATTTTTTGATATCAGTTTCCGCTTGAGGACAAGCAAGGTCTAAGCTTGGGGGAGTTGATACGTCCATTTTGCATCATGCTTTTATATCAATATTTATTGCATTATGGGCTGTTATTACACGTTATGTCACAATACTTATGGCTATTCTCTCTTATTTTACAAGGTTTATCATGAAGAGGGATAATGCCGGCAGCTGGGATTCTGGCTGGAAAAGGAGCAAATATTGGAATCCTATTCTGCACAGCTCCAAAAGTCCTGAAACTCCACAAAAGTCATTTTTGGAATTCATAATAATTATTGAGCGAAAGAAGTACGGAGGGGCCCACACCACAGCACGAGGGGGGGGCGCGCCACACCTCTGGCGCGCGCCTGCCTCGTGGGCCCCCTGGTGGCCCTCTGGTGCCCATCTTCTGCTATATGAAGTCTCGGACCCTGGAAAAAAAAATCATAAGCAAGCTTACGGGACGAAACTCCGCCGCCACAAGGCAGAACCTTGCGGAACCAATCTAGGGCTTTGGCGAAGCTGTTCTGCCGGGGAAACTTCCCTCTGGGAGGGGGAAATCATCACCATCATCATCACCAAAGATCCTCTCATCGAGAGGGGGTCAATCTCCATCAACATCTTCACCAGCACCATCTCCTCTCAAACCCTAGTTCATCTCTTGTATCCAATCTTGTATCAAAACCACAAATTGGTACCTGTGGGTTGCTAGTAGTGTTGATTACTCCTTGTAGTTGATGCTAATTGGTTTATTTGGTGGAAGATCATATGTTTAGATCCTTAATGCATATTAATACTCCTCTGATCATGAACATGAATATGCTTTGTGAGTAGTTACGTTTGTTCCTGAGGACATGGGTGAAGTCTTGCTATTAGTAGTCATGTGAATTTGGTATTCGTTTGATATTTTGATGAGATGTATGTTGTCTCTCCTCTAGTGGTGTTATGTGAACGTCGACTACATGACACTTCACCATTATTTGGGCCTAGAGGAAGGCATTGAGAAGTAATAAGTAGATGATGGGTTGCTAGAGTGACAGAAGCTTAAACCCTAGTTTATAAGTTGCTTTGTAAGGGGCTGATTTGGATCCATATGTTTCATGCTATGGTTAGTGAGGGAGTGCTGGACTAGGGGGTGTCCGGACCGAACTATCATCATTGGCCGGACTCCAAGACTATGAAGATACAAGATTGAAGACTTCGTCCCGTGTCCGGATGGGACTTTCCTTGACGTGGAAGGCAAGCTTGGCGATACGGATATGTGGATCTCCTACCATTGTAACTGACTCTGTGTAACCCTAGCCCTCTCCGGTGTCTATATAAACCGGAGGGTTTTAGTCCGTAGGGCGAACAACAATCATACCATAGGCTAGCTTCTAGGGTTTAGCCTCCTTGATCTCGTGGTAGATCTACTCTTGTACTACCCATATCATCAATATTAATCAAGAAGGAGTAGGGTTTTACCTCCACCGAGAGGGCCCGAACCTGGGTGAAAACATCGTGTCCCTTGTCTCCTGTTACCATCCGCCTAGACGCACAGTTTGGGACCCCCTACCCGAGATCCACCGGTTTTGACACCGACATTGGTGCTTTCATTGAGAGTTCGTCTGTGTCGTCACCTATAGGCCCGATGGCTCCTTCGATCGTCAACAACGACGTGGTCCAGGGTGAGACTTTTCTCCCCGGACAGATCTTCATATTCGGTGGCTTTGCACTACGGGCCAATTCGCTTGGCCATCTGGACCAGATCGAAAGCTACGCCCCTGGCCATCAGGTCAGATTTGGAAGTTTGAACTATACGGCCGATATCCACGGAGACTTGATCTTCGACGGATTCGAGCCACAGCCGAGCGTGCCGCACTGTCACGATGGGCATGATTTAGCTCTGCTGCCGGACAGTGCCCTAGAGGCTGCACCAGAGTCCGCTCCGACCCTTAGCTCGGAGCCGACTGCTCCGATCGAGGATGTGTGGCTGGACACCGCCTCGGGGGCTGCTACCTCTACGGCGATAGAGCCGAATACCAACCCTGTCCCTTGTGAAGCTCGTGACTCCAAGGTGACGGACTCCCCACCGGACCCCAAACCTTCTGCGCTCCTGCCAATCGAATCTGATTGGGCGCCGATCATGGAGTTCACCGCTGCGGACATCTTTCAGCACTCGCCTTTTTTCGACATCCTGAATTCGCTAAAGTATCTCTCTTTATCAGGAGAGCCCTGGCCGGATTACAGTCAGGACGGTTGGGATGCGGACGACGAAGAAATTCAAAGCCCACCCACCACCCACTTTGTAGCCACTGTCGACGACTTAACCGACATGCTAGACTTCGACTCCGAAGACATCGACAGTATGGACGAAGATGCCGGAGACGACCAAGAACCAGCACCTACGGTGCACTGGAAAGCCACCTCGTCATCTGACATATACATGGTGAACATCCCAAAGGATGGGAATGGTGATGGAACAGCGGAGGATGACCCCTCCAAGAAACAGCCTAAGCGCCGGCGTCGTGGCGCCGCTCTAATCCCGCCACAAAGAAAATGGAGATTCCGGCCCGAGACAATAAAACCCCGGACAGTGCTGAAGACAACCCCCTCCAGCAAGATTCAGCACAGGAGGATGGAGAAGCCAGCCCTCGTGAGAGAGCGGCAGACAAAGAGGTAGAGGACGATAATTACATGCCTCCCTCCGGAGACGAGGCAAGCCTCGACGATGACGAATTTGTCGTGCCTAAGGATCCCGTCAAACAAGAGCGTTTCAAACGCAGGCTTATGGCCACAGCAAGCAGCCTCAAGAAAAAGCAGCAACAACTTAGAGCTGATCAAGATTTGCTAGCTGACAGATGGACTGAAGTCCTTGCGGCCGAAGAGTACGAACTCGAAACACCCCTCCAAATGCTACCCCAAACGCAAGCTGCTGCCCTGATTAGAGGAGGAAGCATATAAAACCTACATCACCAGTGCACAATACGGCCGACCGGCCACCTCGTGGCCGCGACAGAGAGGCCTCTAGGCCCTCCACTAAAGCCGCACCCCGGCATCGCTCGAAAAGTACAAAGCCATGGGGGAATGTGCCGGACTTGCGAGACATATTGGAGGATAAGGCAAGACAAACAAGATTGATCTACGGATCGCGTGGGCGCCCCACAATACGCGATGACAACCGCCACGCCGGATATAGCAATTCCGGCCGGGTCGAACACAGTAGACAAAGCTCGCTTGAGCTGCGTCGTGATATAGCCCAATACAGAGGCGCCGCACACCCACTATGCTTCACAGATGAAGTAATGAATCATCAAATCCCCGAAGGGTTCAAACCCGTCAACATTGAATCCTACGATGGCACAACAGATCCCGCGGTTTGGATCGAAGACTATCTCCTTCATATCCACATGGCCCGCGGTGATGGTCTTCACGCCATCAAATACCTCCCACTCAAGCTTAAAGGACCAGCTCGGCATTGGCTCAACAGCTTGCCAGCAGAATCAATTGGGTGTTGGGAGGACCTGGAAGCCGCATTCCTTGATAACTACCAGGGCACATATGTGCGACCACCAGACGCTGATGACCTAAGCCACATAATTCAGCAGCCAGACGAATCAGCCAGACAATTCTGGACACGGTTCTTAACCAAGAAAAATCAAATCGTCGACTGTCCGGATGCAGAGGCCCTTGCAGCCTTCAAACACAACATCCGCGATGAATGGCTTTCCCGCACCTAGGACAGGAGAAGCTGAAATCAATGGCAGCCCTGACATCGCTCATGACCCGCTTCTGTGCGGGAGAAGACAGCTGGCTAGCCCGCAGTAACAACCTAACCAAAAACTCTGGTAGTTCGGATACCAAAGATAGCAAAGGCAGGTCGCGTCGCAATAAGCACAAGCGCCACGTTAACGGCGATAATACTGAAGATACGATAGTCAACGCCAGATTCAGAGGCTCTAAACTTGGTCAGCGAAAAAAGCCATTCAAAAGAACTACTCCGGGCCCGTCCAACTTGGACGGGATACTCGACCGCTCGTGCCAGATACACGACACCCCCGAAAAGCCAGCCTATCACACCAACAGAGATTGTTGGGTGTTCAAGCAGGCAGGCAAGTTAATCGCCGAGGGCAACGACAAGGGGCTGCATAGCGATGACGAGGAGGAGACACGCCCGCCGAACAATAAAGGACAGAAGGGTTTTCCCCCACAAGTGCGGACGGTAAACATGATATACGCAACCCACATACCCAAAAGGAGCGCGTCGCGCGCGAGGACGATACGCGATGGAGCCAGTCGCCCCAAAGTTCAATCCATGGTCCTCCTGCCCGATCACTTTTGATCGAAGGGACCACCCCACCAGTATCCACCATGGCGGATTAGTCGCATTGGTTTTAGACCCAATCGTCGATGGATTTCACCTCACTAGAGTCCTGATGGATGGCGGCAGCAGCCTGAACCTGCTTTATCAGGATACAGTGCGCAAGATGGGCATAGACCCCTCAAGGATTAAACCCACAAAGACGACCTTTAAAGGCGCCATACCAGTGTAGAGGCCAATTGTGCAGTGCTCGCCACACTCGAAGTGGTCTTCGGATCCCCGGATAACTTCCGAAGCGAGGAGTTAATCTTCGACATAGTCCCGTTCCACAGCGGCTATCACGCACTGCTCGGACGAACTGCATTTGCAAAGTTCATTGCGGTGCCACACTACGCATACCTCAAGATCAAGATGCCAGGCCTGGAGGAGTCATCACGGTCAACGGAAACACCGAACGCTCTCTCCAAACTGAGGAGCATACAGCGGCTCTCGCGGCGGAAGTGCAGAGTAGCCTCTTAAGGCAATTCTCAAGTCCGGCTGTTAAGCGACCGGACACCGTCAAGCGCGCCCGGAGTAATCTACAACAAGACCACCTAGCACGTTCCGAGCACGCGTAGCAATGCGGCCCCAACCCCAGCCCTCGCGAAATCGCGAGACCAGTACCACGCGTACATCACTATGCTCTAGAGGTACCATGGGCATAGGGGGAGGGGCACGACCATGGCATGCCCAGAGTGCGGATCAACCACACCAGGGGCTCCCAAATTTGTCACTTTTTTTCTTCTCATTCTCAGGACTCCGTTTTTCAGAAGCCCTGTCCGGCAGTAGATCTGCCGAACTCACGATGCAATAGCCAGGGAAGCAGAAAAGCTACGACGAGTATCCAGGTGGTCTCCATCATGAGCATTATACCTGTTTTACATACCATTCCGCAGCCTACCCCTGGAGGGGGACATGTTAAATAGTCCCACCCCTCGCTTATCGCACTATTTGTATCATTCTGCCTTCATTGCAGTATTTTTTTGAATAAACAATGCATCGCTTTTTGCCTATCATCGCATTCCTATCTATATATGTTCACTTATGACATGTTGCACCCGTACACCTTGGTACGGCCAAATACACCAGGGGCTTAAGTTCCCCAAAGTATGGTGTGATAAGTCCGAACACTTTCACAATCTAGGCACCCGAACTTATAGCATTACATGCATCGGCTCAATCATGTCTTGGGTCAATAGTTGGGTTTGCCCGGCTCCCATGTTTTGGTACCTTACGCCCGTTATATCGGCTAAGGTAGCTGGGAGAACCATCGCGATTGTGCCCAGCTTGAGCTGGGTCGAGCACCTCAGTGGAGAAAGCTAAAACTGACCGTCATGATAAGGCAAGAGCTGGTCGCTGTTCGAGAGGTCTTTTCGTGTCCCTAAAGACTTATGCCGCTTAGAGCAAGGAGCCGGCTCCGTCCGGCCCCAGGCGTGGATAGCGCCCCGAATTCGGCCTTCCGAACACTAGGGGCTTCGCCGAAATTTAAAATTATAGAATTCTATGGCTAAGTGAGAGTGTTCAAGCATTATAAGTCCGGTTGCCTCGTTCGTTGTGTTGAGCGCCTCCCTAGAAGGACCCAAAAATGGGAACAAGAGCGCTCAAGTTTATCCCGAACACCCCAGCACTCGTGGCGTGGGGGCTGAAGGCAACGACTTGCCATCTCTCAGGTTTGATAAACGGCCGCGCAGAAGGTAATATTTTAAATTAACAACCGTTTCTTAGTGCATACAAACAAAGTTTTCGGCGCACAGGATAACAAAATACGAGTCTACTCAAAAATTACATCTTTGGAGCATTCACCCGCAATAATGCGGGCACCCTTCAGGACACCCTTATAATACATCTCGGGCGTGCGATACTCCTTGCCCGGCGGTGGCGCGTCCGTCACAAGCTTCTCGGCGTCCATCTTGCCCCAGTGCACCTTAGCACGGGCAAGGGCCCGACGGGCACCTTCATTGCAAAGCGGAGTGCTTGATGACGCCAACCCATGGACAAAGGCCCACCAGCCGCCGCACTGCATCAAGTAGCTCCTGTGCATGGCTTCTTTGGGCAACAAATTAACTATGAGGCCCTTCATGGCCTGTTCGCCACCTTGTGGAGCTCGACCAGCTGCTTCACTGGTCGCCCGGCATCGGATGTCCGCCTCGGCATACCGAGACCGAACACCTTTTCCGTCGAGCTCCCCTCCTCGGCTCTGTAGAACGCGGCAGCATCGGACACGCTACGGGGCAGATATGCGAACGCTCCTAGAGAGCTCCGAATTCGGGTAAGTAACAGGTAATTCACTTTTGCATGCTTGCTTTGCATGAAGAATGCCTTACCCGCCGCTATCTTCTTTACTGCCTCGATCTCCTGGAGGGCCTTTTGGGCTTCGGCCTTAGCGGCTTTGGCACTCTCAAGAGCCGACGTGAGCTCGGACTCTCGAGTCTTCGAGTCACGCTCCAAACTCTCGTGTTTTTCCATGAGAGCCTGGAGCTCTTGCCGCACCTCCGCCACCCGCACCTCCTGCTTCTCTCGCTCGGCGCGTTCCGCGGCCGCATTGCGTTCGGCCGTGGACACCGCCTCCTTCAGGGTCGCCACCTCGTTCGTCGCCCCTGGAATACTCATGTTATTCCCGTCATTCTTTGGCAACCAAATCCTTTTCTATAAGGTACAACTTTAATAAGGTGTTACTTACCTTCCTGGTCCTCGAGCTGCTTCTTGGCACGGCTGAGCTCGCTCTCGGACCGCCCGAGGCTCTCCTTCAAGGCATTAACCTCCGAAGTCAGTGCGGCTGAGGTCAGCAGCGCAACCTGCATTCCCATATTGACATATTTGTGTTAGACTCCTGCGTATATCTTTTTAGATCCTCAGTTCGGCTTTTCTTTCCAAACACCGAACTGAGCATCGAAAACTACCGCCTATGCGGTACTATTTTTACATATCTTGAAACCCTTACCTCAAAGCCTGTTAGAAGGCTGGTACAGGCTTCGGTCAGCCCGCTCTTGGCGGGCTGAACTTTCTAAATCACCGCACTCATAACAGTGCGGTGTTCCTCTTTGATGGAAGCGCCGTTGAGCGCCTCCAGCAAATTATCCAGCGCCTCCGGTCGGACGGAGGTCACCGGCGTCGCAGTCTCGCCCTTCTTATGAAGGGGCCACCCGCCGGACTCCGGAACCATTGAAGATTCCGGTGCAGAGTCCGGTCCAAAGTCCGGGAGGTTGCCCCGCGGCACCTCCGGGGCCTCCTCCTCCTGGCCGGTCCCCTTCTGGGACCCCACCTCGGCGTCGTCTGCGTCACGAGGGGAGGAGGCTGTCGGAAGTGAAGCGCTATTCACATCCAACGAACCCAGGGACCCGCTCGACGAAGCGGGGCGATCATCCTTGGGCGGGCTATATGGTGGTGTTCGGCATTAGAAGACACTATGCGGCGAAAGGAAAATCATAAGTTATTCTGGGATCTGGACACTCACGATCTCGCCTGGGGCTTGGCCCTCGAGGGCCACTCCTCCTCGCCGTCGTCGGGTTGGTGGAACAATCCGGAGGAAGGGTCCTTCCCTTCTTGGACCCTTCGGCCTCCCCCGTCGGGGAAGCCTTCCTCTTCTTCTCTCCCCCCGCTAGGGGAGAGGCCTCTTTCTTCTCCTCCTCGTCTTCGTGGGAGGAGTCCGCCTCGGAGTCGTCGGACGATGAGTCCGATAACACCTGGCGCCGGGAACTCCTCCGGGTTCCCGTGGCCTTCTTCTTGGTTTCTTCTCCGCACCACGTAGGCGCCGGACCAGCAGCCCTGTCAAACGGGCATCCGCTGGGTCTTCTGGAAGGGGAGCCGGACAGTTAACCTGTCCGGATGTCTTCTGCCAGGCCTGTTAAAGGTATTGGGAGTTTAGATCCCACATAGAGTCAAACCATGGAAAGCAAGTGTCCCGTAAAGGATAATATAGCTTACCTTGCCAGCCTGACGCTGCGAGCTGAATCCGCGATCTTCGGTAGCGGATGTGGGAGCCTGGGAGCCCTTGAACAACACCCTCCAGGCCTCTTCATATGTAGTGTCGAAGAGCCTGCTCAAGGTCTGGTGCTTTGACGGATCGAACTCCCACAAGTTGAAATCCCGTTGTTGGCACGGGAGAATCCGGCAGATGAGCATGACCTAGACTACGTTGACAAGCTTAAGCTTCTTGTTCACCAGGGTTTGGAGACAGGATTGGAGTCCGGTCAGCTCCTCCGAGTCGCCCCACAACAGGCCCTTCTCTTTCCAGGAGGTGAGCCGTGTGGGGATGCCAGATCTGAATTCGGGGGCCGCTGCCCATTCAGGGTCACGCGGCTCGGTGATGTAGAACCACCCCGATTACCACCCTTTGATGGTTTCCACGAAGGCGCCCTCGAGCCAGGTGACGTTGGGCATCTTGCCCACCATGGCGCCTCCGCATTCCGCTTGACGGCCGCCCACTACCTTCGGCTTGACATTGAAGGTCTTTAGCCATAAGCCGAAGTGGGGCTGGATGCAGAGGAAGGCCTCGCACATGACGATAAACACCAAGATGTTGAGGATAAAATTCGGGGCCAGATCATGGAAATCCAGGCCATAGTAAAACATGAGCCCCCGGACAAATGGGTGGAGTGGGAAGCCCAGTCCGCGGAGGAAATGGGGAAGGAACACCACCCTCTCATGGGGCCTGGGGGTGGGGATGAGCTGCCCCTCGTCGGGGAGCCGGTGCGCGATATCGCTGGACAAGTATCCGGCCTTGCGCAGCTTTTTGATGTGCCCCTCCATGACGGAGGAGGCTATCCACTTGCCTCCCGCTCCAGACATGGTTGGAGAAGGTTGAGGTGAGATGTGCGGACTTGGGCGCTGGAGCTCGAGTGCGCGGAGATGGATAAGCAAAGGAGGAAGAAGGCGTAGGTGAAAAGGTGGATTCTTATCCCCTTATATATGAGCGGACGAAGCTATGCGTCCCCACCGGCCCGGTAAAACTCGCTTATCTCCCAAGCGCCGCAATCAATGGCGTGGTTGGGTTACCCATGCCCGTATTGATGAGAATCCCGGAATAAGGGGACACGATCTCTGCTTTGACAAGAGGTGCCAAGGAAACCGCCGCTAAACGCACCGAGGTGGAACAATAAAACGATTCAATAAAGGCTTGGCGTCTTTGTGACGTCATGCCACGAGATACGCCGCCAGACCGGACTTGTGTAAATATTATTCTCTACGGTGGTATGTGGAATTTATTTTGCGAGCCGACACTATCCCGGTGTTCACAATCTTCTATGAATTATTCGAGGAGGAACCCGCCTTGCAATGCCGAAGACAATATGCACGGCGGACTCGTCGTCATTGAAGCCTGGTTCGAGGGCTACCGAGGAGTCTCGACTAGGGGTGTCCGGATAGCCGAACTATCATCATTGGCCGAACTCCAAGACTATGAAGATACAAGATTGAAGACTTCATCCCGTGTCCGGATGGGACTTTCCATGGCGTGGAAGGCAAGCTTGGCGATACGGATATGTGGATCTCCTACCATTGTAACCGACTCTGTGTGACCCTAGCCCTCTCCGGTGTCTATATAAACTGGAGGGTTTTAGTCCGTAGGACGAACAACAATCATACCATAGGCTAGCTTCTAGGGTTTAGCCTCCTTGATCTCGTGGTAGATCTACTCTTGTACTGCCCATATCATCAATATTTGTCAAGCAGGAGTAGAGTTTTACCTCCACCGAGAGGGCCCGAACCTGGGTAAAAACATCGTGTCCCTTGTCTCCTGTTACCATCCGCCTAGACGCACAGTTCGGGACCCCTACCCGAGATCCGCCGGTTTTGACACCGACAGTTAGGTTTACCTTAATACTTCTTTTGTAGTTGCGGATGCTTGTAATAGGGGTTAATCATAAGTGGGATGCTTGTCCAAGAAAGGGCAGTACCCAAGCACCAGTCCACCCACATATCAAATTATCAAAGTAACGAACACGAATCATATGAGCGTGATGAAAACTAGCTTGGCGATAATTCCCATGTGTCCTCGGGAGCGCTTTTCTCATTATAAGAAATTTTCTAGGCTTGTCCTTTTCTACAAAAAGGATTGGGCCACCTTGCTGCACCTTATTTACTTTCATTGCTTGTTACCCATTACAAATTATCCTATCACAAAACTATCTGTTACCTACAATTTCAGTGCTTGCAGAGAATACCTTACTGAAAACCGCTTGTCATTTCCTTCTGCTCCTCGTTGGGTTCAACACTCTTACTTATTGAAAGGACTATGATAGATCCCCGATACTTGTGGGTCATCGTTGCCTCTTTGCGTCTCCGACTTCATCTCCAAGTCTTCTGGTTTCCTTCTGGTCCAAGAAAGATCATCGCGAAAGTTTCATTCCGTTTGGACTCCGTTTGGTATTCATTTTCTACAAAACTCTAAAATAGGCAAAAAAATAGAAACTGGCACTGGGCTCTCGGTTAATAGGTTTGTCCCAAAAATAATATAAAATAGCATATAAATGCCTATTGAACATCCAAAATAGATAATATAATAGCATGGAATAATCAAAAATTATAGATACGTTGGATACGTATCATGTTCCCACTGCTTACATTGAAAAACCACCTTTCCCTGTTAGGATGAAGGAACATGCTAAAGTTTCAACCGCGGTCAACAAAAGTTATATTAGAACACCTTAACCAGCTGAACAAATCAAAGTTGAACCTAGTGTTGCTATGGTTAAAGATCTCTTGGTAGATAATATTGATGGGCATGTTATTTACTTTTGTGCTAAAGCTGCTAGAATTGCCAAGCCCAATGAAAAAGCTAAACATATACTAGTTGTTGGCATGCCTGTTGTCTCAGTTAAGACAGGAGATCACTGTTATCATGGTTTATGTGATATATGTGCTAGCGTGAGTGCTATTCCTTTTTCCTTATATGAAGATATTATGAATGATATAGCACCCACTGAAATAGAAGACATAGATGTTACTATTAAACTTGCCAATAGAGATACTATATCGCCAATTGGGATTGTTAGAGATGTTGAAGTCGTGTGTGGGAAAATAAAATATCCTACTGGTTTTCTTGTTCTTGGCTCCCCACAAGATGACTTTTGTCCCATTATCATTGGTAGACCTTTCTTGAACACCGTTAATGCTAAAATAGATTGTGAGAAACAAACTGTCGGTGTTAGCTTTGGTGATGAATCTTATGAATTTAATTTTTCCAAGTTTAGTATAAAACCTCATAAGAAAGATTTGCCTAGTAAGTATGAAATTATTGGTCTTGCTTCTATTGCTGTACCTCCTACTGATCCTTTAGAACAATATTTGCTAGACCATGAAAATGATTTGCATATGCATGAAATAAAGGAAATAGATAGAATCTTGTTCGAACAACAACCTCTGCATAAACACAATCTACCTATTGAAACTCAAGGAGGTCCCCCCCCCACCCAAAGGTGATCCTGTGTTTGAATTAAAACAATTGCCAGACACTTTGAAATATGCTTATCTTGATGAGAAAAAGATATATCCTGTTATTATTATTGCTAACCTTTCAGAACATGAAGAAGAAAGATTATTGAAAGTTCTAAGGAAGCACCGAGCTGCTATTGGATATACTCTTGATGATCTTAAGGGCATTAGTCCCACTCTATGTCAGCACAAGATTAATATGGAACCTGATGCTAAACCCGTTGTTGATCACCAACGTCGGTTAAATCCGAAAATGAAAGAAGTGGTTAGAACTCTGGAAGCAGGTGTAATCTATCCTATAGCTGATAGTAGATGGGTAAGTCATGTTCATTGTGTCCCTAAGAAGGGAGGTATAACTGTTGTTCCTAATGATAAGAATGAACTCATTCCACAAAGAATTGTCACAGGCTATTAATGGTAATTGATTTTAGAAAATTAAATAAAGCAATGAGAAAAGATCATTAACCTTTGCCTTTTGTTGATCAAATGTTAGAAAGATTATCTAAGCACATACATTTTTGCTTCCTTGACGGATATTCGGGTTTTTTCACAAATACCTATTTCTCAACCTGATCAAGAAAAGACCACTTTTACTTTTCCTTTTGGAACTTATGCTTATAGACGTATGCCTTTTGGTGTATGTAATGCACCTGCTACCTTTCAAAGATGTATGACTGCTATATTCTCTGATTTTTGTGAAAAGATTTTTGAGGTTTTCATGGATGAATTTTCTTTTTATGGGAAGTCTTTTGATGATTGTTTGAGCAATCCTGATCGAGTTTTGCAGAGATGTGAACAAACAAATCTTGTCTTGAATTGGGAAAAGTGCCACTCCATGGTTAACGAAGGTATTATTTTGGGACATAAGATTTCTGAAAGAGGCATTGAGGTGGACAAAGCCAAGGTTGATGAAATTGAGAAAATGCCATGTCCTAAAGATATCAAAGGTATTCATAGTTTCCTTGGTCATGCTAGTTTCTATAGGAGATTATCAAAGACTGTTTTAAAATTTATAGGCCTCTTACAAATCTTTCGCAAAAGGATATTCCTTTTGTTTTTGATGATGATTGCTCGGAAGCCTTCGAAACACTCAAGAAAGCCTTAATTTCTGCACCTGTTGTTCAACCACTTGATTGGAACTTGCCTTTTGAGATTATGTGTGATGCTAGTGATTATGTTGTTGGTGCCGTTCTAGGACAAAGAGTTGATAAGAAATTAAATGTTATCCATTATGCTAGTAAAACTCTAGACAGTGCTCAACAAAATTATGCTACTACTGAAAAAGAGTTGTTAGCAGTGGTGTTTGCTTGTGATAAATTTAGATCTTCAATTGTTGATTCCAAAGTAACCATTCCCAATGATCATGCTGCTATAAAATATCTTATGAAAAATAAAGATGCTAAACCTAGACTCATTAGGTGGGTTCTTCTGCTACAAGAATTTGATTTGCACATAACTGATAGAAAAGGAGCAGTGAACCCCATAGCTGATAACTTGTCTAGGCTTGAAAATATTCTTGATGACCCACAACCTATTAATGATAGCTTTCCTGATGAACAGTTAGCTGCAATAAATGTTTCTAATTGTACACCTTGGTATGCTGACTATGCTAATTATATTGTTGCTAAATACATACCACCTAGCTTTACATACCAACAAAAGAAAAAAATTCTTCTATGATTTAGGACATTACTTTTGGGATGACCCACATCTTTATAGAGGAATAGATGGTATTATTAGACGTTGTGTACCTGTGCATGAACAGGAACAAATGCTACGGAAATGTCACTCCGAAGCTTATGGAGGACATCATGCGGGAGACAGAACCGCTCATAAGTTATTGCAATCTAGGTTTTATTAGCCTACTCTCTTCAAGGATGACCGTAAGTTCGTCTTATCTGGTGATGAATGTCAAAGAATAGGTAACATCGGTAAGCGTCAAGAAATGCCTATGCATTATTCACTTGTTGTTGAAACATTTGATGTTTGGGGATTTGATTTCATGGGACCTTTTCCTTCCTCTAATGGGTATACTCATATTTTGGCTGCTGTTGATTATGTTACTAAGTGGGTAGAAGCTATTCCAACTAGTAGTGGTGATCAGAACACCTCTATTAAAATGCTTAAAGAAGTTATTTTCCCAAGGTTTGGAGTCCCTAGATATTTAATGACTAATGGTGGTTCACACTTTATTCATGGTGCTTTCCGTAAAATGCTTGCCAAGTATGATGTTAATCATAGAATTGCACCACCTTATCACCTGAGTCTAGTGGTCAAGTTAAACTTAGCAATAGAGAAATAAAACTAATCTTACAAAAGACTGTCAATAGGTCCAGGAAGAATTGTTCTAAGAAACTAGATGATGCACTTTGGGCTTATAGAATAGCATATAAAAATCCTATGGGTATGTCTCCTTATAAAATGGTTTATGGAAAAGCTTGTCATTTGCCTCTTGAGTTAGAACATAAATCATATTGGGCAATTAAAGAACTCAACTATGATTTCAAACTTGCTGGTGAAAAGAGGTTATTTGATATTATCTGATTAGATGAAGGGAGAACCCAAGCTTAGGAAAATGAAAAGTTATTCAAGGAAAAAGTTAAAAGATGGCATGATAAAAGAATCCAAAAGGGTGAGTTCAAGGTTGGAAAATATCTTCTTTTGTACAACTCTCGTTTCAGATTCTTTGCAGGAAAACTCCTCTCCAAATGGGAAAGACCCTATGTTATCGAGGAGGTTTATCGATCTGGAGCTATCAAAATAAATAATGCCGAAGGCACTAACCCGAAGGTTGTTAATGGGCAATGAATAAAACATTATATCTCAGGTACGCACATTAATGTTGAAACCAATATTATCCAAACTATGACACCAGAAGAACACATGAAAGAAACCTTCCAGAACACTCCAGAATCGTGAAAAAGAGGAGGTATGTGATACGGTAAGTAAACGGACTCCGAAAAATCTGAAAAGATATGTTTTGTCAGTTTTGGAATATTTAAAAAATTAGGAAAATAAGAAACTACCAGGAAGGTGACCCTGGTGGGCACAAGACACCCCAGGTGGGTTGTGCCCACCTTGGGTACCTTTCAGACTCCGTTTTTCTTCCGTTTTCTTGTTTCCCAAGATAAAAAGAATCTTTATATACCCCCCCGAACCTGTTGGCCTCCGTATCGCGGAGAAATCTCCTGTTATCTTTTCTCGCTGTTTTCTATCAGATCTGTTGAGCCAGCCATCATGTCTTCTTCTTCTTCTAATAATATGGAAGTAAATGCTTGGTTGATGAAGATCGAGCTGAAGAGGGAAGAACCCATTGCGGCAGCCAAGGAGGACAAGAGCAAGGAGGCCACTAGAGACCAACTGCCGGTGATCGAGCAAGCCCTGCCTGCCGATGAGGAAGAGGAAGATATCCTTAAACCTTACTTTGCTCATCTTACTCCCAATGAGATTGCAGCGTTCGGGGTCATCGAAACGGTTCATGTGCAAAATAAGTACCTCACTCGTGAAAATATTCTTCATCAAGAGCACATCACCTTCCTCCGGAGTGTCATCCGTAGATTGGAGAATCTCTTGGTCCTTAAGGACAGGGTTGCTACTACTTCATCACCACCACCTCCTTCTTCACCACCAAAAGAAAATTGAGTATCGGGTATGGGCACTCCCCTTGTCTTTCGCCAAGCTTGGGGGAGGTGCCCCGTTATCGTATCATCTCCACTATCTTTTGCCTTTACTTTTGTTAGTTCGATCCATAGTTATCTTTTGCTTTACATGAATAAAAGTTTAGTTCGATCCTTTCTTTTCGAGAGTTTGCTTAGTGATCTATCTTTGTAATCGTGTGCGATATATAAAATAAAGTTTAGTTTGAGTATTGTTTCTTTTACTTCCATCTTTCAATAAAAAGAAAGGAAATAAATGAAAAAGATCATATGCTAACCTTATGGTAAGTGATGACATTACACAAGGAAAAGTATAAGTAGAAAATTTTATTGTAGATTGAAAAACATAGCATTGGCCAATGATGCAACTCATGAAAGAATTAATAAGGGAAGAGAAGATTCACATGCAAATACACTACCCTGGAGTTTTTTTTATTGTGAGCACCCATCAAAATATTATATGCCAAAATTGTTGACGTTGGACAAGGAAGATAACATAATGATTTATGTTTGTTCATATTCACATAGAAGCTATATTGTCATAGATCCTTCAACATGTGGTTTTTGCCCCTATCTTTGCTAGCCAAAAATTCTGCACTAAGTAGAGAAACTACTTGTGCATCCAAAACCCTTAAACCCAAATCTTGTTTTGAGAGTCCACCATACCTACCTGTGGATTGAGTAATGTCCTTCAAGTAAGTTGTCATCGGTGCAATAAGGCAATAAAAATTGTGTCTAAAATTGCTTCTAAAATTGCTTCTAAAATGGCTTCAAGTAAGTTCTCTCATAATATGCAAGGTATACACAAGAGGGGAGAATTCTGCCAGCTAGAAATCTAGACCTGAAAAAGCTACGTCAGGCTACTATTCTGCACAACTCCAAATGAGCTGAAACTTCACGAGGATTTTTTATGGAATAAATAAGAATTTTTGGAGTCAATAAGTACCAGAGGGGGCCCACCAGGTGGGCTATGCATGCTTGAACTACGTCGGTATTTCCCCAAAGAGGAAGGGATGATGCAACACAACGATGGTAGGTATTTCCCTCAGTAATGAGACCAAGGTTATCGAACTAGTAAGAGAACCAAGAAACACAACCTAAACAGCCCCTGCACACAAATAACATATACTCACAACCAACGTGTTAAAGGGCTTGTCAATCCCTTTTGTGTAACGGTGCCTCAAGTTGGCGACAAGACACGATAAAGTTGTGATAGATAGGATAAATAGATCGCAAAATAAATAAAGTGCAGCAAGGTATTTTTGTATTTTTGGTTTAATAGATCTGAGAATAAAAGCAAAGGAAAATATATCACAAAGGAAAATATGATGAAAAGAGACCCGGGGGCTGTAGGTTTCACTAGTGGCTTCTCTCAAGAAAAGTAGCAAACGGTGGGAAAACAATTACTGTTGGGCAATTGATAGAACTTCAAATAATCGTGACGATATCCAGGCAATGATCATTATATAGGCATCACGTCCAAGATTAGTAGACCGACTCCTGCCTGCAGCTACTACTATTACTCCACACATCGACCGCTATCTAGCATGTATCTAGTGTATTAAGTTCATGAAAAAATGGAGTAATGCAATAAGAACGATGACATGATGTAGACAAGATCTATTTATGTAGAAATAGACCCCATCTTGTTATCCTTAATAGCAACGATACGTACATGTCGTTTCCCCTTCTATCACTGGGATCAAGCACCGTAAGATCGAACCCATCACAAAGCACCTCTTCCCATTGCAAGATAAATAGATCAAGTTGGCCAAACAAAACCCAAATATCAGAGAATAAATACGAGGCTATAATCAATCATGTATATAAGAGATCAAAGAAGACTCAAATAACTTTCATTGATAAAAACATAGATTTGATCATAATCTCAAAGTTCATCGGATCCCAACAAACACACCGCAGCAAGACTTACATCATATGGATCTCCAAGAGACCATTGTATTGATAATCAAGAGAGAGACGAAGCCATCTAGCCACTAACTACGGACCCGTAGGTCTACAAAGAACTACTCACGCTTCATCGGAGAGGCACCAATGGACATGATGAACCCCTCCGAGATGGTGTCTTGATTGGATGTGGTGTTTCTGGAACTCGTGGCGGCTGGAATTGATTTTCGTCGACTCCCCTACGGTTTCTAGAATATTGGGGTATTTATAGAGCAAAGAGGTGGTGCGGGAGGCCACCGAGGTGGGCACAACCCACCTGGGCGCGCGTGGAGGCCTGTGGGTTGTGCTCTCCTCGGAGCTCCCCTAAGGTATTTTCTTGGCCCACCGGATGTCTTCTGGTCCAAAAAAATACACAAAATGTTTTTTTTGCATTTGGACCCCCTTTGGTACTGATTTCCTGCGATGTAAAAAACAAGCAGAAAACAGCAACTGGCACTGGCCACTATGTCAATAGGTTAGTACCAAAAAATAATATAAAATGACTATAAAATGATTGTAAAATATCCAAGAATGATAATATAACAACATGGAACAATAAAAAATTATAGATACGTTGGAGACGTATCAGCATCCCCAAGCTTAATTCATGCCCGTCCTTGAGTAGGTAAATGATAAAAGCAGAATTTTTGATGTGGAATGCTGCCTAACATGTTCATCACATAATATTTTCTTTATAGCATGGACATTTGGACTTTTATATGGTTCAAAGCAATAATCTAGTTTTGACATGAAGACTTTAATACTCAAGCATACCAACAAGCAACCATGTCTTTCAAAATATCAACACTAAAGCAAGTTATCCCTAGCCCATTATGCTCAACCAATGATCCATTCATGAAACACACTCGAATATTAGCTATACCCAATGCTCAAATATGATCATAGTGCCCCTTAGTTGGTGCTTTATAAGAGAAGATGAAGACTCAAATTCAAAAAAATTGCATAAATTAAAAGAAAGGTCCTTCGCAGAGGGAAGTAGGGATTTGTAAAGGTGCCAGAGCTCAGAGCGAAAATTCAGAGAAAAAACATTTTGGGAGGCATACTTTTCCCACCAATGAAAACGACTTAGAGCTCCCAACACTTTCCATGCTAGATACATCATAGGCGGTCCCCAAACAGAAAATAAAGTTTATTCCTTTTTCCACCATCACTTTCACTTTCCATGGCTAACCGTATCCACGGGTGCCCTCCATAGCAACACTTTCCAAGGAATTTATTATCTGACAGCATAAAGTAAATTTATTTTTCATTTTGGGACTGGCATCCCTAATACCTTTGTCGTACTCTCGTGCAATGACAAGTGAATAAACACTCATCGTGAGAATAACACATCTAGCATGGAAAATATCGGCCACACCTCACCGCCTCACGAGCGGTACGAGCACACAAAAGAGAAACTTATTTTGAAAATTAGAGATGGCACATGCAAATTTGCTTAGAATGGTATGGAAGTACCGCATATACGTAGGTATAGTGGACTCATATGGCAAAACTGGTTTAAAAGATTTTGGATGCACAAGTAGTGATCATACTTAGTGCAAAATGAAGGCTAGCAAAAAGATTGAGAAGCGACAAACTAAGAAACAAAAAATCTAACACCCAAGCATTAAGCATAAGTAACACCGAATAATGCACCACAAGTAGGATATAATTTTCATTGCATAACTATTGACTTTCATGCTTGCATAGGGAATCACAAACCTTAACATCAATATTTTTACTAAAGCATAATTACTCATTAACATGACTCACATATCATATCGTCATATCTCAAAACCATTACTAAGAACCAAGTTTATTTTTTTCAATGATCTTCATGAAAGTTTTTATTATATCCTCCTTGGATGTTGGTAACCCACAAGTATAGGGGATCGCAACAGTTTTCGAGGGTATAGTATTCAACCCAAATTTATAGATTTGACACAAGGGGAGCCAAAGAATATTTGAAGGTATTAGCAGCTGAGTTGTCAATTCAACCACACCTAGAGATTAATTATCTACAGCAAAGTGATTAGTAGCATAGTAGTATGATAGTTTTGATGATAGTAGCAGCAGTAGCAATGGTAACAGTGATAGCAGTGATTTTGTAGTGGTAACAATAGCAGTAGCAACAGTAGTAACTTAGCAAGAACAATATAAGATAAATTCGTAGGCATTGGATCGGTGACTCGTTGGATGATATTCATCATGTGACAGTTATATAGCTCTAGTTCATAAATTTATGTGGGCATGTATTCCGTAAATAGTCATACATGCTTATGGAAAGAACTTGCATGACATCTTTTGTCATACTCTCCCGTGGCAGTAGGGTCCTATTGGAAACTAAGGGATATTAAGGCCTCCTTTTTTTAGAGAACCGGAACAAAGCATTAACACACGTGAATACATGAACTCCTCAAACTACGATCATCATAGAGAGTGGTCCCGACTATTGTCAATCCGGGGTTGCCAGATCATAACAAGTAGTAGGCGACTATAACTTGCAAGATCGGATCTAGAACATGGATACAAAGGTGATAACATAAACGGTTCAGATCTGAAATCATGGCACCTGGGCCCAAGGTGACAAGCATTAAGCATGGCAAAGTCATAGCAACATCAGTCTTAGAACATAGTGGATATTAGGGATCAGGCCCTAACAAACTAAGTCGATTACATGATGAATCTCATCCAACTCCTCACTGACCAGCGAGCCTACGAAGGAATTACTCACTCCCAGTGGGCAGCATCATGGAATTGGTGATGGAGATGTGTTGGTGATGACGAAGATCGAAGATCCCCCTCTCCGGAGCCCCAAACGGACTCCCGATCTGGCCTCCCAATGAAGAACAGGAGACGGTTGCGGCTCCGTCTCGTGAAACGCGATAATTCTTTCTCCCTGTTTTTTCCTGGAATAATGGGATTTTATAGCATCGGTTTCGGGGTCAGCGGGGCCACCAGGTGGGCAGGCGCGCCCTGGTGGGTTGTGCCCATCCAGGTGCCCCCCTCAGGTACCCCTTGGCTCCAGAAATTCTCTTTATTGATAGAAAAAAATCCTCGCAAAGTTTCCTTCCATTCCGAGAACTTTTATTTTCGCACAAAAACAACACCATGGTAGCTTTGCTGAAAACAGCGTCAGTCCGGGGTTAGTTTCATTCAAATCATGCAAATTAGAGTCCAAAACAAGAGGAGAAACGTTTGGAAAAATAGATACGTTGGAGACGTAGCAACTCCCCCAAGCTTAAACCTTTGCTTGTCCTCAAGCAATTCAGTTGATAAACTGAAAGTGAAAAAGAAAAACTTTTAAGAACTCTTTTGCTCTTGTTTCATAACTAAGATTAAATAGCACCCAGGTTTTCGGCAAAGATTATAACTAACCACGTCGACAATAACTCCTAAAAATTATATTAACTCATATCAATGACAATCAACTAGAGAGCAATATTGAAACATCTCAAATAGCAACACGTTGTCAAAACAGCCATGATATAATATGACAATAGTGGTATCTCGCTAGCCCTTTCTGAGACAGCAAAGCATAAATGCAAAGCACCCCCAAAGTTCAAGCAGCGACTAAACATTGTAATTCATGGTATAGAAGATCCAATCATGATGCACCTAACATTAGCTATACACAATGCATCAGCATGACAACATTGCTCTTAGGTTCTGGCGCTTATTTGAGAAGGTGATGACACAACATAAAAGTAAATAGATAGTCCCTTCACAGAGGGAAGCAGTGATTTGCATAGGTGCCAGAGCTCAAGTTTTTAAAATAGAGGTAAATGATATTTTGAGACATGGACCCTTCTCATTCACTTCACGACTATCAGCTATCAATATCTTCCATGCTAAACACGCTAGTGGCGGTTTGCAAGCGGAAATGTAAAGGTTATGACTCCATTGGGAGTTTTTGTTTGATTATTTGTAAGCTCTTTTCTTTTTGCAGTTTGGGAGTAGGCATCCCTATTACCGCCCTTTTCTCGTGCGATGGTGAGTGAATAAATACTTGACCTGAGAATAACCAGCTTAGCATGGAAGATACCAACTAGCTCCTGTCGTTCCATGAACGATCCAGACACACAAAAAGGATATTTATTTGAAGTTTTTGTGATGCACATGCAAATTTACTTAGGACGGCAGGGTAATACCGCATATAGGTAGGTATGGTGGACTCATCTAGAATAACTTGGGTTTCATGTTTTTGATGTACAAGCAGAGTTCCCACTTAGTACAGGCGAAGGATAGCAAGTAGGTTGAGAAGCGGCCAGCTAGGGAGCAACAACGGTCATGAACATGCATTATGCATAAGTAACATTGGATACTAGCATGAGTAGGATATGAACACCATGAACATAAATATCATAGAGGCTATGTTGGTTTTGATTCAACTACATGCATGAACATGTGCCAAGTCAAGCCACTCGAACATTCAGAGGAGGATACCATATCATCATACTACATCACAATCATTTTAACGCAATGTTGATATCTAAGATAAATCATTATTCAATCCTAGCTACTTATGCATGGCATGAGGAACTATAATCTCTAATTGTCATTGCAAACATGTTTGATCATAATAGGCTGAATCATGGATACTAGGTTAGACATATTTACAAAAACAGAACAAGTCAAGTTCATACCGGTTTTCTCCGCCACGACCAGTTCATCTAATATCATCATTATTGCCTTTCACTTGCACGACCGAATGATTTGAAATAATAATAGTGCAAGAGTGCCGTGGACTAAGCTGGAATCTGCAACCATTTTATTCAAGAGGAGAAGACAAGGTAATATGGGCTCTTTATTAGATCAATAATGCAAATGAGAGCTACTCAACATTTGCATCGTGGTCTTCTCCTCGGTATGACTCGACAAGAAGAAAATAAATTCAGAGAAACACACTGAAATATTTTTGGAGTTTTAGTTTTTTTCCGCAAACAAGCAAATGAAAAGGGAAAAGCAAAAACGAGAAAAACTATTTACACGGGAAAGCTCCCAACAACTAAAAGAAGAACAGGGAAATCTTTTTGAGTTTTCTTTCTAGTGCTACAATAATTTAAACTAGGAAGAAAAGTGAAAAAGAAGCAAGAAACATATTTTTGGATTTTCTCAAAGTTTTTCAGACACACAAGAAGAAAATGAGAAAAATAATTTAAGCATGGATGATACAATGAAAAAGTGTGGACACCGACAACTGGAATGAAATGTGTGAACATGAATGTAATGTCAATGGGAATACGTACTCCCCCAAGCTTAAGCTTTTGGCCTAACTTGGTAATGCGGTCCAATGTTGAAGTGTTGGGGAGCAGGCACCATAGGATCCCACTGCTGAGGCTCCGCCTGTGCCGCCGCCAGGTTGTTACGGTAAGCGACAATGTTCCGAGGCATAATCCTGTATCCGTTCCTAGCAACATAGTGAAACAAAGTAGGTGCAGGCAAGGGAATAATATCACGAGATGTCTCACTAAAAACTAAATTGTAAGGCAAGTCAATATCAGGGTAATCAGCAGCAAGAAACTGGTGGTCCTTCATAGCTGCTTTGTCTAGGTAAACCTTGGTAAAGGGGTGATCATGCTAGTGCATCTGCACATTGAAGTGAGTTGCCAAGCGAGTAGCGTAAATGCCCCCATGTATCTTACCCTTGAATCTATTAAGGTGAAGGCGATGTACCATAATAGCTCCCAAGCTATAAGTGTTGTCACCATAAAGTGCGCGACACAAAACAACAAAGTCTGCGGCACTAAGTGAACCCACCTTCTCTCTCGCTAGCAAGCACTTTGCAATAAATAAAGCAAAATAATGCACGCATGAAACTTCAAGCTAATGGTAGTGGTGCCTGATACTCTTCTCTCATCCCCCACTATCAGAGTACGGTGAAAACCATCAAACTCTGAGGGCCTAGGCTCTACCAACCCCCCATCAGAAGGAAGCATGCATATGTCACAAAATTCAATAAGTGGGATCTGGCGGTGTTCAACATATAAATTAAATGATACCTCAGAGGGATTATTCCTAGGATGAAAATGAAAGTTCTGCACAAAGGAGTTTGTGAGGAGATGTTACTGTTCGCATTTAGCTGCGATGAAGTCGGTGAGGCCGACATTAGCAGCATATTGGTTGAACTCTTGGAGGATTCCGGCCTCTTCCATGAACGCATTATGCGGCCACTCGCAAGACCGTAGCTCCACCAACCTCGGGGTATGGAGATCATTGTCAGACGACTGCCCAATAACCCCCTTGTAGTTCTTGGAAGCAAACTTCCTAAAGAAAGTCATCTTTTCCTATGAACAAAATTCTGAAATTTTTAGTCCACAAATTTTTTCTCAACAAAACTTCACAATAATGATAGAAACTACTCATAGAGATGTATAGAGGCCATAACAAGCATTCAAACTACTTAGAACTCTAAGAATTCAACATGCAAGCTCATCTACAACAACACCAAGAGTAGCTAATTATTCTAAATAGAAACCACTAAAACAAAAAATAATTGGACACATGGAGGAGTCACATACCAAGCAACAAATCCCCAAAACAGTTTCAGAAACGGAGCTTTGAGCAAAGAGATTGAAATCCACGGTTTCGGGAGCAAGAACATGTGTGTGTGAGAGAGTGATAGTGATTTTTTTTCTGGGTGAATGGAGTGATGTGTGAAGAAGAAGTGAAGGGGCCCACGTGGGGACCACAACCCACCAGGGCGCGCCTGGTGGTCCTGGTGCGCCCTGGTGGGTTGTGCCCACCTGGTGCACTTATTTACACCAGAAATTCGGAAATATCTAGAAAAAATCGTATCAGATTTTCAGAGCATTCTGAGTACTTTTATTTTTTGGTCATTTTTTTATTGCACGGAGAACTCAGAAAACAGACAAAACATGGCATTTTATTTTATTTAACTAAGAAAAACAGAAAACAAATGGTAGGGACAGAAGGTAGTGTTTATTAAATTCATCAACTTCATACCTCTCAAAAATGATCCATTAATAAGGTTGATCAAGTCTTATTAACAACCACTTTCGATTAGCATGAAATCGAAGAACTTTCATAAATCACTAAGTTACCTCAATGGGGATATGAATGGTCACAACAATAAGCATTTCATATTTCTTTTTGACAGTAGGTAGAGGTAGTTGAAAACTTCCAATAGTGATTGTCAGAGATTTTTCAATAACATTAATACCATTCACTTGGAATTGTTTCTTCGGAAAGTGCACCGTATGCTCATTACCATTGATATGAAAGGTGATCTTGCTTTTATTGCAATCAATAAATGCTCCTGCAGTATTCAAGAAGGGTCTACCAAGGATAATCGACATGTTGTCATCCTGGGGCATCTCAAGTATAACAAAGTCAGTCAAAATTTTAACATTAGCAACAACAACGGGCACATCCTCACAAATACCAATAGGTATGGCAGTTGATTTATTGGCCATTTGCAAAGATATTTCAGTAGGTGTGAGTTTATTCAAATCAAGTCTTTTATATAAAGGGAAAGGCATAACACTAACACCAGCTCCCAAATCACATAAAGCAGTTTTCACATTATTTCTTTTGATGGAGCAAGCTATAGTTGGTATTCCCGGATCTCCAAGTTTTTAGGTACTCCATCTTTAAAAGTATAATTAGCAAGCATAGTGGAGATTTCAGCTTCCGGTATTTTTCTCTTATTAGTGATGATGTCTTTCATATACTTTTCATAAGGAGGCATTTTTAAGATATAAGTCAAACGAGTTCGCAGAAAAAAGTGGCCTCAACATTTCAGCAAAGCGTTCAAATTCTTCATCATCTTTCTTTTTAGTTGACTTAGGTGGAAAGGGCATAGGCTTTTGAACCCATGGTTCTCTTTCCTTACCATGTTTTCTAGCAACAAAGTCTCTTTTATCATATCTTTTATTCTTAGGTTGTGGGTTATCAAGATCAACAGCTAGTTGTATCTCAACATCATTATCTGGTTCTTTATCATTAGGTTGAGTGTCTTCATGAACCTCATCATTAGCTTTTTCATTATCAGAAGGTCAGTGTTCATTACCAGATTGAGTTTTAGCACCAGAGATAGAAACTTCATTATCATTATTAGGAGGTTTTTCTATTTCAGGTTCACTAGAGGCAGACAAAGTCCTATGATTTTCTTCTTCTTTTTCTTTTTAGAAGTACTAGGTGCATCAGTGTTAATTCTTTGAGAGTCTTGTTCAATTCTCTTAGGATGTCCCTCAGGATAAAGTGGTTCCTGAGTCATTTTACCTCCTCTAGTTGCTACTCTAACAGCAAAGTCCCTTATATTATTGTTCATTTCATCAAGCAACTCTCTTTGGGATTTAGCAACTTGTTCTAGTTGAGTTTGAACCATAGAGGCATGTTTTCCTACACCTCTAACATCATTTGAGATTCTAAATAACAAGTGACTTAAGCGAGCAATCATATCAGAGTTGTATTTCAATTGTTTCATAACATTTGCATTGAAGTGATCTTGCTTTCTAATGTAATTATCAAACTCATAAATGCATTTACTGGGATGTTTATTATGAGGATAATCACTATCATTGAATTTCATTAAAGATTTTACCTCTACCACCTTAGGTGGTGGTGGTGCTTCAAGCCCATGTATTTCTTCGATAGGTGGTAAATTTTAACATCCTTGGCTTTAATACCTTTTTCCTTCATAGATTTCTTTGCCTCTTGCATATCTTTAGGACTAAAATATAGGATACCCCTCTTCTTCGGAGTGGGTTTAATAGGTGTTTCAAGAGGAGTCCAATCATCATAATTTTTCAATATGTTATCCAATAATTCTTCAGCTTGCCCAATAGTTCGTTCCCTGAAAACACAACCAGCACAACTATCTAGGAAATCCCTAGAAGCATTAGTTAGTCCATTATAGAAGATATCAAGTATTTTATTTTTCTGAAGAGGATGATCAGGCAAAGCATTAAGCAATTGGAGAATCATCCCCTAAGCTTGTGGGAGTCTCTCTTCTTCAATTTGCACAAAGTTAAATATTTTTTGCAAGGCAACTTGTTTCTTATGAGCAGGGAAATATTTTTCAGAGAAGTAGCAGATCATATCCTTGGGACTACGCACACAACCAGGAGCAAGAGTATTGTACCAAGCTTTAGCATCACCCTTTAATGAGAACGAAAATAACTTGAGAATATAGTAATAGTGAATCTTCTCACTGTGAGCAAAAAGGGTGGCTATGTCATTCAACTTAGTAAGATGTGCCACAACAGTTTCAGTTTCATAACCATGGAAAGGATCAGATTCAACCAAAGTGATCTCTGGGTCGACAGAGAATTCATAATCCTTATCATCAATAAAAATAGGTGAAGTAGCAAACTCAGGATCACATTTCATTTTAGCATTCAGAGATCTTTCTTTATACTTGCATAATAATTTCTCTAGATCATCTTTATCCTTAGAAGCAAGAATATCTCTAGTTGCCTCCTCACTCATAGTATAACCTTCCGGTACCTTTGGCAATTCATATCTAGGAGGACTAGTTCTAGTGGGTGTTTCAAGATTTCTAGTTTCAAATTCATCATCAGATTCAACAATATCATGTTGTCTTGCTCTAGCAATTTGTTCATCAAGAAATTCACCTAGTGGCACATCATCATCAAGCAAGGTACTAGCATCATCATGAGTAACATTCATAGCAGAAGTAGCATCATCAATAACTTGCAACATATTAGAATTAATAGCATGTGGTGTTGTTGCAAGTTTACTTATAACAGAAGGTGAATCTAAAGCGGAGCTGGCTGGCAATTCCTTACCTCCCCTCGTCTTTGAGGGAAAAAAATCTTAGTTTTAGCATCCTTCAGATTCTTCATAGTGATAATATGATAATAATCCCAAGTGACTCAACAAATATATCTATGCTCCCCGGCAACGGCGCCACAAAAAGGTCTTGATAACCCACAAGTATAGGGAATCCAAACAATTTTTCGAGGGTATAGTATTCAACCCAAATCTATAGATTCGACACAAGGGGAGACAAAGAATATTTGAAGGTATTAGCAGCAGAGTTGTCAATTCAACCACACCTGGAGCTTAATTATCTGCAGCAAAATGATTAGTAGCACCATAGTATGATAGTTTTGATGATAGTAGCAGCAGTAGCAACGGTAATGGTGATAGCAGTGATTTTGTAGCGGTAACAATAGCAGTAGCAACATAGTAACTTAGCAAGAAAAATATAAGATAAATTCGTAGGCATTGGATTGGTGACTCGTTGGATAATATTCATCATGAGACAGTTATAATCTAGGGCGATACGACACTAGCTCCAGTTCATAAATATAATGTAGGCATGTATTCCGTAAATAGTCATACGTGCTTATGGAAAGAACTTGCATGACATCTTTTGTCCTACCCTCCCATGGCAGCGGGGTCCTATTGGAAACTAAGGGATATTAAGGCCTCCTTTTAATAGAGAACCGGAACAAAGCATTAACACACGGTGAATACATGAACTCCTCAAACTACGATCATCACCGGGAGTGGTCCCGACTATTGTCACTCCGGGGTTGCCGGATCATAAGACGTAGTAGGTGACTATAAATTGCAAGATCGGATCTAGAACATGGATATAAAGGTGATAACATAAATGGTTCAGATATGAAATCATGGCACCCGGGCCCAAGGTGACAAGCATTAAGCATGGCAAAGTCATAGCAACATCAATTTCAGAACATAATGGATACTAGGGATCACGCCCTAACAAAACTAACTCGATTACTGATGAATCTCATCCAACTCCTCACCGACGAGTGAGCCTATGAAGGAATTACAAACTCCCGGTGGGGAGCATCATGGAATTGGTGATGTAGATGTGTTGGTGATGATGAAGATCAAAGATCCCCCTCTCCGGAGCCCCAAACGGATTCCAGATCTGGCCTCCCGATGAAGAACAGGAGATGTCGATGGCTCCATCTTGTGAAATGCGATAATTCTTTCTCCCTAGTTTTCTCTGGACTAATGGGATTTTATAGCGTCGGTTTCAGGGTCAGCGGGGCCACCAGGTAGGCAGCACCCACCTGGGCGCGCCTGAGGGGGCAGGCGCGCCCCAGTGGGTTGTGCCCACCTAGGTGCCCCCCTCAGGTACCCCTTGGCTCCAGAAATTCTCTTTATTGATATAAAAAATCCTCGCAAAGTTTCGTTCAATTCCGAGAACTTTTATTTCTGCACAAAAACAACACCATGGTAGTTCTGCTGAAAACAGTGTCAGTCCGGGGTTAGTTTCATTCAAATCATGCAAATTAGAGTCCAAAACAAGAGGAAAAGCATTAGGAAAAGTAGATACGTAGGAGATGTATCAGATATCTATCACTTTGGGACTATTTTCATATGTTGCTTTTGATAAGCTCAAACAAATATAAGTGAAGAACATGAGCATAATATTTCTCTCTCTCAAAATAATCTAAGTGAAGCAAGAGAATATTTTTTTACTAATTCCCAAATAAATCTAAGTGAAGCATGAGAGCATTTCTTTAAAAATAACAAAGCACACCGTGCTAAAACATATATAAGTGAAGCACTAGAGCAATTCCATGGCTTGAAAAATTTAAGTGAAGCATAGGAGCAAGCATAGCATGATTTTTGGCTTTCTCAAAAAGGTGTGTCCAGAAAGGATTCAAGACTTAAAATACAAAGCAAAACAAGCAAAGACTCATATCATACAAGACTCTCCAAGCAAAACTCATAATATGTGACGAATAAAAATATAGTTCCAAGTAAAATACCGATGGTTGTTAGAAGAAAGAGGGGATGCCACTCGGGGGCATCCCCAAGCTTAGTTGTTTGCTAATTCTTGAATATTATCTTGGGGTGCCTCGGGCATCCCCAAGCTTAGCCTTTTGCTAATCCTTATTCCTTCATACATCGTAAGATCCCAAACTTGAAAACTTGAATCACACAAAACTCAACAAAACCTTCGTGAGATCCGTTAGTATAAGAAAGCAAACCACTACTGTAAGTATTGTTGAAAACTCATTCATATTTTATTTTTGCATTATATCTACTGTATTCCAACTTTTCTATGGCAAAAATTCTTCAAAGAAAACCATAGAATCATCAAAACAAGCACACAACCCAAAGAAAACAGAATCTGTCAAAAACAGAACAATCTGTAGCAATTTGACTACTTCAAATACTTCTGTAACTCCAATTTTTTTGAAAAATTAGGAAGCCATGAATAATTTGTTTGTTAATTTTTTGAAGAAATAATCAACTCAAAAGCACTCTTCTGATAAAAATTAAAAATAATTTTGTGAGCACAAAAGTTTGTGTTTTTCATCAAGATCAAATCAACTCTCACCCAAATCATCCCAAAGGCCTTGCTTGGTACAAACAATAATTTAAACCACAAAACACATATAACCAGAGGCATAATTGTGTATTTTATAGAAAACAGAAAAAAAACCAAAAAGCAAAAATATACAAGTTGGGTTGCCTCCTAACAAGCGCTATCGTTTTACGCCCCTAGCTAGGCATAACACGTAGGATCTAAGTGTTGTCATCTTTGGTTCTAGATCCATATGATGCCCTCATGATTGATTCATACGGTGGCCTAATTCTTGTTCTAGGGAAGTGTTCCATACCCTTCCTTAGTGGAAATTGAAATTTAATATTGCCTTCTTTCATATCAATCACGGTACCAATAGTACGTAAAAACGGTCTACCAAGTATAATTGGACATGACGGATTGCAATCAATATCAAGAAAATAAAATCTATGGGCACGTAATTCCTATTTGCAAGAATAAGAACATCATTAATTCTTCCCATAGGCTTTTTAATAGTAGAATCCGCCAAGTGCAAATTTAAAGAGCATTCTTCAATATCGGTAAGACCAAGCACATCACATAAAGACTTCGGAATTATAGAAACACTAGCACCCAAGTCACATAAAGCAAAACACTCATAATTTTTAATCTTGAATTTTATGGTAGGTTCCCATTCATCATGTAATTTTCTAGTAATTGAAACTTCTAATTCCAACTTTTCTTCAAAAGCTTTCATCATAGCATCAACAATATGTTTAGTAAAAGCTTCATTTTGTTCATAAGCATGGGGTAAATTTATCATGGATTGCAACAAAGAAATACAATCAATCACAGAGCAACTACCATAATTAAAGTCTTCGTAATCCAAAATAATGGGCACATCACTAGCTAAAGTCTTGACCTCTTCAAACCCACTTTTATCAATTTTTCCAAAAAGCGCCCTCCGAATCATAGGGACGCCTTCTAACTAAAGTTGACTCTTCTCCAGTCCCTTTTTCATCAATCTCAATTTTACTAAACAAAGAATCAATATAAGAAACACCAATCATTTTAAGATCTTCATCACTTTTATGAAAGCAATCACTAGAAAACAACCTTTCTAAAAATTCTCTTTTAGCTGTAAGCATAGCGGTTCTTTTCTTACTTTCATCCATAGAAACATAAAGAGCTTTAATTGATTCTTCAACTTTAAGCACACAAATTTTCATCTTGAGAGTTTCTACATCATGAGAAATTCTATCAATACTTCTAGATATATCATCAACTTTATTCAACTTTTCTTCTATCGAAGCATTGAAAACTTTTTGAGTATTGATAAATTCTTTAATATTATTCTCAAGATCAGAGGTGTTTCTATTATTATTATAAGAGGGATTACCATAGTAATTACCATAACTATTAGAGGAATTACTAGGAAAAGGCCTAGGATTAAAATTACCTCTATAAGCATTGTTATTGAAATTGTTTCGTGAGATAAAATTCACATCTATAGCATCACTATTTTGCTCAATCAAAGTAGACAAAGGCACATCATTAAAATCAATAGGAGCACTTTTATTAGCAACCAACTTCATAAGAGCATCAACTTTTTCACTCAAAGAATTTATTTCTTCTACCGAATTAACTTTTTACTAGTAGGAGCTCTTTCGGTATGCCACTATGAGTAATTGGCCAAACTATTATCTAGAAATTTAGCAGCTTCACCCAAACTAATTTACATAAAAGTACCCCCCGCGGTGGAATCCAAAAGATTACGAGAAACAAAATTCAACCCCGCATTAATTTTTTGTATGATCATCCAAAGATTTAACCCATGAGTTGGGCAATTCCTTAGCATCAATTTCATCCTTTCCCAAGATTGTGCAACATGCTCATGTTCAAGTTGCTTCAAATTCATGATCTGGGTTCTAAGGGAAATGATTTTTGTGGGTAGAAAATACTTAGAAATAAAAACATCCTTGCACTTGTTCCAAGAATCGATACTATTGCGAGGCAAAGAAGAAAACAAATTTTTTGCATGATCTCGCAAAGAAAACGGAAATAATTTCAACTTCAAAACATCATTGTCCACATCTTTTTTCTTCTACATATCGCATAATTCCATGAATGTGTTCAGATGGGATGCGGCATCCTCATTAGGAGTACCGGCAAATTGATCTTTCATAACAAGATTCAGCAAATCAGTATTAATATCACAAGACTCCGCACTAATGGCGGGAGGAGCAATTGGAGTGCTAATAAAATCATTGTTGTTGGTATTTGAGAAATCACACAACTTGGTGTTCTCTTGAGTCATGGTGACTACTCAACAAGATTGCACTCAAAAACAGATCTGATGAGAAAAGCGGCGAACAAAAAAGGAGGCGAATAAACGGCATTTTTTTTGTGAATTGGGGGAGAGGAAAACGAGAGGCAAATGGCAAATAATGTAAATTGCAAGGAGATGAGATTTGTGATTAGGAACCTGGTTGATGTTGAAGATCCTCCCCGGCAACGGCGTCAGAAATTTCTTTTGATGCTAGCTTGAACTACGTCAGTATTTCCCCAAAGAGGAAGGGATGATGCAGCACAGCGACGGTAGGTATTCCCCTCAGTGATGAGACCAAGGTTATCAAACCAGTAGGAGAACCAAGCAACACAACGTAAATAGCCCCTGCACACTAATAAAAAATACTCGCAACCTGACGTCTTAAAGGGCTTGTCAATCCCTTTCGGGTAACGGTGCCTCAAGTTGGCGAGAAGACGTGATAAAGTTGTGATAGATAGGATAAATAGATCACAAAATAAATAAAGTGCAACAAGGTATTTTTCATTTTTGGTTTAATAGATCTGAAAATAAAATCAAAGGAAAATAGATCGCAAAGGCAAATATGATGAAAAGAGACCCGAAGGCCGTAGGTTTCACTAGTAGCTTCTCTCGAGAAAAATAGCAAATGGTGGGAAAACAATTACTGTTGGGCAATTGATAAAACTTCAAATAATCATGACGATATCCAGGCAATGATCATTATATAGGCTTCACGTCCAAGATTAGTAGACCGACTCTTGCCTGCATCTACTACTATTACTCCACACATCAACCGCTATCCAGCATGCATCTAGTGTATTAAGTTCATGAAAAAATGGAGTGATGCAATAAGAACGATGACATGACGTAGTCAAGATCTATTTATGTAGAAATAGACCACATCTTGTTATCCTTAATAGCAATGATACATATGTGTCGTTTCCCCTTCTGTCACTGGGATCAAGCACCATAAGATCGAACCCATCACAAAGCACCTCTTCCCATTGCAAGATAAATAGATAAAGTTGGCCAAACAAAACCCAAATATCAGAGAAGAAATACGAGGCTATAATCAATCATGCATATAAGAGATCAAAGAAGACTCAAATAACTTTCATGGATAAAAACTTAGATCTGATCATAAACTCAGAGTTCATCGGATCCCAACAAACACACAGCAAAAAGACTTACATCATATGGATCTCCAAGAGACCATTGTATTGATAATCAAGAGAGAGAGAGAGAGAGAGAGAGAGAGAGAGAGAGAGAGAGAGAGAGAGAAGCCTTCTAGCTACTAACTACGGACCCGTAGGTCTACAAAGAACTACTCACGCATCATCAGAGAGGCACCAAATGGACATGATGAACCCCTCCGAGATGGTGTCTGATATGTCTCCTACGTATCTATAATTTTTGATTATTCCGTGCTGTTTTGTTATCAATCTTGGATGTTTTATAATCATTATATGGTCATTTTATATCATTTTTTGTACTAACCTATTGACATAGTGCCAAGTGCTAGTTGCTGTTTTCTACATGTTTTTTACATCGCAGGAAATCAATAACAGAAGGAGTCCAAATGCCACGTCAATTTATGATGATTTTTATGGGCCAGAAGGAACACAACGGGCCCTGGTTGCACCTGGGGGGAGTCCCGAGGAAGGCACAACCCACCAGGGTGCGCCAGAAGGCCCAGGCGCGCCCTGGTGGGTTGTGCCCACCTCGGGTGCCCCCTGGACCGACTCTTTGCTCGATAAATACCCCAATATTCTAGAAACCCTAGAGGAGTCGGCGAAAATTTCATCCAGCCACCGTAGAGTCCAGAACCACGAGATCAAATCTAGACACCATCACGGAGGGGTTCACCACTTCTATTGGTGCCTCTCCGATGATGCGTGAGTAGTTCTTTGTGGACCTTCGGGTCCTTAGTTAGTAGCTAGATGGCTTCCTCTCTCTCTTGATTATAATACAATGGTCTCTTGGAGATCCATATGATCTAAGTCTTTTTGCAGTGTGTTTGTTGGGATCAGATGAACTACGAGGTGATGATCAGTTTTTTATATCCATGAAAGTTATTTGAGTTCTTTGATCTCTTATATGTGTGATCTCTTATATGTGTGATCTATTATAGCCTCGTATTTCTTCTCCGATAATTGTGTTTTGTTTGGCTAACTTGATCTATTTATCTTGCAACGGGAAGAGGTGCCCGGTAGTGGGTTCGATCTTACGGTGCTTGATCCCAGTGACAGGAAGGGAACCGACACGTATGTATTGTTGCTACTAAGGATAAAAAGATGGGATCTATATCTGCCGCAATAGATAAACGGATCTTGTCTACATCATGTCATCGTTCTTATTGCATTACTCCGTTTTTCCATGAACTTAATACACTAGATGCATGCTGATAGCGTCAATGTGTGGAGTAATAGTAGTAGATGCAGGTAGGAGTCGGTCTACTAATCCTGGAGGTGATGCCTATGTAATGATCATTGCCTAGATATCGTCATGATTATTTGAAGTTCTATCAATTGCCCAACAGTAATTTGTTCACCCACCATTTGCTATTTTTCTCGAGAGAAGGCACTAGTGAAACCTACGGCCCCCGGGTCTTCTTTCTCATATATTTGCCCTGCGATCTACTTTTTCCTTGCGTATATTTTCAGATCTATTAAACCAAAAAACACAAAAATACCTTGCTGCAATTTATTTGTTCCACGATCTATTTATCCCATCTACAAATTTACCTCACGTCCTTTGCCTATCTTGAGGCGCCGTACCCCGAAAGGGATTGACAACCCCTTTAACACGCCAGGTTGCGAGGTGTTGTTCTTTGTGTGCAGGGGCTGTTTACGTTGTGTTGCTTGGTTCTCCTACTGGTTCGATAACCTTGGTTTCATATCTAAGGGATATACCTACCACCGCTGTGCTGCATCATCGCTTCCTCTTTGGGGAAATACCGACGTAGCTTCAAGCGACATCAGAAGGAATTTCTAGCAGCGTTGCCGGGGAGGATCTTCAACATAACCAGGTTCCTAATCACAAATCTCATCTCCTTGCAATTTACGTTATTTGCCTCTCGTTTTCCTATTCCCCACTTCACAAAAATTTGCCGTTTTATTCGCCTCTCTTTTTCCGTTCACTATTTTCTTGTTGGATCTATCCTTTGGTTGCAATCATGAGTGATTTCGGTATGACACCAACAAATGATGGCCTAACTCCTAAATTTGGATGTATGGGCAATCTGGATGCTAAAACTTTTATCTTGGGGCAAGGGAATGTTATGGGAAATGAACATATTCAAGAATTTTTCAATTGTGTTGGGAATCTAACTCTTGATGATGCTCCTATACTTAAAACTACTAGATCTTATGCCGATGCTATTTCAGCACTAGTTCTGAAACTTGAAAGTAAATTTATGTGACGCCCGGATAATTATGCTACAGTAATCCCACATTAATGTCGCCACGTCACCTTGTTACTATTGCTAATCTCGCGCTAGTTCGAAACCGATTCGAATTCAAAAATTAAAATATAGGCAAACAACGAAAGTTTTCAAATATTAAAATTAAAATTTTCGGGCTATGTCAATTATTGCATCGGTAATTATGGTGAAGTAAACACAATTTTATAAAATGCCTAAATACTTTTAAATGAATTAAAATAGAAAAGAAATAATGAAAGAAAATACAAATGTTAAAAGAAAACAGAAAACAAAACAAAAAAAGAGAAAAGAAAAGAACCCCTCTCCCTGGGCCGAATGGCCCAGCTAGCTACAGGCCGGCCCAGCCGGACCAGCCCACCCCACCTCACCTACTAACCCCCAGGGGACACCGAACCCTAACCCACTCCTCCCACTCCCCACGTCTCTCCTCTCCTCGTCCCGATCTGGATCAGGGACGAGCGCCCCCTCCCCCAATCGACGAGCGCCTCCTTCCCACCCCTCTGCCGCACGCCCCCGAGGGAGCCGCCGCCCCTGGCGCCCGTCGCCACCACCGCTCCGCCATCGCCAAGCCGCCTCCTTGCCGGAGACGGGACGGATCCCGGGGGCCCTGTCGCGGATCGGGCCTCCCTCGCCACCCGTCCACGACCATGCTGAAGCGGGACCCGCCGAGCTACTCGCCCGTCAGACGAGAGACGCGTCGCGGATCGCCTCCTCGACGCTGCTGTCCCTGTCCTCCTCCAACGGTCGCCCCGAGCCTCGCCGCCCGCTTCTCTCCAACGCCGTTGAGGCCACCTCCGCCTCCACTCCTCCTTCCTTCCTCACGCCACCCCTCCCGGTCGTCGCTTCCACCATGCTCGCCTCGACCGCCCGCGCCTTGCAGGCCAGGCGCTGCTCGCGCGCCCACCCAGCGCCTTGTCGCCGTCCCTGCTACTCGCTGGACCGAGCGCGGCGCGCCCCCGCAGCCATCCATGTGCCTTTGCCCGCGCCCACTGCCCGTCGTGGCCCCACCCCTCTGCCGCCTTGCCCCAGGCCGCCGACGCCAAGGCGTCTTGTGCGTGCCAGCGCCTCGGGCATGCCCCCATTCGGTGGTGCCCAGCCCGCACCAGCTAGCGACCAAACCCGCCAAGGCCCCACACAATGACAAGGGCCCCACCCCTTGAACGTAATTATAAAAATAAAATAAAAACAATTAATTAATTAATTAGAGAAATAATTAACTTACTTAATTTTGTTTAATTAAACTAAACAGCTAACTAAACTAATTAAACATTAGTTATCTAATTAACCTGGTTAGTTAATTAGTATGACAGTGGGGCCCACCCCTAATTAATTCTGATTAGATTAAATTAAATTTGGATAATTAACATGTGTCTCTGACCAGTGGGACCCATCGGTCAGTTGACTAATCACTCTGCTGATCACGACGTTAGCATGACATCATGCTGATGTCATTATTCCATTTTCGAATTAATTTAAATAACTAATTAAATTCCAGAAATTATTAAAATCTTTAGAAAATCATATCTTTTAATCCGTAACTCGGATTAAATTATTTTCAACATGAAAGTTGCTCAGAACGACGAGACGGATCCGGATACGCAGCCAGTTCATCCGCCACGCGTCCTTAGCATAGTGAACCTGCAACATTTCACCTCCGGTTCATCTGTCCGAAAACACGGAACACCGGGGATACTTTCCCGGATGTTTTCCCCCTTCGCCGGTATCACCTCATACCGCGTTAGAACACGTCTAGCTCTCCTTGTTGTCCTGTTATGCACTTGCTTGCTATATATTTACTGTTTCTCCCCGTCTTCTCTCCGGTAGACCCCGTGACGGTGCTGATGTCCCTGTGGTCGACTACGTCACCGACGACCCCTCCTTGTCTGAGCAACCAGGCAAGCCCCCCTTGATCACCAGATATCGCCTATTCTCCTCTATACTGCTTGCATTAGAGTAGTGTAGCATGTTACTGCTTTCCGTTGATCCTATTCCGATGCATAGCCTGGCATTGTTGCTACATCTGTTGATACCTTACCTGCAATCCTAAATGCTTAGTATAGGATGCTAGTTGATCATCATTGGCCCTACATTCTTGTCAGTCTGCGTTGCTATACTATTGGGCCGTGATCACTCGGGAGGTGATCATGGTTATATACTATACATACATACATATTATACAGATGGTGACTAAAGTCGGGTCAGCTCGTTGAGTACCCAGAAGTGATCCCGATGTGGGGGCTGAAAGGACAGGTGGCTCCATCCCGGTAGAGGTGGGCCTGGGTTCCCGACGGCCCCCGACTGTTACTTTGTGGTGGAGCGACAGGGCAGGTTGAGACCACCTAGGAGACAGGTGGGCCTGGCCCTGGTCGGCGTCCGCGGTTGCTTCATAATAACGTGCTTAACGAGATCTTGGTATTTGATCTGAGTCTGGCCATTTGGTCTATACGCACTAACCATCTACGCGGGAGTAGTTATGGGTATCCCGACGTCGTGGTATCAGCCGAAGCCTTCTTGACGTCAGCGACGGAGCGGCGCGCGCCGGGTTGGACTGCGTTAACGCAACTTCCTTTGTAATGGAGGTTGCTAGGTCTGCTCACCGGCCGCGTACGCAACGTGCAGGTGTGCAATGGGCGATGGGCCCAGACCCCTGCGTGCATAGGATTTAGACCGGCGGGCTGACCTCTCTGTTGTGCCTAGGTGGGGCTGCGACGTGTTGATCTTCCGAGGCCGGGCATGACCCAGGAAAGTGTGTCCGGCCAAATGGGATCGAGCGTGTTGGGTTATGTGGTGCACCCCTGCAGGGAAGTTTATCTATTCGAATAGCCGTGTCCCTCGGTAAAAGGACGACCCGGAGTTGTACCTCGACCTTATGACAACTAGAACCGGATACTTAATAAAACACACCCTTCCAAGTGCCAGATACAACCCGGTGATCGCTCTCTAACAGGGCGACGAGGAGAGGATCGCAGGGTAGGATTATGCTATGCGATGCCACTGGAGATGCTACTTGGAGATGCTACTTGGAGATGCTACTTGGAGGACTTCAATCTACTCTCTTCTACATGCTGCAAGACGGAGGCTGCCAGAAGCGTAGTCTTCGATAGGACTAGCTATCCCCCTCTTATTCTGGCATTCTGCAGTTCACCCATCGATATGGCCTCCTTACACATACCCATGCATATGTAGTGTAGTTCCTTGCTTGCAGTACTTTGGATGAGTACTCACGGTTGCTTTCTCCCCTTTTCCCCTTTCCTTTCTTTACGGTTGTCGCAACCAGATGTGGAGTCCAGAGCGACGCCACCGTCAACGCATTTAATTCTACTACTAATCGGAGGTGCCTACTACTACGTGCAGCCCGCTGTCGACAACCAGGAGTAGTTTAGGAGGATCCCAGGCAGGAGGCATGTGCCTCTTTCGATTTGTATCCCAGTTTGTGCTAGCCTTCTTAAGGTAGACTTGTTTACTTATGTCTGTACTCAGATATTGTTGCTTCCGCTGACTCGTCTATGATCGAGCACTTGTATTCGAGCCCTCGAGGCCCCTGGCTTGTATTATGATGCTTGTATGACTTATTTATGTTTTTAGAGTTGTGTTGTGATATCTTCCCGTGAGTCCCTGGTCTTGATCGTACATGTTGCGTGCATGATTAGTGTATGATTGAATCGGGGGCGTCACAAGTTGGTATCAGAGCCGACTGCCTGTAGGAATCCCCCTTCCACACTCCTTGGCCGAAGTTGAGTCTAGTCGATGAAAATTGTTTTACTAACTTGGCTATGCGGCCCATGGGCCCACGTCGCCAAATGGGTGGTATTAGGATCTTTTACTCCGCGATATTTACTCCGGGATTCTGAACTCTCTTCTATTCGGGTTAAACGATTTTTACTAAAATCTAACTTTAGGTTCTCGAAAATACTTTTTCCCGGAGAGCCCCTTCAGTCCAGATGATCGCCGGCTGTACCAGAAGATTTCGAAGATACTCTCTGATTTTCTCTTGAGACCTTGTGCCTGTTGCTTTTGCAATTCCCTTCCACCGAAATATCCTTATGGATAAATACTTACACCTGTCGTGCTTACTTTTATTCCCAGTCGATCTTGTTATTACAAGATACCCTGAGAATATTTGGTGCCTACTGCCTTATAGTTCTTTGCCACCTGAATACCCCTAAGAATAATTTCTCGCACCTTTCGAGTATCCGCTCATCCCAGTTGTTCAGGTGTTTCACAAAAGTCTATGAAATACTATTCAATCCACCGAAAATCCTTAGCAGCTTTATTGCTCTGCAAATACTTGTCTACTAGCTTTATGGATGCTTCCCATATATCTGGCAATATTCACTAGTATCTTTTGACTCCGTCATTTTGATCCTATTTATTCAACATGTGTGCGAATGCACATAATCATCTATCAACCCTTCTAAATTATATTTCCGACTCAGACATCATTTTTGAACATGAGTTGGTTCTCGACCAAACTATTTGTCGCCAATTGTGCCTCTGGTTTATCCAACTTATCCATCCTTGATCAAAGCGACTGCTCCTGATCCTTTGTTTTGGAAATCGTAATTCCTTTGTTATCTAAGCATCGAATTATTCTGATGTTCTATAATATGATGCTCGTGCATTCTTTCTTCCTCTGATGGAGTACCGATACTCACATCAGCTCCGTTGTGGATCACCCGATCCATTATTGGATTGTTATCCGACAGTGTCCTTCATATTCAATCACCTTGTGAGTTCTTCCCCTGATACATAGTGCCTTTGGTAAATTGTATCATCTGCTTGGCCAACCATGCTCTGCTTTCGATCTGGTGGTATTTACTATTGAAGCTTGTGGTATATGTTTCCACGATACCCTGACGGGTTGAACCTATGCCTTCCTTTATATGTGTGAACTCGGAAGTTTTCACGAGTCATACTCATCTGGTATTTCACCAGGTAAAACTTTCAACACTAATGCCTTTATCAAAGCGAGAAGTGAATGGAAGGTTATACATTGAAGAAGTGGGAGTCGACCTTGAACTTTGTGTTCATGCCCATGGACACGATGTAGTTCCTATCATGGAAGCTTCTTGTGATAATAACTATTTCCTTCATAAATATCATCTGGTATCTGAGAAATGATCCTTTGCAATCGTGGTTCCGACCATGATTGTTCTTCTTTGATCCATTTCTCGAAGAAGTTAAATCACTTGTCTTCTATAGATCAATGCGCCTGCCCAACCTCTATTAGGATCTACCTTCGAGTATTACCCCATGGTATCTCGAGGATATCAACCCATTGCACTTCATTCTATGAATTTCTGATGAAGTAGTACCCTTACCCGTCATAGTGACTCCACGGGTTCTGGGTTGTCGTCAACCGAGAACATCGATAAGTGAATCGATTCCGCACTCTGATTCCATAACTCTAAATAAATTTTGTTGCTTATGAGTTAATAATCCTTCAAGTCATTCCTAGCCTGATTGGCTATATCATTGTGCTAATTTTTAACTGTGCTACTGGGTCCTTCTTCTCGGAGCACAAATTTCGATGGTGAACTAATCTTACAATCGATCTTCCTTGTCATATCGTTTGTCCTTGAACAGCAAGCTTGATTTCGAGTTTGTGTCGTACCCATGGTCCCAATGACTTTTGGCTTCATCATTTCCGTTGACTTGATGTCATCACCGATCAGTTACATCTTCTCGAAACCTCTCGACAAATGTGTCGTGATCATCATCAACATTCTGAGGTCTTCCAAGATATCTATCGAATTCTTGATGAGAAATAGCATCCTTTGCCCTCGATGGTTTGGGTTATCATCCACAACATTATTGCTTTCCCTCCAACACAAAAATTGTTCCTGTTTTGTGTTGTACCTTCAGTTCTTTGTTATCCAACTTATGTTATGATTCTACCGCGGAGTATTACCATCTTTGATGTCAAGAATGTTGTGAGGATTGCTCCACCTCTTAAGAATTCTTGCTATAGTGATACTTCTCATAATCACCATTCTTTCTTGGTCCTCGCGTTGATCCCAACCGGGGTACCAACAAGTGAACGGTGCTGTTTGGATTCTGCCTATCTAGCAACCCTATTGCTTTGAAGTTAATGGTCGGCCATTCATTCTTAGACTATTGATTGTTGAATCACCATTCTGACATTGGTCGTGCAGCCCAACCCATATTTCAGGCGCACCTTTCAACCAATGTTTAACTGTGTATGTTTTCCTCAAACATGCTTCATTATATCATTTGATCTGACCAATGCTATCTCCTTATCCACATAATTGAGGAGATACATCTTTTTGGATGCCTCGTTGAATTATCGCTGAGTCCATCACCCACCTCATCATCCTCTTCTTGCTTTAATGATGAACTCTTGTTCCGGAACTCGCTTCCATAGTTCATTTCCCGAGAATCTTGCAATGTCATTTCATCTATTTGTGTTGCACCTTTTCTTCTCGGACATCCTGAGTCTGAGTTATCCTAACACCAATCAGATCTGAATCTCGGTCAGATATGATGGTTGGAACATATTTCCAAGACTTATAACATTGGTCTATATATATGACCCGGCAAGATGATGTCATGCCTAGCACACCTAGCCGGAGGCCCTATTGTTATAGTTTCCTTTTTAGCAAGATTATCCATTTCTCCATGAGGAAATTGTAAGACTTATTCTACAAGTTGTTCCTAATGGATCCTTCCTATATCCAAAGTCTGACCCTTGCTTGAAGACCATGTCAATGCTATCTCAAAGCATGTCTGTGGCACTCCGATTTTCAGTAAGAACATTTGAAGCACAAATGCTAAATTTTCCTTATCAATTATCCAAATACCGTTGTATGGGTAATGTCATGAAATTTCTCTCCCATACCTAAAGAGTTTTCTACTTTATATCCTGTCTTGGATATCATGCTCTACTTGTCCTTGGGAAGGATATACCCCTGAAATATGTGTTTAAACACATTTTCCTTTCCATTAATTTGTTTAACCTTCCTTGTGATCCATATGATCTAAGCAGTAATGTTCTTCTGCTTTTGTAAACACCTTGGTGTACAACCGTGTCAGTAAGACCCTGTTGCATTTGCCGATAGCATTCCGGTAACCATCGATGGACGAGAACTTTGCCTATTGGTCCGCCTCGTTCAACGAGCAGGAAAATGGTTCTCTTCGTCCCTCGCCCTTGGTACCAACGATGCAGTCAACATAACTGACTGGCTACCCTCTGACATGCCTTGCTATCCTGACCATGCAAGATATCACCGCCCTTCCTACTTTAACCCACATGGTGGGCCCATAACCCACAAGTTCCACAGGATCGAAACCTGACTCTCCTGTACACACCCTGTTGTCAAAGTTATTCCTCGAGCTTGACTTCGTATGTAATTCACGGGCCACATGCCTAGTAATCTGTTATGGTATCAGACGCAATACTTACTCTTGCCGCTCTGAACCCCTTTCTCACTCTGGTTCAGACTTCGAGCAACTATCTATCCGCTTGGAACCTCTTATTGTACCTTTGTACCTTACTCTCGATGTATTTTATATGTTCAACTCGAGAGATAATCTTATGCTCATTCATGGCTTAACCCCAGATTGTTTCCCTCAAAAGCATTCTGTCATAGCAGAGCTGCACCTTATCCTTTCGTAAGTACAATGGAGTTCCCGAAGAAAGGATGACAACTTTATCATGATGCATTGGAATAAAGAATTGAAGACATCAACGAAAGGGATTAACTTCTTCGAGAAGATCCGCTAGAATATCGTAACCAGAACTTTCCCCCTTACTCCCCTCTTAAATCTCGGGATGAGATTTCTTGTAGTGGAGAAGAATTGTGACGCCCGGATAATTATGCTACAGTAATCCCATGTTAATGTCACCATGTCACCTTGTTACTATTGCTAATCTCGCGCTAGTTCGAAACCGATTCGAATTCAAAAATTAAAATATAGGCAAACAGCGAAAGTTTTCAAATATTAAAATTAAAATGTTCGGGCTATGTCAATTATTGCATCGGTAATTATGGTGAAGTAAACACAATTTTATAAAATGCCTAAATACTTTTAAATGAATTAAAACAGAAAAGAAATAATGAAAGAAAATACAAAGGTTAAAAGAAAACAGAAAACAAAACAAAAAAAGACAAAAGAAAATAACCCCTCTCCCTGGGCCGTGGCCCAGCTTGCTACAGGCCGGCCCAGCCAGGCCGGCCCACCCCACCTCACCTACTAACCCCCAGGGGACACCGAACCCTAACCCACTCCTCCCACTCCCCACGTCTCTCCTCTCCTCGTCCCGATCTGGATCAGGGACGAGCGCCCCCTCCCCCAATCGACGAGCGCCTCCTTCCCACCCCTCTGCCGCACGCCCCCGAGGGCGCCGCCGCCCCTGGCGCCCGTCGCCACCACCGCTCTGCCATCGCCAAGCCGGCTCCTTGCCGGAGAGGGGACGGATCCCGGGGGCCCTGTCGCGGATCCGGCCTCCCTCGCCACCCGTCCACGACCATGATGAAGCGGGACCCCGCCGGGAGCTACCTCGCCCCAGTCACACGAGGACCGCGTCGCCGGACTGCCTCCTCGACACCGTCGTCCCTGTCCTCCTACAGAACGGTCGCCCCCGAGCCTCGCCGCCCCGCTTCTCTCCAACACCGGTGAGGCCACCTCCGGCCTCCACTCCTCCTTCCTTCCTCACGCCACCCGCTCCGGTCGTCGCTTCCTCACCTTCGCCTCGCCTCGACCGCCTGCGCCTTGCAGCCAGGCGCTGCTCACGTGCCCACCAGGCCTTGTCGCCCTCCACTACTCGCCTCGACCGAGGCGGCGCGCCATGACCATCCATGTGCCTTTGCCCGCGCCCACTGCCCGTCGTGGCCCCCACCCCTCTGCCGCCTCCCTTGGCCCAGGCCGTCGACGCCGGCGTGCGCTGTGCGTGCCCAGCGCCCCTCGGGCATGCCCCCATTCGGGTGGTGCCCGTTAGCCCGCACCCGTTAGCGACCAAACCCGCCAAGGCCCCCTGGGCCAATGACAAGGGGCCCCCACCCCCCTGAACGTAATTATAAAAATAAAAATAAAAATAATTAATTAATTAATTAGAGAAATAACTAACTTACTTAATTTTGTTTAATTAAACTAAACAGCTAACTAAACTAATTAAACATTAGTTATCTAATTAACCTGGTTAGTTAATTAGTATGACAGTGGGGCCCACCCCTAATTAATTCTGATTAGATTAAATTAAATTTGGATAATTAACATGTGTCTCTGACCAGTGGGACCCACTGGTCAGGTTGACCAGTCAGCTCTGTTGACTGCTGACATCAGCATGACATCATGCTGATGTCATTATTCCATTTTCGAATTAATTTAAATAACTAATTAAATTCCAGAAATTATTAAAATCTTTAGAAAATCATATCTTTTAATCCGTAACTCGGATTAAATTATTTTCAACATGAAAGTTGCTCAGAACGACGAGACGGATCCGGATGCGCAGCCCGTTCATCCGCCACGCGTCCCTAGCATAGTGAACCTGCAACATTTCACCTCCGGTTCATCTGTCCGAAAACACGGAACACCGGGGATACTTTCCCGGATGTTTTCCCCTTCACCCAGATCACCTCATACCGCGTTAGAACACGTCTAGCTCGCTTGTTGTCTGTTATGCACTTGCTTGCTATATATTTATTGTTTCTCCCCTCTTCTCTCCGTAGACCCGTGGCGATCTTGATGCCCACGTGGTCGATTACGCCACCGACGACCCTCCTTCTTGTCTCGAGCAACCAGCAAGCCCCCCCTTGATCACCAGATATCGCCTATTCTCCTCTATACTGCTTGCATTAGAGTAGTGTAGCATGTTACCGCTTCCGTTGATCCTATTCTCGATGCATAGCCCGGCATTGTTGCTACATCTGTTGATACCTTACCTGCAATCCTAAATGCTTAGTATAGGATGCTAGTTTATCATCATTGGCCCTACATTCTTGTCAGTCTGCCTTGCTATACTATTGGGCCGTGATCACTCGGGAGGTGATCACGGGTATATACTATACATACATACATATTATACAGATGGTGACTAAAGTCGGGTCAGCTCGTTGAGTACCCGCAAGTGATCCCGATGTGGGGGCTGAAAGGACAGGTGGCTCCATCCCGGTAGAGGTGGGCCTGGGTTCCCGACGGCCCCCGACTGTTACTTTGTGGCGGAGCGACAGGGCAGGTTGAGACCACCTAGGAGACAGGTGGGCCTGGCCCTGGTCGGCGTCCGCGGTTGCTTCATAATAACACGCTTAACGAGATCTTGGTATTTGATCTGAGTCTGGCCATTTGGTCTATACGCACTAACCATCTACGCGGGAGTAGTTATGGGTATCCCGACGTCGTGGTATCAGCCGAAGCCTTCTTGACGTCAGCGACGGAGCGGCGCACGCCGGGTTGGACTGCGTTAACGCAACTTCCTTTGTAATGGAGGTTGCTAGGTCTGCTCACCGACCGCGTACGCAACATGCAGGTGTGCAATGGGCGATGGGCCCAGACCCCTGCACACATAGGATTTAGACCGGCGGGCTGACCTCTCTGTTGTGCCTAGGTGGGGCTGCGACGTGTTGATCTTCCGAGGCCGGGCATGACCCAGGAAAGTGTGTCCGGCCAAATGGGATCGAGCGTGTTGGGTTATGTGGTGCACCCCTGCAGGGAAGTTTATCTATTCGAATAGCCGTGTCCCTCGGTAAAAGGACGACCCGGAGTTGTACCTTGACCTTATGACAACTAGAACCGGATACTTAATAAAACACACCCTTCCAAGTGCCAGATACAACCCGGTGATCGCTCTCTAACAGGGCGACGAGGAGAGGATCGCCGGGTAGGATTATGCTATGTGATGCTACTGGAGATGCTACTTGGAGATGCTACTTGGAGGACTTCAATCTACTCTCTTCTACATGCTGCAAGACGGAGGCTGCCAGAAGCGTAGTCTTCGATAGGACTAGCTATCCCCCTCTTATTCTGGCATTCTGCAGTTCAGTCCACTGATATGGCCTCCTTACACATACCCATGCATATGTAGTGTAGTTCCTTGCTTGCAGTACTTTGGATGAGTACTCACGGTTGCTTTCTCCCCCTTTTCCCCTTTCCTTTCTTTACGGTTGTCGCAACCAGATGTGGAGTCCAGATCCAGACGCCACCGTGAGCACGACCCCTACTACACCGGAGGTGCCTACTACTACATGCAGCCCATTGTCGACGACTGTGAGTAGTTTTGGAGGAACCAGGCAGGAGGCCTGCGCCTCTTCGATCTGATCCCGCTTTGTGCTAGCCTTCTTAAGGCGGACTTGTTTACTTATGTCGTACTCAGATATTGTTGCTTCCACGACTCGTCTATGATCGAGCACTTGTATTCGAGCCCTCGAGGCCCCTGGCTTGTATTATGATGCTTGTATGACTTATTTATGTTTTTAGAGTTGTGTTGTGATATCTTCCCGTGAGTCCCTGATCTTGATCGTACACGTTGCGTGCATGATTAGTGTACAATTGAATCGAGGGCGTCACAATTTATTTGTACCCATCCTACTTTGCAAAGATTGTTTTTTGAGCTCCCTGACATAAAGAATCCTAGGGCCAAAAAGTTGGCCACTCTCGTTCTCATAAATGAATTTGACTACATAATACGGGAAGCTAGGGAAATTTTGATTTTTGAGGTATGAGCCATGAAAAACCCATGATAGATGAAATTCTTAACAATAGTGATTATGCACTAAGGCATATGCTTGGGGATAATAAGATCTTTGATGAGAATCTTAAAAAGGAAGTCCCCGTTCTAGATATAATCCAACAAGTTCTTAATAATGTTAATCAACACTACTCTTGGATTGTTGCGGGTAATCAAAGGGGCTATGATGAAAATCAACTAAGAAATGCTAAAGTTTCCATGGATAATATGTTTTTTGTTGTGTTTACAAAACCCCATGATGAAAATACCTCTAAGAAAATTTAGAAGAAAAAGGATGACAAAACTTAGATCCTTGCTTTATGCCTAGCTAAGGGCGTAAAACGATAGTGCTTGTTGGGAGGCAACCCAATAAATAAAATTTGTTTTTGCTTTTTTATTTCTGTTCTTGAGTGTTAGCACAATTGCTACTGTTATGATTGTGTTTTTTGTATTTTAATTAGCGTTTGTGCCAAGGATCTTCCGGGGTGATAGCTGTTTGATCTTGCTGAAAAAGACAGAAACTTTGCTTTCACGAAAATAATTATCATAAATCACAGAAAAGTGATTTTGCCCTGATTCTTTTTGAAGAAGATTAATATACAAATTATTCTGGTTTTACTAATTTGGAGGAATTTTTGGAGTTACATAAGTATTCTAAAGTTCCGGATTACTACAGACTATTCTGTTTTGACAGATTCTGTTTTCTTTGTGTTGTGTGCTTATTTTGATGGCTCTATGGTTTTATTTGATGAGTTTTTGCCATAGAAAAGTTGGAATACAGTATATATAATACAAAAACAAAATAAGAATTGGTTTGACACATCACTTATAGTAGTGGTTTGCTTTCTTTTACTAACGATCTCACAAGGGTTTTGCTGAGTTTTGTGTGATTGAAATTTTCAAGTTTTGGGTTACCTTACGATGGATGAAAGGAGGATAGAAGAGCCTAAGCTTGGGGATGCCCTGGCATCCCAAGCTATTATCCAATAATGAACAACCAACTGAGCTTGGGGATGCCCCCGAGTGGCATCCCCTCTTTCTTCTAACAACCATCGGTATTTTAGTCGAGACTATATTTTTATTCGTCACTTGATATGTGTTTTGCTTGGAGCGTCTTGTATGATATGTGTCTTTGATTGTTTTATTTTATATTTTAAGTCATCTATCCTTGCTGGACACACCTATTTGATAGAGCCAAAATTATGCCATGACTTGTTAGAATTGCTCTCTATGCTTCACTTAAATTTTTATGAGCAATGGACTTCCTCTAGTGCTTCACTTATATCTTTTTGAGCACGGTGTGCTTAGTATTGTTTGAAGAAATGCTCTCTTGATTCACTTAGATTTATTTGAGAGTTAGTAAAATTTTGAAGAAATTCTCACTTGCTTCACTTAAATTATTTTGAGGGAAAGAAAAAATATTATGCTGGAGGCTGCGAGCGTAGTCTTGATAGGACTAGCTATCCCCTCTTATTACGGCATTCTGCAGTTCAGTCCACTGATATGGCCTCCTTACACATACCCATGCATATGTAGTGTAGTTCCTTGCTTGCGAGTACTTTGGATGAGTACTCACGGTTGCTTTCTCCCCCCCTTTTCCCCCTTTCCTTTCTTTCTGGTTGTCGCAACCAGATGCTGGAGTCCAGGATCCAGACGCCACCGTAGACGACGACCCCTACTACACTGGAGGTGCCTACTACTACATGCAGCCCGCTGTCGACGACCAGGAGTAGTTTTGGAGGAACCCAGGCAGGAGGCCTGCGCCTCTTTCGATCTGTATCCCAGTTTGTGCTAGCCTTCTTAAGGCAGACTTGTTTACTTATGTCTGTACTCAGATATTGTTGCTTCCGCTGACTCGTCTATGATCGAGCACTTGTATTCGAGCCCTCGAGGCCCCTGGCTTGTATTATGATGCTTGTATGACTTATTTATGTTTTTAGAGTTGTGTTGTGATATCTTCCCGTGAGTCCCTGATCTTGATCGTACACGTTGCGTGCATGATTAGTGTACAATTGAATCGAGGCGTCACAATTTATTTGTACCCATCCTACTTTGCAAAGATTGTTTTTGAGCTCCCGACATAAAGAATCCTAGGGCCAAAAGTTGGCCACTCTCGTTCTCATAAATGAATTTGACTACATAATCACGGGAAGCTAGGGAAATTTTGATTTTTGAGGTATGAGCCATGAAAACCCATGATAGATGAAATTCTTAACAATAGTGATTATGCACTAAGGCATATGCTTGGGGATAATAAGATCTTTGATGAGAATCTTAAAAAGGAAGTCCCCGTTCTAGATATAATCCAACAAGTTCTTAATAATGTTAATCAACACTACTCTTGGATTGTTGCGGGTAATCAAAGGGGCTATGATGAAAATCAACTAAGAAATGCTAAAGTTTCCATGGATAATATGTTTTTTGTTGTGTTTACAAAACCCCATGATGAAAATACCTCTAAGAAAATTTAGAAGAAAAAGGATGACAAAACTTAGATCCTTGCTTTATGCCTAGCTAAGGGCGTAAAACGATAGTGCTTGTTGGGAGGCAACCCAATAAATAAAATTTGTTTTTGCTTTTTTATTTCTGTTCTTGAGTGTTAGCACAATTGCTACTGTTATGATTGTGTTTTTTGTATTTTAATTAGCGTTTGTGCCAAGGATCTTCCGGGGTGATAGCTGTTTGATCTTGCTGAAAAAGACAGAAACTTTGCTTTCACGAAAATAATTATCATAAATCACAGAAAAGTGATTTTGCCCTGATTCTTTTTGAAGAAGATTAATATACAAATTATTCTGGTTTTACTAATTTGGAGGAATTTTTGGAGTTACATAAGTATTCTAAAGTTCCGGATTACTACAGACTATTCTGTTTTGACAGATTCTGTTTTCTTTGTGTTGTGTGCTTATTTTGATGGCTCTATGGTTTTATTTGATGAGTTTTTGCCATAGAAAAGTTGGAATACAGTATATATAATACAAAAACAAAATAAGAATTGGTTTGACACATCACTTATAGTAGTGGTTTGCTTTCTTTTACTAACGATCTCACAAGGGTTTTGCTGAGTTTTGTGTGATTGAAATTTTCAAGTTTTGGGTTACCTTACGATGGATGAAAGGAGGATAGAAGAGCCTAAGCTTGGGGATGCCCTGGCATCCCAAGCTATTATCCAATAATGAACAACCAACTGAGCTTGGGGATGCCCCCGAGTGGCATCCCCTCTTTCTTCTAACAACCATCGGTATTTTAGTCGAGACTATATTTTTATTAAATCACTTGATATGTGTTTTGCTTGGAGCGTCTTGTATGATATGTGTCTTTGATTGTTTTATTTTATATTTTAAGTCATCTATCCTTGCTGGACACACCTATTTGATAGAGCCAAAATTATGCCATGACTTGTTAGAATTGCTCTCTATGCTTCACTTAAATTTTTATGAGCAATGGACTTCCTCTAGTGCTTCACTTATATCTTTTTGAGCACGGTGTGCTTAGTATTGTTTGAAGAAATGCTCTCTTGATTCACTTAGATTTATTTGAGAGTTAGTAAAATTTTGAAGAAATTCTCACTTGCTTCACTTAAATTATTTTGAGGGAAAGAAAAAAATATTATGCTCATGATCTTCACTTATATTTGTTTGAGCTTATGAAAAGCAACACATGAAAATTAGTCCCAAAGTGATAGATATCCAAGAAGGATAAAGAAAGAAAGAAAATATATGTCATGAAGATCATTCGACAAAATAAACTTTATTCTTAGTAATAGTTTTGAGATATGATGATGTGATATGTGAGTTATGTTGATGAGTAATTGTGCTCTAGTAAGAATATTGGCGTTAAGGTTTGTGATTCCCTATGCATGCACGAAAGTCAATATTAATGCAATGAAAATTATATCCTACTTGTGGTGCATTATTCGGTGTTTATTATGCTTAATGCTTGCTTATGAGATTATTCGTTTCTTGGTTGGTAGCTTTTCAATCTTTTTGCTAGCCTTCATTTTGCACCAAGTATGACCTCTACTTGTGCATCCAAAATCCTTTAAACCAGTTTTGCCACATGAGTCTACTATATCTACCTATATGCGGTATTCTTTTGCCGTTCTAAGCAAATTTGCATGTGCCATCTTTTCAAAATGAACTTCCCTTTTGTGTGTTTGTTTCGCTCGCGGAACGGTAATGGGTAGCTAATATTTTCCATGCTAGATGTGTTATTCTCATGATGAGTGTTTATTCACTTGTCATTGCACGAGAGTAAGGGAAAGGTATTAGGGATGCCCAGTCCCGAAATGCAAAAATGAATTTACTTTATGTTGTCAAATAATGAATTCCTTGGAAAGTGTTGGTATGGAGGGCACCCGTGGATATGGCTAGGCATGGAAAGTGAAAGTTATGGTGGAAAAAGGAATAAACTTTATTTTATGTTTGGGAACCACCTATGATATATCTAGCATGGAAAGTGTTGGGATGCTCCAAGTCATTTTCGTAGGTGGGATGGATACACCTCCCAAAATGTTTTTATCTCTAATTTTTCGCTTTGAGCTCTGTGACCTCTACAAATCCCTACTTCCCTCTGCGAAGGGCCTTTCTTTTATTTTATGCAATTTTTTATTTTGAAATTGAGTTTGCATTTTCTCTTATAAAAGCACCAACTAGGGGACAATATGATCGTACTTAAGTATTGGGTGTAGCTAATATTCGAGTGTGTTTCATGAATGGATCAATGTTTGAGCATGATGGGCTAGGGATAACTTTTTTAGCATTGATATTTTGAAAGATATGGTTGCTTGTTGATATGCTTGAGTATCTAAATTATTATGTCAAAATTAGACTATTGCTTTGAATCAAATAAATGTCCAAATGTCCATACTATGAAGAAAAGAATATGATATTACATGATAAACATCACTCCACATCCAAAAATCTGTTTTATCACTTACCTACTCGAGGACGAGCAGAAGTTAAGCTTGGGGATGCTGATATGTCTCCAAAGTATCTATAATTTTTGATTATTCCGTGCTGTTTTATTATCAATCTTGGATGTTTTATAATCATTATATAGTCATTTTATATCATTTTTTGGTACTAACCTATTGACATAGTGCCAAGTGCCAGTTGCTGTTTTCTGCATGTTTTTTATATCGCACGAAATCAATATCAGAAGGAGTCCAAATGGCACACCAATTTATGATGATTTTTTATGGGCTAGAAGAAACACAACGGGCCCTGGTTGCATCTATGGGGAGTCTTGAGGAGGGGACAACTCACCAGGGCGCGCCAAGAGGCCCAGGTGCGCCCTAGTGGGTTGTGCCCACCTCGGGTGCCCCTTGGACCGACTCTTTGCTCTATAAATACCCCAATATTCCAGAAACCCTAGAGGAGTCAACAAAATTTTCATCCAGCTGCCGCAGAGTCCAAAACAATGAGATCCAATCTAGACACCATCACAGAGGGGATAACGACTTCCATTGGTGCCTCTCCGATGATGCGTGAGTAGTTCTTTGTAGACCTTCAGGTCCGTAGTTAGTAGCTAGATGGCTTCCCCTCTCTCTCTTGATTATCAATACAATGGTCTCTTGGAGATCCATATGATCTAAGTCTTTTTGCGGTGTGTTTGTTGGGATCTGATGAACTTCGAGTTTATGATCAATTATATTTTTTTATATCCGTGAAAGTTATTTGAGTTCTTTGATCTCTTATATGTGTGATCTCTTATATCCTCGTATTTCTTCTCCGATAATTGGGTTTTGTTTGGCCAACTTGATCTATTTATCTTGCAATGGGAAGAGGTCCCCGGTAGTGGGTTTGATCTTACGGTGCTTGATCCCAGTGATAGAAAGGGAACCGACACGTATATATCATTGCTGCTAAGGATAAAAAGATGGGATCTATATGTGCTGATAAACGGATCTTGTCTACATCATGTCATCGTTCTTATTGCATTACTCCGTTTTTCCATGAACTGAATACACTAGATGTATGCTGGATAGCGGTCGATGTGTGGAGTAATAGTAGTAGATGCAAGCAGGAGTTGGTCTACTAATCTTGGACGTGATGCCTACGTAATGATCATTGCATGGATATCATCATGATTATTTGAAGTTTTATCAATTGCCCAACAACAATTTGTTCACCCACCGTTTGCTATTTTTCTTGAGAGAAGGCACTAGTGAAACCTACGGCCCCCGCGTCTTTTTCTCATATATTTGCCTTGCGATCTACTTTTTCCTTGCGTTTATTTTCAGATCTATTAAACCAAAAAACACGAAAATACCTCGCTGCAATTTATTTGTTCCGCGATCTATTTATCCCATCTACAAATTTACCTCACGTCCTTTGCCTATCTTGAGGCGCAGTACCCCGAAAGGGATTGACAACCCCTTTAACACGTCGGGTTGCGAGGTGTTGTTCTTTGTTTGCAGGGGCCGTTTACGTTGTGTTGCTTGGTTCTCCTACTGGTTCGATAACCTTGGTTTCATATCTGAGGGAAATACCTACCATCGATGTGCTGCATCATCCCTTCCTCTTTGGGGAAATATCGATGTAGCTTCAAGCGACATCAGTGTATAGATTGGATCTGGTTTTTCTGGAACTTGCGGTGGCTGGAATTGATTTTCGTCGATTCCCCTAGGGTTTCTGTAATATTGCGGTAATTATAGAGCAAAGAGGCGGTGCGGGAGGCCACCGAGGTGGGAATAACCCACCTGGGAGTGCCTGGGCCTCCAGGCGCGCCCTGGTGGGTTGTGCTCCCCTTGGAGCTCCCCTGAGGTACTTTATTGGCCGACTGGATGCTTTTTAGTCCAAAAGAAATCCACAAAAAGCTTTGGTGCGTTTGGTCTCCTGCTGGTATTGATTTCTGCATTGTAAAAAACAAGCAGAAAACAGCAACTGGCACTGGGCACTATGTCAATAGGTTAGTACCAAAAAATGATATAAAATGACTACAAAATGATTGAAAAACATCCAAGAATGATAATATAACAGCATGGAACAATCAAAAATTATAGATACATTGGAGACGTATCAGTGGGCACAACCCACCTGGGCACGCTAGGGAGCCCAGGCGCGCCCTGGTGGGTTGTGCTCACCCAGGCCAACCTCCGGTGCCCGTCTTCTGGTACATAAGTCATTTTGACCTAGAAAAAACTAAGGAGAGGACTTTCGGGATGAAGCGCCGCCGTCTTGAGGCGGAACCTAGGCAGGAGCACTTTTGCCCTCCGGTGGACCAATTCCAATGGGGGAACTTCCCTCCCGGAGGAGGAAATCATCGTCATCATCATCACCAGCAAATCTCTCATCTTGGGGGGGGGGGCTATCTTCATCAACATCTTCAACAACACCAACTCCTCTCAAACCCTAGTTCACCTCTTGTGTTCAATCTTTGTACTGGAACTATAGATTGGTGCTTGTGGCTGACTAGTAGTGTCGATTACATCTTGTAGTTGATTACTATATGGTTTATTTGGTGGAATATTATATGTTTAGATCCATTATGCTATTTAATACCCCTCTCATCTTGAGCATGTTTATCGTTATGCTATCAAGTGAGTTTCAACCATTTAATAATCGTAATTCAAATTTGAACTGCATGCACATGCAACTGCAAACCATCATGGGGTGCAAAATCATATTTGTGTCCTTGTGTGCAAGTTAATTCCATGTGCAGTAAATTGGAAGGAATTTTCAAACATACTGGTTTCATAGCTTGGACACAAACATTGAGTACCATGGCATTTAAATGCCAAAAAATTACAATAATGAACAGAAATACATGTAACCTTGCTTGACGTAATGGCATGGCACCAATATGTCATGATAAAAAAATTGGCCTGTTTGACGAAAGTTTGGACACATACCCCTCACAAACCGGAGCATCTCACTAGAAGACTCATGGTCATTCCGAGAGGGAACAATGCATGTTTGATGACGAACCAGTGGTAGCTTCCTCTAATGGCCTTGAGAATTTCTATTGTTAACATGCACTAATACAACTCTCCTGTTAAAAAATGGGAAAATTAAGGGGCATTTGACCTTTTTAAGACACTTAAGTGATTTTCTAGCCACTTAATGACCATAATTAAAATTTGAATTCCATGTACATGCAACAGCTAACCATAATGGTTTGCAAAATCATGTCCGTGTCCTCGTGTGCGAGTTAATGCCATGTGCAGTAAAATGGAATGGATTTTCAAACATATTGGTGTCATGGCTTGGACATAAGCATCGAGTCCCATGGCTTTTAAATTTCAAAAAAATTCAAAAATGATAAAAAAACATGGAACCTTGCTTAATGTAATGGCGTGGCATCAAGATGCTGTGGTAAAAAATTGGCCCGTCCGACGAAAGTTTGGACACACACCCCTCACAAACTGGAGCATCTCACGAGAAGGCTTCTGGTTCCGAGAGGGAACAATGCATGTTTGATGAAGAACCAACGGTAGCTTCCTCTTATGGCCTAGAAATTTTTTCTACCATTAACATGCATTAATACTAGTGTCATGTTAAAATTTGGAAATTTTAGGGGTCATTTGACCTTTTTAAGACATGTAAGTGATTTTCTAGCCATTTAATGACTATAATTCAAATTTGAACTAAATGTACATGCAACAGCTAACCATAATGGTCTGGAAAATCCTATTTGTGTCCTTGTGTGCGAGTTAATGCCCTCTGCAGTAAATTGGAATGAAGTTCCAAACATACTAGTGTCGTAGCTTGGACACAAGCATCGGGTGCCATGGCTTTCAAATTCCAAAAAAATAAATGAAAAATGATCAGAAAAACATGGAACCTTGCTTGATGTAATGGCATGGCACCAAGATGCCGTGGTAAAAAAATTGGCCCATTCGACGAAAGTTTGGACACACACCCCTAAAAAACCGGAGCATCTCAAGAGAAAACTCATGGTTTCGCGAGGGAACAATGCATGTTTGATGACAAACCGGTGGTAGATTCCTCTTATGGCCTAGAAACTTTTTCCACCATTAACGTGCACTAGTACAACTGTCATGTTAAAATTTGGAAAATTTCAGAGGTCATTTGACCTTTTTATGACATTTAAGTGATTTTCTAGCCATTTAATGACCATAATTCAAATTTGCACTACATGTACATGAAGCAGCTAACAATAATGGTTTGGAACATTATATTTGTGTCCTTGTGTGCAAGTTAATGACATGTGCAGTAATTGGAAGGAATTTTCAAACATATTGATGTAACGGCTTGGACACAAGCATCGGGTGCCATGGCTTTTAAATTCCAAAAAATGCAAAAATGATAAAAAAACACATAGAACCTTGCTTGATGTAATGGCTTGGCACCAAGATGCCGCGGTAAAAAATTTGGCCTTTTCGATGAAAGTTTGGACACACACACACCCCTTAGAAACTGGAGGATCTCACGAGAAGACTCATGGTCATTCCGAGAGAGAAAAATGCATGCTTGATGACGAATCGACGGTAGCTTCCTCATATGGCCTCGAAACTTTTTCTACCATTAACATGCACTAATACAATTGTCATGCTAAAATTTTGAAATCTTCAGGGGGCATGTGACCCTTTTAAGACATTTAGGTGATTTTCTAGCCATTTAATGGCCGTAATTCAAATCGAATCACATGTACATGCAACAGCAATCCATCATGGGTTAGAAAAATCATTCATGTACTACATTGCATTATACAATGATATCATGGTAACAAAAAATAAGCATTCATGCCTTACATTTGGAAGGAAACTGTGAATATTTGGCAAGACAACCGGGCACCACATGATTGTCACTCTATTTCACGCCTTGAGGTTCGGAAGGTGAGTGGCGCTTGGCGTGGTTTATTAATCAGATGCGGTTCTGTATTGGAAACCATTAGTGTCGTGGAATTAACACGTTAGATGTCCTCATGGAAGGACTTAGTCGTAGAGCCATCGCAACGGGTTAGCTTGAAGGGGTTAGACCGGACAAGGGACACGGGAGTTTATACTAGTTCGGCCCCTTAGATGAAGGTAAAAGCTTACGTCTAGTTGTGAAGGGATTGATTGGATTTCGATGACCAGGGAGCAAATATGCTTTGCCTGAGTCTCGAGTTGTTGTTTCTTGTCCCTGAACCGCCGCCGGGTCGTCCCTTTATATACATAGGTTGACGCCCGGCCGGTCTACAGAGTCCCGACGCCAACTCATACAAGTGTCCGGCTCGGCCTCTCCTTTCCTAACTTACAATACAAGTTACACAACCATGGCGGTTTATCACTATGGGCCCTGATCCGCCTTTGGGCTCCGGGCCTCTAAGCTTCATTAGTAAAACGCCATCTTCTGGATCTTCGTGGGCTTCAACATAGTTGAGGGTGAACCGGCCGGTTTACACTCAGTAGTAATATCCCCAACAATTAGCGATTAATTTGACATGCGGCTTTTGCCGCGGGAATCGTGTGCATTTCAAGCTATAGTACTTGTAAATTCCGGCGACCTACGTGTGTACTGTTCCCGTCGCTCTAGATTCCGTCCGCCAATAAATACTACCATGCTTACGTCGTCTCGCCTGCATTCTCATCTACATTCTCTCCTTGCTCCCCTTCTCTCTCTCTCTCTCACAAAACTCTGCCATGGCACTGCCAATATGCCCACGCACTGACGAGGAGGCACCGTCCCCCGAGGATGTTCATTCGCAGATCGACAATGAGGAGGACCCCTATGTGCCACTGGACGAGGTTGCGTCGGACCCCCAACTTTGGAGTGGTATAGGGGCCAGTACAATCTTCATCTATGGAAGGCACTGTCGCCGGCTGAGAAAGTCAGGCAAGTGGCATTCAAGAAGGAGATGGCGGACGAGAAAGCCAGGTACCAGGTAGCTCATGAAGCCGCCTGGGAAAAGAAGGCCGTGGAGCTCTAGGGGCAGGGGCGTCGACATGTGGAGCAGGTGTATAAAGACGGAGGGTACTTTGCCACGAAGGCCAAAGGCGCTAGGCGCCTCATCGCTGCATGGAGGTGGGCTGATAAGCTCCGGCATGCTACCAATGAGGAGCTTAGGTGGGCGCACAACCAAATGGCAAGATTGTTTGTGCTCGTCCACCAGCAGGAGGCAGATTGATATGTCAAGCGCTGCGACGCCGAGGAGGCGGATTATTGCCTCCACTCTGGGAAGCCGCCGTGCACCAGGGAGCTACTGGCGAGGGGCTGCTGGAATACTGCCCCACTAAGGAGGGATTATTAGTTTTTATTATTTATCGTTTTCAATTTTGTGCATTGTACATAGTAGTTAAGTATCATCAGGTATATGTGATGATATTATATATATTCTATGATGAACTAATGAATAGTTAATATATATTATGAATTCCATTTTTCTTTCTATTTTCGTGTACTAATTTGTATCTAGCTGTTTTCATCCACATATACAGAATGGAAAACATATATATACACATTGAAACAGAACAATATATAAGAACAGAAAACAGAGTACACACATTGAAACAGAGCAATAAATAGAGCAATATTATGATTGTTGTGAATACATAGCAATCCATGTTGAAATGACTCAACTAAATAAAACGCATCCATGACCAGCAGACTTGCATATGGTAGCTCTTGGCTCTGCCTAAACTCATGCAGACGTTCGTCCAAGTGGTCGACACGCTAGCGGTACATCTGGAGCGTCATCTCGAGCTCCAAGTTGGCTATTTCATCGAAGATCACCAGCTCGAGGATGCGATGGCTATCTACTGCGCCTAGGTGGACACCTGGGCCAAGGAGGCGGTCGAGCCTAACGACCAGCTCATTGGCATCGAGAAGGCCCCAGACAAGGCGAATGGTTCAACCCATGCGAATGGCACAGCGGGTGTCCGATGCAAGTATGGCGCGACTGGCCTCTGGTCTTTGCTAGACAAAAATTCCGCACTAAGTAGAGATACTACTTGTGCATCCAAAACCCTTAAACCCAAATCTTGATTTGAGATTCCACCATATCTACCAATGGATTGAGTAAGACCCTTCAAGTAAGTTGTCATCAGTGCAATAGGGCAATAAAAATTGCTTCTAAACGTGTTAGATCATGTAGTGTAAGAGAAAACTGAGCGTTGTATGAACTAGTGATGGTGAAGAATAAAAGCAACAGACTGCATAATAAAGGTTGCCATCATAAGGGGCAATATAAATGTGACGTTCTCTTGCACTAAGGGGTTGAGCATACAAACAAAAAGTGCATGGTAACCTCTGCTTCCCTCTACGAAGGGCCTATCTTTTAATTTTATGTATTTACTTTCATGCAAGAGTCAAAGTTTTTCTCTCTATTCCTTTTTATTTTCTCCTCTGGCAAGCATCATGTGGTGAGGAAAGATCTAGGCACATATATCCAGTTGAATATGGGTAGCATGAGTTATTATTGTTGACATCACCCTTGAGGTGAACACGTTGGGAGGTGAAACTGTAAGCCCCTATCTTTCTATGTGTCCGGTTAAAACGTTTTGCTCCTGTGTACGCGATGAGTGTTAGAAATCGTAGAAGACTAAATGATGGTTGAGTATGTAAACTTGCCAAAGGCTCCGATACGTGACCCTTCCTGAAAAGATGATGAATTGTAGTTGCATAGTTGGCCGAGGACATAGTTTGTTGGTTTCCAATAGAGTCTATACTTCATACTTCGATGTTGTGATGAATTGTTACTTGTTCATGAGAATTCTATGATAAAAGTTCTATAATAAAAGTTTTATGTTAAAGTTTGTTGCTGTCATAATAAGTTACATGATGCTGCTATGTCCGTATTTTTGTTTTTATCGACACCTCTCTCTCTCTCTAAGCATGTGGACATGTTTTTTGATTTCGGTTTTCTTGAGGACAAGCGTGGCCTAAGCTTGGGGGAGTTGATACGTCCATTTTGCATCATGCTTACCTACTGTTATTTATGTTGTTTTGTTGCATAAAAATGCTTTTTGGAGTAATTCTAATGCCTTTTCTCTCATAATATGCAAGGTATACACAAGAGGGGAGAATTCTGGCAGCTAGAAATCTGGACCTGAAAAACCTACGTCAGGCTACCTATTCTGCACAACTTCAAATGAGCTAAAACTTTACGAGGATTTTTATGGAATAAATAAGAATTTTTGGAGCTAATAAGTACTAGAGGGGGCCCACTAGGTGGGCACAACCCACCTAGGCACGCCCTGGTGGGTTGTGCTCACCCAGGCCCACCTCCGGTGCCCCTATTCTAGTACATAAGTCATTTTGACCTATAAAAAAAATAAGGAGAGGTCTTTCGGGACGAAGCGCCGCCGTCTCGAGGCAGAACCTCAGCTGGAGCACTTTTGCCCTCCAGTGGAGTGATTCTACTGGGGGAACTTCCCTCCCGGAGGGGGAAATCATCGTCATCATCATCACCAACAACTCTCCCATCTTGGGGACGGCTATCTTCATCAACATCTTCAACACCGCCAACTCCTCTCAAACCCTAGTTCATCTCTTGTGTTCAATCTTTGTACTGTAACTATAGACTGGTGCTTGTGGGTGACTAGAGCTGTTGATTACATCTTGTTCTTGATTACTATATGGTTTATTTGGTGGAAGATTATATGTTCAGAACCATTATACTATTTAATACCCCTCTGATCTTGAGCATGTTTATCATTCGTGAATAGTTACTTTTGTTCTTGAGGTCATGGGAGAAATCATGTTGCAAGTAATCATGTGAACTTGATATGTGTTCGATATTTTGATGATATGTATGTTGTGATTCCCTTAGTGGTGTCATGTGAACATTGACTACATGACACTTCACCATATTTGGGCCTAAGGGAATGCATTGTGGAGTAGTTATTAGATGATGGGTTGTGAGAGTGACAGAAGCTTAAACCCTAGTTTATGCGCTATTCCGTACGGGACCGATTGGATCCAAAGTTTAATACTATGGTTAGAATTTATTCTTAATACTTTTCTCGTAGTTGCGGATGCTTGCGATGGGGTTAATCATAAGTAGGAGGTTTGTTCAAGTAAGAGCAACACCTAAGCACCGGTCCACCCACATACCAAATTATCAAAGTAGCGAACATGAATCGAGCCAACATGATGAAAGTGACTAGATGAAATTCCCGTGTACCCTCAAGAACGCTTTGCTTATCATAAGAGACCGTTTTGGCATGTCCTTTGCCCCAAAAGGATTGGGCTACCTTGTTGCACTTTTGTTACTACTACCGTTACTTGCTTGTTACAAATTATCTTGCTATCAAATGTTACTTACAATTTCAGCACTTGCAGACATTACCTTGCTGAAAACCACTTGCCATTTCCTTCTGCTCCTCGTTGGGTTCGACACTCTTACTTATCGAAAAGGCTACAATTGATCCCATATACTTGTGGGTCATCACTGAGACGGCCGTTCTGTAGCCAAGGAGAGGAAAGAGCAAGAAAGTTTCAATTAAGTACTCCACATCGTTTAAAAGAAAAATCAAAGAGACTTGTCGGCTTCATGACTAACATTGGAGATATGTGCGTGCTCATGTGTAAATAAGGTTAGATCAATAGTGCCATAGCATGGGTAAAGGGAAGATCAGAAAAAAGGGGGCCATGACACGGACGTGGATTGGTCAAACCGAATGAGACTCGGATGAGAAGACAGATGTGGCCACGTCCTCGATACTTCACCGATGCCTTGCTCACCTCTGCACCCTGCCTCCGCAACAGCCGACCATAACCAACTTTCCTGAGCCATACTCGCCGGCTTTGCCTACACTGCTCCGTGCCCATGCCGATGAGTCCATGTTGCCCCCATTCTCCCCACCATGCGGGTTGTGTTCCTCGGCATCCTCCCACCGGCTCGCTGCCCTATCGCTCCCTTGCTGAGCCGGCTCCCCGAGCTTGTGCATGACCCTCTTGCCCGCTGGCTTGCCACCCTAGCCGGCTGCTGGCTCACGTTGCCCACTGACTTAGGCAGAAAAAGAAATAGAGGAAAAGGAAGTAGAAACAGAGGGTTGACTGCCAAGGTAAAAAAGGAGGCAAGGGTGTGATCAGCTCAAAATTTATTAGAGTACACGCGCCAAGTATTATGAGTATCTCCAAATCACTCGCAATTGACTTCAACTCCACCATAGTCATCATCAACCCCGGGGCTCATAATTTCTGACAAAACACATCATGTGAAATCCATCCAGTCAATTTTTATTCTTCCGAGAACAATTATTCTTCCTTTGATATTTTCATACACAGGAAAAATTGCTCTATGTTCATCGTAGACACGACAAGATCATCTGTCGTCCAAATACATCAGGAGAATTATTCACTGCGGTTAAACCCGGCTCATGACATTAAGTCATCTCTGGACTTGAGCAACCCTGTTAAAGTCATCTCTGGTCTTAACCCGACATCTTACTTAACCCGACAGATGTAACCCGATGTGTGTAACCCACCAGGTGTAACCCAACGTGTGTAACCCAGCAGATTGTGCAACCCGGATCCTAACCCGGCAGATTGTGTAACCCGGATCCTAACCCGGTAGATTGTGTAACCCGGATCCTAACCCGGCATGATGAGTCCAGGAGATAAGAAGCTTGACGTAAGTAGCCCACGGTGAGAAGCCCGTCATAAGAAGCCCGACGTAAGAAGCCCGTCGTAAGAAGCCAGAATAGGTTAAGTCCTAATCCTGCTAGGACTCTACATGTAAGATGACCCTTCAACTTATATAAGGAGGGGAAGGGCACCCCAAGAGGTACAGGTCAAAATAGACAGGACTTAGAAAGACAAGTCTCGAGACAGACGTCTCAGTAGATCTCGTGACAGATTTTTTTGATGGCTCTCGAGATAGAGGCAGCAAAATAGCGCCATTGTAATTGATACTTGTGCAATACAATAAGCAGGATGTATGCCTTTACGTCCACTGTGAGGGGCCGAACCTGGGTAAAACTCGCGTCTCTCGATTCCGATCAACCCCGTTCAAGCTACTACCTAGTTGAGATGGCCTCATGACTAAGTCCTCACACTAGAACATCTGCCGTGACAAAACCACAACAATGCTGACATGCCTATCTTGATCCGTGGCGTTGAAGCGCCGTGCACCGAGGGTCTACTCAAACCTGGCGATGACGCGCAGCACGACGTTGTCCATCGCGTTGCCGGGGACACCCTCGGCCTCGACGGGCCATGGCGCCTTCTCATTTTCCTCATCAAGGAGGTTGTTGGCAGAGGCGCCTTTTCGGTTGGTCGGCATGCTTGGAAAAGGTAGAGGGGTTATAGGTTGCGCTTGTTGCCTCGGTGTGTCGCGCACTGCCTAGATTTATGGGCAATATCGCTGGGTGGCGGCGATAAACCGATGAGGAAGTGGCGGAAACGGTGTATGTTCACAAAACACAATCGATTAATGGAAACTTAGCATAGAAGGAACCCCAAGCTAGAACGACGTGTGTGGGCACATTGGTCGCCCAAGGCTATGATCCGACACATTGCTCGCCCAAGGTCATGATCCATATACTTGTGTGCCCAACAGAGCACACTATTCACATTAAAGAATATTGTTCTGTACACAGAGAGTGTAGATGTTTAGATGTTTTGCAAACTGAGCAAATCATGGCAAATGATTAAACTAAGGAACAAGTCGATGATGATTTCAAGAATGGCACACAATAATTTACAAGCAAGTGTCGTTTGCCAAGAACACACATAGTTTATTGGTAGGAAATGTCTTTGTTATTATTGGTCCTCCCACACAATTAGCCGGTGCACCCTTGTTCGTTGCCCGCGTTCACCTCACTATGTCGGCCTCTGCTCGTGTCCCTCTGTGCGTTGTGCTCGTTGTTAGGCGTCGCGACGCGCTTGATACGTCCATTTTGCATCATGTTTTCCTACTGTTATTTATAATGTTTTTATGCATAATAATGCTTTTTGAAGTAATTCTAATGCCTTTTCTCTAATAATATGCAAGGTTCGCACAAATAGGGGGAATACCGGCAACTGGAATTCTGGACCTAAAAAAGCTACGTCAGGCCACCTATTCTGCACAACTCCAAATGAGTTGAAACTTCACGAGGATTTTTATGGAATAAATAAGAATTATTGGAGCAAATAACCACCAGAGATGGCCCACCAGGTGGGCAAAACCTACATGGGCGCGCGAGGGAGCCTATGCGCGCCCTGGTGGGTTGTGCCCTCCTCGGCCCACCTCCGGTACCCATCTTCTGGTATATAAGTCATTTTGACTTAGAAAAAATCAGGAGAGGACTTTCGGGACGAAGCGCCGCCGTCTCAAGGTAGAATTTGGGCAGGGGCACTTTTCCCTCCCGCAGAGCGATTCCGTCGGGAGAACTTCCCTCCCGGAGGGGGAAATCATCATCATCGTCATCACCAACAACTCTCCCATCTTGGGGAGGGCAATCTCCATCAACATCTTCAACAACACCATATCCCCCCAAACCCTAGTTCATCTCTTGAGTTCAATCTTTGTACCGGAACCTTAGATTGGTGCTTGTAGGTGACTAGTAGTGTTGATTACATCTTGTAGTTGATTACTATATGGTTTATTTGGTGGAATATTATATGTTCAGATCTATTATGCTATTTAATACCCCTCTGATCATGAGCATGATTATCATTAGTGAGTAGTTACTTTTGTTCTTGAGGTCACAGGAGAAATCACGTTGGAAGTAATCATGTGAACTTGATATGTTTTCGATATTTTGATGCTATGTATGTTGTGACTCCCTTAGTGGTGTCATGTGAACGTTGACTACATGACACTTCACCATACTTGGGCCTAAGGGAATGTATTGTGGAGTAGTTATTAGATGATGGGTTGCGAGAGTGACAGAAGCTTATATCCTAGTTTATGCGCTACTTCATAAGGGACTAATTTGGATCCAAATGTTTAATGCTATGGTTAGATTTATTCTTAATACTTTTCTCGTAGTTGCGGATGCTTGCGGGGGGCTAATCATAAGTAGGTGGTTTGTTCAAGTAAGAACAAACCCTAAGCACCGGTCCAGCCACATTTCAAATTATCAAAGTAGCGAACACAAATGAAACCTACATGATGAAAGTGACTAGATGAAATTCCTGTGTACCCTCAAGAACACTTTACTTATCATAAGAGACTATTTTGGCCTGTACTTTGCCTCAAAAGGATTGGGCTACTTTGCTGCACTTTTGTTACCGGTACCATTACTTGCTCGTTACAAATTACCTTGCTATCAAACTATTTGTTAGTTATAATTTCAGTGCTTGCAAACATTACCTTGCTGAAAACCGGTTGTCACTTCTTTCTGCTCCTCGCTGGGTTCTACACTCTTACTTATCAAAAGGACTACGATTGATCCCCTATACTTGTGGGTCATCAAGGATCTTTTTTGGTACCATTGCCTGGGAGTGAAGCGCTGGCAAGTGAAAACTGGTAAGGAAAAATTATTACTACGTGCTGAAATTTATTGTCACTTGCTACTATGGAGAATAATCCTTTAAGGGGTTTATTCGGGGTATCTTCACCTCGTCCGGAACCAAAATTAGTTACCCCTCAACCTACTACACCTACTGAAAATATTGTTTATGAAATTCCTTCAGGTACGATAGAACAACTGCTAGCTAATCCTTATGCAGGAGACGGAACCGAACATCCTGATATGCACTTGATATATGTAGATGAAACTTATGGATTATTTAAGCTTGCAGGTTTGCCCGGAGGTGAAGCTAAGAAGAAGGTTTTCCCTTTATCTTTGAAGGGAAAGGCATTGGCATGGTATAGGCTATGTGATGATATTGGATCTTGGAATTGGAATCGATTGAAATTGGAATCTCACCAAAACTTTTATCCTATGCATCTAGTTCATCATGATCGGAATTATATATATATAATTTTTGGCCTCGTGAAGGATAAAGTATCGCTATAGCTTGGGGGAGGTTTAAGTCAATGTTATATTCATGCCCCAATCATGAGCTCTCAAGAGAAATTATTATTCATATTTTTATGCTCGGCTTTCTCGTGATGATCAATCCATGCTTGATACTTCTTGTACTGGTTCCTTTATGAATAAGACTATTGAAATCAGGTGGGATCTTTTAGAAAGGATTAAATGCAACTCTGAAGATTGGGAACTCAAGGAAGTTAAGGAGTCAGGTATTAAGCTTAAGTATGATTGTGTTAAATCTTTTAGGAATACCGATGTTTTTCAAAAGTTTAGCACTAAATATGGACTTGACTCTGAGATAGTAGCGTCCTTTTGCGAATCATTTTCTACTGATGTTGATCTCCCTAAGGAGAAGTGGTTTAAATACCACCCACCTATTAAAGAAGAAATTAAAGAACCGATAATAGCTAAAGATGAAACTATTATCTATAATGTTGATCCAGTTGTTCCTACTGCTTATATTGAAAAACCACCTTTCCCTATTAGGATTAAGGAACATGCTAGAGTTTCAACTGTGGTTAATAAAATTCATATTAAAACACTCAAGCCTGCTGAACAAATGAAGGTAGAAACTAGTGTTGCTATGGTTAAAGATCTCCTGGTAGAAAATATAGATGGGTGTGTTATTTACTTCTGTGATGAAGCTGCTAGAATTGCCAAACCTGATGAAAAAGATAAACATAGACCCGTTGATGGCATGCATGTTGTCTCGGTCAAAATAGGAGATCACTGTTATCATGGTTTATGTGACTTAGGTGCTGGCGTGAGTGCTATTCCTTTTACCTTATATCAAGAAATTATGAATGATATAACACCTGCTAAAATAGAAGACATAGATGTTACTATTAAACTTGCTAATAGAGACACCATCACACCACTTGGGATTGTTAGAGGTGTTGAAGTCTTGTGTGGGAAAATAAAATATCCTACTGATTTTCTTATTCTTGGTTCCGCACAAGATGACTTTTGTCCCATTATCTTTGGTAGACCTTTCCTGAACACCGTTAATGCTAAAATAGATTGTGAGGAACAAACCGTCGGTGTAAGTTTTGGTGATGAGTCTCATGAGTTTAATTTTTCAACTTTAGTAGGAAGCATCATAAGAAAGAGTTGCCTAGTAAGGATGAAATAATTGGGTTTTCTTCTATTGCCATGCCTCCTACCGATCCATTAGAGCAATATTTGCTAGACCATGAAAACGATATGCCTCTACATGAAATGAATGAAATAGATAAAAATTTCTAAATAGATAAAAAATTCTTTGAACAACGACCTCTGCTTAAACACAATTTCATGTTGAAACTCTAGGAGGTCCTCCTCCACCTAAAGGTGATCCTCTGTTTGAATTAAAACAATTGCCAGACACTTTGAAATATGCTTATCTTGATGAGAAAAAGATATATCCTGTTATTTTCAGTGCTAACCTTTAGAACATGAAGAAGAAAGATTGTTAAAGGTTCTGAAGAAGCACCGAGCTGCCATTGGATATTCTCTTTATGATTTGAAGGGCATTAGTCCCACTCTTTGTCAGCACAAAATTAATACGAAACCTGATGCTAAACCCGTTGTCGATCACCAACGACGTTTAAATCCTAAAATGAAAGAAGTGGTAAGAATATAAATACTGAAGCTTCTAGAAGCAGGTATAATTTATCCCATAGCTGATAGTAGATGGGTAAGTCCCGTTCATTGTGTCCCTAAAAAGGGAGGTATTACCATTGTCCCTAATGATAAGAATGAACTTATTCCACAAAGAATTGTCACTAGTTATAGAATGGTAATTAATTTTATAGAATTAAATAAAGCAACTAGAAAAGATCATTACCCCTTGCCTTTTATTGATCAAATGCTAGAAAGATTGTCAAAGCACACACATTTTTGTTTCCTTGATGGATATTCTAGTTTTTCTCAAATACATGTCTCACAACGTGATCAAGAGAAAACCACCTTTACTTGTCCTTTTTGGAACTTATGCTTATAGATGTATGCCTTTTGGTTTATGTAATGCACCTGCTACCTTTCGAAGATGTATGATCGCTAAATTCTCTGATTTTTGTGAAAAGATTGTTGAGGTTTTCATGGATGATTTTTTCGTTTACGGAACTTCTTTTGATGATTGCTTAAGCAACCTTGATCGAATTTTGCAGAGATGTGAGCAAACTAATCTTATCTTGAATTAGGAGAAGTGTCACTTTATGGTTAATGAAGGTATTGTATTGGGACATAAAATTTCTGAACGAGGTATTGAGGTGGATAAAGCTAAAGTTGGTGCAATTGATCAAATGCCATGTCTGTCGGTGTACTAAAGTAGGGGTACCTTAGTATCCCGAGCTTGTGCACGGGCAGTCGCAGCGCCCCGCGGCAAGGCTTGCCGGGTGCCCGCCAAGATCCTCCATAGTTCCTATTGGAGCCATTCAAGAACAAAGTGTTTTAAACTGAGAAGACAAGGCCCCGGCAAGAGGAGCTTGCCGGGAAGGACAAAGCCCCGTAAGAGGAGCTTGCGGAAGGCCAACCAGGGCATTTCAAGGAACTTGCCGCGACGCCACGGCGCGTCGGCAAGACCCGCGAGCGACAAGCTTCGGTAGCGACAATCTAACGACGATCACAAAGGCGCTTGGCGCTTGCAAACGGCCTACCACTGCGCCCACGCTCAACGCATCCGTCGGCGATGTCACCACAGGACCGTTCGGTATGCGTGGCGAGAAGCTGTGCAGCCAAGCGGTGCGAAGTGGCGAGTGGAGATGACGAGATGGCCATCGTGGCGAACGGTGGCGCCCCTAACGGTCGCTTTCTGCACTGTTTGGGCAACGCGGACGGGCATTTAATGCCTTTGTCCCCTACCGTCAGAGTTAGGTAGGATCCACTGTAGAAGCAGTTGTACCAACCACACCTTTTACACTTTTACCCCTGCATGCGTTGCCACCTGTCGGTGACCCCTTGAGCCTATAAAAGGAGGCCCATGCGCAACGTAGAGGAGGTTCCACTCATTCGAAACCAGAACACTCCCACGCTCTCGAGCAAGAACATAATACAACCACAAAGCAGCAGTAGGAGTATTATCTCTCCGGAGAGCTCCGAAGCTGGGTAAAATCGCTCGTGTGCCTCGCCTCGATCCGCTCTTCGTGCCGCCTCCGCTCCCTGCCGGACCGAAAGGGGCCCTGCCCCATAGGTGTTCGTTTCCCACGACATCTTTGGCGCGCCAGGTAGGGGGCGTCGAGGTTGTGTGAACCTGATCCGGCGTTCACGCGAGCCAGATCTTCATCTTCTTCATCATCTTCATCGACATGCCACCGAAGAAGAAGGCTTCGAAGGTGGCTGCTCCGTCCGCGTCAATCCCACCTCCACCGGAGCAAACAGGTGGTGGGGTAGATGCCGGCGGACGAACGGGCGCCGACGAGGAAGCTCAAGCTGCCGCCAGGTCCAAGGACAAGGCCGCGCAAACCTCGGCGTCCGTACACGCACCGCACCCATCTCAGGAGGCGCGAGACCGACAGCGTCATGGTACTCGCGATACCATACGCTCGTTGGACCAAGGTCGAGCTGGTGGATCTCGGGATGCTCAAGACCAGCACGCATGCCAGCCTGCTGGCACGAGCAAGACACGGTCGCCTGGACGGGATCCTGCTCCTTCTAACATAGTTAGAAGTCCAAGCATATCCCGCTCCTCGCACCGTTCGCCACCGCCACCAAAGACTCCAGAAGAAGCGTTGGCTCGAGCCCAACTGCTCTTGGATTACCCTCCGACGACGGACAAGATCGACGATTGGAGGGCCACCATTCAGAGCCTCATCGGCTTCGCCAACGGCGACACTCCACGGCAGCCAAATGCGTCACAGCCGCGGCAAGATTGCCGGACGCGAGCCGATGGTGACAAGACCGGCGGGGGTGCAACCACCGTGCACTCCCCACCCCGAAGGCCAAGATCGCCGACTCGCCGGGTCAACCTCGACACTGACTCCACGACGTCATCAGACCCACGAGCTCGTCGCGATCAGCGCCAAGTTCTTCAAGAACGACAACAGGAAGACGCTCGTACTCGTACCGAGGGACGAAGAGAAGCGCGGCGTCAGTCGGACCAGCGCGCTGGGCCCACTGTCGATATGCATGCGCCAGGGGAACCATGCGACTTGCCGTACACGGTAGGTTGCCCTGCGTTCACTCGTGAGCTGCGGCAAGTCCAGTGGCCCAGTACCAAGAACTTCAAGCCAGATGTACCAGAGAAGTATGATGGCAGGTTGCATCCGTCGGAGTTCATCAGCATCTACACCATCGCGTGCGAGCTGCGGGGGGCGATGACAAGATCCTGCCAACTACTTCCGCTGGTACTCAAGCCCAATGTCGATCTGGCTCATGCACTTGCCGGACAACTCCATCTCCTCATGGGCGGATCTGTGCCATCAGTTTGTCGGCGCTTTCACAGGCGGCCACAAGCCCCATGGCCAGGAGAGCGATCTTCACCTGCTCGCCAGAAGGAAGGAGAGCCCCTACGCAAGTATATTCAAAGATTCAGCCAAGTGCAGCGCAACATCCCAGATGTCCACCCTGCCGCGGTCATCAGCGCGTTCCATCAGAACGTGCGTAACCGTAGGATGTGGGAAGAGATGGCGATGTGCAAGATAAGAGACGTCAGTGAGCTATATGCTCTGGCCGACAAGTGTGCACGTGCTGAGGAAGGGAGGAAACTCCCCGGAGAGAATGCAGAAGCAGGAAGATCTGACAGTGAGGATGCCACCCCGGCAAAGAAAAACCGGCGGCGGAACAACAGAAGAAGGAAAGGCAAAGATGTGGTAGCTGTCGAGCAGTCCGGCAATGGAGGTGGTGCCAAGGAAGCAGAACCTGTAGCGGCCGCCGACAAGCAGGGCGGCTCCGACAAGCAATACTGCAAGATCCACCGCACCAAGGGCCATGATCTCCAGAGTTGCAAGAAAGTTGAGCAGCTTGTCGAGCAGCAGTGAAACGCCCTCGATGCGGCTATATCTCCCACGTGTCGAAGCACGACTTAGAGGCATAACCACATTGAAAGCAATGTCGCAAGTGAGGTAATCTTCACACAACCCAAGTAATACATAAGGGAAAGAGATACATAGTTGGCTTACAATCGCCACTTCACACAATTACATGGATAAAGCATTACATCATCCAGATACAATCAAGGTCCGACTACGGAACCAAAATAAAAGAAGAACCCCAAATGCGACAAAGGTCCCCGATCGACCCCAACTGGGCTCCACTACTGATCAACTAAAACGAAACAACACAAAGGGCAAGGTCTTCATCGAGCTCCTCCTTGAGCTTGGTTGTGTCACCTGCTTTCGATAACATAGGCACCGCAAACTGGTTTTGAAGTATCCGGTGAGTCACGAGGACTCAGCAATCTCGCACCATGAGATCAAGACTATTTAAGCTTATGGGTAAGGTAAAGGCATGAGGTGGAGCTGCAGCAAGCGACTAGCATATATGGTGGCTAACATAAGCAAATGAGAGCGAGAAGAGAAGGCAAAGCACGGTCGATAAAAGTATGATCAAGAAGTGATCCTATAGCAACCTCGTCAAGCATAACTCCAACACCGTGTTCACTTCCGGACTCACGGAAAGAGACCATCACGGTTACACACACGTTGATGTATTTTAATTAAGGTCAACTTGGTCTTCTACAACCGGACGTTAACAAATTCCCATCTGCCCATAACATCATGGGCACGGCTTTGAAAGTTCAAATCCTGCAGGGTGTCCCAACTTAGCCCATGACAAGCTCTCACGGTCAACGGAGGAATAGACCTCCACCCGAGACACTCCGATCGACTCGGTATCCCGTACAACAAGACATTTCGACAGGTAAAACTAAACCAGCAACACCGCCCGAATGTGCCGACAAATCCCGATAGGAGCTGCACATATCTCTTTCTCGTGGCACACTCGGATGAGACTAGCTACGAGTAAAACCAACCCTCAAGTTTCCCGAGGTGGCCCATGAGTAGCTCGGTTCGGACCAACACTCGGAGAGCACCGTGTGCGGGGGTTAAAATAAAGATGACCCTTGAGTCTGCAGAACCCAAGGGAAGGTGGTAGGTTGTTAGTGCAAATGGTAAAACCAATGTTGGGCATTGCTGGAGAAGCTTTACTTAAGGCGAATCGTCAAGGGGTTCCCATTATAGCCCAACCGTAAGGAACGCAAAATCCGGGAACATAACACCGATATGATGGAAACTAGGGCGGCAAGAGTGGAACAAAACACCAGGCATAAGGCCGAGCCTTCCACCCTTTACCAAGTATATAGGTGCATTAATTAAATAAGATATATTGTGATATCCCAACAAGTAAACATGTTCCAGGCCAGAACATCATCTCGCATGTTCCAACAAGGAACAAACTTCAATCTTCACCGCAACTAACAACGCTATAAGAGGGCTGAGCAAAGCGGTAACATAGCCAAACAACGGTTTGCATAGGAAAGGTGTCAAAGGTTAGGGGTTTGACATGGCAATTTGGGAGGCCGACAAGCAAATGGTAGGCATCGCAAAGATTGGCATAGCAAAAGAGCGAGCAAACTAGCAAGCAAAGATAGAAGTGATTTCGAGGGTATGATCATCTTGCCGCAAGGTTCTCGAGTTGTCGAAGGCTTGATCCTCGTGGGCGTTCTCAACAGGTTCCTCGCTCACGTACTCGTCTCCGGCTCTACCCAAAGCAAGAACACAAGCAACGTAACCACAATCAAACAAGGAACAATGCACAAGCAATATGATGCAATACATGACATGCTATGCGAGATGTGATATGCAATGCATATGTACGCTCCGGAAGGAAAATGATGAACCGGCATCAACTTGGCAAACCAAGTATGCCGCTGAAAGATGGGATGATTTCGGTGAAATCGATATAAAGATCACGGAATCGGATGCACGGTTTGCAAATGACAAGCAAAACAAGAATGATGCAAAACTGCGTTTAACAGCCCGATGCTACTTAGCACGCAACAAGAAACTATGCTACAGCACCCCAACATACAAACAAAGCATATGGCAGCGAACTAAAGGAGATGCTTAACAAAAGAGGAACACTGAGCTACGGCTAAAACACATCATAACATGTTCAAACAAGCATGGTGAAAGTGCTAAAAATATCAGGTTCACAGACTTAGTGAAAATACTAACATGCCAGGAATTAACATCAGGAAGGCATGTTTAGAGCAAGCAAACAACATGCTACAGGAACTTATAATAGCAGAACAAGGCATGACATGATTCTACTCAAAGCATATATCAATAGTCCCTTACTGACCATAAGCCAAAAAGGACCTTAAGAAATGATGGCACCCATGTAAACATTGCTAGTTTTATTACAGATTTCAGACAGCAGAAAAACTGGGCATGGCAAAAACAGTTAACGAGTAGGCATGTTCGTGAGCTCGATGCACTCACTACAGAGCAATACATGGCATGACAAGGCAACCAACAGTAATAAGGCATGATTATGAAGCTAAGCATGGCAAGAGCAAGGTCATAGCATACACGGATCAACTATAACGACCTCGTGAAAATTGAATCTCATGCAAACAATCTGCCAGGAAACATTTTCAAGCAAAAGTAGAGCACGAAAATGACAAGCTAGACTACTCCATAAATTCCAACAAAGGCATGGATGGATAGAGCACATCCATATGTTCAAAACACCCTTACTGATCATGCTCAAAAAGGCCATAGATCTCTCTGTAACAACATTAACATATGGCATAAAAATAACAGCAGGACAAGACTTAGTGAAAACACTAAGTTCCTGAAATCAGCAACATCATTATCCCTACTTTGCATGCTTGTTCTAGTCAACACATAACTCACAAAAATACATGGCAAACACCCCTGGAAAGATGGCATGGTAATGTTCAACTCACATGTAGAACTCAAGTTCATAAGGTGCACACATAATTCATGGCAAAAATGACAAAAGAGCTCGAGCTGATAAGATTCTGGAACTAACGATCTGAAGCCATCTTCCAACAGCATTTCGGGCATCAAGATGAGCTCAAATGCAAATGATGCAATAGAATGAAATGATGTACTCTTCGAGACGAACAATTTGACATATTATACGCACGAAACGGAGCTACGGATGCAGAGATGTGATGCGATGAAAATGGCATGAAAATATGCAAAATCGGGGACTTAGTCATTCGGGGGGAAGTCAACCTGTGCACGGAAATCGATGTTCGCCGGAGGGCTCGCCGGAAATCGCGGGATCTCGCCGGAGAGGATGGAGAGGGTGGATCCGGTCTTTGGGAAGGCGGATCCGGCGTGGGATCCCGGATCTGGCGACGGTGGTGCGGGCGGCGTTCCGCGAGCCGCGGATGGCTGAGGGACGGCGCCGTGGCGGGCGGGCCGGAGGCGGCGCCGCCTGCGGCGAGATGGCCGGCAATGGCCTGCGCGGTCGGTGGTGGTGGGAAGCGGCAGCGACGCTGGTCGGGCGCCACTGGCGCGGGGCGGCGGCGAGGGAGCGCGCGCGGGCGAGGGCGGCGGGCGGGCGGCGGTCGTCGGAGTGCACCGGCGGCGGCGGCGCCGCGACAGAGCGGCGCGGCGGGTCGCCGGCGCTTCAAGCGGCGCGAGCGAGAGCCGGAGCGCGGGGCGCGGGTTGGCCGAGCGAAGGTGCAGCGGCGACGGCGGGCGCCGGAAGCGACACGTGGCGGCGCGGTTGGACGCGGGGCGCGCCGATGACGTGGCAGGCCGGATTGGCGGGGTGACGCGTCCGGCGGACGTGTCCGCGCTGGCGGACGCGTCGGCGCGCGCGCGAGGGAAAATAGGGTTTTGGGGGAAATCATCCGGGATTTGGAATGGGGGTGTATAAATAGGCATAGAGGGAGCTAGGAGAGTCCAAATGAGGAGCGGTTTTCGCCCACACGATCGTGATCGAACGACCGAGAGCATGGAGGGGAGTTTGGTGGGTTTTGGGCCACTTTGGAAGGGGTGTTGGGCTGAAACAAAAGAGGACATTACGGTTACCCGGTTAACCGTTGGAGTACCAAACGACCTCCAAATGGCACGAAACTTGACAGGCGGTCTACCGGTAGTATACCAAGGCCGCTTGGCAAACCTCGGGCCATTCCGAGAAAGTTTAACACCCGCACACGAAAAGAGAGAAGAGGGGACACCGAATGACATAGGAGCGCCGGATTGCAAAACGGACAACGGGGAAAAGGCTCGGATGCATGAGACGAACATGTATGCAAATGTGATGCACATGATGACATGATAAAATGCAAATGATGACATGGCAAAGTGCAACACGCAAGCAAATGACATGGCAACAACGACGAATAACTGGCAGACACCTGGCGCATCGGATCCGGGGCGTTACAACACTCCACCACTACGAGAGGATCTCGTCCCGAGATCTAGGATGGCACCGGAGGGAAAACGGAAGAGAAGGAGAAGAGGTAAAACTAAGTTGCTTCTTTGACCAATGAGTGAAACCAAAGAACCTTGAGAGGTTGAGCAATTTAAAATAAAGGGTATAACAGAGATGAACGAGATTGCAAACAATCCGTTAGAAAAGAGGAACAAGGAGTATTATGAGAATTTAAAGGTTGCAAAGACATGAATCAAGAGTTTCACGATGGAAAAGAATATGACCACCTCGGTATAATGAGATAGCCAAGGAACAAGAATGACAGAATTTGGACAAAGACACTCCGGTGAAAAGAGAAGAAAACTTGATAAGATGAAAAGAAATTGAATAGATGACCCAACACTCCGGTTAAATGGGTAAGCACGAAAAGAATATGATCCTCACAATTCGAGATGATGAGTGAAAAGAGCAACATCACAATGCCTTCGGAAGAAAGAATAGAAGATAAATCATAGGAATAACAGAATGAAGGAGAAAATGCCAACTTCTGCCACAAATGAGCTTGGAAAGCATCCTTGCAAATAAGAATTGAAGGAGTTGTCGGAAAATCAACAACGAGAAACACAAGCTTGTTGTGGGCTTATGGAAACATCTCAACATTATGAGGTGACAACCGGCCACTAACGGAAACAATTGCTTGCTTGAGATTAACGAAGAGATGAAAGCTTGTTCCATCAAGATGGAAAAGAGATAACTTGGGTCATTGATAAGCACCACAAATAGCAACATTCCTTAGGGAAGGCTTTAGGTGAAATATAACCCAAAATAACTCCAACAAAGGGATTGATGGATTTAAAATACCTCATTCTTGACAACATGTGAATCACGAAACATGAATGGAAATTGTCAAGAATGACTTAACACCACCTCAAAAGATAAGGTAGAAAGAGTCGCACTTTGGAATGCAAGATGAAGAATACTTGAACGCCTCACAACAAAACATGTGTTGAGCACCCTGTTTATTTTAGAGTATAGCTTGACGGATCATAACTTCAAGAGAAATCTTGAAGAACAATTGAAGAATGAAAAGAATCCTTGACGAACCGTCATGTAGAGCCTCCATGAAGAACTCCGGTAATAAAAGGATGATGAAATGAAAGGAAAGTTGAAAACACAATGTGAAGCCTTGCAATGATTTAGATGGGTCTCCGTGATGATGAGAGCTTGGAACTCCGGGAAAAGAAAAGATGAAACAACTGAAACCGAGGATTTATTCATCATGAACAAACTCCGAAAGAAGGAATTAATCACTTGGATGAAACAAGAACAAGAATTATGTTATGCGTGTCCTTCATCAATTAAATTGATGACAATCAACGGATTTGGCATACTACTTATTCTCGTAGAAAGGATTAAGAGAGATATGGCGTAAACTTGAGAAGGTCTTCAACGAACCACCGGTAGGATTTGGAAACAACGAATAAATTAATATGAGAACATAGGAAGAGGAATCTTGAACAAACCACCGTAAGAATTGAAAAAATGAATGAAGATACTTGAGGGGATTTAGATACAAGTGAACGAATAAATGACGAGCTGATTGGAGAATACTTGAATGATGCACCGGTAAGATAGGAGAATGATAACTGACAGCTGAGAATGGATAAACCTGAATTGATGGACTCCGGATGACAAACTGAGAAGACTCTTGAATATCCCCTGATGGGTGAAAAAGATTCTCACAATCGAAAACAATTATGAGAGGATGGCAACAAGCTAGCACCATGAATCTTGAAGAGAATAGAGCAAGATTAAAGAGAAACTCTTCTTCGGTCTTCAAATGATGAGAATGACAACGAGAAACACCACCAAGAATTATTGAGGCACACCGGAAGAATCAAAAGCGAAGAGGTTGAGCCAACTATGAAAAGAATTTGAAAGATCTTGGAGAAAAGCATTTGACTGATGATAACTCATTCTTACGTCAAACTTGGAGAAGAATTTAGGATAGCTCTGGGAAAATAGAAGAGTCAGGTAAGATCCTGGGAAAAGACCTGTGGGTTAGGACCCACTCAAAAGAACACCCTTGAACAATTTAAAGAGATATTGCACCGGTTGAATTAAATGACTTGAATGAGATAACAATCTCCAAATGGCTTGAACGGATTAAGAATGGAAACACAAATCTTCAAGATATCTTGAGCACTCCGGAATAACAAATAGCGAGAAGTAGAATGAATAAGAGGTGCACCGGTAAGAGAAGACATTGAAATGAGGAAAAAGGTATGACCAACAAAACTTGACTTGAATCCACCGGAGAAGAGAAAGGAATGAGGAATGACGAACTAGTAGAACATCTTCTTGAGAACCACCGGGTAAGAACATTGACGGAAAAGAATGGAGAAACTTCGCAAAAATAAAAGGATACTTGGTAAAGAAATCTTAGTCCTTGAGGAAAAAGGGTGGGTGGGCGGGAAAAACAAAGGCAACTTGGAGACGGATGAAACAAACACCGTTGAGAAGAAATGATAATTTGTCTTGCTGATGTTGAAGTGATCGGATCCACTTGAAGAGAAACACGCCGGTTAAACAGGATTGACATGACAATCTCGATTGTCGAGAAGGATTGGTATTCACATCGGAGTATGAGAACACCATTTCGGAAAGGTATGGAATCAACACTTGGCATTGAAGCAACTCGAATACCACAACTCAAAACAAAACAAAGGACTGGCTTGCGAGAATAAGCGGAACAAACATATGATAGAGATTTCGTCCAAGTTTTCGTGGTGGGGCCTACACGGGCTCAATCAGACAGCACCATCATGTACAAGGCAAGGCACATGACATACGAAGCGTCCCGAGTCGGCATGGCCAAGGAATCTTTAAGACACAACGAGACCATCAGTAAAACCAACCGTGAATAGGCGGACCACTAGACGTCGAACCCCAATTTCATATCATACATTCGTCGGAAAGATATCCTAAGAGCTACTTGAATTCCCACCTATAAAACTCCCAAACTTTCGGTTATGCAATCGGTGTTGGGGATACAGGAGAGCAATATATCTCACCCAAACTAACAATCCCTACATCCAAAGTATCCATCCGTTAACACATAACCAAGAAACCTTCGAAATCGTCTACCTCAACCTTCAAAAGCATCCGTTATACGAGTCATGGCAATACTCCCGTACTCACCTCAAGATCTTTGGGTTAGCGGGGTTATCTCACCAACAACTGCATAAAAGAGATTTTCGATGTCGGTACTAAAGTCGGTATTCGTAACTACAACGATAAAATTATGACGACAACACCTCGGAGCTCAACTCCCCGGACACCGCCACAACCCCTAAATGTCGAGGCAACCAAGACAATGTTCTCGTCATAAGAATATCGGAATGATCCCAAGATACCAGCGTGATCCTAAAAAATTTTAGTGAAATTTGAGAAGAGAAGAGTCAAAACTCTCGTCGGGATACCTCACCGTAAGGTCAAGGGACTGGGAGTAAAAAGAATTCCTAACTCTCCGATATATATAATCCTAAATGACTGAAAACATTTTTTTCTAGACACAACTCGGCCACTAAAAACGATCAAGCAATGGGGCTCCTAAGCTCGGGGAAGGCTCTGATTACCAACTTGAAACGCCCTCGATGCGGCTATATCTCCCACGTGTCGAAGCACGACTTAGAGGCATAATCGCATTGAAAGCAATGTCGCAAGTGAGGTAATCTTCACACAACCCAAGTAATACATAAGGGAAAGAGATACATAGTTGGCTTACAATCGCCACTTCACACAATTACATGGATAAAGCATTACATCATCCAGATACAATCAAGGTCCGACTACGGAACCAAAATAAAAGAAGAACCCCAAATGCGACAAAGGTCCCCGATCGACCCCAACTGGGCTCCACTACTGATCAACTAAAACGAAACAACACAAAGGGCAAGGTCTTCATCGAGCTCCTCCTTGAGCTTGGTTGCGTCACACCGCTTTCGGTAACATAGGCACCGCAAACTGGTTTTGAAGTATCCGTGAGTCACGAGGACTCAGCAATCTCGCACCCGCGAGATCAAGACTATTAAGCTTATGGGTAAGGTAAAGGCATGAGGTGGAGCTGCAGCAAGCGACTAGCATATATGGTGGCTAACATAAGCAAATGAGAGCGAGAAGAGAAGGCAAAGCACGGTCGATAAAAGTATGATCAAGAAGTGATCCTATAGCAACCTCGTCAAGCATAACTCCAACATCAGTGTTCACTTCCGGACTCCGCGGAAAGAGACCATCACGGTTACACACACGGTTGATGTATTTTAATTAAGGTCAACTTCGGTCTTCTACAACCGGACGTTAACAAATTCCCATCTGCCCATAACCGCAGGGCACGGCTTTCGAAAGTTCAAATCCTGCAGGGTGTCCCAACTTAGCCCATGACAAGCTCTCACGGTCAACGGAGGAATAGACCTCCACCCGAGACACTCCGATCGACTCGGTATCCCGTACAACAAGACATTTCGACAGGTAAAACTAAACCAACAACACCGCCCGAATGTGCCGACAAATCCCGATAGGAGCTGCACATATCTCCTTCTCGGGCACACTCGGATGAGACTAGCTACGAGTAAAACCAACCCTCAAGTTTCCCGAGGTGGCCCCAGAGTAGCTCGGTTCGGACCAACACTCGGAGGAGCACCGCCCGGGGTTAAAATAAAGATGACCCTTGAGTCTGCAGAACCCAAGGGAAGGTGGTAGGTTGTTAGTGCAAATGGTAAAACCAATGTTGGACATTGCTTGGAGAAGCTTTACTTAAGGCGAATCGTCAAGGGGTTCCTATTATAGCCCAACCGTAAGGAACGCAAAATCCGGGAACATAACACCGATATGACGGAAACTAGGGCGGCAAGAGTGGAACAAAACACCAGGCATAAGGCCGAGCCTTCCACCCTTTACCAAGTATATAGGTGCATTAATTAAATAAGATATATTGTGATATCCCAACAAGTAAACATGTTCCAGCCAGGAACATCATCTCCATGTTCCAACAAGGAACAAACTTCAATCTTCACCTGCAACTAACAACGCTATAAGAGGGGCTGAGCAAAGCGGTAACATAGCCAAACAACGGTTTGCATAGGAAAGGTGTCAAAGGTTAGGGGTTTGACATGGCAATTTGGGAGGCTGACAAGCAAATGGTAGGCATCGCAGCATTGGCATAGCAAAAGAGCAAGCAAACTAGCAAGCAAAGATAGAAGTGATTTCGAGGGTATGATCATCTTGCCTGCAAGGTTCTCAGAGTTGTCGAAGGCTTGATCCTCGTAGGCGTTCTCAACAGGTTCCTCGTTCACGTACTCGTCTCCCGGCTCTACCCAAAGCAAGAACACAAGCAACGGAACCACAATCAAACAAGGAACAATGCACAAGCAATATGATGCAATACATGACATGCTATGCGAGATGTGATATGCAATGCATATGTACGCTCCGGAAGGAAAATGATGAACCGAGCATCAACTTGGCAAACCAAGTATGCCGCTGGAAAGATGGGATGATTTCGGGTGAAATCGATATAAAGATCACCGGAATCGGATGCACGGTTTGCAAATGACAAGCAAAACAAGAATGATGCAAAACTGCGTTTAACAGCCCGATGCTACTTAGCACGCAACAAGAAACTATGCTACAGCACCCCAACATACAAACAAAGCATATGCCAGCGAACTACAGGAGATGCTTAACAAAAGAGGAACACTGAGCTACGGCTAAAACACATCATAACATGTTCAAACAAGCATGGTGAAAGTGCTAAAAATATCAGGTTCACAGACTTAGTGAAAATACTAACATGCCAGAATTAACATCGAGAAGGCATGTTTAGAGCAAGCAAACAACATGCTACAGGAACTTATAATAGCAAAACAAGGCATGACATGATTCTACTCAAAGCATATATCAATAGTCCCTTACTGACCATAAGCCAAAAAGGACCTTAAGAAATGATGGCACCCATGTAAACATTGCAAGTTTTATTACAGATTTCAGACAGCAGAAAAACTGGGCATGGCAAAAACAGTTAACGAGTAGGCATGTTCGTGAGCTCGATGCACTCACTACAGAGCAATACATGGCATTACAAGGCAACCAACAGTAATAAGGCATGATTATGAAGCTAAGCATGGCAAGAGCAAGGTCATAGCATACACGGATCAACTATAACGACCTCGTAAAAATTGAATCTCATGCAAACAATCTGCCAGGAAACATTTTCAAGCAAAAGTAGAGCACGAAAATGACATGCTAGACTACTCCATAAATGCCAACAAAGGCATAGATGGGTAGAGCACATCCATATGTTCAAAACACCCTTACTGATCATGCTCAAAAAGGCCATAGATCTCTCTGTAACAACATTAACATATGGCATAAAAATAACAGCAGGACAAGACTTAGTGAAAACACTAAGTTCCTGAAATCAGCAACATCATCATCCCTACTTTGCATGCTTGTTCTAGTCAACACATAACTCACAAAAATACATGGCAAACACCCCTGGAAAGATGGCATGGCAATGTTCAACTCACATGTAGGACTCAAGTTCATAAGGTGCACACATAATTCATGGCAAAAATGACAAAAGAGCTCGAGCTGATAAGATTCTGGAACTAACGATCTGAAGCCATCTTCCAACAGCATTTCGGGCATCAAGATGAGCTCAAATGCAAATGACGCAATGGATTGAAATGATGTACTCTTCGAGGCGAACAATTCGACATATTATACGCACGAAACGGAGCTACGGATGCAGAGATGTGATGCGATGAAAATGGCATGAAAATATGCAAAATCGGGGACTTAGTCATTCGGGGGGGAAGTCAACCTGTGCACGGAAATCGATGTTCACCGGAGGGCTCGCCGGAAATCGCGGGATCTCGCCGGAGAGGATGGAGAGGGTGGATCCGGGGCTGGGGAAGGCGGATCCGGGCGTGGGATCCCCGGATCTGGCGGCAGTGGTCTTGGGCGGCGTTCCGTGAGCCGCGGTGGGCTGAGGGGACGGTGCGGTGGTGGGCCGGCCGGCGGCGGCGCCGCCTGTGTGAGGGAGATGGCCGACGGCAATGGCAGCGGCGGTGGGTGGCTGGCTGGGGCGGCGACGCTGGTCGGGCGCTGCAGCGGCGCGCCGACGGCGGCGAGGAGAGCGCGCCAGGGCGAGCGCGCGCGGCGGGCGGCTAGCGGTCGCGGAGCGCACTGGCGGCGGCGGGCGCCGGCGACAGAGCGGCGGCGGGTCGCCGGCGCTGGGCGGCGCGGAGCGGAGCGGGCGGGGCCGCGGTCGGGCCGCAGGGCTCAGCGGGCAGCGGCGCCGCCGAGCGATATGTGGCGTCTGCGGTTGGGCGGGCGGCGCTAATGACGTGGCAGGCCGGGATTGGCCGGGGTGACGCGTCCGGCGGACGTGTCCGGCGCGGGCGGACGCGTCCGGCGCGGCGCGGAGGGGAAAATAGGGTTTCGGGGGAAATCATCCGGGATTTGGAATGGGGGGTGTATAAATAGGCATAGAGGGAGCTAGGAGAGTCCAAATGAGGAGCGGTTTTCGCCCACACGATCGTGATCGAACGACCGAGAGCATGGAGGGGAGTTTGGTGGGTTTTGGGCCACTTTGGAAGGGGTGTTGGGCTGAAACAAAAGAGGACATTACGGTTACCCGGTTAACCGTTGGAGTACCAAACGACCTCCAAATGGCACGAAACTTGACAGGCGGTCTACCGGTAGTATACCAAGGCCGCTTGGCAAACCTCGGGCCATTCCGAGAAAGTTTAACACCCGCACACGAAAAGAGAGAAGAGGGGACGCCGGATGACATAGGAGCGCCGGATTGCAAAACGGACAACGGGGAAAAGCCTCGGATGCATGAGACAAACATGTATGCAAATGTGATGCACATGATGACATGATAAAATGCAAATGATGACATGGCAAAGTGCAACACGCAAGCAAATGACATGGCAACAACGACGTATAACTGGCAGACACCTGGCGCATCGGATCCGGGGCATTACAAGCAGAAAGCTGAGTACGAGCGACGCGACAAGGAGAAGGCCCAGGAAGGTACTGGCGGATCCGGCAAGAAGCGCCCCGGCCGGGGAGGACGCCGCGACAAGGCCAAGCAGCGGCAAGGAGACAGGCCTCCCCGCGGCCGCGACAAGGATGAAGATGAAGACGAAGACGAAGATGAGGATATGGATGATGACGAGGCCGACGAGCAGGAGTTTCAGAAAGCAACAGAGGTTCTGTGCGTTGGCGGTGGTGCTTCTCTGCATACTTCGCACCGCCAGCTCAAACAGTGGGTGCGGGAAGTTAATGCAGCAGAACCACCAGTTGAGTCACGCAAGCCTCGAAGTGGTCGGACGCCTATCATCTTTGACATTGAGGACCACCCGATTGCATAACTGCGGTCGGGTGCTTGCCGATGTTGGTTTCACCAACTATCTGCAACCTCAAGGTCACAAAGATGCTAGTTGACGGCGGGGCCGGCTTGAACCTGATCTCCTCGGTGGTACTCAAGAAACTCCAGATCCCCGACAGCAAGCTCGAAGAGACCGGTACATTCCAAGGAATCAATCCGGGAAGGAGCAAGCCGAAGGGGAAGATCACGTTGCCAGTGACATTTGGTAGCGAGCTGAACTTCAGGACAGAGAAAGTCACTTTTGACGTTGCTGATTTCCCATTGCCCTACAATGGGATACTCGGCCGTCCAGCGCTCGCCAAGTTCATGGCAGCCTCTCATTGTGCATACAATATGCTCAAGATGCCAGGTCCGATAAGTGTCATCTCTGTCCCTGGCGACAAGAAAGATGCCCTTATCTGCACTGACAAGATCTACCGGGAAGCAGCAGCCGCAGCAGATCGCAAGACACTTGCCGCTGAAGCTCCCAGGGGGAAGAAGAAAACCAAGCCCGACAAGAGCTCTGATGCCCACTCCGGCAAGCGCACCTCTTCAGAGTGCTGCGCTACCGTAGAGGACGCACCATCGAGCTCCACCGGCAAGTGTAAGAAGGCGAAGGCAGCTCCGCCAGAGACCAAGAAAGTGGCCGCCAAGGAGGACGGCATCGGTGGTACCTTCACCGCTGCCACGCTTGATCCTAAATAGGAAAGCGCTTGTTGCTTTCTGTGGGCGAATGTCGATGTGTTTGCATGGCAACCATCCGACATCCCCGTGTTCCTGTGAAAGTAATTGAGCACCACCTTGCCGTCTGTCCCGCCGCCCGCCAAGCGAAAGTCGAAAAACAAGCGGTGGGCGCCAAGAATTCATTGTAGAAGAGATCAAGAAGTTGGAAGCAGCAGGCCTTGTCAGAGGAGTGCTCCACCCTACGTGGCTGGCCAATCCTGTAGTCGTGCGCAAGGCGAACGGAAAATGGAGGCTTTGTATTGACTTTACTGATGTTAATAAAGCTTGTCCCAAAGATCCATTTCCCTTGCCGTGCATTGACCAGATTGTCGACTCCACGGCAGGATGTGATTTGCTTTCATTTCTTGATGCATATTCAGGATATCATCAGATCTTCATGGCAGAAGAGGATGAAGAGAAAACCGCATTCATCACTCCATGTGGCACATACTGTTTTGTACGGATGCCTTTCGGACTAAAGAATGCTGGTTCAACATTTGCAAGAGTAGTTCACGAAGCTTTTGAGCCACACAGAAATGTAGAAGCTTACATGGATGACATAGTGGTCAAGAGCAAAGACAGAGCAACTCTGATCCAAGATTTGGACGAGACCTTTGCAAATCTGCGCAAGATCAACCTCAAGCTCAACCCCGAGAAGTGCGTGTTTGGAGTCCCCTCCGGCAAGCTTCTCGGGTTCTTTGTGTCTCAGCGGGGAATTGAAGCCAACCCCGACAAGATTAAGGCCATTGAGCAGATTGAAGCACCGAAGCGCGTCAAGGACGTACGAAGGCTTGCCGGCTACGTGGCTGCTCTCAGCAGGTTTATCTCTAAGTCTGCTGAGCGCGCCCTGCCATTTTTCAAAATATTGAAAAAGGAAGGTCCAATGAAATGGACTCCGGAAGTGGAGGCTGCGCTGCAGGACTTGAAGAGATACCTGTCCTCCACTCCAATACTTGTCGCACCTAAACCACAAGAGAAGTTGTTGCTGTATCTAGCGGCAACCAATCAAGTGGTTAGTGCTGCGTTAGTAGCGGAAAGGGAGGCGGATGATGAGCCAGCCCCACGGCAAGCGCGTCCAAATGACAAGCGTGGGGCTTCCCGACAAGCTCTGGTCCCGACAAGGATGGATCTGTGCAGCCACAAGAAGAGAAGCGAAGAAAATGGTGCAGCGCCAATTTACTTTGTCGGTTCACTTCAGAGGGGCTAGATCAAGGTACTCGGTGTGCGTAAATTGCTTTTCGCCTTCTCATGGCCTCGAGAAAGCTGCGCCATTACTTTCAATCACATGAGATCACAGTTGTCACTCGCTTTCCGTTGAAGAGGATATTGCAGAATCCAGAAGCAACAGGCAGGATTGTCGAGTGGGCACTAGAATTGTCAAGCTTTGGCCTCAAGTTTGAGAGTACTTCAACTATCCAGAGCCGAGCATTGGTAGAATTCATAGCAGAATGGACGCCAACACCTGATGAAGAAACTCCAGAGACGAGCATCCCCGTCAAGGAAGCAAGCAAAGAATGGATCATGTACTTTGATGGTGCCTTCTCTGCAAGGCGCCGGTCTTGAGCGTGTTACTTGTCGCACCCACCGGAGAGCACCTCAAGTACGTGGTCCAGATGCACTTTCCCAAGGAGCAAGCGACAAACAATACTGCAGAGTATGAAGGTTTGCTTGCCGGACTCAGGATCGCGGCAGACCTTGGGATCAAGAAGCTTATTGTTAGGGGTGACTCGCAGCTTGTCATCCGCCAAGTAAACAAAGATTATCAGAGTCCGTTGATGGAAGCTTACATTGATGAAGTGAGAAAGTTGGAAGAGCATTTTGACGGCCTGCAGATGGAACATGTTCCGAGAGCCCAGAACACGTTGCCGATGGCCTGTCAAAATGCGCTGCATTAAAGTTACCTGTGGAACCAGGGATCTTTGTGCTCAAGCTGACTCAACCATCTGTAACACCATCATCTGGATAGAGCAAGAAGAGGAAGTTGGTTTCTGGTGATTATTTTCCGGCAGAGCTTCCCGAAGCCGCCGCCAAGAAGGTCCCGAGGATCAACACCAAGGGTGCTGAGGAGCTGTCTGCTCCGACAAGCCCTAGGGTTTGTTCCGTTGAAGCAGACGCTCCCGACAAGTTTTGCTCCGGCAAGCTTGCCGGGGAACATCAAGCTCCGGCTGAGCCGCAGGTTCTTGCCATAGAAGCAGATGTTCCGGCAGCAGCATTTGTGCCTTTAGTCCTTGTTGTTGAGCCGCAAGCTCCAGCATGGGCACAGCAGATTGTCCGTTTCCTTCAGACAGGAGAACTTCCCGAAGAGCAAGAAGAAGCGGAGAGAGTAACCCGGCAATCAAGTATGTACCAGTTTGTCGATTTACATATCAGATAGAAGAAGATTCAACAGAGTGAAATTGAAGTGCATTCCCCGGGAAGATGGACAGAAGCTGTTGGCAGAGATACATGGAGGCATATGTGGTCATCACATTGGCGCAAGAGCACTTGCCGGCAAAGCATTCCGTCAAGGTCTCTTTTGGCCGACAGCTCTCCAGGATGCAACTGCACAAGTAACCAAGTGTGAAGCGTGCCAGTTCCACTCCAAGCAGATACACCAGCCAGCTCAAGCTCTCCGGGCGATCCCTTTATCCCGCCATTTTCGGTCAGGGGCTCGACATCCTCGGCCCCTTTCCCCGAAGTCGTCGGGGCTTTGAGTACTTGTATGCGCTCCAATCGACAAGTTCACAAAGTGGCGGAAGTGGAAGCGATGAGGAAGGTGACAACAAGAGTCGGCGATCAAGTTCTTCAGGTCAATTGTTTGCCGTTTTGGAGTCCCTAACAGGATCATCACCGACAATGGCACGCAATTCACGAGTCACACCTTCATGCAGTACGTCCAAGATCTTGGCGCCAAGGTCTGCTTCGCTTTTGTTGCTCACCAGAGAAGCAACGGACAAGCGGAGAGGGAAAATGCTGAAGTGTTGCACGGGCTCAAGACCAGGACTTTCGACAGGCTACATAAGTGCGGAAGGAACTGGATTTAGGAGCTGCCGGTGGTTCTTTGGTCGATCAGGACGACGCCAAATCGAGCCACGGGCCAGACACCTTTCGCTCTAGTCTATGGAGCAGAGGCAGTTCTCCCCATGGAACTCGTATACGGATCGCCTCGAGTGCTCGCTTATGATGAGTTTGAGCAAGAGCAGCTGCGACAAGATGACGCGCTGCTCCTTGAGGAGGATCGTCTTCAGGCTGCTGTTCGAGCTGCTCGATACCCGCAAGCTTTGCGCCGCTACCACAGCCGCAAAGTTAATGCCAAAAGTCTCGAGGAAGGCGACCTTGTTCTTCGGCGTGTTCAGTCCGCCAAGAATTCCAACAATTTGACGCCGAAGTGGGAAGGCCCTTATCGGGTGAAACGAGTCACTAGGCCTGGCGCTGTCCGCCTTGAGACCGAAGATGGTTTTCCAGTGAGCAACTCCTGGAACATTGAGCATCTTCGTAAGTTTTACCCATAAAGCGCGATTTTTAAACTGTTCCGCAACCACCTTTTGTACAAGCCTTGCCGCTGTTGCATGTAACCCTTTGTACAAAGCCGGGCGCAGATACCGTGCATAAATAAAGCTCATGTGCTCCGCACATCTTGTCAAATTTCATGCTTTTTTTATTTTTTGCATGTATTATCTGACACTTTGTGCAGCACTTGCCCCCGGTAAGCAACAACAAGCCTTAAGGCTCCATATCTTTATTTTCTCTTCTTTCTTTTTCTCAAGAGGAAGGTTCCCTCGCCCACAAGTTCACCGGGGGGGAGGAGAAGATAATGGTGTGGACCAGGCGTCGTTCAAGAAAAGCTAAGTTGCCAAAGTTTGAGCACAATCAGTTTTAAAAATTGTTTTAAGTTATCTTCCTTGAACGACCGTGCTTTGTATGGAAAACCTGTGCGCGGAGGAACCAGCTCGTAGCTAGTTGCGCCCTTACTTTGTTTCGAGTCCGCTCAACAACTTAAGTGTGTTGCGACTAGTCGCGACAAGGTTTCTTGCCGGAAGCGACACCGCCAGCAGGTTGCTGATGTTCCGCACTCAGCGCTCACGGCAAGGGTGCCTGCGCCGGCAAGTTCCCTGAAAGCATAGGGTAAAAACATACAAAGGAAGGAATCAAGTAAAGGAAATAACATAGCAAATACTGCCCAAAATAAAGTTATATTACAAAGATAATTTGTCGCGGCACTGACTGAATTGTTCTCGTAACATGACTAGAAGTGGCAAGAAAAGGAGAAAACATGCGGCCTAATCTACGCGACCGCCATCAACCCTCCTGACTTCATTCACCTTGTCCACGATGGGCACGATAAGGGCTTTGAGCTCTTCAAGATCAGCACCCGCCGGCAGCTTCTTGAGGACGTTGGTGAGGTTGAGGCCTGGGTTGCGGAAGACCACCTTCACCAACACCTTCTCCAGAACTCTGGCACAGATCGTGCGCGACTCGTCGGCCAGCTGCTTTGGGATCCTTTCCCGGAGTTGCTGGAGGGCCGTCGCCACGCCCTTGAAGAACAGAGTGAGCTTGGCACTGGGCTGGAGGTTCTCGTCGGAGGAGTACCCGAAGCCCACCATTTCCAGTTGCTCCAGCTCCTTGTCGATGACCGCGGCAATGTTCACGAGGCCCTCCGTCCAGAGCTCCACAGTATCCCTGAAGGTGTTCTGGGTTTTGGCGGCCCTCGTCAGAAGCGCCTCGTTGGCCTTGACCTCCTCCTTCATGTCCTCCTCCCGCTTCTTGGCGCCGTCCAGCGTCTCAGTCAGCGTCGCCAGCTTCAGCTCGAGATCGGCATTGGAGTCCTTGGCGGCGCTCAGCTCTTTGCCCCTCTCGAGGAGGCGACCCTGCAGCTCGCCATGGGCGAGGGCATCCTTCTCGCGCTCATGTTGGAGCGCGGCAAGCTCTTCATCCTTCGCCTTGAGATCGGCCTCTAGCTGCGTCACTTTCACTTCCAGCTCCTTCTTAGCGGCCTCAGCAGCTGTGGCAGCATCCTTTGCCTCCTTGAGAGCCCCGCCAAGTGCTTGCTCTCGTGCAGGCAGCTCCTCCTCATAGCTGTCTAGATTGACTTTCCGCTGTGTCAGGTCGCCTTCTCGCGTGGACTGCTCCTCGGCGGCAAGCCGCTGTTGCTCTTCAGCTTCAGCCTTCTCGAGAAGGAAGGCTTTCCGCGCCTCGAAGCTGCTGCGCTCGCTCCTCTGCAATTGACCGGAGAGCTTCGATTATGCGTTCCGGAGCTCCTCCGCACGCTTCTCAATATCTGCTCCCGCCTGCACGACAAGCGCTTCCCGGGATTCTACTTTGGCTTGTCGGGCGCGGTAGAGCGACACCAGCTTCCGGAGCAGCTGCTCCTCCTCAGACTCGCCGCTGCTGCTTGGCGCGTCAACCATCACGGCCAATGGAGGCGAGCACTTCTCCGTTGAAAGCTTCTCCCTCGACCGGCGCCTGGAGCTTGACGCCCAGGGGAGCTTGATGAAGACACCGTCGCCGACCTTTAAGTAGGTGCCGGGCTGGGGCTCCTCGGAGTCTGGTGATGCGTTAGCTGCGGAGCGATCGGCGGTCGGCGTAGCGCCTTGCGCTCCTGCGGCCCCAGGGTCGTCAGTGCGATCGCCGGACCCCTCGCCAGCTCCTACGCCAGCGGCCTTGGCGGCCTCTTCGCCGGTAGGATCATCAGCGCCGGCCTCCTCCTCGGTAGCGGCGGCGTCATCAGTGTTGCCGCGCGCGTTCTCCTCGCCGGTGGCTTCGGTCTCCATTGGCTCCGGGAAGGTGGGTCTCAAGACAGAAGAGGGAGAAAAGTCAAGCAAATATCCAAAAGAAGATCAGAGAAGAAGAACCCAAGGGAAGTTTTTCGACAAGAAGGATTACTGTCTTTGGCTCAGAGTCATGGGCTCCACCACCGGGGGATCACTGGTCCCGTCCCTTGCCGGAGAACTGCCCCTTTCCGGGGACCTCTCCCTTGCCGGAGAGAGCTCCCTTGCCGGGGAATCCTCCCTTGGCGGCGTAGTCGAAGCAGATAGCACCTCAGGGGCGGCTTCTGGTTGCTCCTGGTGAGCCTGTTCTACTCCTACACAAGCAAGCCAACAGTTAGGATACTAGCAAAGAAAGAACACTCATGCGCGCCCGACAGCGGGAAGTGAAGCAATATACTTACGCTGGGGGCTGCGCTGGGGGCTGCTTCGAGGAGTAGTTGCCGGGTCCGACAAGGTGGTCTCGGACGCGCCCTCTGTCGTGACAGCGGGATCGTCCTCGATGACAACCACGGGGACCTTGGCTCTCTTCGCCGCTCTTTGGGCTAGAGTCCTGAAAAGGAACAAGGTTCAGAAGAAAACATATCAGATACAAGACAAGAATCAGCAACAGAAAAGCCTACTCCTCTTCTTCCTCCTCGTTGGAGCTGAGCGCGGAGAGGTCGAAGTCCGTACTTTTCAAAGACGACGAGGCGGAGGAGTAGGCTCCTTGGACGCCAGGGGCCGAGGCAGATCGAAGCGGCGGCCCGAGAGGACCCCGCTCCAGTTGCCGCAGCAGCGTGAGACGCTCCCGCGGCAACGGTGCTTGTCGCGGTGGAGCGTGTCCCGCGGTGCGGTGGCTGTTGACCCGTCTGCCGCCTCGCTATGTTCCGAACTGCGGAGGCGCCTTCTTGGTGGAGCTGGGGCTGCATGGAGCTCGCTGCGGCAAGCTGCTTGAAGACGGCTGGCCGCTTGCACCTTCGGGCGGCTCGCCGATTCAGCCGTGCTCGCCACCGACAATCTCCCGACAAGCTCGCCTCGATCGGCAAGGCTTGCCACCTCGGCTGCCTCTGCCTCCTCCTGAAGAAACCCAAACTCGCCACGGTGGTGGCTGCCCGCCTTTCCGCCTGGTGGCAATCGCCGCGATCTCATCGCCGGTGGTGTCGCGGTGAGGCTCCTTCGCTCGCCGGCGCGACCGCCACCTCCACCAAGCTATCAAGAATCGCTGCACTACGCCGCCGGCGGGCTCCTGCCAAGTTGAATAATTCCATGCGAGTCGCACTCGCATCATTGCGCGGATGCGATCGAGCGAGGAGTTGTTGCACAACGGACGACGCCCGCGCAGCCCGAACCACTCGGGATGATTGGGGTCATGCTTGAACAGCTCCTTGAGCGCCCCATCCAACTCCAAGATAGTAAAATTGAAGTTGAGGCCCGGCGCAGCCTCATGATATCCGCCGGACTTCAACAGCCAGCGGGTCTCCCTCTCTCTGCAGAGAGATGGCGTCGGCGGCGAAGAAAGTCCGCGCCAACAACGCCATCGGAGCCCGCAAGCCCGAGTCGCAAGATCCGTGGTGGCGATCTTCGCCTAGCATCGTCCGCCGCCAGGTGCTCCAATCGTTGCCAAGACCGCTTTGGGGTTTGACGCAGGCGTGAACGGCTGCGGGTTCTCATCAACGATCCAACAGCATTCCGCTCTCCACTCCTCCCATTTGCTGCGGAGCTCCCCCTCCAGATAGACCTCCTTCATGCCGGCTCTCAAGATCCAGGCGATCCCGCCAGCTAAGGGCTCTCCTCTCTCGACCCGGGGCATGAAGTAGTGGCGGAAAAGGGCTACGTTTGGGTAGATTCCGACAAAGTTCTCGCAGAGATGTGCGAAAACCGCCATGGTCAGGACAGCATTGGGGGTGAAATCAAGGAGATGGAACCCGTAGGTGTTCATGATGTCATAGAAGAATTCAGAGAAGGGCGGGCAGAGCCCGCAATAGAAGAACAGCACGAAGAAGGGGTATCCTTTTGGAGCCCATTTTGAAGTGGAAGCGGCGGCGGAAAGTACCTGCGTGCGCGGATGCGCTCGCGTCTCCGTCGACCAGAAGAGATAGAACCATTCCCTCAGCTCCTTCGCGGAGAGCTCAGGGGGGAAGGTTGCCCGCTCCTTCCGCAGCGCCTCAAGCCATAGCACCTCCGCCGACTTCGCACCCTTCCCGGTCTTCGGAGCCATGGCGGAGGCGGTGGGGGAGATCGAGGGCATTGGTGGCGGCGGCGGCAACGGGGGGCGGAGCGCTGCTCTATTTCGGCTTCGGGAAGCGGTGGGGAGCGGCGAAGATTTCTGAGATTGGAACCGCAAGTGGCGAAGGTGAGGGAACTGCCCCCGTTTCCCCTGCTTATAAAGAGGAGGAGGCGAACGTTACGCTTTTTCCGAATAAAGAATCACCCACGATCTCTCCCACGACGCTGCGTTTGACGCGTGCCGTTACGGGAGGGCGCGGTGGATACGGAGTTAGATACGGTGTGGACCCAGGCCGCGTGTGCCCGTGCCCTGTTTTGGGCCTGGCCCAATAGCGCTCGGCACCGTGTGTGGCCCAGGCCCGGGGGCTCCTGTCGGTGTACTAAAGTAGGGGTACCTTAGTATCCCGAACTTGTGCATTGAGCGATCCCTTGCAGCCGCCAGCGGCAAGGCTTGCCGGGTGCCCGCCAAGATCCTCCGTAGTTCCTATTGGAGCCATTCAAGAACAAAGTGTTTTAAAATGAGAAGACAAGGCCCCGGCAAGAGGAGCTTGCCGGGAAGGACAAGGCCCCGGCAAGAGGAGCTTGCCGGGAAGGCCAACCAGGGCATTTCAAGGAACTTGCCGCGACGCGCCGCGTGTCCCGGCAAGACCCGGCGAGCGACAAGCTTCCGGGCGCGACAAGACAACGACCGCGGCAAGGCGCTTGCCGCGGCGAAGCCACCACTCTGTGCCCATGCTCCAGCGCATCCGTCGACGTGTCGCCACAGGACCGTTCCAGGCGCACGTGGCGAGAAGCTGTGCAGCCAAGCGGTGCGAGGTGGCGAGTGGAGATGACGAGATGGCCATCGTGGCGAACGGTGGCGCCCCTAACGGTCACTTTTCTGCATTGTTTGGGCGACGCGGATGGGCATTTAATGCCTTTGTCCCCTGCCGTCAGAGTTAGGTAGGATCCACTGTAGAAGCAGTTGTACCAACCACACCTTTTACACTTTTACCCCTGCATGCGTTGCCACCTGTCGGTGACCCCTTGAGCCTATAAAAGGAGGCCCATGCGCAACGTAGAGGAGGTTCGACTCATTCAAACCGTAACACTCCCACGCCTCGAGCAAGAACATAATACAACCACAAAGCAGCAGTAGGAGTATTATCTCTCCGGAGAGCTCCGAAGCTGGGTAAAATCGCTCGTGTGCCTCGCCTCGATCCGCTCTTCGTGCGGCCTCCGCTCCCTGCCGGACCGAAAGGGGCCCTGCCCCATAGGTGTTCGTTTCCCACGACAATGTCCTAAAGATATCAAAGGTATTCGTAGTTTCCTCGGTCATGTTGGTTTCTATAGGAGGTTTATTAAAGACTTCTCTAAAATTTCTTGGCCTCTTACAAATCCTTTACAAAAGGATGTTCCATTTGTTTTTCATGATGAATGTGTAGAAGCCTTTGAAACACTTAAGAAAGCCTTAATTTCTGCACCTGTTGTTCAACCACCTGATTGGAACTTGCCTTTTAAAATTATGTGGGATGCTAGTGATTATGCTATTGGTGTTGTTCTAGAACAAAGAGTTGATAAGAAACTAAATGTTATTCATTATGCCAGTAAAACGCTAGACAGTGCCCAACACAATTATGCTGCTACTGAAAACAAATTTTTAGCAGTGGTGTTTGCTTGTGATAAATTTAGACCTTACATTATTGATTGTAAAGTTACTGTTCACACCAATCATGCTGCTATAAAATATCTTATGGAAAAGAAAGATGCTAAACCTAGACTCATTAGGTGGGTTCACTTGCTACAAGAATTCGACTTACATATCACTGATAGAAAGGGAGATGAGAACCCCATGGCTGATAACTTGTCTAGGCTAGAAAATATTTTTGATGACCCACAACCTATTAATTATAGTTTTCCTGATGAACAATTAGCTGCAACAAATGTTTCTCATAACACTCCTTGGTATGCTGACTATGCTAATTATATTATTGCTAAATATATACCACCTAGCTTCACATACCAACAAAAGAAAAATAATTCTTTTATGATTTAAGACATTACTTTTGGGATGATCCACATCTTTATAAAGGAGTAGATGGTATTATTAGACGTTGTGTACCTGAGCATGAACAGGGGAAAATCCTAAGGAAATGTCACTCTGATGTTTATGGAAGGCATCATGCGGGAGATAGAACTACTCACAAGGTATTGCAATCTGGTTTTTATTGGCCTACTCTCTTCATGGATGCCCGTAAGTTTGTTTTGTCTTGTGATGAATGTCAAAGAATTGGCAATATTGGTAAGCGTCAGGAAATGCCTATGAATTATTCTCTTACTGTTGAACCATATGATGTTTGGGGTTTTGATTACATGGGACCTTTTCCTTCCTCTAATGGGTATACACATATTTTGGTTGCTGTTGATTATGTTACTCAGTGGGTAGAAGCTATGCCAACCAGCAGTGCTTATCACAACACCTCTATTAAAATGCTTAAGGAAGTCATTTTCCCAAGGTTTGGAGTCCCTAGATATTTAATGATTGATGGTGGTCCACATTTTATTCATGGCGCTTTCCGTAAAATGCTTGTTAAATATGATGTCAACGATCGAATTGCATGACCCTATCATCCTCAGTCTAGTGGCCAAGTTGAACTTAGCAATAGAGAAATAAAGTTAATATTACAAAACTATCAATAGTCCCGAAAGAATTGGTCTAAGAAATTAGATGATGCACTTTGGGCTTCTAGAACAGCATATAAAAATTCTATGGGCATGTCTCCTTATAAAATGGTTTATGGCAATGCTTGTCATTTTGTCGGTGTACAAAAGTATGGGTACTTCTGTACCCCTTACTTGTGCACGAGCAGTCGCAGCCACACCTACGGTAGGGCTTGGCAAGGCAGAGGGGGACAAAACACAAAGACTACCAAGACAGATACTCGAAGAACAAGGGGCGGAAGGCGAGATGGACCTCCCCCAACAACACCCTTGCCGGGGCAACCTGCACAGCACCAGCAAGCCCATCACCCTTGAGGCTGAGAGTTCTAACACCATCGACAATGTTAAGACCAAGATCTAGGAACGCACGCGAGGTAGCATGCAGATCCTCGTAAAGATTGACAACCTACGGGTCCACGTGGGACCAGAAGACAGGGGACAACTGCAAGGCCCCCAGCAAGCCTTGCCGGGGACGATCGCTGGGCTGCTGCCAATCCCGCACCGGACAAGGATTTGACACCTCACCACCACTCTAGTATGACATCTAGTGTGCCAACTAAGCAGGCGCCTGCGTGATGGCACGCAGATCTTCGTGGAGGCTCTACCATCATGCCAACACAACAACTAGTTATCCAGCATGGCACTGCATGCCACGTCAGCCTGGACACGTGTCGAAGCGAGGAGGGGCGGCGACAGACGAGATAGCTCATGTTTCTGTCCCCGATAAAGGAAGAGGGCATGTAGGCAACACATTAAATGTGTTTGTCCTACGATGCCGAGCGATAAGCTCGTACACTGTAGCTAGCTTTCCACCTCCTGTGTGCCACTGTGGCAACTCCTTTACGTATAAAAGGAGGCCTGAGGCGTACATAGAGAGGATTCAGAATTTTGGACCGTGCATGCACCGCAGCTAGTTCAAAAGCTCAAGAACACATATATCCAGACAAGCAGGACTAGGGTATTACGCATCTTTGCGGCCCGAACCTGGGTAAAATCCCCTTGTGCTGACTGATAGACCTGCTCTTCGTGCAGCTACTCCCCCACTGAACGTAGGAGGGATTCTTGTGATCTCATAAGTGTTTGTTACCCCGACATCTTTGGCGCGCCAGGTAGGGGGAATTTGTTGTGAGAATCTGGTATACTAGTTAGTGCAGTAGTTTCTTCATCACCATGGCGCCGAAGAAGAAGTTGATTGCAGCGGTCGGCCCATCCGTGGCTGCTCCACTCGTGCCCGCACGGACGGGCAATGTGGCCGACGACAGTGGTGGAGGAGATCAAGATCATACACGTCGCCCTGGTGCAAGAAGCCAGGCGAGCAGCGTCGTCTACAGCTGCGATAACGATCCGCACAACAACAAAAAGCTAAGTCATGCCAAACCATGAGTAGTTCTTCCTTTTACAAGGTTATCTTCCTCGATGGTTTCGGTCCTTGTATGGAGAACCTGCACGCAAAAGGAACCTTGCTGTGATTGACAATGCTCCTGTTCTGTTTTGAGTCCGCTCAACAGCTCAGGTGCTGCGCTCTACTAAGGACAACGGGGTACCTTGCCGTAATCAACAACGTCCCTGTTCTATTTCGAGTCTGCTCGACAGCTCAGGTGATTGCGCCAAGAACGGCAAAGTAACTTGTTGGCATCGACACCCTACGCAGGCTGCTAAGGATCCGTCCTTCTAGCGCCTGTGGCAATGGGTGCACGCGCCAGCAGGCCTATCCAATTAAGCATAGGGTGCAGAACATACAAGGATGAAATAAACAGGAAGATAACATGCACTCAGTTCAAAGCACATCAAAAGTTATATTACATCAAAAGTTGCTGCGATTCTAACTTAAGATAAATTGTCTTGGGTGCGAACTCGCAGTGGCAACAAGGAGTGAAGCAGCTAATCCCAGCGCTGGCCCTCCAGCCTCATGACTCTGCTAACACAGCTGATGATGGGCTCGATGCGCTCCTCGAGCGCCTGGAGGTCGAAGCCCTCCGGCAAGCTGTCAAGCGCCTGGGCGAAGTCAACGTTGTGATTCCAGTACGCCACCTTGGTGAGCACCTTGGTCAAGGCACCCCGACAAAGATTTCGGGAATCCTCGGCTAGATAGGCCGCCCTGTTGGCGTGGAGCAGCTTCAGGGCATAGAGGACATGCTCAAAGAATAGTGTCAGCCTGGTGCTATCGGTCACGTTCACCTCATGGGAGAACCTGAAGCTCGACATGTCCATGGCGGACAGCTGTGCGGTGAGCCTCTCCGCAACATCCACGAGGCAGCTGGTCCAAAGTTTCGTGCTAGCCACGAGCTCGTTGTGAGAAGTGACGGCGGTTCTAAGATTTGGAAAAGCAGAGAGGGTAAATGAGCAGTGCCCTTGCGGATTTCCCTTTTTTGTGGGGAAGGCGCGGACCACCTCTTTACCATTTACTGTGGGGTGATGCATGTGTGCCACGCCCATCCCATGCGCAACCCCCATGTCACGCGCTCAACGGGGTCGTGGGGAAGTGCAACTGACAGAAAGATCGTGGCGATCCATCTCTGCCACGCCCACTCGCGCACTGCTTTGGGCCTAACCTAACTACACCTTGCGCTTATGTGTGGCCCAGGCCCGGCTCCTGTAGGTGTACAAAAGTATGGGTACTTCTGTACCCCTTACTTGTGCACGAGCAGTCGCAGCCACACCTGCTGCAGCGCTGGCAAGGTAGAGGGGGACAAAACACAAAGGCTACCAAGACAGATACTCGAAGAACAAGGGGCGGAAGGCGAGCTGGTCCTCCCCCGGCAACACCCTTGCCGGGGTAACATGCGCAGCACCAGCAAGCCCATCACCCTTGAGGCTGAGAGTTCTAACACCATCGACAATGTTAAGACCAAGATCTAGGAACGCATGCGAGGTAGCATGCAGATCCTCGTAAAGATTGACAGCCTATGGGTCCACGTGGGACCAAAAGACAAAGACCCCCGGTAAGACCCTTGCTGGGGACAACTGCAAGGCCCCCGGCAAGCCTCGCCCGGGGACGATCGCTGGGCTGCGGCCGAGCGCGCGCCCGACAAGGATTTGCCACCTCACGACCACTCCAGTATGACCCCCAGTGTGCCAACTAAGCAGGCGCCTGCGTGGCAGCATGCAGATATTCGTGGAGGCTCTACCATCGTGCCAACACAGCAGCTAGTTAGCCAGCGTGGCACTGCATGCCTCATCAGCCTGGACGCGTGTCGAAGCAAGGAGGGGCGGCGACAGACGAGATAGCTCCTATTACCGTCCCCGATAAAGGAAGAGGGCACGTAGGCAATGCATTGAATGCGTTTGTCGTACGATGCCGAGCGATAAGCTCGTACACTATAGCTAGTTTTCCACCCCCTTTGTGCCACTGTGGCAACCCCTTTACGTATAAAAGGAGGCCCGAGGCGTATAGAGAGAGGATTCAGACTTTTGGACCGTGCATGCACCACAACTAGTTCAAAAGCTCAAGAACACATATATCCAGACAAGCAGGACTAGGGTATTACACATCTTTGCGGCCCAAACCTGGGTAAAATCCCCTTGTGCTGACTGATAGACCTGCTCTTCATGCAGCTACTCCCCTACCAAACGTAGAAGGGATTCTTGTGATCTCATAGGTGTTTGTTTCCCCAACACATTTCCCTCTTGAGTTAGGACATAAGGCATATTTGGCAATCAAAGAACTCAACTATGATTTCAAACTTGCCGGCGAAAAGAGGTTATTTGATATTAGCTCATTAGATGAATGGAGAACCCAAGCTTATGAAAATGCCAAACTATTTAAAGAGAAACTTAAAAGATGGCATGATAAGAGAATCCAAAAGCGTGAGTTTAAAGTTGGAGAATATGTTCTTTTGTACAACTCTCGTTTTAGATTCTTTGCAGGCAAACATCTCTCAAATGGGAAGGACCATATGTTATCGAGGAGGTTTATCGATCTGGAGCCATCAAAATAAATAATGCCAAAGGTACTAACCCGACGGTTGTCAACGGGCAAAGAATAAAACATTATATCTCAGGTACGCCCATTAATGTTGAAAGCAATATTATCAAAACTATGACACCGGAAGAACACGTAAAGGAAACTTCCAGAATACTCCACAATCGTGAAAAAAGAGGAGGTACATGATACGGTAAGTAAACGGACTCCGAAAAATCCGCAAAAATATTTTCTGTCAGTTTTGGAATATAATAAAAATTAGAAAAATAAGAAACAGCCAGGAAGGTAAACCTAGTGGGCACAAGACACTAGGGCGCGCCTGCACCCAGGTGGGTTGTGCCCACCACGGGTACCTTCTAGACTCTGTTTTTCTTCTGTTTGCTTGTTTCTCAAGATAAAAAATCTTTATATACCCCTCGAATGTATTGACCTCCGTACTCCGGAGAAATCTTCTGTTTTCTTCTCTCACTGTTTTTTGTCAGATCTGTCAAACCAGGCATCAAGTCTACTCCCTCCTCCAACAATGAAGAAGAGGATGTCAACGTTCTGGGAACAGGGTACCCAGACTTGCCTACGTGTGGCCCACGGCGTGGCTCCATCAATGGCCTGGTATGACCCATATATGGCGCCAGCGAGATAAGACCCTCACGAGGGGCCAAGCCTTGCAAGGCGGGCGGCATCAAGACTTCCGGAGGGAGCGGCCTCCCCAGGCTGCCTCCCAAGGAGCAGAGATTTATATGCGGGTGCTCAACCTCACAAGGTTGCGGTGCCACAAGCCATGACGACCAAAGCCAGGCAGGCACCAGCGGGTGTAGAGCAGCAGGTTTCCTCTTTGGTGCTAAGGAGGCAAGCGCAGGCGCGGGTTCCTGAGGAATCGTCCAAAGGTTTCCATTCCTGTGCAACAAGACCAAGATCGCTAAGACAACAGTATGGATGTCATTGCCACGCCTACTGTAGCATCACGACCAGAAGCTTTGTAGGAGAAGACCACCTTTTGTCAGGATAAGATGTACTACTTGTCCCCGTTCAAATTGGCCACTATGGGATCCCTTCCCGCCTACGTTTTGGGGGAAGAGGACCAAGGCAACTATAAAAATAGGCTAGCCACCACCATAGCGGGGGGGGCGAACAATTGATTACCCTTAGCTCACATCCACACTAGAGCAGACCTCCTAAGGTTCTTTTTTGTTGTACTAGTTCATCCTCAGCCCCTTGTGAGGCTAATCCACCCCAAAGCAGGAGTAGGGTTTTACACCGCAAGGTGACCCGAACCTGGGTAAACTACCGTGTCCATCTTCTTGCTTGTTCGTCGAGCTAGGCTGTGGGGGCGACGAACTGGCTAGTCGGAGAGGTTGAGTTCTTCGCACATGCCCCAGAGCTCGAACCTTCTCAAGGGTTTGCAGAGCCCTGAATCCGACTTTTGGCGCGCCATGTAGGGGCGTGTGTCGAAGATCTGCTTCCCCATCAGTCGCGCTTCCCCCGCGCCGCATGGTTCCCATGGCGGCGCTGCCCTGACCGCAAGGACGACAGGCGCATTCGGAGGCATCGTAGCCCAACGAGCTTTCTCCCGCCTTTGCGGCAGATCGATGTACGCCCAAGTTCAGGCCAGAGTTGCCGCCGTGGTACAACGGCACGGCGGATCCCCGCAGGGTTCCTCCGGGTGTACACGGAAGCCATCTGGGTGGCGGGCGGAAACGACAACACTAAAAAAAAGACACGTCCTTGACATTTTGGGCTGAACGAATTTTTTTTTGTCATACTTATGACACTTCTATGACGATAATTGTGACAAAACCCAGTATCATCATAGATGTGGTGGGCTCCTACTTCTATGACAAAAAATCATGCCAGAAAATGGGCTTTTCGTCCTGGGTGGGCCGGAGACGCAGCTGCATGACATTCTTTCGGTTATAGCTGTGACGGAAAAAATCATGGTAGAAGCGAGGGCGAGGAAAATATCGGGGAGTTCCCGGTTACAGTGGGTGGTCGGGGGCCGAGCGATGTGTGTTTCTCTCGTACACGTACGCGCGTGGGTGCGAGGCGTTGGGCTCTAACTGAACCCGAGCGAGGCATTCGCCTAACTGAACTCGAGAGATTGCACTACAGGATACACATTGCTGAACCCAAGCGATTGAGTGATTCCTTCGCTACTCCTGCTAACTGAAGCCGATCGATGCTGCCGTTGGATGAACAGTGAGCGTTGTTGGGGGGGGGGAGGTTGGATGAATAGTTCCTGGTGGGGGTTGGATGAACTGGACCCCGTGGTGTTGCCGCTGGATGAACAGGACCCCGATCGATCGAGCTGGTTGGGCATGGATGAACAAGACCCCGTGGAGGGCTGGATGAACAGGACCCCGTGGAGGGAAGGTTGAACAGTAGCCGGTGGAGGGCTGGTTGAATAGTAGCCGGTGGAGGGTTGGATGAACAGTAGCCCGTGGAGGGGTAGTTGAACAGGACCCCGTGGAGAGGGCTGGTTGAACAGTAGCCGGTGGAGGAGCACACAGTGGAGGCTGGATTAACAGGAGCCCGTTGATGAACAGTCGCAGGTGGAGGCTGGAGGAGGTCGATGGTGGATGAATAGTAGCCCGTGGAGGCTGGAGGAGGTCGACGGTGGAGATGAATAGTATCCCTTGGAGTCCCGTTTTGCAGTACGCCACACCCCTCCCGATGAACAGGACCGCCGTTTCGACCGTAGCGCTCCAACACAAGTCTGTATCCTCCATTTTGCGTACACCACACCCCTCCTGCTACGTCGTTAGCTTGCGTTGGTTTTCCTTGAAGAGGAAGGGGTGATGCAGCAATAGTAGCGTAAGTATTTCCCTCAGTTTTTGAGAACCAAGGTATCAATCCAGTAGGAGGATCCTCAAAAGTCCCACGCAACTACACAAACAAACAAGAACTCGCAACCAACGCAATAAAGGGGTTGTCAATCCCTTCACGACCACTTGCAAAAGTGAGATCTGATAGAGATAATATGATAAGATAAATATTATTGGTATTTTATGATATTGATTGGAAAAGTAAAGATGCAAATAAAAGTAGATTGAAAGCTTATATGATAAGAGATAGACCTCGGGACCATAGGTTTCACTAGTGGCTTCTCTCAAGATAGCGTAAGTATTACGGTGGGTGAACAAATTACTATCGAGCAATTGATAGAAAAGCGAATATTTATGAGATTACCTAGGCATGATCATGTATATAGGCATCACGTCCGTGACAAGTAGACCGACTCCTGCCTACATCTACTACTATTACTCCACACATCGACCGCTATCCAGCATGCATGTAGAGTATTAAGTTCATAAAGAACAGAGTAACGCATTAAGAAACACGACATGATGTAGAGGGATAAACTAATGCAATATGATATAATTAAGCCCCATCTTTTTATCCTTGATGGCAACAATACAATACGTGCCTTGCTGCCCCTACTGTCACTGGGAAAGGACACCGCAAGATTGAACCCAAAGCTAAGCACTTCTCCCATTGCAAGAAAGATCAATCTACTAGGCCAAACCAAACTGATAATTCGAAGAGACCTGCAAAGATAACTTAATCACACATACAAGAATTGAGAGGAGATTCAAATATTTCTCATAGATAAACTTGATCATAAACCCACAATTCATCGGATCTCGACAAACACACCACAAAAAGAGTTACATCGAATAGATCTCCAAGAAGATCAAGGAGAACTTTGTATTGAGATTCAAAGAGAGAGAAGAAGCCATCTAGCTAATAACTATGGACCCGAGGTCTGTGGTAAGCTACTCACAACTCATTGGAAGGGCCTTGGAGATGATGTAGAGGCCCTCCATGATCGATTCCCCCTCCGGCGGAGCGCTGGCGAAGGCTCCAAGATGGGATCTCGCGGATACAGAAGTTTACAGTGATGGAAATAGTTTTTCGTGGTCGCTTCTGATGTTTTCAAGGTACATGGGTATATATAGGAGGAAGAAGTAGGTCGGTGGACGCTCGAGGGGCCCATGAGGGTGGGGGGCGCGCCCACCTATAGGGGGCACACCATGCACCCACGTGGCCGCCTCGCTTGTTTCTTGACTTCCACTCCAAGTCCTATGGATCATGTTGTTCCAAAAAGATCGCTCCCGAAGGTTTCATTCCGTTTGGACTCCGTTTGATATTCGTTTTCTTCGAAACACTGAAATAGGCAAAAAAAACAGCAATTCGGGCTGGGCCTCCGGTTAGTAGGTTAGTCCCAAAAATGATATAAAATTGTAAAGTAAAGCCCATAAACATCCAAAACGAGTAATATAATAGCATGGAACAATCAAAAATTATAGATACGTTGGAGACATATCAAGCATCCCCAAGCTTTATTCCTACTCGTCCTCGAGTAGGTAAATGATAAAAACAGAATTTTTGATGTGGAATGCTACCTAGCATAATTCTCAATGTAATTTCCTTTATTGTGGCATGAATGTTCAGATCCAAATGATTCAAAATAAAAGTTCACATTGACATAAGAAATAGTAATACTTCAAGCATACTAATCAAAGCAATCATGTCTTCTCAAAATAACATGGCTAAAGAAAGTTCATCCCTACAAAATCATATAGTTAGGTCATGCTTCATTTTCGTCACACAAAAATGCTCCCATCTTGCACACCCCTGATGACAAGCCAAGCAATTGTCTCGTACTTAAATAATCTCCAACTTTTTTCAACTTTCATGCAATACATGAGCGTGAGCCATGGATATAGCACTATGGGTGGAATAGAATATGATGATGGAGGTTGTGTGGACAAGACAAAAAAAATAAAGTCTCACATTGACGAGGATAATCAACGGGCTATGGAGATGCCCATCAACTGATATCAACATGAGGAGTAGGGATTGCCATGCAATGGATGCACTAGAGCTATAAATATATGAAAGATCAACAAAAGAAACTAGTGGGTGTGCATCCAACTTGCTTGCTCACGAAGACCTAGGGCATTTTGAGGAAGCCCATAGTAGGAATATACAAGCCAAGTTCTATAATGAAAAATTCCCACTAGTATATGAAAATGACAACATGAAAGACTTTCTATATGAAGAACATGGTGCTACTTTGAAGCACAAGTGTGGAAAAGGATAGTAACATTGCCCTTTTTTATTTTCTCTTTTTTTGGGCCTTTCCTTTTTTTATTTGGCCTTTTTTTGGGGAGACAATGCTCTAATAATGATGATCATCACACTTCTATTTATTTACAACTCATGAATTACAACTCAATACTAGAACAAGGTATGACTCTATATGAATGCCTCCGGCGGTGTACTGGGATGCGCAATGAATCAAGAGTGACATGTATGAAAATTTATGCATGGTGGCTTTGCCACAAATACGATGTCAACTACATGATCATGCAAGGCAATATGACAATGATTATGTGTGTCATGATGATGAACGGAACGATGGAAAGTTGCATGGCAATATATCTCAGAATGGCTATGGAAATGCCATAACAGGTAGGTATGGTGGTTGTTTTGAGGAAGATATAAGGAGGTTTATGTGTGATAGAGCGTATCGTATCACGGGGTTTGGATGCACCGGTGATGTTTGCACCAACTCTCAAGGTGAGAAAGGGCAATGCACGGTACCGAAGAGGCTAGCAATGATGGAAGGGTGAGAGTGCGTATAATCCATGGACTCAACATTAGTCAAAATAACTCATATACTTATTGCAAAAATCTACAATTCATCAAAAACCAAGCACTACGCGCATGCTCCTAGGGGGATAGATTGGTAGGAAAAGACCATCGCTCGTCCCCGACCAGCACTCATAAGGATGACAATCTAAGAACACCTCATGTTTCAAATTTGTTACATAACTTTTACCATACGTGCATGCTACGAGACTTGCCAACTTCAACACAAGCATTCTTTAAATTCATAATCACCCAACTAGCATGACTCTAATATCACTACCTCCATATCTCAAAACAATTATCAAGTATCAAATTGATCATAGCATCCAATTCCCTTCCTATGATAGTTTTTATTATACCCAACTTGGATGCCCATCATTCTAGGACCAATTTTATAACCATAGCAAATACCATGCTATTCTAAGAGACTCTCAAAATAATATAAGTGAAGCATGAGAGATTAACAATTTCTACAAAATTAAGCCACCGCCATGCTCAAAAAGATATAAGTGAAGCACTAGAGCAAAAACTATCTAGCTCAAAAGATATAAGTGAAGCACATAGAGTATTCTAATAGATTCCAATCAAGTGGGTTTCTCCCAAAAAGGTGTGTACAGCAAGGATGATTGTGGTAAACTAAAAATCAAAGACTAATATCATACAAGACGCTCCAAGCAAAACACATATCATGTGGCGAATAAAAATATAGCTCCAAGTAAAGTTACCGATACACGAAGAAGAAAGAGGGGATGCCTTCCGGGGCATCCCCAAGCTTGGGCAGTGGTGGCAGAGGAGGAAGGCCTGCGTTGCCCTGCGGGCGATTCTCGCGAGGCTGATCCCTCCAAGCCCCCTTGCGAGGCTGGTCCTGCCAGCGGTCCTTGCGAGGTCGGTCACGCCACTCCTGGCGAGGTCCTCGGTCGTCCCATCGTACTCCACCACTTCCTCCTCCTCGACCGTAGCCCCGGTCGTTGCGCTCGGGGCGTCGGCCGATGTGTCCTTCTCGAACGGCTCTGAGCTCCAGCATTCGTTGGTGTTGTGGGTGTAGAGGTTGTGGTAGGGGCAGAATCGGTTGCCCTTGGACGACTCCGGCTGGTCCCTGCCGCGCTTCATGTCTGGTTCTGCTACGAGCATAACAGCTCCTTTGCGCTTCACGTCCTTGGCCTTGGCTTTCTTCTCTCCTGGATCAGCAGCTGGAAGTTCGAGGAGGGAGAGGCGCCCCTCCTCAGCTCTTGCGCACTTAGTCGCCAGGTTAAACAGCTCCAGGGATGTGCAACAATCCTCGTGGATGGCTAGCTCCTCCTTCATATTGACGTTGCGGACGCCATCAAAGAACGCTGAGATGATGGCCTCCTCGGTAACCTTGGGAATCTTGAGGCGAGCGCTGTTGAAGCGCTAGATGTACTTCTGCAGGGTCTCTCGAGGCTGTCGCTTGATGCGGCGCAAGTCACCCACGACTGGAGGTTGGTCGCGAGTGCCCTGGAAGTTGGCGATGAAGCGGGTGCACATCTCGTCCCAAGAGGAGATCGAGCCGGGAGGCAGGTTCAGGAGCCAGGTGCGGGCACCGTCCTTGAGCGCCATGGGAAACCATTTCGCCATGACCTTTTTGTCTCCGTTGGCCGCCTCAATGCCCAAATCGTAGAGCTGCAGGAACTCTGCAGGGTCGGCAGTGTCGTCGTAGCTAGGAGGCAGATCCGGCTTGAACTTGCTCGGCCAGGCGACACTGCATAGCTTACAGTGGCCACCGGAGCCCTTTGCAGACGCGGGGCTTGATCTTGGAGATTCCCGCGTGTCGCCGCCAAGGGCAGCACGTGGTCTTGACGCGCTGGCGCAGGGGTGCGGTCTTGACATGCTGGAGCGGGGAGCACGTGAGCACCTTCTTGAGGCCAAGGGATTTCTTGGCAGCTCCTTTCTTGCCGCCCGGGTGCTGGACGCGGCGGGTCTCGTCCAGGGGCTGCACGCCTTGGAGCTAGGGCGCCTTCTTGGGGAGGAGGTGGCGGAGGCACCTCCTGAGCTGCATCGCCCATGCATGACGGAGGGTGAGGCAGCGAGAGGGACGGCGCAGGAGAGCCCCCTGCGGCGCTGACGAGCTCGGTGATGCGAGCGAGCGACTCCACATAGAGGTCGTCGACGGGGTGGTAGTGCAGGAGCTCACGTTCCAGGAGCAACGCGCCTGCGCATCTGTGGGAGCGCGACGGGCGTGTGACGACGAACCAGCTGGGGTTAGCGACGGAGTGGTGGTGCGACCTTTCCGCCGCACCGAGGGATGCAGCGACGATGCCTGCTGCTTGTTCCCCGTCGGGCCGGTGGCGGCATTGACGGTAGGCGATAGGGAATGACGAGGAGGCCCACCGACGGGAGCCGTCTGAGCGACGCGGGCGGCGAGAGCAGCCCGACGCTTGGCGCGAGCTTGGTGAGCGTCTGCCATGGATGCAACAAAACGATGGAGCATGGAACCGCGGAAAGAGGATTTCGGCGCACCCCTACCTGGTGCGCCAAATGTCGGATATCAGGTTCCGGCAAAACCCTTAAGGTTCGAACTCTGGGGTGCGCATGAAGGTCTTCTCCCTACCGATCCACGTCCCAAAGCCTCGCCGCGAATCTAAGCTACGCGATGAACAACACAAGGGACACAAGGTTTATACTAGTTCGGGCCATCATTGTGGTGTAATACCCTACTCTAGCATGTGGTGGTGGATTGCCTCTGGGGCTGATGATGAATAGTATAGAGGAAGAACAACCTCGCAAGAGGTGTTCTTGTGGTGGTCTGCTTGGAGAGGAAAGGCTCCGTCTCTCTTGGCTCTAGGTCAGATCTCGATGATCCCTTCTACTGTGGTGCTATCTCTATTTATAGAGGCCCTGGTCCTCTTCCCAAATATTGAGCGGGAAGGGAGCCAACAACGACCATTTTGAAGGGGAACAACTAGTACAAGTTATCCTGACTAAAGTTGGTCTTCGACTGCCAAAGGCACTGGCGATGACGCCGTCTTGGGTTCCACGGTGACCTCCGTCCTGCCGCTCTGCTGGTCTTGGTCTCGTTGCACCGATATGGTAACCTTTGCTTGATGCCTCGGTACTCCGTGCCTGCGCTCGCCCCCTTTGCACCAAAGAGGAAATGAGGACAGGCGCCCGCCTGGTCTCGATCGTCATGGCTTGCGTCATGAGCACCTCGTGAGGTACTCCTGCATTGATCTCTCCGCCTGCTCGCGAGCCTGCCTGGTGAGGCTGCCCTGGGGAAGCCTTGCATCGTCCGTCCCGCGAGGCTTGGCCCCTCGCGAGGGTCCTGAACTTGGGTTGATGAAGACGGGCCATGCCGGGCCACTGCCTGAGCCACGTCGCAGGCCGCAGGTAGGCAAGTCTGGGGACCCCCGTTCCTAGAATGCCGACAGCTTGCCCCCCATCTTTGCTAGCCAAAAATTCCGCACTAAGTAGAGATACTACTTGTGCATCCAAAAACCCTTAAACCCACATCTTGTTTTGAGAGTCCACCATACCTACCTATGGATTGAGTAAGATCCTTCAAGTAAGCTGTCATCGGTGCAATAAGGCAATAAAAATTGCTTCTAAAAGTGTTTGATCAGTTAGTGTAAGAGACAATTGAGCGTTGTACGAACTTATGATGGCAAAAAATAAAAGCGACAGACTGCATAATAAAGGTTGCTATCATAAGGGGCAATATAACGTGATGTTCTTTTACACTAAGAGATTGATCATACAAACAAAAGGCGCTTGGCAACCTCTGCTTCCTTCTGCGAAGGGCCTATATTTTACTTTTATGTCTTTACTTTTATGCAAGAGCCAAGTATTTCCCTCTATTCCTTTTTATTTTCTCTTTTGGCAAGCATCATGTGGTGAGGAAAGATCTAGGCACATATATCCAGTTGGATATGGGTGCATGAGCTATTATTGTTGACATCACCCTTGAGGTAAATACATTGGGAGGCGAAACTATAAGCCCCTATCTTTCTATGTGTCCGGTTGAAACTTTTTGCTCATGTGTATGCGGTGAGTGTTAGCAATCATAGAAGACTATATGATGGTTGAGTATGTGGACTTGCCAACAGGCTCCAATACATGAGACTTCCCTGAAAAGATGATGAATTGTAGTTGCAAAGTTGACTGAGAACATAGTTTGTAGCTTTCAATAAAGTTTATGCTTTATACTTCGATGTTGTGATGAATTGCTACTTATTCATGAGAAGTTATATGATAGAAGTTTTGTGATAAATGTTCTATGGTAAAGTTTTATGTTAAAGTTTGTTGTCGTTATAATAATATACGTGATGCTTCTATGTCCGTATTTTGTTTTTCACGACACCTCTCTCTCTCTCTCTAATCATGTGGACATGTTTTTCGATTTCGGTTTTCGCTTGAGGACAAGCGAGGTCTAAGCTTGGGGGAGTTGATACGTCCATTTTGCATCATGTTTTCCTACTGTTTTTATAATGTTTTTATGCATAATAATGGTTTTGGGAGTAATTCTAATGCCTTTTCTCTCATAATATGCAATGTTCACACAAAGAGGGGGATACCGGCAGCTGGAATTCTGGACCTGAAAAAGCTACGTCAGGCCACCTATTCTGCACAATTCCAAATGAGCTGAAACTTCACGAGGATTTTTTTATGGAATAAATAAGAATTATTGGAGCAAATAACCAGGTGGGCACAACCAAGCTGGTGGGCACAACCCACCTGGGCGCGCCAGGGAGCCCAGACGCACCCTGGTGGGTTGGCCCTCCTCGGCCCACCTCCAGTGCCCATCTTCTTGTATATAAGTCATTTTGACCTAGAAGAAATTAGGAGAGGACTTTCGGGATGAAGCACCGCCGTCTCGAGGCGGAACTTGGGCAGGGGCACTTTTTCCCTCCGGTGGAACGATTCCATCGGGGGAACTTCCCTCCCAGAGGGGGAAATCATCATCATCATCATCACCAACAACTCTCCCATCTTGGGGAGGGCAATCTCCATCAACATTTTCAACAGCGCCATCTCCTCTCAAACCCTAGTTCATCTCTTGTGTTCAATCTTTGTACCGGAACCTTAGATTGGCGCTTGTGGGTGACTAGTAGTGTTGATTACATCTTGTACTTGATTACTATATGGTTTATTTGGTGGAATATTATATGTTCAGATCCATTATGCTATTTAATTCCCCTCTGATCATGAGCATGATTATCATTTGTGAGTAGTTACTTTTGTTCTTGAGGTCACGGGAGGAATCTTCTTGCAAGTAATCATGTGAACTTGATATGTGTTCGATATTTTGATGGTATGTATGTTGTGATTCCCTTAGTGGTGTCATGTGAACATCGACTACATGACACTTCACCATACTTGGGCCTAAGGGAATGCATTGTTGAGTAGTTTTTAGATGATGGGTTGTGAGAGTGACAGAAGGTTAAACCCTAGTTTATGTGCTACTTCGTAAGGGACTAATTTGGATCCAAATGTTTAATGCTATGGTTAGATTTACTCTTAATACTTTTCTCATAATTGCGGATGCTTGTGAGGGGGTTAATCATAAGTAGGAGGTTTGTTCAAGTAAGAACATCACCTAAGCACCGGTCCACCCACATATCAAATTATTAAATTAGCAAACACAAATCAAACCAACATGATGAAGGTGACTAGATGAAATTCCCGTGTACCCTCAAGAACACTTTGCTTATCATAAGTAATTGTTTTGGCCTGTCCTTTGCCTCAAAAGGATCGAGCTGCCTTGCTGCACTTTTGTTACCGTTACCATTACTTGCTCGCTACAAATTACCTTGCTATCAAACTACTCGTTAGTTATAATTTCAGTGCTTGCAGACATTACCTTGCTGAAAACCACTTGTCACTTCCTTCTGCTCCTTGTTGGGTTCGACCCTCTTACTTATCGAAAGTGTCGGGGATATACCCCGCGGTATGACCCGGTCGGAGTCGTAACCCGGCCGGGACTTGGTAAACCGGCGGATGGTAAACCGACAGACAGTTAAGACAGATGGCTAAGACAGACGGTAAACCGACGAGTGTTAAACCGGCAGAGTTACGACAAATGGTAGCACCGGCAGGTGTTAAGACAATCATAACCCGGCAGACCATGTTAAACCGGCAGACAATGTTAAACCGGTAGACAATGTTAAACCGGCAGACAATGTTAAACCGGCAGACGTTAAGAAGCCCAGGAAAGGAAGTCAAAATAGTTTAAGTCTTAGTCTGAGATGGACTCTACATGTAACCCGCCCCTTCAACTTATATAAGGAGGGGCTGGGCTCCCCAAAGAGGGACAAGCAAGAAACAATCTCTAGGGCTAGACACAATTAGAGGAGAGTCGGTTTACGGCGACTCCTTCGTGATGATAATGAGATCTAGCCTCAAACAGCATGTAGGGTTGTTACCGGATGATGTTTCCCGGGGCCCGAAGCTGTCTAAACCCTTGTCTTGTGTTGCATCTCTCGATTCCGCTCAACCCCTCTCAAGCTACCACATAGATGCGTTGGTCTCACAACTAAGTCCTCGCACTAAGGACATCTGACGTGTTAATTCCACGACAGTTGGCTCCCATCGTGGGGCGCGCGCACGGTGGTGTTGAGTTCTTGGAGGGATCTCTCCCAGAGATCGAGAAGCTTACAATCCGTCGGGTCAGTGAAGGCCGGTACGGAAGGATTTGCATCAGTACTAGCCTCGTCGGCTGAGATCAAGGAAATATTATTGTCAAGTCGCCATGGACGATCTCTACAGTTTTGATCCAACCTGTGTTGCTGACAAATCGCCATGGATCCAACCCGTACGTATCTACTAAAGAAAAATTTAAGTTGTCGGTTCGATCCGATCTGCAGCAAAACCGAGTTAAGGTAAAAGAAACCAAGCGTTTGACCCCAGATTGGTCATCGTTTAATGCTACCCAACCGGGATGAAGGAGATCAATAACAAAATGAAAAAAGGGGGCCACAATTTAGGAGATATTTTCGGGGACTGTCTATCCTACATCCGGATGAAATCCAATTAGCTTTCATCCATATTTTTTAGCCAACCAAAGAATGACAAGTGTCTCCTGTCCCGTGTCTTTGTTTGCTTTTCTGTCCCGCTTTTAAACAGACTAACGGGTCTACACCCCAACCTCTCCAACTGGGACAGAAGAGCAGCTAAAAAGTGGAGATCAAAGAACCACAACGATACATCGATACAGCCAAAGTTTTTCCATGTACACTAAGCTAAAGAAACAAAGGGATGAGGAAAGGACCAAGATGATGTCACCTAAAATTTACATTGAAAAAGAAGAATAATTACAATAATATTACCACCAAAAAATTTGGTGTAAAATCCACTAAAATCGACAATAATTTCTATCATGCCCACTAAGAATTACAAAGTAAGATGCATTAAAATGACACTGTAAAATCCACTAAAATGACATCAGAAATCTACCAACAATCCAAATGGTTTGCACTGAAAGAACTGCTAAGATTAACCACTAAGAATTACAGTGCAAGATGCATTAAAGATGCCACTTTAAATCCACCAAAAAGACCTTGTAAATCCACCAATGATCCAAATGATTTGCACTAGTGGTTCTATGTTAGATGCTACTCAAAAAGAGAACTCATCCACCAACTGAGCTAGGACTGTGCACATGCTGAACCTCACTTGGCATTGCCTCCCTACACACAAAAATTAAAGAGACCAAAATAGGTAAAGAAAATAAAAGCTAATAAGGAGAAAAAGAAAATGAAATAGAGGACAAGGAAAATAAGAACATACAAAGAAAGCAAAGGACAAAAGATTTGTCGCAGCTTGTTCAAGGGCTGAAAACATGTCATTCACATATTTGATCCTAAGATTTCGAATGTCTACATTGGAGAAAAGATTTGCCATCTGAGTTGTTGGTGTGAAGATCTCCATATACTTCAGAGTGAAGACACCACAATCATGCCTGAAAAGTTACAAAGAACACAAAAAATAAGCAAAAATAAGCAGCTGTTCAAGGTACTATCATTGTCAAATTTACATGTAAAACAGCATGGAAAGAAATCATGCAAAAACTTTCATTAGCTAATGCAAAAAATATTGTTCTACTTTGAGCAGCAACAGGTTGCTACCAAAGCGAAAGAGCAGATCAGAATCCACATAGCACTCTAGTTATAAACTCAAAATCCGAGATCACCGTAAAAAGCAATAAGAACATATACAAATGAGTAGATCCTACACAAAATCAAAATCTAACAAGTGTTTTTACACTATGGTTACAGAGGAACAAAAAATAACATGTGAAACTAAATTACACTTTGGCAGATAAGGAATTTACGAGTGGCGCATAAACTGTAATTACAAGATTAGACCACTAAAATTTCAAAGGATATCAATAGAAATTACAGTAGTGGACCACGGTGAAAAATCCTCTTTAATTACAGTTTGAAATACATCGCTAGACCAATCGGAATTACAAGTAAGAACTGTAGTTCCAATGCTAGACCACCGGAACTACAAAGTATTATATAGAGAAACCAATATGTTCCCGCCGTAAACCAAAATGAAACTATGATTGAATATTTGAAACTTTGGAACTTTATAAAAGGGCAAATTATCGTCGCTTGAACTTAGAATTATTATGATCTTTTAAATGTAATTACTATGAAGATCGTGACCGAAACTAAAGAAAAAAATTAAGCAATCGATACTACATGGAACACACAAGAAACCAAATTTGGACCATCCTTTGTACCCTCGTTTGACAAAATATTACCAAAGCAGATTTACTAATCGATTTAATCATTTGATGCTTTCTTTGTAGAGTCAAGAGCAAGAGACTTGCAACCTACACAAAAAACCAAAATGACATCACGGTAAAAAAATAAAATAAAGAAACAACCAAATGCATGAAAGCAAATTACAAACAAGATAGAGATTGGCTACCGAAAATGTTCAGACCTAAAATTCACATAATAGACCCTACTCAACTGCAGAGTACAAGGGTAAAACCAACTAACAGTCCTAGTCAAATTCACTAACAAGGGTAAAAACCAACTAACAGTCCTAGTCAAATTCACTAAGGGTAGAATCAATCGAAAAATTACAGTGTAAGCCCATCGAGAGTTACATCAAATCCAATAAGAATTACACTATAAGATCCACTAAAGATAATACAAAAATAATCCACATAATAGTCCCTAGTCAAATGCAGATTACAAGGGTAAAAACCAGCTAATGCACCTAGCCAAAATACACTAAGAATTACAGTGTAAATACACTGAAAATTACACCGTAAAATCAAGAGTTACAGTGTAATACAAGGTAAATCCAAGAATAACTAATAGTCACTACAAAAATACTAAGGATTACAAGTGTAACTCAACTAAGAATTACACAGAAAATCAAGAGATACAAGGTAATTCTTATATGATTACAACGAAAGATCAACTGAAAACTACAGAGTAAATCCATTGAGAATTACAGTGTAGATCCATTGCAAATTACAATATAAATCCACTAAAAATACAGTGTAAATTCACTGAAAATTACAGTGTAAATCCAGTAAAAAATACAGTGTAAATCCACCTAAAATTACAAAGGTAAATCATAAGGAATTACACTCAAATCCACTAAGAATTACAGTGTAAAACACTCGAAAAACACACTACAAATCCACTAAGAAAACAGGGATTTCAAGTAGAGCAATCAAACATTTACATAGCTGAAAATGAAAAGGACATTCTGTTTCACGAAACACAAAGAACAGAGCTGAAATTTGCTAGCGAATCGCACTAGGTACGCGACAACCTAAGCTGGTTGACTAGCTATACAAGCAAAATCACAAAGAACACTACATATAAACCTACATCGACAAACGACCCAGGGGTTATATAACCTACAGCCACAAACAAAAACACTAGAGAATCCAAGGCGACCAGGGCACTAAAGTCATCAAACACGATCCGGCATGTACGAAATTAGCAGCTGCCCATGACAAACATTTGAATTCCAACTACTAACCGAAACAGGTCAAATAAAACCTACAAGACAATCCCTAACCTAGCACACAAGACAGATGAGATTCAATACCACTAAGAAATGCAACAACACATCTGCATCAAAATAGCTGCGGGGGATTACCACATGCGACATCCAAAAGGGGATAAGCAACAGATCTGACTGATAAATCCCTACACGGTAGCAAATTAGACTTGAGGATCAAACCAAAGCCGATAATACATACCAAATATATATATATATATATATATATATATATATATATATATATATATATATATATATATATATATATATATATATATATAGGATTGACTATTCGTCACCACAGGTGAGGAATAGTTATTCTTCACCCTCTATTTTACTATCAATGGACCGTAATTTTACGTTCCGTAAATTTTGCCTTATTTCTGAAGTAAAAAGAGACCGTAAGAAAATATATAATCGTCGGAAAAATATTTTATGTTATGTAAAATTACAAATTTAAAAACATAGTGTAAAATACACATAAACTGTAAATTTTCTTGTCTTATGACCTATATTTTTATTTTCTTATGTCAAATTTTACGTCGTGAATCGATAGGAATGTAACTATTTGAATTCCAAACGTAATTTAATTATGAAATGATCGTAAGATTACCTCGGTGAAGAATAACTTATTCTCGCACTCGGTGATGAATAGTAACACTATATATATATATATATATATATATATATATATATATATATATATATATATATATATATATATATATATATATATAGAAACAATACAGAAAAGAGTAGAGCAGAAGGTAGGTGATAGGCTGAAGGAAATCACCACCCAATCCCAATTCCAATGTGCATCAGATTATATTAGATTGGAGAAGGAATAGGGGAAAACAGTAGACTAGTTTGGTTGTTAGGTAGATGATGCTTAGCGAGGAAACAAGTCGCATAAGCAAAGCAAATGGTTCTGAACTGAAACAAACAACATCCCATCCGACAGAGACATGGATAAGGTCATGGACATGGACAGGATATGAACTGAAACAAACAACACGTCCAAGCGCATGACAACTAGCTGAATTCAACTGCATAATCTAGGTCACACGACATACGAGATTCAACACAGGTGAGGGAAATCACCACACACAACATATGAAAGGGAATAAATCGACACTAGAAGGGACACATTACTCAAATTTACAGTCCCTAACCACTTTAACTTAACTGGAAAAATTCAGTCCACCAACGAGAATCACACATTAAAGTAGAAATTTGTGCACCAAAAACATCAACATGAGACAAGTGACTGGTGACTCAGCATTTGCATCCAAAACAACGAAGGGATGTACATCTACAAAAGCTAGCAAAGGATAAAAAGGGACATACGAACTTGCAGTCCAGAGTTAATTCACAATACAATTCAGACTGTAGTTACACTGATACTAAGTGTAATAGGTGCTGGAAAACGAGTGGAAAATTTAGAGTAGATCACTCAAACTTACACATTACTGAAGTTACAAAGTCAAAGACAAAAGCACTCAAATATTACAGAGTAGATCACTAAAACTTACACATCACTGAAGTTGCAAAGACAGACACAAAAGCACTCGAAAATTACAGAATAAGATGGACTGATAAAACCTGAAACTACAGTCCAAAATCAACGACGCTTAACTGGTAAAATTCAGTCCCAATCACTCCAAATTCGCTCAAAGTTACAGCCCAACTCATCCGACAAAAACAATCGGCATCATACACACATAGAATCCAAACATCTACGAGCTAGATTCAACATTTACATCAACACATCTAGGGTTATACACATATAGGGGCACATGAACAACTACGTAAACATTCAGAGCATAAATAAGAAATAGGCATAAGGAACCACCCTACAACTACATCGAATCGTGCATTGCTGCATCTACATCTACTAGATGTTGCTCCATCTGCAACAAAAATCAGACATCTAGGAACCACCACAAACAACCTAAAAGAGCTAGGATCCACCACTACACACGGGAACAAGCACACCTTTAAGCGGATCTAGCAAAATCCTAGAGAAATTGCAATAAATGAAGACATGGGGAAAGGATATTGGCAAGCAAACCTCGTTGTGGGAAGAAGGGACGCACAAGGCTCGGAGAACACCACAACAAAAGGAGGAGCATCACCAAATCAAGGGAAGCAGATAAGACACCGCCGCTGAATCACCATGCGTCAACTTCTCCTCTGCCTCAACACGCTTGAAGGAGAAGCAACAGGGGGAGGGGGGAGGAGGACCGGACGCCTAACCACCGGCTCGCTCTCCAGAGATCAACGACAAAGCTAACCAGCCAAAATCGCCATGGCTCTCCCCTCTCTGAGTCCAAGATCTCGTTGCTCGAAATGGGGAAGGGAAACGGACAAAGTCAGCGGAGGAGATAAAAGGAAATTCAAAATAAAATAAAAAACCGGTTAGCACATGGACCCGCCAGGATTAACGGGTCTCCAGGGGGTTGCGGGCCCGGTAACGAATAAAAAACCCCCGAGGCTGAAAAAAGAAAAGGAAAAACGTGAATCTTGACACAAGAATCGGACGGACGGAAAAACGGATGAAAGCGAATTATTTTCATCCGGATGAAAATTAGCAATCCCGTATTTTCGGCCATGACCCAGAATCCCGGATTGGCCATCGCCGAGTTTTGTCCACGAGCCATTGCCATGACCCACTGTGCCACGGGCCTCTTGACCGATCGCAGCGTCAAATCGCCACTACAATCTAGCGGCCTCACCTCTGCCGCGATAAACCGGCCAGGCTGTGTCTCTTGCCCCAAGCAGATAGATGCCTTGCGACTCCGGCCTGCCCGTTGACCCATCGTTTTGTGCCCCGTCAACCGCCTCTCCGCGGACGAACGGCTCCGTTTTCCGTTAGATGATTGGGAGTCAACATCTACAACTCGGATTCGCTTCTACGAATTGCCACCGCAGCCTCGATCTACCTCGACTGGGTTGCCGCTTCCTCCAAACTGCTCAAACCGCCGCGACCTCCCGCCGCCGTGACTCGCCGTGGCTCGACTCCGACCCGCTTCTCAACCGCAGCGTCGCCGAGTCACCTCCTGCAACCGAAGCGCCTCCTTCTTCCGCCCAGGGCAGCGCCGCTCTGCCTCAACCGAAGCGCCTCCTGCACACGCGTGAGGGCGCCGCGCCTGGCTCTGTCACGCCCGTGCCGGCGGCCGCCCGCCCGCTTCCATGGCCGCGTATTCCCGGGCCCCTGTTGCCATGGCAACGAGCACCCTGCGGTGCCTCTCCACCATGGACTTGCAGCAGTCTTCTCCGCTGACCTGCCGGCCGGGGCAGTCGCTGAGCGCTTTTGCTGAGCACCTACGCTTGCGTCGGAACCGCCCCCGCCGTGGCGACCCCATGCTACTCCTCCCCTGCGCGAGCCGGCTGCGTCCACTCCGAGCTACAGCCGCAGCCTCGCTAGCGCGCTGCCCTCGAGCCGCTACAGTTGGACTCCGCAGTAGGCCACAGCAGCGACACGCCTCACCGCAAAATCGTCTTCGCCGCTGGCCATGGTCGCACCTCCGCCGTGAACCGCCCCAGTTTTATCTCTTTGCTGGACGTCGTCCCCGCCTCGCCTCCGGCGCCGCTCTGTGGTCCTCTGCTGAGTCAAAACTGCCCAAACTGCAGCCGCATGCAGAGCCGCCGGGGCTGCGCCCGCAAACCGCTACCCCGAGCAAACCGGGGCTGCGGCCTACTTCGTCCCAGCCCCACGCAGACCTCGCGGGCAGTTTTGGCCACTGCTGTGCGTCGCCATGCCCACCTGGGCCTTCGCCTCCGCTGCCTCAAACCGCCGTGGCCATCGAGGTCTTCGCCTCTGCTCTGACTCCAAACCGCCTGTGTATCAAACCTCCGCGCACACGCATACATCTAGCGCTAGGAGAGCGCCCGCGCTCGATCCCATGGCCGTGCCTCCCTGTCGCCGCTGCTGATCCACCTCCAGCCTCCTCCGTCGTGCTGCCGCCACGCCATGGACCGACGCCCGCCGACCCCCTTGCTCTCCTATCCGTATGCCTCCAGCGCCGGACCCCCGCGCTCCACCCTCGCCGGAGAAGCGACCAGGCCGGAGCCCCGTCGGCCTCATCGCCGTCGACCCGCCACGGCCTCACGCTGTCGGGCAAGGGTGACCCACCGTCATGGTCTGCAGCCCCGCCAAGTTACCTCCGTCACCGCAGCTGTCGCTGCGACTCGCCCACTGGGACGCCTCTGCGGTCTCGGCCTCATTGGCCATTGACCCACCGCCGGCTCGCTGGTCTACTTCGCCAAATCGCCGTTGCAGACGAATGAAACCGCCCAGCTAACTCACCGGGCGCCTAAAACCGCCCCGCTAACCCGCCGTCTGGCGCAGTCGCTGTGCGCCTCCACCAAGCTGCCTGCGCTCGCAGCTAAGCCACCCCTGCGACCCACGTCGCTGCACCTTGGATTCGCCTCCTCCGCCTTGGCCGCCGAGCCATCCTTCCTTCTGACCTCGTGTGCCTGACGCCGCCTGAAGGAAACGGGGAAGTAGGGAGTGTTGGATAAGAGGAGACTGATTGGAGGGATTGTCTGACAAAAAAAGGCGGGTCAAATTTGACTCGGAGGGTCCGTCTGAGCCGATCGGTGCAGTGCTTTAAGCCATCGCCTCTGTTTCGGTGAACGGATCATTCATCATCCAAATCCATTTGCCATTTGCAAACATCAGGTGCTATCCATCTCAAATTTGTTTTATTAACACATCTTATTTTTATCAAAGGACAAATTACTTTGATATATATATATATATATATATAGGGAAAATCCATCCTACCACCCAGTGGTAGTTACCCCACATATCTCATATACTATCATGCGGTATTATATATACTATTTTATTATTTTAAATATGTTCATATACTATATCTAAGACATTCCAAAACAAGTTACATGGAAAAATTGCATATGAGTCCATAATTTTTGTTATATTTGTGAAATACGTACATATTAGTACGTAAAAAAGAGCATACTCAAAATATGATATATACTACCTAAAAATTAGTATATATACTACCTAAACATTGTTATATACTACATACTACACGTACATACTCTCGGTTTCGACAGATACTACATACAACATACAAAACGCAAGTGGTGGTAACTACCACTGCTTGTAGGAAACATTTGTCCTATATATATATATATATATATATATATATATATATATATATATATATATATATATATATATATACACTAGAAATGTGGTTTATACCACGGATATGGAGCATGGATTGATAATATTTCTGCCTGGGGATAATCCGGGACATATCACATGATGAATGGACGCACACGAGCTGCTGCTCTTGTGGACCGGTTCACATCAGCTTGCTGGAATCGCGTCTGCCCGTTGTCAATGGACGTGCTCAAATCGCTACCCCCGAGGCCTGGTCTACATCAACACATCGGGCCGCATCTATTTGTATGAGCTATTTTATTGAGTAAAAAGCCAGTCACTTCTTGGGTAAGCCCAGTTTTCTTCCAGCAAATTGGAGGCAAGTTATCATCAGCCGCTGTCTGCGCTGGATGGTTCAACGGACATGCGCACCAATCGCTGTCACTACAGTTTGGTTAACTTCAAATATCCAGTTGGAAGGAACCATTGGCCGAGTTGCTAACACGGCTCATACGGGATCATTTATAACCCGCCGCAATCACCTCAACCTTCTGTGGATTCACATCGTGCTATCAACACCAATGATATACAACTTATGCCGATTTATATCACGGTCAATATGGAGAATCTCAAGCCAACTCCTTGAGTCACCTTTGAGACTCGGGGGCTACGATGACATGACTCAGCAAATCTTGCCAGTTTCACCAAATTCAAAAACCCCAGGACGATGGAGGGAAAGATAACCTGGTCACAGAGGCTACTGCTATATTGATGAAAATTTAAAGGCCGTCAGAGAATTTCCGGCTCAAAAAGTATATGACAAAATCCCGGCTCAATGAAGAAGTTCTGGGTCATCAGAAAGGATTTCGGTTCAAAATCCGGTTCAAGACACATCTCTCTCTCATAAAGTGTTGAAGCTCTCAGATATCCGGTTCAAAATCCGGTTCAAGGGAAATTTAACTATCACGAAGCTTTGAAGCTCTCAAATCCGGTTCAAAATCCGGTTCAGTGGGAGATCTATCTCCCACAAATCTCTGAAGATGTCAATATCCGGTTCAAAATCCCGGTTCAAGAAGAATTTATCTCATGCAATAAGTTAAAGCTTGCCGAAGAGGACCAGCTGCCCCGACGCGCGGCACAAACATGGGTATTCTGCCTTATGGGCTCATCTTTATATGATCACTTGGGGGCTTCCTGTTCAAACATAGGTGTATTCACCAAAGAGAACATGGCGTTATTACCCTCTTGATGTAGCTATCAAGCCAATATTATCAAAAGGGGCCAAAGAGAGTTTGTTGCACAGCACAACTCAAACATAGGCACCCGACGAGCACAGCTCACAAATATATCACATGGGGGCTTCTGCTTATAAAGCGGAGTTCCGATTATCCATTAAACCGGCTTATCAAGCCACAATAAAGCTTGGGAGCTTCACACCCAAGGGGCCAAAGAGAGTTTGTTGCCAAGCACAACTCAAACATAGGCACCCACTGAGCACAGCTCACAAAGTTACTTGGGGTCTCTTTGTGCAAAGCAACAAAGAGTTTGAAAGGACCCTTGTAATTGGGTATCGACCCACGGCTTAGAAGCCTCGTGTATTCACCAAAAACCCCGGGTTAACTTGCCTTCATCAAGTAAGCCACTCCTATCCAGGTAATCCTGGCATGACCCGCCGAAGGTTTAACAAGGTAATCTTATACATACCCTGAACTTATCAAAGTTAAAACGACGATTGGTTAGTTGGAGGTCCATCTTAAAAGGCTTTGTCAAATGGTTTAACTCAGCGGCCTGGCAGCCCATGAAAAGCCTCGAATTTGGGCCTGGCAGCCCTTGAAAAGCCTCGACTACACGATTTTATTTGCCTTTGTTAAGATTTTTTCTCTTTTGATAAATTTAATGTTGAACCGGTGTCTATTGACCCGGCATGACTATCAGTCATCAAATTAACCCGGTGTTCATTAACCCGGCTCGACTTTCAACTACGAGTTGTCAGTACATAATCACTTATGATCCGGTGTTTGTTAACCCGGCCTGGCTTTGGACTATAAGTTGCCAGTATATATTTGGATTGCGCCATTGGAATCATGCGCTTATAAATCATTGGGGATATTATTCAAATCTTTAATAGCCATCATGGCTGGATTTTTATTATGGTTATTAATAACCAATATTATGGTTGAGGTTTTCAAAGTCGCTTTAGCGCAATGGCTATCATTTTATCAATGTATATGATTTATTCTACAATGGAGGGAATAGTCCCAAGTCGCTGCAGGCTTACGACCCGGCACTTGGGGGCTACATTATTTAAGTTGAGATTACATCAAATACACAAGTCTCATGTCGCTGCAAGCATGCACCATGACACTTGGGGGCTAATGCAAAGTCATTTTTACTGGCCTTATTGAAAACCCGACTTATCACTGTTGGGGAACGTAGTAATTTCAAAATTTTCCTACGCACACGCAAGATCATGGTGATGTATAGCAACGAGAGGGGAGAGTGTTGTCCACATACCCTTGTAGACCCGAAGCGGAAGCGATCACAACGTAGAGGAAGTAGTCGTACGTTCTCCTTGCGATCCGACCGATCCGGCGCCGTTACTCCGACGCCCGAGTTCTTGACACACGTCAGCTCGATGACGCCCCTCGTACTCGATCCAGCCGAGTGTCGAGGAGAGTTCCACAAGACGACGGCGTGGTGACGATCTTGATGTTTCACTGCGCAGGGCTTCGCTTAAGCTTCATGCGACGGTATAACCGAGGTGGAATATGGTGGAGGGGGCACCGCACACGGCTAAGGAACGATCTCACGATCAACTTGTGTGTTCAAGGTGCCCCTTGCCCCGTATATAAAGGAGCAAGGGGGAGGGGCGGCCCAAGGGAGGCGCACTGGGAGTCCTACTCCCTCCGGGAGTAGGATTCCCCCAATCCTAGTTGGACTAGGATTCCTGAGGAAAGAGAGAGAGGGGCGGCCCCTTCTCCTAGTCCTAGTAGGACTAGGGAAGGGGGGGCGCGCACCACTAGGGCTGGCCCTTTCTCCTTTCCACTAAGGCCCATCGAGGCCCATTTACCTCCGGGGTTCCGTAACCTCCGGTACTCTCTAGAAATTCCGTTTTCGCGGAACCATTCGAACTCCAAACATAGGCTTCCAATATATCAATCTTTATGTCTCGACCATTCCGAGACTCCTCGTCATGTCCGTGATCACATCCGGACTCGAACTCCTTCGGTACATCAAAATACATAAACTCATAATAACCATCATCGAAACCTTAAGCGTGCACGGACCCTACGGTTCGAGAACAATGTAGACATGACCTAGAACCATTCACGGTCAATAACCAACAGCGGGACCTGGATGCCCATATTGGTTCCTACATATTCTACGAAGATCTTTATCGGTCGGACCGCATAACAACATACGTTGTTCCTTTGTCATCGGTATGTTACTTGCCCGAGATTTGATCGTCGGTATCCAATACCTAGTTCAATCTCGTTACGGCAAGTCTCTTTACTCGTTCCGTAATACATCATCTCACAACTAGCTCATTAGTTGTAGTGCTTGCAAGGCTTCATGATGTGCATTACCGAGAGGGCCCAGAGATACCTCTCCGACAATCGGAGTGACAAAACCTAATCTCAAATACGCCAACCCAACATCGCCTTTGGAGACACCTGTAGTACTCCTTTATAATCACCCGATTCGTTGTGACGTTTGGTAGCACCAAAGTGTTCCTCCGTAAACGGAGTTGCATAATCTCATAGTTACAGGAACATGTATATGTTATGGATAAAAGCAGAGCAACATACTAAACGATCGTGTGCTAAGCTAAAGGGAATGGGTCATGTCAATCGATCATTCTACTAATGATGTGACCTCATTAATCAAATAACAACTCCTTTGTTCATGGTTAGGAAACATAACCATCTTTGATTAACAAGCTAGTCTTGTAGAGGCATACTAGTGACATGTTGTTTTGTCTATGCATTCACACATGTATCATGTTTCCGGTTAATACAATTCTAGCATGAATGATAAACATTTATCATGAAATAAGGAAATAAATAATAACTTTATTATTGCCTCTAGGGCATATTTCCTTCAATCACATCATAATGAGCCGGCCCTTGGGGGCTACCAATTGCTCCTGTCAACAATTTAAGGTATACAAGTTTTAATCCATTATATTGAAGGGTCCACTCCTCAGTTGGTAAAACAAAAAGCTCTTAACCTTGTGGATGTGGGTTCAAGCCTCATGATGGGAGTTACATTATATGATGTTATTTTCAATGAAGTATATATAAAGTCCCAGCTCAGTATTATCTTACTGAGCCGACCCTTGGAGGCTACACGTTGCTGTTCAAAGTTTACATGATTATATTTACAAAGTCCTTGCTCATTATTGCATAATGACCCGACCCTTGGGGGCTACACTGGTTGAAGTTTTATGAGCATCAGGCAATTACAAGTCCCAGGTTGCTGCAAGCATGACAACCCGGTACTTGGGGGCTACATATGTGGAATACTCAATTCTGACTAGTGATTGAGATGAACAACCTGGATTTCTTCAAGATTGTGATATTTATATTGAAGCAAGTCTTCAGCTGTTGCTATGCTACCTTCTTAAGACTTGGGGGCTACAAGTGATAGGCATATAAGAGGTATATTTTCAAAGCTGGATGTTAACTACAAGTATGACCCTGTGCTATCAATATTTATTAACCAGTGATCTTGGCAATGATAAACCGGCAAGTTCTACGTCTTTAAACCGCTGAAGATCATATGAGTATTTCAAGGACAAATATTGTTTTTAAGCATTGGGAGCTGAATCAAAGGAGTTATTCTTCATAGTATATTTTCTATGAGAAACCAATTTCTGCAAATTGATTATGAAGCCGGCCTGTTGACCCGAATTTTCTAGAAGAAGGAAATGACAAGGAGTTAAGGATGCTCAGGATCAGTTTAACATGGATAAATCCAAATTAAATTGGGGGCTAATGTCGGGGATATACCCCGCGGTATGACCCGGCTGGAGTCGTAACCCAGCCGGGACTTGGTAAACCGGCGGATGGTAAACCGGCAGACAGTTAAGACAGATGGCTAAGACAGACGGTAAACCAGCGAGTGTTAAACCGGCAGAGTTAAGACAGATGGTAGCACCGGCAGGTGTTAAGACAATCATAACCCGGTAGACCATGTTAAACCGGCAGACAATGTTAAACCGACAGACAATGTTAAACTGGCAGACAATGTTAAACCGGCAGACAATGTTAAACTGGCAGACACTATTAAACCGGCAGACGTTAAGAAGCCCAGAAAAGGAAGCCAACATAGTTTAAGTCTTAGTCCGAGATGGACTCTACATGTAACCCACCCCTTCAACTTATATAAGGAGGGGAAGGGCTCCCCAAAGAGGGACAAGCAAGAAACAATCTCTAGGGCTAGACACAATTAGAGGAGAGCCGGTTTATGGCGACTCCCTCGTGATGGTAATGAGATCTAGCCTCAAACAACGTGTAGGGTTGTTACCAGATGATGTTTCCTGGGGCCTGAAGCTGTCTAAACCCTTGTCTTGTGTTGCGTCTCTCGATTCCGCTCAACCCCTCTCAAGCTACCACATAGATGCGTTGGCCTCACGACTAAGTCCTCGCACTAAGGACATCTGACGTGTTAATTCCACGACAGGCAGGACAACGATTGATCCCCTATACTTGTGGGTCATCAGCGCTCTGCTCGCGTCCCTCCACACGCTCGGCTTGTGGACGGCTTTTCCCTGCGTGTTCAATTACTATATGCATATGGTTGCTCGCCGTTGAGGCGTCCGCGGAGCGCTCTGCTCGCATCCCTCCGCGCGTGATTTGCCAACGGTTGGGGCCGGCGCATGATCACGTTGGGGGCCCCATATGCATGCAGTTGCACCGCGCATGTCGCCATGATGCAGTTACAAACAATGGCATCCGGGCGTGCCGATATTCCAGGCCGTCCGTCTTCCTCATTAATTCCCGCGGCCATTATAACCTTATTCTCTTCAAACTTTTGATCGCACCCCACAACACAACAAGCACATCCACGACGTCACATACAGAGAGGATATCCAGCGGTACTCCAATGGAGGTCACCGTGCATCAAGTGGAGACGCACACAAGGTAGATGGATCTCTCAGTGGTGTACACCATCGACCCAGTCATTATGGAGGACTACATCAACACCTTGGTGCACTTGCTTGCTCGGGACAAGTACAAAGTGGTCGACATCGACCTCCGGTACACCGACAGTCATTCCAGAATAGACCAGAAGGTTGTCGTTGCACAGTTGTGCGTGCGCCATCATGTCCTCATCTACCACTACTGCATGGCCATAGAGCCTTGCGACCATTTCACCAACTTTGTCAATAGCATCGACTACAAGTTCCTTATGGTGGAAACCATCCATGATGTAAAAGCACTCAAGGTTATGGGCTTGGCCTGCAAGAACCTTGTCAAAATTCGTGGCCAAGGTTTGGGGCAGCACGAAGAGGACTCCCTGGTTTAACTTGCCTAGGCCATCATCGACCCCTACTATGAAAAGATGAAGGAGGATGCCACGAGAAATCCCGTATCCTAGCACGGGACCTAGATGTGAAAATCGGATGAAGCTCACCTCAAGTTTGCGGCCAAGAATGTGTACACATGCTATGAGATGCCCATGTGGATCGTTGACATGAGGGAGTGCCTTCTTCCCTTAATCGACGAGGTATCGAGCCATCAAAAGAGCAGTGGTGGCAAGTGTCACAAGAAGAAGTAAATGATGATCAGATGCTTGTTTATACTAGTTAATTATGCATGTACTAGTGTAAGTGCATCTAGTGCCACCCCTAGTTGGTTTTGGAGTATTGACGACAAATCTGGTTGAGGGACTAATGTGTTTCTGGGAATTGCAGGATAATACAGGTAGTAGTCCCTCCTTGATTCGGTTTACCTACTAGAGATGACCCCTAAAAATGTGTGAAGACATTGAAGAGAACGGTGGTCTGTGAAGATATTCACATTGAAGACTATGACACGAGAAGACATTGAGTGAAGACTATGGAGCGCGAAGACTTAGTTGTTTCGTTGTTTCCTTTTCTTCTTTGTTGAGTCATAGGAACCACCGCACTATTAAGTGGGGTCCAAGTGAACAAAGTCAGAGTGACTGAAGTGATGCTCAAACCGAATCCTATGTCTCTGAGTGAAGACAATGAGAGCAAATCTTATCCTGTGTCGGATAAGTCAGCTTTACTTGTAGCCCAAGTCAAGCTGCCGCGTGTGTTTGAAATCTGACCGTTGCAACACGTGTCAGTTCCTTAGTGACCCAGGGTCATTTCGGACATATCCGGTCGGGTTGCCCAGTGGCTATAAATAGCCCACCCCCTACACCATAAATGGGTGGCTGCTCATTGTTAGTACACGACTTTTGTCGTTTGAGAGCAACCCACCGCCGAAGCTTTTGAGAGAGATTCCTTGCAAGGACAAAGCCCAAACCACCCAGAGCCCAAATAGTGTTTGGCATCACTGAAGTCTTTCTGTCTGCGTGATCTCAAGACTTGTTACAGTTGAGGACTGTGAATCCTCCAGCCGGTTTGGCGTCGCGTTCTGAGCATCCAAGAGCCATTGTGGATTGCCGATGAACGAAGTCTGTGAAGGTTTAGAAGTCTACCTTGAAGATTTACCAGAGTGATTGGGTGGGGACTAAGTGTCCTTAGCTCAAGGGGAATAAGGTGAAGACACGGTCTTGTGAGTTGAATCTCAGCCTCCCTAACTGACGTCATAGTTGTCACAAAGAATCGAACCGGTCGAACAAATCCCTGTCCTTCTGAAGCCACTGGTTCTATCTCTTACCTCTCTTTACTTACAACTTGTCTTTGTGAAGTCATTGCCTGCTTGCATTATCTATTTGACTTCACTGTGTGACTATCTGTTCTGATTGGCTTCATACTATCTTCCATCCTGATCTTTACTACCTAGGTGCTATTAGTCTTTGTGCTTACACTACATTGAATACTTGACTATGGCTCGTCTAGTGTAGTCTACCTTCCGCTGCATTCGAATAGTGTTGTTCATATTGTTTGCCTTTGAAACTCCCATGTTTTGAAGACTTCCATAAAAATCGCCTATTCACCCCCCCTCTAGTCGATAACTAGCCCTTTCAACTAGTTTACTTTGGTATGTGCAAATGTCATGTGTCTACTAGCCACCTATGTAATTGGATGTTTAATTTGGTTATGCAATCACGTCCTTATAATTATATATGTTGTTGTTCTGTATGCAATCACATCGCACACGAACCATACTAGCGAAACCGTCGGTGATGAATTCATCAATCGCTGACAATTATATACCAGCAAGCATTTGCCCACAACACACATGGCTTATTAGTAGCAATTGTCTGGGTAATTATCAATCTTTGCACACAATTCTGATTACGGACCTGTTTGCCATGTATCACACACATCATGTTAAGTTGAACCATTTTTGTTGTCTTATCTCATCGCAAACACTTCATCCGAGTGAAGTATACGCCGTATGTCGAACACACATTGATTTGCCCGACCGTTTCTGTTTTGTTGCCTAATCACAAATAGTTCATCTGGGTGAACTGTATGCCGCATATTGCACACACCTTCATCTGGCCGGGCGTTTCTGTTGTTAAGCTCATCATAAACAATTCATTCAAGTGAACTGTATGCCACGCATCACACATGCAACTATAATATAGATCATGTTTGATGTTTCCACCATCACAAATGTTTCATATCATTTTTACGATTTTACTACATCACAGTTTCCGATTATTGCATCGCACACCATTTCATCGAAGGGTCTCTGATTGTAGTGTCGCATTAGCAGCATCCTGCTATAGTGAAGGTTGATGTAGATGCCCTCCATGATCAATTCCCCCTCCGGAAGATTATCAGCAGGGGCCTCCAGATGATATCAAGAAAGAACAGAGGCTTGCGGTAGTGGAATAATTGTTTTAGGTCTCACTCTGGGGATTTTAGAATATTTGGGAATTTATAGCTCCGGAATTAGGTTAGACGGAGCCACGAGGGGCCCACAAGACATCAGGGTGCTCCCATCCCAGGGGTTCTAGGTGCTCCCTGATGCCTCGCCATCTCCCTTGTCTGGCTTCTGGTCCTTCCCCGAAGCTTCTAGTGTCCCTCCTTGTCTCGAAAAAATCGTCAAAAAGTTCGTCGTATTTGGGCTTCGTTTGGTAGGGATATTATATAAAACCAAAACATGTAGAAAACAACAATTGGCACCAGGCACTGGGTTAATAGGTTTCCCAAAAATGATATGAAATTGCATATAAAGCACACATGATTTATAATATAATAGCATGAAATAATCAAAATTATACATACATTGGAGATGTATCCCCCCACAGGGCCCATATGGGGTGCCACCTTCCTATGGCAAGCCCTGGGCTGAATAGGAATTGGAAGGGAGTCCTTCCCTCCTTCCACCAAGTGGAAGAGGAGAAGAAATCCCCCTTTTGGGGTGCCCTCTCCTCCTTGCATATATCTAATTGAGAGAGACAGAGAGATCCCCTTGCATGTATCTTTCTCTCTATGTGTGGAGGGATCCCTCTCGATATACACCAATGCATGGGGATCTCTTTGCATAGCTCTCCTGATCTAATTGGCTTAGTCTTTAGGTTCCTAATTTGACAGACTCTAATATCGGTCTAATTGGTCTAAGAGAATTATACTCCTAATTAGACGTGAAGCGTCGCTAGTCTCTCTCTCTCTCTCTCTCTCTCTCTCGTTCGGCATGGAGTCGGTGATCTATGGGGCCATGTCGCCCCTATGCTGGCTCGGCAAGGGGTGGCGATCGACAAAAAGAGAAACACAATGATGAGCATGCAATTTACCCAGGTTCAGACCGCCCGGAGGCGTAAACCCTACTCCTGCCTTTGGTGTATCGGGTGGTGTCTGAGCACAAAAATACACGGAGCGCTCTCCCTGGCAAGTGGTGAAGAGAGAGCAGTTGCATGAATTCTGATGCGCGAGGGTTGCGAAGATTTTAACCCCTACTAATGTTGACCTGGCCCTCCTTTTATAGCTCAAGGGGTCACCACAGTGGAAAAAAGATCATTATAGGGGTAGTTAGACTGATACAGAGCTATCATACCTAACTCTGCCAGTTAAGACAAAGCGCATTAAATGCGCTGCTAGGTGTCATGTCACGGTTGAATTTCGGCAAGGCTGTCGTGTAACTTATCCAAGTACCTCCTATTAGCATGACACGCCATCAGGATAGGTGTCAATAAAGGTTATTTACCCCTCCAGCAAGCCGACACGCATGGGTACGTCAACCTAAACACCTGTGGGCTCGCCACCTCACTAATCAACGGCCAGCTGGTTGGAGAGGTGGGGCGCTGGTGTTTGGTGGGAAACTTGTGCTTCGAGGATCTTTTCCAGGTCTTGACTTGCCTGCTCGTTCTTGCCGGAGTTGGTTGCTTCCGTTGTGATATTCATAGCTTGTTCCAATGCTTGGTCTTCTTAATGCTCTCCTTATTCTCACGAAGAGTGGCTTCTCTGGTTTAGTTGTGTATGAGACTTGGCACTTGAGGTATGAGTTGCGTTGGGCCTGTGCATAAGTCAGGGCGGCAAACACTCATGTTTGTTGCATCGACAGGAGCCCCCGGGCCTAGACCATACATGTCGTCGGGCATCGTTGGGATAGGCCCAACAAATGCACAGGCGCACATATCAATCTTGCTAGGAACAATGTCGTGTCTTTGAGATCTTCTTTGCTTCCTCATTAATCTCAGATCCAGGCCAGCCTCCAGCCATACCTTAGTTCCCTTGGGGTTGCAGCGGCATGGATCGTCGTACTGGAGACCAGGGGCACCCACATACGCGGGGTGCCATTAGGACGTGTGAGCATGATTTGGGGTAACCACCATTTCTATCATCATGTTCTCCTTTACTGGAGCTTTTCTCCATTTCCCCATGATGTGTATCAGGCGCGGGACATGGGATTGGTGAAGAAGGGAGGTCATGATGGAAGCGCTCTGGCCAGAGGAGCCAAGGGGTTGGATTTGCGAGAATGGGCGGTTGATGGAGCAAGACACCGGCCAGGGATGCAGAGAGCCGGATTGGCGAAGTGGGGCGGTTGCTCTAGAGTAGTGATGAGGCAGCCCCCTGCTCCCGCTATAAAAGGAGGGGCGCGAGGGTAGGGATGCTCATCCATCTCCTCCTTCTTCTCTTTTCTTGCCTCTGCCTTTATCATGGCGAGAGGAAGAGGCTGAGCTCGTTCTTCAGCCACGGCGGCGAGAGCTTCTCCTCGACACCATGCCTCGGCTTCAGCTGCGGCTGTAGAAGCTGGTTCCGGTGCATGAGGCACAGCTACAGGGCGAGGTCAGGGTCGATGTGGCGCCCGTGGTCGAGGTGGACGGAGCGGCGTGCTCGTCATTTATCCTCCAACTTCTCCATCCCCGACAGAAGGTCATATGGGGTATACTGTGATTGAGTTCGTCATCAAGCTGCACGATCCTCCCCATAGTCGCCTGCGACTCCCCCGTCCGTTTGCCGGGGTGATGGAGGCCGACCAGCCACTTTGGCTGTGGCTGTGCATGAGCGGCTGCTGTAATGGTGTTGTGTGGGTGAACGTCGAGTTACCCGCGCCTCGCGTCATGCTCGTTAGGCGCGGGTGGAAAACCTTCACCCATGCTCACTACCTTGTGGAGGGGCATGTCCTTCGCTTCAAGTTGGTGGAATCTGACATGCTCTCCGTCAAGGTCTTCGGGTGGTCAGGCGCTCTACTTGGGTGATATGTAGAAAGCTCGAGCAATGATGAAAGCTTCTCCTCGAGCATCAGCGACAAGGAGTACACGGATGGTGAAGACAACGACAACGAGCCCCTGGTCATCAAGTCCAAAGACGGCGACTCGGACTCCAGTTGAACATCGATGGAACCATCATCATCAGGTGGATGCCGACAGCACCATCGTCTGTAGCTGGACCACGGCAGAGCTATTTGCCAGGGGTGCTTGGACAAGACACCACCACCACTTGCAGCTGGACCCTGGCAGGCTTGCTCGTGGACTCCGGTTCGTCTTCCTTGTAGGGGATGCCTCGCCTAGCCGCTCTGTCCGTCCCTGCCTTCATCCTCCCTGCTGGGGGTGGCGCTTTCCCGATCTTGTAGGGTCGCGTCCCTCTGGTCCTGGCGGGGGTGACCAGGGCGTCGCCCAGGTGCTCCTTTTGCCCTCCTTACTCTTGATGTAAACCCTAGGAGGAGAGGGACGAGAAAGGCATCATAGAGCACTTTTCTTTTTTAATAAAAAAGTGTAGGCATTTTCCATGCTTAAATCAAATTTATGTAATTCCTCATCCATGTTTGCACTTGTATGATTCGTACTTCTGTTCCATGCAATTAAGATAAAAAACCTGCTGGGAACTTGTGCATGCTTTTGAAATTTTGAAGGACAGTAAAGTTGCCGGCAAGGCCTTTGCCAGCCCTCTAACGCAGCTACTTACTAACCTTCAACGAGTGGACTCGAAGCGACCTAGGAGCCTGACAAGAGGTCGGCCCGTTACCGGTCTTTTTAAACCCAGCTGCAACTAATCATGTCGAGTGGGCTCGAGGCAAGGACAGGAGCGCAGATGTTAGTCGCAGCAAGGTCTCCTCACGTGCAAGTTTCTCATATGTAGGCGCAACATGGAATGATGGGAATTTTCAGATAAAACAAACTTATCTTTCTTTGTTGTACTTCTTATCACATACATAAGGAAGGGCTGTCGTAGGACCAAATGAACGAACCCTCTTCCATTCTTCCCCTGGGAAAGTTACTCGCGAGGAAACCTTCTGCTTTTGCCAAAAAAAAATGAAAGAGAGAAGGTGGCATGAGGTCCTTGACGACATGTTAGATGGCGTGGAGCCGGCGATCTATGGGGTCGTGTGGCCCCTTTGCTGGTTCGGCAAGGGGTGGCGATCGACGCAAAGAGAAAACACAACGAGGAGCACGCAATTTTACCCAGGTTCAGGCCGCCCGGAGGTATAAAACCCTACTCCTGCCTTTGGTGTATTGGGTGGTGTCTGAGCAGAAAAATACACAGAGGGCTCTCCTCGGCAAGTGGTGAGGAGAGAGCTACTGCATGAATTCCTATGCGTGAGGGTTGCAAAGATTCGAACCCCTACTAATGTTGCCCTGGCCCTCCTTTTCTAGCTCAAGGGGTCACCATAATGGAAAAAAGGTCATTACAGGGGCGATTAGACTGATACAAAGCTATCATACCTAACTCTGCCAGTTAAGACAAAGCACATTAAATGCCCTGCTAGGTGTCATGTGGAGGTTGAATTTTGACAAGGCTGTCACGCCGCTTATCCAGCTACCGCCTATTAGCGCGACATGCTATCATGACGGTGTCAATAGAGGTCATTTACCCCTATAGCAAGCTGACACGCACGGGTTACGTCCACCTAAACACCCGCGGGCTCGACACCTCACTAATTAGCGGCCAGCTGGTCGGAGAGGCGGGGCGCTGTTGTTTGGCGGGAAACTTGTGCTTCGAGGAGCATTGCCGGGTCTTGACTTGCCAGCTCGTTCTTGCTGGAGTTGGTTGCTTCCATTGTGATATTCGTAGGTTGTTCCAATGCTTGGTCTTCTTAATGTTGTCCTTGATCTCATGAAGAGTGGCTTCTATGGTTTAGTTGTGTAGGAGACTTGACATTGAGGTATGAGTTACGACGCGCCTGTGCATAAGTCAGGGCGGCAAACAATCATGTTTGTTGCACCGACACACTCTCTCTCTAGTTTTCTCAAAGTTCTTCTTCATGGATGTCGAAGCTCTGCGAGACTACTACTTCGCAATGCATGGATACCTCGGAGGGTTCATCAACTTCAACTTTTGTCCCGAAGAACTTTCTCGCGGCCGGGCAGCGTAACATCCTAGCTGTGGGAAATCATTGTGTTGCACCAAATCGTCACTTCTTCCGCTACTCTACTCGTTTGTGAGTTTGATCATTACCACCACTTCATAGTGTTCCTAGGTATGATCGGGTAGCATACAAATTTGGTTCCATAGCACGTTCCCCCAAAGATGGAGGTGCCTCCTATGGGGCCCATGCACCTCCTCGGCGTGGCCAGGCCCTAGGCCGCACCGACCTACCGCGGGGGCCCGCAGGTAGGTCTAGGTTTATCTCGCTCTGTCGCGGCTAGAAACTTCCCGAAATATTTTTATTTGATTCTTTTGGTCCCTGAAAATGTATTTTTTCTAAAAAAGTTCAAAAACCAATTGGCACTTGGCTCTGAATTAATAGGTTAGCCTAGAAAAATCATAAGAAATGATGCCTATACTATGGTATTGTGATATAAATATAACATGAAACAAGCAAAAAAATATAGATACGTTAGGTCATATCAAATGTCCTTGTACGATGACTGTCGGTGTCAAAACCGGCGGATCTCGGGTAGGGGGTCCCGAACTGTGTGTCTAGGCGGATGGTAACAGGAGACAAGGGACACGATGTTTTTACCCAGGTTCGGGCCCTCTCGATGGAGGTAAAACCCTACTCTGCTTGATTGATATTGATGATATGGGTAGTACAAGAGTAGATCTACCACGAGATCGTAGAGGCTAAACCCTAGAAGCTAGCCTATGGTATGATTGTTGTTAGTCCTCTGGACTAAAACCCTCCGTTTATATAAGCACCGGAGGGTTAGGGTTACACAGAGTCGGTTACAATGGTAGGAGATCTACATATCCGTATCGCCAAGCTTGCCTTCCACGCCAAGGAAAGTCCCATCCGGACACGGGATGGAGTCTTCAATCTTGTATCTCCATAGTCCAGGAGTCCAGCCAAAGATGATAGTTCGGCTAACCGGACACCCCCTAGTCCGGGACTCCCTCGGTAGCCCCTGAACCAGGCTTCAATGACGACGAGTCCGGCGCGCATATTGTCTTCGGCATTGCAAGGCGGGTTCCTCCTCCGAATACTTCATAGAAGATTTTGAACACAAGGATAGTGTCCGGCTCTGCAAAATAAGTTCCACATACCACCGTAGAGAGAATAATGTTTACACAAGTTCAATCTGCTGACGTATTCCGTGGCGTGACATCACACCATGGCCAAGCCTTTATTCTGTTCCACCTCAGCGCGTTTAGCAAGGCGGTTTCCTTGGCATGTCTTGTCAAAGCAGAGATCGTGTCCCCTTATTCCGGGATTCTCATCAATATGGGCGTGGGTAACCCAACCGTGCCCGTTGGCATGTCTCCACTATCGAAGGCAAGTCCCGAACGGTCACGGGGGAGGCTCTTGGTATTCAACCTCTTTATAAAGAGACCAAGGCTCCACTCCCTTCTTTCAATCTCAATCGAATCCGCCCCTTGCCTCGAGTTCCAACACCCAAAGATCCAGATTCAGGCGCTTCGGACCTTCGATGATGTCCGGCTCCGACATGCAAGGCCGGTGGATGCCTTCCTCCATTACGGAAGAAGACGTGCTAAAGCTAAGAGATGCAAGGTATTTAACCAGCGAAATTCTGCATAGGCTGCCTGCCCAAGGGCAGATTATTCCCACTCCCAAGTCTGGTGAAAGCGTGCTGTTCGCGTCTCAATTCCTTCAGGGGCTAAGCTTTCCGACGGACCCCTTCGTGAGGGGGCTCATGTTTTACTATGGGTTGGAATTTCACAACTTGGATCCGGAGTCCATCCTCCACATCTCATCGTTCATTGTCGTGTGCGAAGCCTTCCTCCGCATTACCCCTCACTTCGGATTGTGGCTCAAGATCTTCAAAGTGGAGCCGAAGATGATCAAGGGGCAATAGGCAGAGTGCGGAGGGGCTGTTATAAGCAAGAATGCTGGTGCTCCGTGGCCCGAGGGCTCTTTTCAAGAGGAGCTCAGTTTATGGCAACAAGAGTGGTTTTATATCACAGCTCCCAGGGGTACCAAATGGGTGGCGCCACCTGCCTTTCGCTCGGGTCCTCCATCGTGGCTGGCGTCATGGATCAATAAAGGGCTTGACTGGGGGCCGCATTCGAGACCTCCTAGAGAGAGAGATCACTTTGGTCGTAGTAGCACAGGTCATGCTGATTCGTCGCATCCTGCCCTACAGACGTCGCCCCCTCCGCCTGTGGGAATTTAACCCAGAGGGACCACGAGCTCTCCAACATTTTATGGGCATGACACCCATGGAGATGTACAAGCTTTTCTTCGGATCACAGGAGATGTGTCCGGACTTGACCGAGGACACAGGTCTAAGTTGCAATCGCCCGGATACTCAAGTAAGTAGCCCTGTACCCGGACGCACTATCCTATATCGCAAGCTTGCCCTCTAAAAGAGCTGTCCCTTGAACAGGAGTGGATAGCAAAAGCAAAGTTAATCAGGTGCCCGACCCCCCTCCCTGAGACCACGCCGGATCCCGTGTTAACCAGGATGCTGGAGGTTGCGCCTTCGGAGGAAGGTGAAGGGGGGAACAAGGAAGCTACCGCCTCCGCGAAGGAGGCTGTCAGGAAAGGAGGGATCGAGAATCCCTCCATCCAAGGGAAGAGGAGGACCACCTTTGAAGACTCGGAGACCGTGGTATCAAAGTGGGGGAAGAAATCTTTGTCAGAGGGTCCGGCGCCGAGAGATGCCTCGGCCGTATTATGCCCTCAAGGGGATCAGCCCTCCACCAAGCCGTAAGTAAAAAAGGGGAGTTTTTATTAAAATAAAGGATATCCCTACCCTACTTCTGATAACCCTTGTAGTTCGGATCTCAGCCCTTCTCAGCAGAGCTCATCTTCAGGGGATCTTCGTCCGGAGATGATAGAGAGCGAAACGCCTCCCCCTGCCGTACCGTCTTATGAGGCGGGCGGCCCTGAGGTGTCGTCACGGAGGGTTTCTCCGAGTTCGGTGGGGCCAGAAGGTAGTCATACGTCCCCTCAAAGCCCTTTGCATCCGGCCTTTGAAAAAGGCTATCGAACAAGTCCGACACCATATGGTGTACGGTCGGAGGAGCTGAAGGAACTGTCAGAAGATCACCGTGCATTAATGAGTACGGTGATTGAAAGGATTTCATCCGCTGAGAGCGGATTGCATGAAGCCGTCAAAAGTTTACTGACAGGTTTTGAGGTACGCAAAATGATGTACCTTCTGACAGTTCCGCATATAAAATGTGCCCTGTGTAGATAGTAGCCCCTGAGGCTCAGTGTGTTGTCAAAAAGGACAGCGCACTGAGCATCATAATCCCAGGTATAATGTGTCATTCTTCCTATGCAGGTGGAAGAAGTGTCTGGTTGCTAGCCGGACTGATGGATTTGCCAAACTAAAGAGGCAACTTGACGTGGCGGATGCCGACATCGCGCTTGTCAATAAGCGTCTTGATGAGTCACAAGGTATGTGATTTATCCGCGGACACCTGGTCAGGGAGCTTGATGCTCGTGCCTTACCACATGTATGCTTGATGCAGAAGGTGCCGCTGCCATGGAGAACCTTCGGGCGGAGCTCGCCCGAACCAAGGAGCAGGCCAGAGAGAGTGACGCGGCTGCCTTAAAGGCGGCCGAAGAGCTAAAAGCCGAACATGCTGCTCACTGCCAAAGCAAGAAGGAGATGGCCGAAATGGCCGTGGAGTTAAAAAATGCTGCCGATCGCTGCAAGCTTCTTAACAAAGAAGATCGGGCGGTACGAGAGGACCTGAAGAAGGCCACTGCCGAGGCCAAGGATGCTTGCTCTACGATGATAGATATGAACGAGGAGCTGCGTCAGGCCAGGGATATCGCAGATGGAAAGCCCTTTCTGTTGCGGAGGAAATTCCTGGACCCTAATTATGCTCAGTTGGACCAGCTGTGGAGTGTAGAAGATGCTTATCTGGACTTGGCGGCGAGTGCGGCGGACGCGGTCGAACACTTCCGAGATCAAGAGGATCATGAAGCGGGAAAGCTTTTTTGGTCGCAGTTCCATAATCCAGAGCGCCCGCTTTCATTAACCGATCGCTTGGCCGAATGGGCGGAGCTGAATACGTTATCCGGACTTGCCATGAAGGATGTCGTGAGTCTTTTGTGGCCGAAGAGGCCTGAGCCTAAGAGTTATTTTGGCTTGGTGCAGCAGTTCCTTGGTGCGGTGCCGCATATCAATGCAATGAGAAGGTCGGCAAGCATAGAGGGTGCTCGGATGGCTCTTGCTCGTGTCAAGACATACTGGGCGAAGATGATGGCCACCGATGTTGCAACCCAAGATTCGGACGGAAGTTGAGTACCTGTCGAGCACTATTTTCAGGAAGTTCTGCTAGGCGCTCGTTTAATAGAGACGCAGTGCTCGAAGGATATTATTTTCGAATAACATGTATGATTGTGAAACAATGTTTCGATGAAATATAAAAGCTTTTTATACTTGTGCTTTCAGAACTAAAATACCTCCTGTGCGGCCGTTTATGTATATGTGTATATAACCTGAAAGATGGCAGTCTTCGGCTTCAGCCCCCACACATATAATCCGGGGGTGTTTGCAAAAGGCGCATTTTCACACTTGATCCAATGTCTTGGTCCTATAAAGGAGGTGGTAGCATAGCAAACTAGGCAACCGGACTATAATGCTTTATCACTTTCACTTAGCCATAGGAGTTTGACAATAGGGCTACTATATAGCCCCTAGGGGCACCACGCTCACCCGAATTCGGGGCGCGTATGTGCCTGACCGGGAAACGGCCCTTCGTCAATGCGGAGGAATCCTATAGATTCTGGCGGGTCATCGAGTGGTTGACCAGTCTCACGCTATATCATGACAGTCAGTTTTCGGCTTTCTCTACTGTGGTGCTCGCCTGGCCGAACCGGGGCACAATCGCAGTAGTTCTCCTGGTGCCGCGTTAGCCGATAGAGCGGAACATAAGGCAGCAAAACACAAGAGCCGGGCAAACCCAACATTTGACCAAATACATGATTCGGAGCTGATGCATATGAGGCCTAACTCGAGACGCCGAACACTCCCTAAGGTATTCGGTCTTTATGAAAACGGGCCGAACAACGCCCTTGGTAATAAGCCCCTGGTGTCCAGGTACGCGAAAAATTCTGACGTGGCCTATGCCAAAACGCCAGCCTCCTCCTTGGTTATAGTAAGAAACCAGGGGATGTGTGTCAACAAGAGACAGTAAAAAAGGTTTACGCAGGGTCTTAATCTGAAAAGAATCCTTGCAACGGGTCCGTGTTGCACGTCTGCGCCTGTGTCTCCGTTGTGTCGTATCCTGGACGGGTGTCGCACGGCGTTCATCTGTAAAAGAGAGGAACTTAGTTGAAAAAGATCGTGCAAAAATGTACGTTATATTAAATAAACAAAGTACATTTCAAAAAATAAAATTGAGCTTTATTGTCTCTTGTTGTATATGCGCGGAGCCCCTGGTGCGGGGATGTGCGGCTGGTAAGCCCCTGTACGTTTACGCCGGACTCGTCTAATCGTGTCCGGGGGTCTGAACGACCTATTTGGGTGCTTTAATTAGGGAAGCCGGTTTAGTGTGTGGCTGTCGAGGCAGCCACACAATCTTCCGCGCTCAAGGAACACTCGATATTTCCCTCTAAGGAGATGATGCCTCGTGGACCGGGCATTTTAAGTGTGAGGGATGCATAATGCAGTATTGCGTTAAAGCGGGCGAAAGCTTCGCGCCCCAGTAGTGCTTGATAGCTACTTGTAAATGGGGCGAGGTGGAAGGTTAAATTTTCGCGGCGGAAGTTGTCGGGTGAGCGTACAATGGGCATATCGGCCTGGCATTACCCCTTGAAAGGAAGTGTTGCTATGGCGAATTTTGGTAGGGTCTATTCCCATCTTGCGGATTGTGTCCTGATATAGCAGGTTTAGATCACTGCCGCCGTCCATTAGGACTTGTGTAAATTGGAGCCCGTCGATTATTGGATCTAATATCAAGGCAGTCCGTCCTGCATTCCGGATACTTCTAGAGTAATCCTGATGGTTAAAAGTGATTGGTTTTGACAACCATTGGCGGGACTCCTCTGGGATAGGCCGTATGGCGCGTATCTCTATGGGCGCCGTTCTGTTTTTCCCTTTTGTCACGTAAAGTGAGTTTATTGTTTTGACTTCTTGTGGGAAATTCTTTTGTTTTCCGGTGCTCTACTTGTGGGGTTCGTCATCGTCCTCGCTTGGTGTTTCGATCCCCTTGTGTTTGGCGTTGAGTTTGCCGGACTGCTTGAAGACCCAACAATCTCTATGGGTATGATTTGCAGGCTTCCCGGGGGTACTGTGGATTTGGCATACCTTGTCCAAGATTTTGTTTAAGTTAGATAGCTCGTCCCTGTTATCCTTAGGGGGCAGTTTTCCATAATTCTGCTGTGAGCTTTTGAATCCGGCGTTGACTACCGTGCTCTTTGGGCTATTGCCCTTGGTATGGCGCTGGTCCTTGCTGCGTCGCGGTTTCCCGTTTCCATCCCTAACTTCGGATGTACTTGGGTCGCTGGTACTGCATCTTGCCAGCCAGCTATCCTCTCCCGCGCAAAAGCGGGTCATGAGGCTTGTTAATGCGGCCATTGTTCTTGGCTTTTCTTGGCCGAGGTGTCTGGCGAGCCATTAGTCTCGGACGTTGTGTTTGAAAGCTGCTAAGGCTTCGGCGTCCGGACAGTCGACTATTTGGTTCTTTTTAGTAAGGAATCTATTCCAGAATTTTCGGGCTAACTCTCCGGGTTGTTGAGTTATGTGACTTAAATCGTCTGCATCCGGAGGTCGGACATAGGTCCCTTGAAAATTTGCCCGAAAAGCATCCTCGAGCTCTTCCCAACTTCCAATGGTGTTTTCGGGTAGGCTTTTGAGCCAATGCCGAGCTGGCCCTTTGAGCTTGAGGGTTAAGTATTTTATGGCGTGGAGGTCATCTCCTCTAGCCATGTGTATGTGGAGGATGTAATCCTCAATCCAGACCCCAGGGTCTGTTGTTCCGTCGTATGCCTCTATGTTTACGGGCTTGAATCCCACTGGAAGTTCATGATCCAGAACCTCATCGGTGAAACATAGGGGATGTGCGGCATCCCTATATTTAGGTGTACCGTAATATTCGGATACTTGACGTGTTGCATTGCTTACTAGAGCTTGCTTTCTTGGCCCGTAGATGGATCTAACTGGGCCATCTTTTTGATGCGAATCCGTGTGCAGATCGCGTGTCGGATTGTGTGCGGCGCCGTTTGCCACTCTATGTTTGCCATGGGGTCATCTATCCGACCGGGTGGTCTCCTTTTTCTTTGATTGTGGTGGCTCTACGGCCTCCTCGTCAAATTCTGGCAGTAGTTTTCGCTTCGGGTAGCTCTTTGTTCGGCGACTGTTGCCGTATATGTCTGTGGTGTTGAGTACTTTGCTCCATCTGATTCTGAGCGCATCTTCCGCTGTTTTGAGCTTCCGCTTCTGCTTCTTCAGGCTGCGTGCAGTGGCGACGAGCCTTTTATGGAGGTTCTTCTGCTCCTGTAACTTGTTCGGCGTGAGATCGTCCGGACTGTTATCTTCGCCGGGGACGGGTTGTTTATCCGGATTGTCCTGTTTGGACGGTTGCTCAATAGCATGTCCGTCGTCCACCGGTTCGCCCTGCTCTATGGCTGGGTCTATATGGCTGCGTCCTGTGTCGAGGCGGGATTTTGAGCGGCGCTTACATCGCCGTTTTGACTGCTTTTCGAGGGAATGATCCCTCGTGTCATCCCTTTGTTCCTCGTCGTCGCTTCCTTTAGGTGTGTCCACCATGTATACATCATGAGATGGGGTGGCCGTCCAGTGCGTTATAGGTGTTGTTCATGTTTGTCTTCTACGTCGTCGTCCATACCGTCGATGTCTACGAAGTGGGTGGTGGGTGGGCTTCGAATTTCTTCGTCGTCCGCATCCCAACCTTCCTAACCATAGTCCGGCCAGGACTTTCCTGATAGAGAGAGAGACTTTAGTGAATTTAGGATGTCGCCAAAGGGCGAGTGCTAAAAGATTTCCGCGGCGGTGAATTCCATGACCGGCGCCCAATCGGATTCGATTAGCGGTAGCGCTGAGGTTGGTCCGGAGAGGAGTCCGGCACCTTGACTTTGCGAGCCGCAAGCGACGGGGTTGGTGTTCGGCTCAATCGCCATAGAGATAGCAGCCCCCCAGGCGGTGTCCAGCCACCCATCCTCGATCGGCGCAGTCGGCTCCGAGCTAAGGGTCGGAGCGGATACTTGTGCGGCCTCCAAGGCACTGTCCGGCAACAGAGCTAGATCATGCCCATCGTGACAGTGCGGCGCACTTGGCTGTGGCTCGAACCCATCGAAGATCAAGTCTTCGCGGACGTCAGCCGTGTAGTTCAAACTTCCAAATCTGACCTGATGGCCAGGGGCATAGCTTTCAATCTTCTCCAGATGGCTGCTTAATTGGCCGCGATCTGGTCCGCCAATATGAAGATCTGTCTAGAGAGAAAGGTCTCACCCTGGACCGCATCGTTGTTGATGATCGAAGGAGCCATCGGGCCTAAATATGACGACACATAGGAACTCTCAATGAAAGCACCAATGTCGGTGTCAAAACCGGCGGATCTCGGGTAGGGGGTCCCGAACTGTGCGTCTAGGTGGATGGTAACAGGAGACAAGGGACACGATGTTTTTACCCAAGTTCGGGTCCTCTCGATGGAGGTAATACCCTACTCCTACTTGATTGATATTGATGATATGGGTAGTACAAGAGTAGATCTACCACGAGATCAGAGAGGCTAAACCCTAGAAGCTAGCGTATGGTATGATTGTTGCTCGTCCTACGGACTAAAACCCTCTGGTTTATATAAGCACCGGAGAGGGTTAGGTTTACACAGAGTCGGTTACAATGGTAGGAGATCTACATATCCGTATCGCCAAGCTTGCCTTCCGCGCCAAGGAAAGTCCCATCCGGACACGGGACGGAGTCTTCAATCTTGTATCTTCATAGTCCAGGAGTCCGGCCGAAGATGATAGTTCGGCTATCCGGACACCCCCTAGTCCGGGACTCCCACAATGACAACTCAACAATATTCGTCAAGCGAGACATTGATGAAATGCATAATATTGTGAGGATTCTTAGGGTTTTCATGCATGCTAGTGGTCTCTCACCTACATGGAAAAGATGGTAATTTCCCAATTAGATGCCATGCTGATGACTTGCAAGAATGCCTTCTTCAATTCCGTGCAAATTTGGGTCTTTCACTTGGACATACCTGGGTATTCCTCTCCACCATATGTCACTCAGAAGAACTCTAGCCCCTTATCGGTAAGGAGGTACAAATCTCAAACCATGGAAATGTGGAAATTTTGCTAGTGCGGGAAGAAATTCACTTGCAAAGTCTGTCCTCACGGCGATTGTCATCTTTCATATGGTCATCCTATACTTCCCCAAGTGGATTCGAAAAAAAATCAATATGCGGATGGCTTTTACATGGAAGGCTCTTCGTCTTGGACATATTTCTCAAACCATGGAAGTGTGTGGTGGGCACTCTCTGGTTAACTGGGACATGGTTTGTTGGTCGAAGGAGCGCGATGCCATTGGTGTCCTTGACTTGGACATATTTGGGAGGGCTCTTCGTCTTTGTTGGCCTTGGCTGGACTGGACTGTTCCAAATATCCCATGGTGCTATTTGAGGTACCATGCAATGCCAAGGACATGTCTCTATTCAGAGTTTCTACAACTTTCAGTGTTGTTAATGGGTCCAAGAACAGTTTTGGGTTTGATAGGTGGCTAGATGGCAGGCCTACAAAGAGCATCCCTTGTCAACTTTTTTGCTAACCAAGTGCAAACGTGGGTTTGTTATGATTGAGTTTCAGGACAACCACTCTATCCGATCGCTTCAAGTTATTACCCCTACTCCACAGACCCGTGAGTACATTATTTGGTCAATGTTGCATTATTTGTACCTTCATCTTGCACTTGCACACACCATTATGTCAACTTCCTGATCCTTAGGCTCGTGATGAGCTTATGCGTATCATGTGAAATTTCCTGATGCCATGACTCCCATCTTGGCGAAGAAAAATTGACATGCTTGTCGGGGTTCTAGGACCGGGGGAACCAGTGCAAATATAGGGAACAAAGCATCATATCACATACACTGGTTGTCAAAGTTGGAGACTAGTGAAAATAAATGTCGCAGCAAAACAAGTCCAAAACTGAAACCACTTCAGCAGAGCTCAAGAATCAATATCCTAGGTACCCATAATGCTGGCAAGATGCTTAGCAAGCTTATTAACTTTCTCTTGTGTGGCGCTTAAATCCTCCAGGGCTTTCTATTGCACTAGAAAGTATGCATCTGAATTCTGCAAGGACTTCCTCGGTCCTTCGGCTTGTTGCTGCAGCACAGCTGGCTGATATCTTTCAGCTTGTAACTGAGACTGAAGAAGCTTAAGTGATTCAGGCAGCAAGTTCGGAGAGCTTGTGCCAATGTTACTGGCCAGTAACTCGAACACTACATCAACGCAGGACTTTGGGGTTGTCTCACACTACTGGAATCTGGCACTTTGCCATCTGCCATGGCAGATGGCAAAGGCATGGTCGACGGATGGCAAAGGCTTTGCCATCTGCCAGCAGATGGCAAACAGTCGTCCAAAACTCTGCCGGTAAAGGCTTCTTTGCCATCTGTTTGGTGATGGCAAAAGTCAGGGCTTTGCCATCCGGTAGCAGATGGCAAAGCCTCTTAACGGGTTAGCCCGTTAGAAGGTTAACGGCATACTTTGCCATCTACCAAATAGATGGCAAGGTTGAGAGTCTTTGCCATCTGCCAAACAGATGGCAAAGGCTCTGAGTCTTTGCCATCTGCCAACAGATGGCAAAAGGTCTGACTCTTTGCCATCTGCCCAACAGATGGCAAAAAAGCCAAATAGGCCAGCCCAAATGGTGCAGTAGATGACACGTGGCATCTTTGCCATCTGCTAGTGATGGCAAAGCTCTTTGCCATCTGCCAAATAGATGGCAAAGTGACTATATTGCCCCATTTAATTCTGTTTTTCTTATATCAATTCATTTTCACGAAATCAAACACAAATATATTTATATGACCAATATAGCATATTCAACACATATTACCAATAGTCATGAACACATATGTATCCAACACATGTTACCAATAGTAGCAAATTTCATCCGTACATATACATAGTTTCATCAATATTACACAGTTTCATCCATAGGTAGCAAGTTTCACAAGGTCAAAACAAAAACTAAATACAAGCACTCCATCAACCCAAGCTTAGTGATCAATTAAGCAAATCTGTAAAATAGGAAACAAGAAAGTTAGAAGAAGAAGACTAGAAGAAGAAGATTATTATGATGCAACTAAAATGTGAAGATTATTATGATGCAACTTATATCTGTAAAATAGGTCATTTTGGAGCTAAGTATGGTTATTATGTCATTTTGAGCTAGCTAAGCATACTAAGTCATTTTGGTGTAAAACATGCTAAGGTCATTCTAGAGCTAAGTAAGTTTATTATGTCATTTTGGAGCTAGCTAAGCATGTGAAGTCATTTAGGAGCTAAAATATGTCATTTCTTAAGCATATTATGTCATTTTAGAGTTAGCTAAGCATATTAAGTCATTTTGGAGGAAAAGATGCTAAGTATAGGTCATTTTAGAGCTATCCTAGGTTAAATAGGTCATTTTTAAGCTAGCTAAGCATATTAAGTCATTTTGGAGGAAAAAAATGCTAAGTATAGGTCATTTTAGAGCTATCCTAGGTTAAATATGTCATTTTGGAGCTAATTAAGCTTATTATGTCATTTTGGAGCTAGCTAAGCATGTGAAGTCATTTAGGAGCTAAACTATGTCATTTCTTAAGCATATTATGTCATTTTAGAGCTAGTTAAGCATATTAACTAATTTTGGAGGAAAAGATTCTAAGTATAGGTCATTTTGAAGCTAGCTAAGCATATTAAGTCATTTTGGAGGAAAAAATGCTAAGTATAGGTCATTTTAGAGCTAGCCTAGGTTAAATAGGTCATTTTGGAGCTAATTAAGCTTATTATGTAATGCTTGAGCTAGCTAAGCATATTAATTCATTTTGGAGGAAAAAATGCTAAGTATAGGTCATTTTCAAGCTATCCTAGGTTGAATAGGTCATTTTGAAGCTAAGTAAGGTTATTATGTCATTTTGGAGCTAGCTAAGCATATGAAGTCATTTAGGACCTAAAATATGTCATTTCTTAAGCATACTATATCATTTTAAAGCTAGCTAAGCATATTAAGTCATTTTGGAGGAAAAGATGCTAAGTATAGGTCATTTTAGAGCTATCGTAGGTTAAATAGGTCATTTTTAAGATAGCTAAGCATATTAAGTCATTTTGGAGGAAAAATGCTAAGTATAGGTCATTTTAGAGCTATCCTAGGTTAAATATGTCATTTTGGAGCTAATTAAGCTTATTATGTTATTTTGGAGCTAGCTAAGCATGTGAAGTCATTTAGGAGCTAAACTATGTCATTTCTTAAGCATATCATGCCATTTTAGAGCTAGTTAAGCATATTAACTAATTTTGGAGGAAAAGATTCTAAGTATAGGTCATTTTGAAGCTAGCTAAGCATATTAAGTCATTTTGGAGGAAAAAATGCTAAGTATAGGTCATTTTAGAGCTATCCTAGGTTAAATAGGTCATTTTGGAGCTAATTAAGCTTATTATGTAATTTTTGAGCTAGCTAAGCATATTAAGTCATTTTGGAGGAAAAAATGCTAAGTACAGGTCATTTTAGAGCTAGCCTAGGTTGAATAGGTCATTTTGAAGCTAAGTAAGGTTATTATGTCATTTTGGAGCTAGCTAAGCATATGAAGTCATTTAGGACCTAAAATATGTCATTTCTTAAGCATATTATATCATTTTAGAGCTAGCTAAGCATATTAAGTCATTTTGGAGGAAAAGATGCCAAGTATAGGTCATTTTAGAGCTATCCTAGGTTAAATATGACATTTTTAAGCTAGCTAAGCATATTAAGTCATTTTGGAGGAAAAATGCTAAGTATAGGTCATTGTAGAGCTATCCTAGGTTAAATATGTCATTTTGGAGCTAATTAAGCTTATTATGTCATTTTTGAGCTAGCTAAGCATATTGAGTCATTTTGGAGGAAAAAATGCTAAGTATATGATTATGTCGCTAGTATCCATATGGCAGAGAACCCGGGCCGACATGACTAGTCATAGAACCAAGGTGGCACAAGCGTCTGAGGACAGGCATACATGACCCAAAGAATGCACGTGTCGGTCATCGTGAGTGCAACCAAGTCGTAGCAAGCTACAAGGACTTGGTGGTACACGCGTGACATTTCCCATAGGGACGGAACACGTGAGCAAAGAAGGACACATGCCGGTCAATCCATGTGTTCGGAGCGATGCGAACTACCATGGCTCAGTGGAAGCACTAGGAGGCATTTCCCTTTATGGAAGGCTACCAAAGGCACACGACTAGGTGTCGAATCCCACACATACAATGCATTTCAAACATACACACATTATGCACGATATGTGTAGATACAACATGGCATCACAACAAAACTCTATTAAGCAAAACACTTGGGAAACTTACCGTCATCACAGAGGTGTAGGTGTAGGTGTAGGTGTAGGACCGGTCGCGCCAGACGGAGAAGGATCAGTCGATGCTTGTCGGGAGTTACGCTGCACCAAAGATTATTTCCAATGTATCGTTAGCATGATGCAACTCAAATGTGAAGACTAGTAACTAATGACCGTTCAAATGAAACTCACCGTGCCCGCCGGAGCAATGACTGGCATCGGCGGAGGGGTCTGGCCTTTCTTCTCGCACATGGACTGCACATTTGGTTCTGACGAGTCAGTCATATTAGTTACTAATGAAAGGAACATTTAGCTAATATGCAGAAGAAACTTACCACGAAGAGCTCGTACATGGCCCGGTTAGCCGAGTCATTCCGGTTCCTCTCCTCCTCCAACAGCCTAGCCGTCCTCTCCTCATTCTCCCTGTCCCTCTCCACCGCCTGCCGGTCCCTCTCCGCCAATTGTCGGTCCCTCTCCTCAAAAGCAGCCTAGGTCTTCACTCTCTCTGCCTCAATAGCAGCCTGCAACACCACTCGTTAGCATTGTAATCATCGACGGCCGCAAACACAATGTAATGGAGGAAAGGCTACTGAGTCCGTATAACAAACCTGGAATTCGATTTCGATTGGTCAGTAAACAAAGCGGTATCTCGGGATCGAGCTGGTGCAGCGCTTCTTGATCTGCGGGAGAGTGCTACTACAACGTATCAGTCCATTACCAATGGCTAACGAGCCATGGGACCTCCCGCCACCAGATAACATCACCAGCTCTGGATCAAGAGGCCGGCTCGGGTTAAAGTCCGGCCCTTTCCTCGCCTTCCACAGCAATGTCTTGCACCATCTTGTGGTGGGAGGCCTCGTTCTTTGAAGTTCTTTGCATTTTCGAGGTCGACTCGAGAGAATAACTTGGCCTTCTTATGCGGTGCAATATTGAACATGCCATAGAGGTCGAACAGCTCTGGCACTGGAGCCTTGTTGTGTCTTGACTAAAAGAGAGGAACCGAGTATTAGTTAAGGACTCAAGCTAGCACAAAGAATGAATTTGCATGAATCATGAAGCAAACCACACATACCCAGTTTTTCCCGTACCCATGTAGGTCGACGCTGCCTAGATGGTGTGGCACACCTTTCATTTTGAAACACTTCTCCTTTGCTTTGTTGTGGGCGACGCGCCATTGGGGAGAGCACCACTCATCCACCAACACCTCCCAGCAGTCCATCTTGTCCGCACACCATCTTGGAGGCACCTAAGTTAAGCAAGAGAAATTTGAGCACTACGCCTACGAATCAAATCAAGGAAACTAAGTACAAGGCCTTAAGAATAGGTAATTACCTTCATGTACTTCTCCTTACTCAGATACTTGTCCGGCACTTCTCTTTTCTCCTCCTAATACCACCAGGCGAGTAGTCTCGAACAGCCTGCGTCCGAGCCTCGTGCCGAAAGTTTCCAAGTAGGCGCCTGCACTTGGCGTCGATAACCCGAGCCGCGGCCTCCTCCTGTCCCTCAGGACACCCGTAGAAGGTCTGCAATCAAACAAGAAAACACAGATTAGAAGGTTTGCAATCAAACAAGAAAACACATGTAGAAGGTATGCAATCAAAGAAGAAAACACAACGTAAATGGCAAAAGAGAAATTACCCAAAACGTGGCGATCACAATGTCGGCCACCGTGCCGCACTCGACATCGCCGACCCTATGCTCCGGCGGGGCCGGGGCAGCCAAGTAGTGCTCCCAGGTCATTCCTAGCTCTGGAACCCGGCCCTCACCGGGCAACGTGACCCACCCTGGGAAGCACTGGCGACAAATCACACCAAGGACAGTGTTGGGCCTGCGGACGCCATCTCCGTGTGTCCAAGAACTGCAGTATGACAAGGCCAATGCATTAGATATTCAAAGAAACGTCAAGGCAAAAGGTTAAAAAAAGAGTAAATGCACTTACTTCTCCCCGTTAGGCGCAATCAACCACCTCTGGTCGGGGGTCGCCGGGGTGGGCGGGAGCTTTGTACGACCACGCTGGTAGACTTTGGGCCCCTCAACCCACTCACCCTCGCTATAGCTATCAGGACTATAGTCTCCAACCTGAACACAACTACGGGCACTCGACTCCATCCAGTCCTCCCATGGGCTCGGCTCCGACTCAGCGTGACCCGTCCCGAGCTCCGAGTCTCGTGGGCGAGACTTCGCAGCCCGAGGCTCGGCGGCCCGAGGCTCGTCGTCGGCCCGAGGCTCGTCGGTCGTAGGCGCGTCTGCCATAGGCTCGTCGGCCGGAGGCTCGTGGAGTGGAGTCCGAGACGGGTCCACCTCAGATGGCTCGATCTCAGACGGAGCAGCCCTGTGGTCGGGTGACTCAGCTGGAGGTGGCGGCGAGGAAGGCGTAGCAGCCTTCCTACCTCTCCCGACGCCACGTCCACCTCTAGTAGCCTTCTCCTTCTTCTTACCCCCCCCGACCTCTCCCGGCCCAAGAAGAAGCAATCGTCGTTGGACTCTGCAAACCGAGATCTAGCGCTCTCCGGAGGCTATGGGGGGAATGGAACTACCCCTCCCACCACGCGCCGAGGTAGGAGCCCCGGAGCGCCCTCGACCCGCGCCCACCATCTGTCAACACCTGGAATGACAAAGAGTAAACGAAATTAGTACAACATAAAAAAATGAATACCTGACATGAATAATAATATGTATATAAATTCATTTTAGAGGAATAAATGCTAAGTATAGCTCATTTTAGAGCTATCCTAGGTTAATGTCATTTTTGAGCTAGCTAAGCATACAAATTCATTTTGGAGGAATAAATGCTAAGTATAGCTCATTTTAGAGCTAGCTAGGTTAAAACTTGAACTAATTAATAATATATATGTATATAATAATAATGGAATACCTGACATGAACTATAATATTAATCTTCATCGTCATCATTAATAAATGCATCATCATCGTCTATATATGCTTCGGGGTCAATAAATGCATCATCCTCATCACTATCAGTAATGACGTTCTCATCATCATCATCAATAAATTCATCAACATCTGGAAGGCCTCCTGCATGTAATCAGTCAAGCATTGACAGGTCATCCGCAGCAGTAACCTCTTCTTGTTCAGGCTCTTCTTGTTCCTGCTCAGGCTCGGATTCACTGCCGATGTCTACTTGAATGTTATGAGGTGAGCGGTTCTTGAAACGTTTTTTGGAAAGATGTGTTTCTTGGAACAATTCTCCTTCATATGTGTCTGGATTAACGTGAGGTTCATAATCCTCTTCATTGGGGGGAGGTGGTCTAACACATGGCGGCACTTCATAAACGACATCCCAACCTTCGAGATTTGGATCACTTTGGCAGGCCCACGGTAGATAGAAAACTTGGGTTGTCTGTTGAGCCGTAATATAGACATCGGGAACATCCAAATGGGTGCTTTGTTTGATTTCAACTAGCCCTAGATGTTCATGAGTCCTTCTAGTCTCTTTCGGCTGGAACCAATGACATTTGAAGACTCTGACGTTCGGTGGGTTTGCACCATAGAATAGAAGTTCATAAATTGCTTCAACTCTTCCATAATACTCGGTATCTCCTTCGCCAATAGCGTAGACACAACAATTTGTAGACTTTCGATTACGGCCATAGATAGCTCTTTGCCATAGGTGCGAAAGCGATACCCGTTGATGTCGTGTTTGTCAAATGAATGGACCTTATAGTCAAAACCATTAGCGACTTGTCTCGGTTAGGCCCATAGACTCGAACTAGCCTACAAGTTTATCTGAAAGGATTGTTGCATTAGCCAGAAATTAGAAGAAGAAATGAAATGGTCTAATGAAAATTACCGTTTGTTTGAACCAAGAGATGAAACCAGGATAGCCGCCTCCATGCATTGCCAGAAGCTCATACTCTTCGATGGAATCCTTTTGGATAACCGCTCCATACGAGAATTTGGTGACGTATCGACTGTATCAAATATCCAGGAATAAGAGCAGTTCAAATGAAGTAGAGGTTGCAAAATAATGTACCGAGAACTTACTCGATGTACGGCCGCACTTCTGTTAGATTGTTCAAGATATACAAGTAATGGTCCGCCATTCGTCGTTATCCAACAATAAGGGAGTATAAGCACCGGCTGGTGCGAGCTTCCCTTTGAATAGGCTGAGGTTGGATCCACCCTTTTTAGGGTCGCCAACATTGTACCGAGGCTTCGGATTATGCAAATGACGATTTTTGGCTTTGTAGTGTGCTGTCATGAAGTTTGCCGCCTCCTCAGTAATGAATGCCTCGGCCATCGATGCTTCAATTCGACATTTATTTTTACATTTTGCTCGAAGCATCTTCTGCATCCTCTCAGTTGCGTAGCACCAACGATTCTGCACAGCCCCCCCACCCCAATCGTGCCTCGGTCGGGAGATGCAAAATCAAATGCTGCATTGGATTAAAGAAGCCAGGTGGAAAGATCTTCTCCAACTTGCAGATCAACTCCGGCGCCAACTCTTCCATTTCTTCTAGCAAGCCAGGCGATAATTCTTTCGCACATAGAACACGGAAGAAATAGCTCAGCTCTGCCAGTACTAGCCATTTATCCTCAGGGATAAAGCCACGCAACATCACCGGCATTACCCGCTCAAGCCATATGTGCCAATCGTGAGTCTTGAGACCAAATATTTTCAATTTTTCAAGGCTCGCTCCCCTCTTTAGATTCGATGCATACCCGTCGGGGAACATCAACTCCTTTTTCACCCACAGGAGTATTTCCCTCATAACCGGCCTTCCAAGATTGAACCATGCCTTTGGCTTCGCCCAGTTCTTCTTTCCTTTTGGTTGTTTCATGTTTTGTAGCGGTCTATCACATAGAGCCTCCTGATCGACTCTGGCCTTAGGATTATCCTTTGTTTTCCCCTCTATGCCGAACAATGTACCAAAGAGGGCCTCGCCGACATTCTTTTCAGTGTGCATCACGTCGATGTTGTGTGGGCAAAGGAGGTCTTTAATCTGGCAGATCCCACAAGCATATCTTGTGGGTCCAGCGTGTTCCAGATATACCCCTTGAAATACCCTGGACGCTTTGGATCCGGCTCGAGAGCGTTTAACTGATCCAGGGTCTTTTGGCCTGTCAATGCAGGTGGTGCAGAGTTTTTGACATCTCTACCTTTGATGAAGTTCTTCTTGTCTTTTCTGAACTTATGGTGAGGATCCAGGAACTGTCTATGCATGTCGAAGCAAGAAAACTTGCCACCCGCCTGCAGCCGACGAAACTCAAGAGCTGCCTTGCATGTGGGGCACAGGAACCTTCCATGCACACACCAGCCAACGAATAGCGCATACGCCGGCAAGTCATGCATTGAGTACATGTACCACACACGCATTAGGAAGTATTTTTGTAGCGGCGTCGTATGTCTTGATCCCATTATCCCAAGCTTCGTGCAGTTCATCCTTAAGTGGCTGCATGTACACATTCATATTCTTCCCCGGATAGTTGGGCCCCGGAATTATCAACGTCAGGAAAATGTTCTTTCTTTGCATAATCTGCTGGGGAGATTGAGTGGAATGACAAATCTGAGCCAACAAGCTGTATTGGGCTGCCATCATACCAAACACATTGAACCCATCCGTGCTGACGGCTACTCGAGGATTCCTTGGATCTGCCGCTTTTTCATCATGCAATGCATCGAAGTGTTTCCGTGCAGCACCATCCGATGTGTGTACCATCATCAGATTCCCATCTGCATCCCGTTCGGTTCTTTTGCCCAATTTGTGCCATGTCATCTGTCTGGCCGTCTCTTCGACCTTGAATAGACGTTGAAGTCTTGGTAAGATTGGCATATACCGAAGAACGTTAATGGGGATTTTGGTCTGACTCTTCTCACCCATACCGTTGTCTACCTCAACATACCTGGAAGACTTGCAAATGGGACAATAGTTCAAGTCCGCATACTGGAGCCTAAATAAGGCACATCCATTCTCACAGGCATCTATCTTCCCATAGGGCATCTTAAGTACACGGAGGATTTTGTCCGACTGGTACAGGTTTGTAGGCATTATATGGCCTTTGGGTAGAAAGCGTCCAAATAGTGTCTCTATCGCGTCATAGCATTCTCTGCCCAAGTTGAATTGGGCCTTCAGAGCCATTACTTGTGCGATGGCATCCAGCTGACAAAGCTCGGTGTGCTCATGGAAGGGCGCTCAAGACTCCAACATATCATTGAAGGCCTTTGCAGATTCCTCCATCTCATCGTCCAAATCCGAGCATCATCAAAGTCTTGCACCATGTCTTCCATCCGGTACCATGCTCGTCGGTGCGACGACGGCCCTCCTCGACTCTGGAACATTGGGCAGACTCACCATGAAATGTCCACATCGATAACCGTCGTAAAACCCCACTTCGCAGGTGTTTGATCATTTCAAACTCTGTCATCTTACAATGGTTATGCTTTTCGACACGAGGCACCAGGTTGTTTTCATCCATTTGCAAATGCGGCTCGATAAACCCCTTGGTTTTGTCATCAATTCAGGGGTCATGTCTTTCTGACTAGGGTGACCGGTGTACATCCACACACGATCACTCATCTTGCCTAGCTACTGGACACACAAGAAATACATACATAACTCAGCAAACCATATCCATCAGTTAATAGAGTTTCTCAGTTTTATTACGTCCATGCAACCTAGACGCTAATAGGTAAAGATAGGTCCTAATCCCACCCGAGTATGTTTAGATTGGGTTCGTTTTCCCATGCTCTGCTCCGGATCCGACAAAAAATTTCGGCAGCACCTCCCCGCTGTTCTCCTGATACACGTCTCGGCAATAAGCAGAGAGGATGTGTACCGGAGAACAACAGAGAGGCAGCGAAAATTCTGCATCGGATCCGGAGCCAGCATATGGGAAAACGAACCCAATCTACACATACTCGGGCTGTCCATGGATAACGTTGGACAATTCGAAAGAATTACGGTTATAAATATGCAAATGAATGCATATTTATAGATGTAACCCTTTCGAGCAGGAGACGATAGTGGTCACGCATATCGATGATTGAATACACCTATAGCTAGCAAGTTTCATCGGCACGAAGACCGAATGAGCAAATGAAGGGGAGAGGAGGAGATGTCATTTGTGCTCACCCACGAACGCAGGGGAGGAGCTCGTCGAACGCACAGGGAGGTCGTTGAACACCAGACCCTCACAGCGATGAAACAACTACACATTTAAATCCACCCGATCAACGCAAATGTATATGATGTTTTTCATAACAAAATTGGAAAATATATGACCTAACTCATAATTCACAAATAAATAGGGAGTGTCTATTTAGTACTTGATTGTTTTCCAATTCGGTATCATTCACATTTCCTGACAAATAAATAGAGGACACTTGTATGTCCAAAAAAAACCACCCCGGCGAAACACCAGCAAAACACCTAGGTAGTTTTGGTAAAACTGAGAAAAACCACGGTTTAAAGAAACTGTAGTATTCATTGGGTACACATCTGAATATAGTGGTTTTCAATTACCATGACTCTCTTTTCTCCTCAGTGAGCTCAGTTTTAAAAAAAGATGTATGTGGTTCTTTTTTTATGCAGAGAAAATATTGTAGTTTGCGAAAAACTGCAGTATTAAAATCACAGTTTTTAGAGACAATCAAACAACCCTTTGGCCTAGTTTGGCAGCACCGTTTCTTCAAAACCATAGTAAATGAAAACCTCAGTATTCCAATGCGTGTGGGCAATGAATACTTCAGTTTCCAGAAACCACATTTTTCTCGGTTTTAACAAAACCATGAAGGCCCTGTTTGATAGCAAAGTATTATCTATACCTACTAATAAAGCAAGGTGATATTCTTAGTTTCGTCCCGCATCTAATTCTACGTTACATGAAATACACGAGGTGGTACTAAACCGCAGAGCGAAGTTTCGTTAAAAAAGGTTCCAGGCCGCGTTCCTTCGCTTGGGTCGTACGTACGCCAATCAATATATGTAAATTGCATGGGCTTAATCCACACACTAATAAAGCAAGGTGATATTCTTAGTTTCGTCCCGCATCTAATTCTACGTTACATGAAATACATGAGGTGGTACTAAACCGCAGAGCGAAGTTTCGTTTAAAAAAGGTTCCAGGCCACGTTCCTTCGCTTGGGTCGTATGTACGCCAATCAATATATGTAAATTGCATGGGCTTAATCCACACACTTTCTTGGCGTTTTGGGAGGAGAGAAAAAAAACCCAGCCTTGTCAGACTCGAACACAGGACCTCACCGGCCACAGAGAGGACCGCAGCCAACCGAGCAAGCATGCTCTTCAGGAATAAAATAAGGGTTCGCATATAATAGTCCCACATCGATATTTTATATCAAAGCTCACCAATTTATATAGATTTACAAGTAGTCTTTAATATCAGCAAGTCACCTCAAAAAACAAGAAACAGAGGAAACAACGTGCCAAAGGAGAGAAAAGTCCATATAAGAGGGGACATGCACGACACAAACATGCTGAATTGACTCTAATTACAAGGATTTGTGGGCTTGTCATTGCCTGATTGGCTCTAACTAAATTAAATGAGATGAGAGGACATGATAAAAGCGTATATGCAGGACCCGGCACATATGCATATAAATGAAATTGTGGGCTGCCATGGCTTATTGGTATGCATGCATTCGTGTTCATATCGAGGCATCAATTTTCTCTCCCGTTGCTAGCTTAGTGTGCTGCGTCTCAGGAAGTCAGGATCAATCGATCTAATTGCCAATATCTAATCTACAGGGCGCCATGGACATACCTGAATCGATGGCGCCGTGGCGGGGAGGGCCGCGAGAAGGGGGCGACGCCGTGGCCTGGCTCGGTGGAGGCGGGCATGTGGCCGGGAGGGCGGGGAGGGCGGCTCATTGGAGGGACTAGCGGCGGTCTTTGGGGCGGGCTGCGGTGGAGGATGGGCGCGGGCGAGCTGCGGTGGCGGGAAGGGGCGGGGGAGGGCTGCGGTGGCGGGAAGGGGCGGGCCGGCGGCGCGCTGGGGTCGTCCGGCTAGGGCGCGTGTGTGCGGTTTGGGGCAGATGTTTTTTTAGACAAGTGGTGGGGGTGGGTGAGGTGGGGAGAGAGAGAGAGGGGTGGGGCCGGGCTGGAAGAGAGAGAGAGAGGGGAGGGGCCGGGCTGGGAGAGAGGGGGAGGAGAATTTTTTTTTAGAAGAAGGGGGGGAGGAGATAGTTCGACCTCTTTGCCATCTGCCAGCCGCTGGCTGATGGCAAAGATATGGGCTATCCGCTGGCAGATGGCAAAGAGGTGGGGCTACTGGGCCGTTACAACGCCGTTATCTATTGGGCCCCACCCACTTCTTTGCCATCTGCCAACAGACAGAAAAGATTCTTTGCCATCTGCTGGCAGATGGCAAAGAGGTGGGTTGACAGGCCGTTACAGCACTGGACCCTACCCACCTCTGCCATCTGTTGGCAGATGGCAAAGCAGATGGCAAAGAATTGGCTGATGGCAACCATGTTCTTTGCCATCTGCCAGTTCTTTGCCATCTGTTTTTTATAAGCAGATGGCAAAGACGTTCTTTGCCATCAGCTGGCAGATGGCAAAGAGCTGGCTGATGGCAAATTCCCAGTTTCCAGTAGTGTCACTACCAACATGATCATCTTTATCACCTTTCTTGGAGACCAATAGGGTTGTCTCACTATCTTGAACCTTATGTGCATTACTTTATCTACCATTGCATAGTGGGGTGCTCTTCTCCAATATTCTGTTTGCATTCTACAAGAGAAACAAGCAGACACATCACAGGTTTAGCATGTAGTATACGAAACTCATTTTGGTAAGCCGGTTCAGTAGTAAGGTGGATAGGATAACAACATGAAACAAAATTATATCTATGTACTATGGTCACTGTATTGTCCATATCATTCTAGTTTATGTTGCCAAATCAAGATAGAGACACAATTCAAATCATATATTTTTTAAGACATAGCAGCATAGATAGAATATAAGTGTGAGAAACTACACAACACTGGCAACACTTGTAATGTGCATCACATGAGAACATAACTGTTTATACAACTGAAACTGAAATCAACATAGAGCAAGAAGTTAGAACAGCAATCCAGTTAAAGAGATAGGTTTAAAACATACCTGTTGCGCCATTGGAGTTTCAATTGGATCCTTCAAATTTGAAAGTAGTTGGTATGTGTAAATACAGTGATGCAAGAGCAAACGACTATGGACCATAGCTATGGAATCTGACCAGAGAACAGTTGCTCTTCTGCTTTAAACGTGGAGTTTGGGTTCTTCGTGCTTTGGGCACTGCAGTTGATTTACAAACTGCTCGTGTGGGGGTACTCTGTGGTGGACATGGTGTTGTGTCAACTAGAAGTGAGTTACTATCCGATGGGGTTGGGGTTAGATGGGTTGTCGCTGGTTCTCTGTCCAACGGTGTAAGTGTGCAATCTGGAAGAGTCTCGATTATGTGTGGTGGGGCTAGTTCATGGGCCAGTACAACCATGGTTCTATCTGCATAGACAGGTAGCACCGTCTTTTGTGAAGAACGGGTTATTGATCCCTTAGATACTTCCATCACCCCTCCAATTCAAATGACCGATTAACAAGAAAATAAATTGAATGCACATACATTTTATGATAGACAGATGGGGCAATTCAAATATATCTTGTCTAACCAAACAAGATAGTACGACACAGTTTCACATATATGATGGCTAACTAAACAGGATAGCATGACATAGTTTCAGATATATGATGGATAACTTAACAGGATATAATGGCATAATTCAAACATATGATGAGTATCTAAACAAGATGACATGGCAAAACTATATGATGTCTTTCTAAAATAGGCTGGGATGAAATAATTCTAATACATGTTGTGTAAGTATACAGGATGGCATGATATAATTGACATAATTGATTCATATACTATGCAGATGGCACTCGCATGTATGATCTCTAAACTAAGCAGATGGAATTGAATATTGTGCGTATGATGTCTAAACTAAGGAATGCAAGACACCATATGCATGATATGAGAAATATAAACATTGCAAATTAGAGCATACACTTCAGGTGGGATATAAGACGGGTCATCTGCCTCTGAATCCTCCTCTGAGGAGCTACCTGTAACCATCGAGATATATGCTTCAATAGGTACCATTGCCTGCTCTGAAGACCCTGTTTTCACTCCTGATTTTTCCATAACCGGCTCAAAAGGCTGATACACATGTAGAGTAGTTCCATATACACAGACTGTCGACAAACGGAATACGTAATGAAAAAAAGGATGGCATGAGATAATTCACATATACAATGCCTGGTTACATGGTTGTGCATATGATAACTCGCTGAAAACATGGCATTGCATAATTTACATATATGATAACTAACTAAAAAACATGGCATTGCATAATTCACATATCTGATATAGAAAGCAAACATGAGGCATTCACACAAAGCATTTCTAATCTAAGCAGATGGCATGGCAATGCAAAACACCATGTGCATGATATGAGCAATATAACCCTGCCAAGTTAGAGCATGCACCTCGGGGGGGGGGGGGATACGACTAGTCATCTATCTCTGAATCCTCCTCTGAGGAGCTATTTGTAACCAGCAAGAAATCTGCATCGACATGTAGCACTGACTGCTCAGAAGACCTTGTTTTAACTCCAGATTTTCCCATGACCGACTCAAATGGCTGATGCACAGGAAGAGTAGATGAATGTATAAACATTATTTACAAATGGAATACATTATGAAAAAAATGGTATGATACAATTCACATATACGATGACTGGCTAAACATGATGGTATTTCATGATTCACGTATATGATGCCTGGCTAAAGAAAATGGCATTGCATAATTCACATATACTCCCTCCGTTCCTAAGTATTTGTCTTTTTAGAGGTTTCAAATGGACTACCACATACGGATGTATATAGACATGTTTTAATGTGTAGATTCACTCATTTTGCTCTGTATGTAGTCACTTGTTGAAATCTTTAAAAACACAAATATTTAGGAACGTGGGAGTATGATATGGAAACCAAACAGGTGGCATTCACACAAAGCAAATCTAAACTAAGCTGATCACATATAAGATGTATAATGTAAGCAATGCGAGGCGCCATATCCATGATATGACCAACATCAGCATGCCAGGTTAGAGCAAACACCTCAGGGGGTAAATAGGAGTGGTCGGCTCCCTTCGAATCCCCCTCTGAACAGTTATCTTCCTCTAGAATACAATCTGAAATGGCGGGAGGGGGCCCAATTCGCCCACCATGGAGCAGCGTCTGCATGACATTATATTCCCATGCAACGGTCTTCTATTTTTCTTTACATGTTCAGTACAATTGTGTACAATGACTGACATGCATAATAAAAAAACATAGTTAGATTATGTAAGGCCTAAGGGGTGCATGCAGAAATCAAGACTGATGGTAGCAAACGAGTGAATCAGCTACTTTGCCGTTCGCCACAGCGGACGGCAAAGGCATGAATGGCGGACGGCAAAGGTCTTTGTCGTCCGCCATGGACGGCAACAGGCTCCGGCAAAGTAAGGTCCGATAAAGAGCTACTTTGCCATCTACTTTTGGTGGCTGACGGCAAAGGGGCCTTTAGCATCAGCAGCGGAGGGCAAAGAACGCAGACAACAAAAATTGCGCTGTTAGTCCGTTAGGTGGCTAACGGCAGGCCTTTGCCGTCCGCCGCTGACGGCAAAATTTGTCCTGCCTTTGCCGTCCGCCGTATGATGTCAGCTAGACGTCATTACACGACAGGCCTTTGCCGTCCGCCGCTGACAGCAAATTGTTTACTCTTTGCCGTCACATCAGAGGCAACCGACCAAATGGGTCACTCAGAGGAAGCACATTGGCTGCCACGTGTCTTATTTGCCGTCCGCGGCTGTTGGCAAAGAGCCCGTTGCCGTCGGTGGCAGACGGCAAAGAGCCTGCATATTGGCTCTTTTTCTGTTTTTTTAAATCCAACAATTTTCACAGCAAATATACATATATAGATATATTTCACAGGGCTATTTAACAGCAAACATATGACATATCCAGCACATAAGTTTCATCGTACATACATATATAGTTCCATCCATTCATACATAGCAAGTTGCACATACACATAAGTTGCAACCATTAGGAAGTTGCACATACATATTACAATGCAAAGTTTCATCAAGATAGCAAGTTCCATCGTAGCAAGTTAGAAGAATACTAGAAGAGAATGAAATAAAAAACAAGCACTCCATCATAGCAAGCTAGCTTCCGAGAAGTGAATGAAATCTGCAAAATGGGAAATAAGAAAGTTAGGAGAAGTTGACTAGAAGAAGAAGACTAGAAGAAGAAGCACGCCATCGTTTGTGAGGCAACTTAGGTGAAATGGATATTTTATGAGCGAACTTAGGTAAAATGCATCATTTTAGAGCTAACATAGGTAAGATGGGTCATTTTGGAGATAACGTTGGTAAAATGGGTCATTTTGGAGCTAACGTAGGTAAAATGGTTCATTTTGGAGCTAACGTAGGTAAAATGGGTCATTTTAGAGCTAACGTAGGTAAGATGGGTCATTTTGGAGCTAACTTAGGTAAAATGGGTCATTTTGGAGCTAACGTAGGTAAAATGGGTCATTTTGGAGCTAACGTAGGTAAATGGGTCATTTTAGAGCTAACGTAGGTATAATGGATCATTTTGGAGATAATCTAGGTAAAATGGATCATTTTGGAGATAATCTAGGCAAAATGGGTCATTTTAAAGCTAACTTGGGTAAAATGGATCATTTATGAGCTAACTAAGATAAAATGGGTCATTTTAGAGCTAACTTAGGTAAAATGGATCGTTTCTGAGCTAACTAAGCTAATTATGCCATTTTTTTACATAAGTAAGCTAAGTACATGTAATTATTGAGAAAACCTAGTTAACTAAGCATATTATAACTAACTTAGCTCATTTTGGAGGAAACAAAGCTAAGTATAGATTGTTTCAGAGCTAACTTAGGTAAAATGGCTGGTTTTGGAGGTCGGTAAGTTTATTAAGTCATTTTGGAGGAAAATAAGCTAACTCAAGGTTATTAAGGTAAGCATATTGGAGGAAATAAAGCTAAGTCTAGGTCTTTATGCATTTGTTAAGAAAAAAACTAGAGAAACATACCTTGGTCATGGAGGTGTAGGAGCGGGCTGGCTCGTGCCAGTAGCTGAAGAAGGATCGTGTGATGCTTGTCTGGAGTTACGCTGCACCAAAGATCATTTCCAATGTTTCGTTAGCATGATGACACTCAAATGTTAAGACTAGCAAGTAACATCCATTCAAATTAAACTCACCGTGGTCTCAGGAGCAAACTTTCGATCAGTGGCTATGGAGCCACGGGACCTCCCGCCACCAGATATCATCACCTGCTCTGGATCAATGGGAATCTGGCTCGGGTTAAAGTCCTCCCCTTTCCTTGCCTTCCCCTTGACTTGCTTGTAAGAGGCAGTGTGGGCCATGGCATACAGGTCGTACCCCTCTGGCACCTTATCCGTCTTATAGTAGCATGCCTGAAAGAGAGAAACAAAGTAAATTAGTAATTAAAGGGCTCAAGCTAGCATGATAAATGAATTGCATTAATCATGAAGCAAACCACATACCCAGTTCCGCCCTAACTGATATAAGCTGGAGCTACCTTGATGGTGTGGCACACCTTCAATTTGGGCACGTTTGTCCTTGGCCTCAGTCGGCTCCCCTTCCATCTTTCAACACCTACCATGACAAAGAGTAAACGAAATTACTACAACATAAAAAAATACCAACATAAATAATAATATGTATATCACTTAAGTGTATCATCGTCAAGTACAACATAAAAAAATTGAATACCTGACACTACTAATAATCTCGATCAGTATCATCAATAAATGCATAATCATCATCATCACTATAATCAATGATGGGCTCATAGGGTTCAGTGGCATCAACATGTCGAAGGCCACCTTGACGTAATCGGTCAAGCATTGACAGGTCATCCGCAGCAGTAACCTCTTCTTGTTCCGGCTCTTCTTATTCCTCCTCTGGGGTGATGTGGGATTCACGATCATTGTCTACTACAATGTTTTGGGGTGAAGTATAGCGGTTCTTGAAACGCTTTTGGAAAGACGTGTCTCTTGGAAGAATTCTCCTTCATATGTGTCTGGGTTAATGTGAGGTTCATAATCCTCTTCCTTTGGGGGAGATAGTCTAGCACGTGGCGACACTTCATAAACGACATCCCAACCTTTCAGATTTGGATTAGTTTGGCAGGCCCACGGTAGATAGAATACTTGGAGTGCTTTGTTGAGCCGTAATATAGACATCGTGAACATGTAAATGGGTGCTTTGGTTGATTTCAACTAGCCCTATATGTTCATGAGTCCTTCTAGTCTCCTTTGGCTGAAACCAATAACATTTGAAGACTACGACATTCGGTGGGTTTTCACCATAGAATAGAAGTTCATAAATTGCTTCAACTCTCCCATAATACATGGTACCTCCTTCGCCGATAGCAGATACACAACAATTTGTAGACTTTCGGTCGGCCATAGATAGCTCTTTGCCATAGGTACGAAAGCGATACCCGTTGATGTCGTATTTGTCAAATGAATGGACATTATAGTCAAAACCATTAGCGACTTGTCTCAATTCGGCGTCCATAGACTCTGAATTAGCCTACAAGTTTAATATGAAAGGATTGTTACATTACGCACAAATTAGCGAATGAAATGAAATTGTCTAATATAAATTACCGTTTGTTTGAACCAAGAGATGAAACCGGGATAGCCGCCTCCTTGCTTTGCGAGAAGCTCATACTCTTCGATGGAATCCTTTTGGATCACCGCTCCATACGAGAATAGGGCGACGTATCGATTGTATGAAATATCCAGGAAGAAGAGCAGTTCAAAGGAAATAGAAGTTGCGAAACAATGTACCAAGGACTTACTCGATGTACGGCCGCACTTAAATCAGTTTGTTGAAGATATACAACAAAATGGTCCGCCATCCTTCGTTATCCAAAGATACTGGATTTCAAGCACTAGCTGGTGCGAGATTCCCTTTGAATAGGCTGAGGTTGGATCCACCTTTTTTAGGCTCGTCAGCATTGTACCGAGGCTTCAGATTATGAAAATGACGATTTTTGGCTTCGTAGTGTGTTGTCACGAAGTTTTTCGCCTCCTCATTGATGAATGCCTCAGCCATCGATGCTTCAATTCTACGTTTATTTTTACATTTTTTCTCGAAGCGTCTTCTGCATCCTCTCAGTTGGGTAGCACCAACAATTTTGCACGGGCCCCCCAATCTTGCCTCGGACGGGAGATGCAAAACCAAATGCTGCAGTGGATTAAAGAAGCCCGGTGGAAAGATCTTCTCTAACTTGCAGATCAACTCCGGCGCCAACTCTTCCATTTCTTCTAGCACGCCAGGCGATAGTTCTTTCGCACAAAGAACACGGATGAAATAGCTGAGTTCTGCCAGTACTAGCCATTCATCCTCAGGGATGAAGCCACGCAACATCACCGGCATTACTTGCTCTATCCATATGTGCCAATCATGACCCTTGAGACCAAATATCTTCAATTTATCAAGACTCGCTCCCCTCTTTAGATTCACTGCATACCCATCGGGGAACATCAACTGCATTTTCAGCCACAAGATAATTTCCCTCATAGCTGGCCTTCCAAGATTGAACCATGCCTTTGGCTTCGTCCAGTTCTGCTTTCCTTTCGGTTCTTTCATGTTTTGTAACGGCCTATCACATAGCGCCTCCTGATCGACTCTAGCCTTAGTATTATCCTTTGACTTCCCATCTATGCCAAACAATGTACCAAAAAGTGCCTCGGCGATATTCTTCTCAGTGTGCATCACGTCGATGTTGTGTGGGCAAAGGAGGTCTTTGAAGTAAGGCAGATCCCATAAGCATGTTTTGTGAGTCCAGGCGTGCTTAGAGTTATACCCCTTGAAGTATCCTGGACGCTCTGGATCAGGATCGAGAGCGTTTAACTGATCCAGGGTCTGTTGGCATGTCAACGCAGGTGGTGCAGAATTTTTTACAACTCTATCTCTGATGAAGTTCTTCTTGTCTTTCCTGAACTTATGGTGAGGATCTAGGAACTGTCTATGCATGTTGAAGCAAGAAAACTTGCGACCGGCCTGAAGCCAACGAAACTCAAGAGCTCCCTTGCATTGGGGCATGGGAACCTTCCATGCACACACCAGCCAACGAATAGCGCATACGCCGGCAAGTCATGCGTCGAGTACATGTACCAGACACGCATTATAAAGTTTCGCTTGCTATAGGCATCGTATGTCTTGAACCCATTATCCCAGGCTTCTTACAATTCATCCTTAAGTGGTTGCATGTACACATTCATATTTTTCCCCAGTTGGGCCCTGGAATTATCAACGTCAGGAAAATGTTCTTTCTTTGCATAATCTGTCCGGGGGGGAGATTGAGTGGAAAGACAAATACGGGCCAACAACTGTATTGGGCTGCCATCATACCAAACACACTGAACCCATCCGTGCTGATGCCGACTCGAGGATGCCTCGGAACTGCCGCTTTGTCAGCATGTAATTCATCAAACTTTTTCACGCAACACCATCCGATGTGTGTACCATCATCAGATTCCCATCTGCATCTAGTTCGGTTCTTTTGCCTATTTTGTGCCATGTCATTTTTCTGGCCGTATCTTCGACCGTGAAAATACGTTGAAGTCTTGGTACGATTGGCATATACCGAAGAACATTAACGGGGATTTTGGTCTGTGTCTTCTCACCCATACCGTTGTCTACCACAATATACCTGGAAGACTTGCAAATGAGACAATAGTTCAAGTCTGCATAGTCAAGCCTAAATAAGGCACATCCTTTCTCGCAGGCATGTATCTTCTCATAGGGCATCTTCAGTGCACGGAGGATTTTGTCCGACTGGTACATGTTTGCAGGCATTACATGGCCTTTGGGTAGAAAGCATCTAAATACTGTCATAATTGCGTCGTTGCATTCTCTGCCCAAGTTGAACTGAGCCTTCAGAGCCATTACTTGTGAGATGGCATCCAACTGACAAAGCTCAGTGTGCTCGTGGAGCGGACGTTTGATCTTCCAACATATCATTGAAGGCCTTTGCAGATTCCTCCATTTCCTCGTCCGAATCCCGAGCATCATCATAGTCTTGCACCATGTTTTCCATCCCAGTACCATGCTCGTTGGTGCAACGACGATCCACCTCAGCTCGGTTACGTTGGGCAGACTCACCATGAAATGTCCACACCGTATAATCAGGCATAAAACCATTCTTCTGCAGGTGTTTGCCCATTTCAGCCTCTGTCCTCTTTTCCCAATTGCCGCACCGGAACCAGGGGCACCAGGTATTCCTTTGGCCATTTGCAAATGCCGCTTGCACAAACCCCTTGGTTTTTGTGAACCATTCAGCGCTCCATTTGTTCTGACCAGTGTGACCGGTATACATCCACGCACAATCACTCATCTTGACTTTCGAGCTCTACCGACACACAACAATTATATATATAATTCACCATGTATATATTCATCAGTTGATCTACTTTGTCAATTTTATTACATACATGCAACCTACACTCTAATAGGTAATGATAGGTCCTAATCCCACCCGAGTATGTGTAGATTGGGTTCATTTTCCCATGCTATGCTCGGATCCGGCGTTAAAATTTGGCACACCTCCCATTGTTCTCGATACACGTCTCTGCAATAAACAGAGAGGATGTGTACCTAGAGAACAACAGGGGAGGCACTGACGAAATTTATGCATCGGATCCGGAGCAAAGTGTAACGCCCTCGATGCGGCTATATCTCCCACGTGTCGAAGCACGACTTAGAGGCATAACCGCATTGAAAGCAATGTCGCAAGTGAGGTAATCTTCACACAACCCATGCAGTACATAAGGGAAAAAGATACATAGTTGGCTTACAATCGCCACTTCACACAATTACATGAATAAAGCATTACATCATTCAGATACAATCAAGGTCCGACTACGGAACCAAAATAAAAGAAGAACCCCAAATGCGACAAAGGACCCTGATCGACCCCAACTGGGCTCCACTACTGATCAACTAGAACGGAACAACACAAGGGCAAGATCTTCATCGAGCTCCTCCTTGAGCTTGGTTGAGTCACCGCTTTCGTAACATAGGCACCGCAAACTGGTTTTGGAAGTATCCGGTGAGTCACGAGGACTCAGCAATCTCACACCCGCGAGATCAAGACTATTTAAGCTTATGGGTAAGGTAAAGGCATGAGGTGGAGCGGCAGCAGCGTTTACTAGCATATCACGGAGGCTAACATACGCAAATGGGAGCGAGAAGAGAAGGCAAAGCACGGTCGTCAAAAGTATGATCAAGAAGTGATCCTATAGCAACCTCGTCAAGCATAACTCCAACACCGTGTTCACTTCCGGACTCACGGGAAAGAGACCATCACGGTAACACACACGGTTGATGTATTTTAATTAAGGTCAACTTCAGGTTTTCTACAACCGGACATTAACAAATTCCCATCTGCCACATAACCGCGGCACGGCTCTCGAAAGTTTATACCACAGCAGGGGTGTCCCAACTTAGCCCATGACAAGCTCTCGCGATCATCGAAGAATAGACCTTCACCCGAGACACTCCGATCAGGCTCGGAATCCCGGTACATCAAGACATTTCGACAATGGTAAAACAAGACCAGCAAAGCCTCCCGGTGTGCCGACATCCTGATAGTAGCCGCGCGTATCTCGTCTCAGGCCACAACCGGATGAGCAGTCCGTACAACTAAAACCGGACCTCAAGTTTCCTTGAGGTGGCGCTATAAAGCGCTCTAGTTTGGACCAACACTTAGACAAGCATTGGCCCGGGGGGGCTGAAATAAAGATGACCCTCGAGAGAGCGACTCCCAAGGGAAAAAGTAGGTGGTGGTGAGGCAAATGGTAAAAGGCAATGTTGGGCCTTGCTGGACAAGTTTTATTCAAAGCGAACTGTCAGGGGGGTCCCATAAATCACCCGACCGCGTAAGGGACGCAAAATCCGGGAACATAACACCGGTATGACGGAAACTAGGGCGGCAAGAGTGGAACAAAACACTAGGCATAAGGCCGAGCCTTCCACCCTTTACCAAATATATAGATGCATTAATAATATAAGAGATATTGTGATATCCCAACAAGTAAACATGTTCCAACAAGGAACAACATCTCCATGTTCAACAAGGAACAATCTTCAATCTTCACCGCAACTAACAACGCTATAAGAGGGCCGAGCAAAGCGGTAACATAGCCAAACAACGGTTTGCTAGGAATGGTGTCAAAGGTTAGAGGTTTGACATGGCAATTTGGGAGGCTGACAAGCAAAAGGTAGGCATCGTAGCATTGGCATAGCAAAAGAGCGAGCAAACTAGCATAGCAAAGATAGTAGTGATTTCGAGGGTATGGTCATCTTGCCTGCAAGATTCTCAGAGTTGTCGAAGGCTTGATCCTCGTAGGCGTTATCAACAGGCTCCTCGTTCACGTACTCGTATCCCGGCTCTACTCAAAGCAAGAACACAAGCAACGGAACCACAATCAAACAAGGAACAATGCACAAGCAATATGATGCAATACATGACATGCGATGCGAGATGTGATATGCAATGCATATGTATGCTCCGGAAGGAAAATGATGAACCGGGCATCAACTTGGCAAACCAAGTATGCCGCTGGAAAGATGAGATGATTTCGGGTGAAATCGATATAAAGATCACCGGAATCGGATGCACGGTTTGCAAATGACAAGCAAAACAAGAATGACGCAAATCTGCGTTTAACAGCCCGATGCTACTTAGCACGCAACGCAAAACTATGCTACAGCACCCCAACATAAAAACAAAGCATATGGCAGCGAACTACAGGAGATGCTTAACAAAAGAGGAACACTGAGCTACGGCTAAATCACATCATAACATGTTCAAACAAGCATGGAGAAAGTGCTCAAAATATCAGGTTCACAGAGTTAGTGAAAATACTAACATGGCAGGAATTAACATCAGGAATGCATGTTTAGAGCAAGCAAACAACATGCTACAGGAACTTATAATAGCAAAGCAAGGCATGAAATGATTCTACTCAAAGCATATTTCAATAGTCCCTTACTGACCATAAGCCAAAAAGGACTCTAAGAAATGATGGCACCCATGTAAACATTGCAAGTTTTAAAACAGATTTCAGACTTAGTGAAAATATCAGGACATGGCAAAAACAGATTCAACATGGCATGTTCGTGAGCTCGATGCACTCACTACAGAGCAATACATGGCATGGCAAGGCAACCAACAGTAAGAAGGCATGATTATGAAGCTAAGCATGGCAAGAGCAAGGTCATAGCATACACGGATCAACTACAACGACCTCGTGAAAATTGAATCTCACGCAAACAATCTGTCAGGAAACATTTTCAAGCAACTTTAGAGCAAGATATGAACATGTTCCAGCAGGCTATAATTGTAAATAAGGGCATGAATGGATAGAGCAAGACATGTATATCAAAACATGTTTATAGAGCATCTCCAGATTGTGCATAGAATGATTACTAGAAGCATGTTAACATGGCATCAAATTATAACAGAATCTGCCTAGCAAAACAGCAACAGCAACTACCCTACTTTACAAGCTCAATGCACTCAGCACACAACTCACAAAAATACAAGGTCAACACCTCTGGAAAGATGGCATGGCCTAGTCCAACATTCATGTAGAGCTCATACTCATAGGATGCACACATAAATCATGGCAAAAATGACAAAAGAGCTCGAACTGATAAGATTCTGAAACTAACGATCTGAAGCTATCTTCCAACAGCATTTAGGGCATCAAGATGAGCTCAAATGCAAATGATGCAATGGAATGAAATGATGTACTCTTCGAGGCGAACAATTTGACATATTATACGCGCAAAACGGAGCTACAGATGCGGAGATGCGATGCGATGAAAATGCATGAAAATTACACAGATTTCAGGGACTTAGTCAAATTTACAGAAAAAAAACAGGTGAGCGTCGAATAACTACGAGGCGCCCAGAGCGGGGATTAGGGGGGCTGCTCACCCTGGGCTCGGCCCACGAAGAGGAAGCAGGCCGGGGTGGAGGCTTGGCGGGCTGGCGCTGCTGGGCCGGGGCACCGGGTGAAGCAGGCCGGGCCCACGAGAGGAGGCCGGGGCCCACGAGAGGAGCTCGTCCTCCTGATCGGCCCCGAGCAGAACCAGGGGCGGCGGCGACCGGCGGTCAACGGCGAGGATGGAGGAGCTCCGGCGAGGGGCGGAGGCCGGGTGGCAGGAACAGGCCTTGGGCGCGGCGGCTCGGCGGCGAAGCGGATCTTGGCGAGGTTTGTCGCGGAGGCGAGATCCATGGCGGCGCGGTGGTTCTTGCAGATCGGGCGGCGGCGAAGGCTTGCGGAGAGCGGGCGGCGGCGGCGGCGGACTACTGGCGAGGGGCAAGGCGCAACCGGGCGGCTTCAGGGGCAAGAGTCCTGGCCGGACGGGAGGAGGAACCGCCGGCGAAGCCCGGCGATGGCGGCGGCGGCGGCGTTGGCTGGCTCCAGCGGCGCGGCGGCGGCGGCGGATGGGCCTGCTGGTCGCGATGGGCCCAGCGAGACCTCGGCGGCGGCGGGCGAAGCGACAGGCGGACATGTCCGATCCAGGGTCCGGACGTGTCCGGCCATGGATGAGGACAAGCTAGGGTTTGGGGATTATCTGAATTTGGAATGGGGGTGTATATATAGGCATAGAGGGAGCTAGGAGAGTCCAAATGAGGAGCGGTTTCGCCCTACGATCGTGATCGAACGACCGAGAGCATGGAGAGGAGTTTGGTGGGTTTTGGGCCACTTTGGAAGGGTGTTGGGCTGCAACAAAAGAGGGCTTAGCGGTTACCGGTTAACCGTTGGAGTACCAAACGACCTCCAAATGGCACGAAACTTGACAGCGGTCTCACGGTGCTATACCAAGGCAGCTTGGCAAACCTCGAGCCATTCGAGAAAGTTTAATACCCGCTCACAACAGGAGAGAAGAAGGGGCGCCGGGAGACATAGGAGTCTTGGGATTGCAAAAGCAGACAACGGGAAAAGGCTCGGAAGCATGAGGCGAACACGTATGCCAAATGAAATGCACATGATGACATGATAAAATGCAAATGATGACATGGCAAAGAGCAACACGCAAGCACATGACATGGCAACGACGGCGAATAACTGGCAGACAACTGGCGCATCGGATCCGGGGTGTTACAACACTCCACCACTACGAGAGGATCTCGTCCCGAGATCTAGGATGGCACCGGAGGGAAAAAAACGGAAGAGAAAGAGAAGAGGTAAAACTAAGTTGCTTCTTTGACGAACGAGTGAAACCAAGAACCCTGAGAGGTTGAGCAATTTAAAAGAAAGAGTATAACAGAGATGAACGAGATTGCAAAACAATCCGTTAGAAAAGAGGAACAAGGAACATTACGATAACTTGAAGGTTGTAAAGGCATGAATCAAGAGTTTAATGGACAAGATGGAATTCGAAACCACTCCGGTTAAAACAAGATGAGAGAGGAAGAATGATATAATTTGGGCAGCACTCCGACTGAAAATGGAAGGAATTGAACATGAACTTGACAAGATGAGAGGATACTTGATGAAATCAACGACACTGCTTGCAATGGGTAAGAGGATTTGAGACAGCACTCCGGTTGAAAAGAAAGAAAACTTGATGAGATGAAAAGATATTGAATGAGAACACAACACTCCGGTTAAATGGATAAGAATGAAAAGAACACGATGCTCACAATTCGAGATGATGAGTGAAAAGAGCAACATCACAATGCCTCTGGAAGAAAGAATAGAAGATAGATCATAGGAATAAAGGGACGGAGAAGGAAATGCCAACTTCTGCCACAAATGAGCTTGGAAAGCATCCTTGCAAAGAAGAATTGAACGGAGTTGTTGGAGAATCAACAACGAAAAGAATAAGCTTGTAGTGGGCTTATGGAAAACATCTCAAGAATATGAGGTGACAACCGGCCACTAATGGAAACCATTGATTGGATTGATATCAACAAGGAGACAAGAAAACTTATTTCACCGGGCGGACAAATGAAGAACTTGGGTCATTTATAAGCACCATAAATAGCAACAATCCTTAGGGAAAGCTTTAGGTGAAATATAACCCAAGATAACTCCAAAGAAGAGATTGATGGATTTAAAATACCTCATTCTTGACAACATGTGAATCATGAAACGTGAAGGAAATTGTCAAGAGTGACATAACACCATCTCAAAAGATAAGGTAGAAAGAATTGCACTTCGAAATGCAAGATGAAGAATACTTGAACTCCACAAAACAAAACATGCGTTGGGCACCCTGTTTAATTTTGAGTATAGCTTGACGGGTCATAACTTCAAGAGAAAACTTGAAGAACAATTGAAGAATGAAAGAAATCCTTGACGAACCACCATGTAGAGCCTCCATGAAGAACTCCGGTAATAAAAGAATGACTGAAAGGAAGAGAAGCTGAAAGCACAAGGTGAAGCCTTGCAATGATTTAGATGGATCTCCGCGACGAGATAATTAGAGCTTGGAACTCCGGAAAAGAGAAGATGAAACAATGAAACGAGAATTTGTTCATCATGAACAAACTCCGAAAGAAGGAATTAATCACTTGGATGAAACCAGAATAAGAATTACGTTATGCCTATCCTTCACCAATTAAATTGATGACAATCAACGGATTTGGCATACTACTTATTCTTGTATAAAGGATTAAAAGAGATATGTCAAAACTTGAGAAGGTCTTCAACATACCACCGGTAGGATTGGAACAACAAATGAATTGATATGATGAACAAGGAAGAGAGATCTTGAAAGAACCACCGTAAAAATTGAAAATGAAAGTAGCGAATGCACAAATCACCGGGAAGAATTGGAAAACGAATGAAGATACTTGAGGGTATTTAGATACAAGTGAACGAGAGCTGATTAGAGAATACTTGACTGATGCACCGGTATGATTTGGAGAACGAGAGCTGAAAGCTTGAATGAATAATACTGAGATGATGGGCTTCAAAGAATGAAACTTAAAAGACTCCTAAAATGCTCCGGATGGGTGAAAAGATTCTCACAATCGAAAACAATTATGAGAGGATGGCAACAAGCTAGCACCAAGAATCTTGAAGAGAATAGAGCAAGATTAAAGAGAAACTCTTCTTCGGTCTTCAAATGATGAGAATGACAACGAGAAACACCACCAAGAATTATTGAGGCACACCGAAAGAATCAAAAGCGAAGAGGTTGAGCCAACTATGAAAGAATTTGAAAGATCTTGGAGAAAAGTATTTGACTGATGATAATTCATTCTTACGTCAAACTTGGAAAAGAATTTGAGAATGGCTCCGGAATAATTAGAAGAGTCAGGTAAGATCCTGGGAAAAGACCTGTGGGTTAGGGCCCACTCAAAAGAAACACCATTGGAAAAGATTTAAAAGAGATGTTGCACCGGTTGAATTAAATGACTTGAATGGGATAATAATCTCCAAATAGCTTCAACGGGTTAAGAATGGAAACACAAATCTTCGAGATATCTTGAGCACTCCTGGAATAACAAATAGCGAGAAGTAGAATGATAATGAGGTGCACCGGTATGAGAAGACATTGAAATGAGGAAAAAAAGGTATGATCAACAAAACTTGACTTGAATCCACCGGAGAAGAGAAAAGAATGAGGAATGACGAACTAGTAGAACATCTTCTTGAGAACCACCGGGTAAGAACATTGATTGAAAAGAATGAAGAGACTTCACAAAAATAAAAGGATACTTGGTACAGAAATCTTAGTCCTTGAAGAAAAAGGGTGGGAGGGTGGGGAAAAACAAAGGCAACTTGGAGATGGATGAAACAAACACCGTTGAGAAGAAATGATAATTGGTCTTGCTGATGTTGAAGTGATCTGATCCACTTGAAGAGAAACACGCCGGTTTAAAAGGATTGACATGACAATCTTGATTGTCGAGAAGGATTGGTATTCACATCGGAGTATGAGAACACCATTTCGGAAAGGTATGGATTCAACATTTGACTTCGAAGCAACTCGAATACCACAATTAAAACAAAACAAAGGATTTGGCTTGCAGAATAAGCCGGAACAAACATATGATAGAGATTTCGTCCGAAGTTTTCGTGGTGGGGCCTACACGGGCTCAATCGTACAGCACCATCATGTACAAGGCAATTGCACATGACATCTGAAGCGTCCCAGTCGGCATAGCCAAGGACTCTTTAAGACACAACGAGACCATTTGTAAAACCAACCGTGAATAGGCGGACCACTAGACGTCGAACCCCAATTTCATATCATACATCCGTCGGAAAGATATCCTAAGAGCTACTTGAATTCCCACCTATAAAACTCCCGAAATTTTCCGGTTATGCAATCAGGTGTTGGGGATACAGGGGAGCAATATATCTCACACAAACTAACAATCCCTACATCCAGCTGTATCCATCCGTCAACACATAACCAAGAAACCTTCGGAAATCGTCTACCTCAACCTTCGAAAAGCATCCGTTATCGAGTCATGGCAATACTCCGTACTCACCTCGATCTTTGGGTTAACGGGATTATCTCACCAACAACTGCATAAAAGAGATTTTCGATGTCGGCGTACTAAACTCAGGTATTCCAGAACTGCAACGATAAAATTATGACGACAACACCTCGGAGCTCAACTCCCCGGGACACTGCCACAACCCCTAATGACAGGAGGCACCAAGACAATGTTGTCATCATAAAACCATCGGTACGATTCCAAAATACCCGCGTGATCCTAAAAAAAATTTTAGTGAAATTTGAGAAGAGAAGAGTCAAAACTCTACGTCAGGATACCTCACCAGAAGGTCGAAGGGACTGGGGAGTAAAAAGAATTCCTAACTCTCCGATATATATAATCCTAAATGACTCAAAACATTTTTTCTAGACACAACTCGGCCACTAAAAACGATCAAGCAGTGGGGGCTCCTAAGGTCGGGGATGGCTCTGATTACCAACTTGTAACGCCCTCGATGCGGCTATATCTCCCACGTGTCGAAGCACGACTTAGAGGCATAACCGCATTGAAAGCAATGTCGCAAGTGAGGTAATCTTCACACAACCCATGTAATACATAAGGAAAAAGATACATAGTTGGCTTACAATCGCCACTTCACACAATTACATGAATAAAGCATTACATCATTCAGATACAATCAAGGTCCGACTACGGAACCAAAATAAAAGAAGAACCCCAAATGCGACAAAGGACCCTGATCGACCCTAACTGGGCTCCACTACTGATCAACTAGAACGGAACAACACAAGGGCAAGATCTTCATCGAGCTCCTCCTTGAGCTTGGTTGAGTCACCTGCTCGGTAACATAGGCACCTGCAAACTGGTTTTGGAAGTATCTGGTGAGTCACGAGGACTCAGCAATCTCACACCCGCGAGATCAAGACTATTTAAGCTTATGGGTAAGGTAAAGGCATGAGGTGGAGCGGCAGCAAGCGACTAGCATATACGGAGGCTAACATACGCAAATGGGAGCGAGAAGAGAAGGCAAAGCACGGTCGTCAAAAGTATGATCAAGAAGTGATCCTATAGCAACCTCGTCAAGCATAACTCCAACACCGTGTTCACTTCCGGACTCACGGAAAGAGACCATCACGGTAACACACACGGTTGATGTATTTTAATTAAGGTCAACTTCAGGTTTTCTACAACCGGACATTAACAAATTCCCATCTGCCACATAACCGCGGCACGGCTCTCGAAAGTTTATACCTGCGGGGTGTCCCAACAGCCCATGACAAGCTCTCGCGATCATCGAAGAATAGACCTTCACCGAGACACTCCGATCGGGCTCGGAATCCGGTACATCAAGACATTTCGACAATGGTAAAACAAGACCAGCAAAGCCTCCCGTGTGCCGACATCCCGATAGTAGCCGCGCGTATCTCGTCTCGAGCCACAACCGGATGAGCAGTCCGTACAACTAAAACCAGACCTCAAGTTTCCTTGAGGTGGCGCCAAAGCGCTCTAGTTTGGACCAACACTTAGACAAGCATTGGCCGGGGGCTGAAATAAAGATGACCCTCGAGAGAGCGACTCCCAAGGGAAAAAAGTAGGTGGTGGTGAGGCAAATGGTAAAAGGCAATGTTGGGCCTTCTGGACAAGTTTTATTCAAAGCGAACTGTCGGGGGTCCCATAAATCACCCGACCGCGTAAGGGCGCAAAATCCGGGAACATAACACCGGTATGACGGAAACTAGGGCGGCAAGAGTGGAACAAAACACTAGGCATAAGGCCGAGCCTTCCACCCTTTACCAAATATATAGATGCATTAATAATATAAGAGATATTGTGATATCCCAACAAGTAAACATGTTCCAACAAGGAACAACATCTCCATGTTCCAACAAGGAACAATCTTCAATCTTCACCTGCAACTAACAACGCTATAAGAGGGGCTGAGCAAAGCGGTAACATAGCCAAACAACGGTTTGCTAGGAATGGTGTCAAAGGTTAGAGGTTTGACATGGCAATTTGGGAGGCTGACAAGCAAAAGGTAGGCATCGTAGCATTGGCATAGCAAAAGAGCGAGCAAACTAGCATAGCAAAGATAGTAGTGATTTCGAGGGTATGGTCATCTTGCCTGCAAGATTCTCAGAGTTGTCGAAGGCTTGATCCTCGTAGGCGTTCTCAACAGGCTCCTCGTTCACGTACTCGTATCCCGGCTCTACTCAAAGCAAGAACACAAGCAACGGAACCACAATCAAACAAGGAACAATGCACAAGCAATATGATGCAATACATGACATGCGATGCGAGATGTGATATGCAATGCATATGTATGCTCCGGAAGGAAAATAATGAACCGGGCATCAACTTGGCAAACCAAGTATGCCGCTGGAAAGATGAGATGATTTCGGGTGAAATCGATATAAAGATCACCGGAATCGGATGCACGGTTTGCAAATGACAAGCAAAACAAGAATGACGCAAATCTGCGTTTAACAGCCCGATGCTACTTAGCACGCAACGCAAAACTATGCTACAGCACCCCAACATAAAAACAAAGCATATGGCAGCGAACTACAGGAGATTCTTAACAAAAGAGGAACACTGAGCTACGGCTAAATCACATCATAACATGTTCAAACAAGCATGGAGAAAGTGCTCAAAATATCAGGTTCACAGAGTTAGTGAAAATACTAACATGGCAGGAATTAACATCAGGAATGCATGTTTAGAGCAAGCAAACAACATGCTACAGGAACTTATAATAGCAAAGCAAGGCATGAAATGATTCTACTCAAAGCATATTTCAATAGCCCTTACTGACCATAAGCCAAAAGGACTCTAAGAAATGATGGCACCCATGTAAACATTGCAAGTTTTAAAACAGATTTCAGACTTAGTGAAAATATCAGGACATGGCAAAAACAGATTCAACATGGCATGTTCGTGAGCTCGATGCACTCACTACAGAGCAATACATGGCATGGCAAGGCAACCAACAGTAAGAAGGCATGATTATGAAGCTAAGCATGGCAAGAGCAAGGTCATAGCATACACGGATCAACTACAACGACCTCGTGAAAATTGAATCTCACATAAACAATCTGTCAGGAAACATTTTCAAGCAACTTTAGAGCAAGATATGAACATGTTCCAGCAGGCTATAATTGTAAATAAGGGCATGAATGGATAGAGCAAGACATGTATATCAAAACATGTTTATAGAGCATCTCCAGATTGTGCATAGAATGATTACTAGAAGCATGTTAACATGGCATCAAATTATAACAGAATCTGCCTAGCAAAACAGCAACAGCAACTACCCTACTTTACAAGCTCAATGCACTCAGCACACAACTCACAAAAATACAAGGTCAACACCTCTGGAAAGATGGCATGACCTAGTCCAACATTCATGTAGAGCTCATACTCATAGGATGCACACATAAATCATGGCAAAAATGACAAAAGAGCTCGAACTGATAAGATTCTGAAACTAACGATCTGAAGCTATCTTCCAACAGCATTTAGGGCATCAAGATGAGCTCAAATGCAAATGATGCAATGGAATGAAATGATGTACTCTTCGAGACGAACAATTTGACATATTATACGCGCAAAACGGAGCTACAGATGCGGAGATGCGATGCGATGAAAATGCATGAAAATTACACAGATTTCAGGGACTTAGTCAAATTTACAGAAAAAAAACAGGTGGCGTCGAATAACTCGAGGCGCCCAGGCGGGATTAGGGGCTGCTCACCTGGGCTCGGCCCACGAAGAGGAAGCAGGCCGGGGTGGAGGCTTGGCGGGCTGGCGCTGCTGGGCCGGGCACCGGTGAAGCAGGCCGGCCACGAGAGGGCCGGGCCCACGAGAGAGCTCGTCCTCTGATCGGCCCAGCGGAACTGGGGCGGCGGCGACAGCGGTCAACGGCGAGATGGAGGAGCTCGGCGGGGGCGAGGCCGGGTGGCAGGAACGCAGGCCTGGAAGCGCGGCGGCTCCGGCGACAAGCGGGATCTTGCGAGGTCGGGTCATGAGGCGAGATCCATGGCGGCGGTGGTTCTTGCGGATCGGGCGGCAGCGAGCTCTTGAGAGCGGGCGGCGGAGGCGGCGGACTCTGGCGGGCAAGGCGCGCTTCAGTGGCTTCGGCGGGGCCGGAGTCCTGGCCGGACGGTGGAGGACGCCGCGCCGCAGCCGCGATGGCGGCGGGCGGCGGCGGCGGCGAGCTCCAGCGGCGGCAGCGGCGGATGGGCCCAGGTCGCGATGGGCCAGCGGGCCTCGGCGGCGGGGGCGCGAGGCGACAGGCGGACATGTCCGGCCCGGGTCCGGACGTGTCCGGCCATGGACGAGGACAAGCTAGGGTTTCGGGATTATCTGTAATTTGGAATGGGGGGTGTATATATAGGCATAGAGGGAGCTAGGAGAGTCCAAATGAGGAGCGGTTTTCGCCCACACGATCGTGATCGAACGACCGAGAGCATGGAGAGGAGTTTGGTGGGTTTTGGGCCACTTTGGAAGGGGTGTTGGGCTGCAACAAAAGAGGGCTTCGCGGTTACCCGGTTAACCGTTGGAGTACCAAACGACCTCCAAATGGCACGAAACTTGACAGGCGGTCTACCGGTGCTATACCAAGGCCGCTTGGCAAACCTCGGGCCATTCCGAGAAAGTTTAATACCCGCTCACAACAGGAGAGAAGAAGGGGACGCCGGGAGACATAGGAGTGCCGGATTGCAAAACGGACAACGGGGAAAAGGCTCGGAAGCATGAGACGAACACGTATGCCAAATGAAATGCACATGATGACATGATAAAATGCAAATGATGACATGGCAAAGAGCAACACGCAAGCACATGACATGGCAACGACGGCGAATAACTGGCAGACAACTGGCGCATCGGATCCGGGGTGTTACACAAAGCATATGGGAAAATGAACCCAATCTACACATACTCGTGTTGTCCACGGATAGCGTTGGACAATTCGAAAGAATCAAGGTTATAAATATGCAAATGCATGCATATTTATAACTATGCCGCTTTCGAATGGGAGACACATATTGGTTACGCATACTGATGATTCAAGACACATATATAGCTAGCTATCAAATTTTATCGGCACGAACACCGGAACAGAGCAAATAATTAATGGGGGAGGAGGACATGTCATTTGTTCTCACCCACGAACGAAGGGGCAGAGCTCGCCAAACGCACGGCGAGGTCGTCGAACACCAAACCTCGCAGTGATGAAACAACTGCACATTTAAATCTATCCGATCAACACAATTATATATGATGTTTTTCATAACAAAATTGAAAAATATATGACCTAACTAATAATTCTTCTACTTCTTCTACTTCTTCTTCTACTTCTTCTACTTCTTTTCTTCTTCTTCTTTTTTCATCTTTTTTCTACTTCTTTTCTTTTCTTCCTTTCTTCTTCTTCTACTTATTTTCTTCTTTTTCTTTTTTCATCTTTTTTCTACTTCTTTTCTTTTCTTCTTGTTCTACTACTTCTACTTCTTCTACTTCTTCTAATTCTTTTTTAACACTAACACTAACACAATCTAGCACTAACAATTAAACAGCAAAAAAAGAAAAAAAAGAAGAAAAAAGTAGTCCCTCACCGGAGCAATGGGACGGTCGGCGAGGGGCACCGGCGGGCGGTGCAAGCGGCGTCATGGCTTGATGGCGATGGCGGCGGCGTGGGGCGGCACAGGGGCGGTGGCGAGGCGACGAGGCATCGGCGGGTTAGGTGAGGGGCGGAGGGTGGTGGGACGACGGGCAAGCGGGGCGGTGGCGGTGGCGGTGGTGGGTGGGGTGACGGCGTTGGCGGGTGGGGCGGAGGCCGGGTGGTGGGGCGACGGGACAAGTGGGTCTTGGGCGGGCGGCACCAGCGGCGGGCGGGCGGCCGGCGGGCGAGGCGGGAAGCGGGCGGCGGTCGGTCGGTGGGTGGGGATCTGGTGGCGGGGCGTCGGGGAGGAGAGAGGGAGTGAAGAGAGAGTAATTAACGGGCGGGGGGGTTGCGACCGTTAGTTAGTCTGCTGTTTGCCGTCCGCCGATCTTTGTTGTCCGCCTTTATCTCCCTTTGTCGTCTGCTAGCAAACGGCAAAGAGGTGGGGCGTTAAGTTTTTTCTAAACGGGCGGGGGGGCACCTCTCTCTTTGCCGTCAGCCAGGTGACGGCAAAGAGCCGGCAAATGGCAAAGGCCTCTTTTGCCGTCGGCCCTTTCTTTGTCGTCTGCTTTTCGGTAGCTGATGGCAAAGAGCTTCTTTGCCGTCCGCTAGCAAACAGCAAAGAGCTGGCAGATGGCAAAGTAGCTGATTCCAGTAGTGATAGCAGGTAGATTATAGCTTTAGTTTAAAAACATAGACGATGGATCATCTACTGTTTGTTACCCACCCAACATGAACCACATAGAAGATCCCAGATGAACCACATAGTAGACAAATACTATTCATTGCTTCCTCGATATGTGCCCCACAGGCATTTTAAAACTTAAGTTTGAACATTAGTTTGGACCTGACTCAGAGTCTAAGAGGTGAACATGACGATAAAGTAGCAAGTAATAATAACCGATGTGTAACGTAAGGATTCACGAAAGAGTGTGACCTCTCTTCCGGAAATGTGTAGTCCTCTGGTTCATCTGCTCAGTCGATGCTGGTAATGTAGTTGGCGTGGCTGCCGGCAACGAGGAAGATGATCTGACGCAACGAAAGAAAGTCTGCAGGGGGAATCTCTGCTGCATTAAATGCTTCCGTTGATGGTGCACCTCAGGTGGGGTGGATGAAGGCATGATAGGAGCAGGACATAACACACAGAGTTTTCTTTGACACCTATCTGAAAATGAAGTAAATCTGTAAGGGCTCCTTAGAATTGGAGGATTCTATAAACGCGGGGACAGGGAAAACATAGGAATAGGATAGGAATGCACGTGCAAAACAGAGCATTTGCAAACATAGGATTTCTATCAACCTGGGTGTTTGGTTCACATGAATTGGAAGATCACAGGAATGGAGAAACATGGTCAAATTAAAGTCAAACCACGTGAAAATGAAAAAATAAGAATCTTATTATGCCAGTAATGCAATTTGTCATGTTCTTCATGCATATTAATTTGAAAAGGACGTCCAAGTGGATATTAAAATTCCAACGATTTTTTCCTTAAAAGTGACACCAAAGGAAAAAAAATCCTCTAGTTTTGCTTTGCTCCATTCCTTCTAACCAAATGCACGAATAGTAGTACCATAGTAAAGTTCCCAATTCCTATGTTTTCCTTCACTTTTCCTTTGAACCAGTGGCGATTCTAGTAGGCATTGTACAACAGGCTGAAGCCTGCCCTCGAAATATTTTGTGAGCTTTGATTTGGTCCACATTAGTATCATATAATGGCTATCTTGCTAAACAGATTAAAATTGTGGTTCAAAAGAGCAATTAGTTTTCTACCTATTAACTTTGTGACCATGATTCATTTATTTCTAGATTTGCAACTGCTTCAAACCAAAGGATCCCTGAGGGGTCGACATGAATGCAGAGTAACAAAGTGATGCGATGAGTGTACAACCTCTTTGGCATAGCCTTATCGATCTCAGCATCATTGGGTTGGACGTGGGCGATGGTGATGCTGGTGTGACTGTCGGAGGCAGGGAAGAAGATCTTTGGCGTCTGGATAGGACGCCTAGGGTACTGCTCCACTATGATGGACGGTTTCGTCATTGGAGCAGCTCCGGTGAGGTATGCGACGGTGAGGCTGAAGCAGGACAAGACAACCAACGTTAATCTAAAGGGGGACTCTAATATCATTTGCAATAGATGATGTAAAATACATCACCAAAAAGTGCTAGATGTAAAATGCATCATCCCTGCCATGGCCGCTCCGACAGATGTTGTCAATACTGTTCACTCTAAACTTAACTAAAGAAACTAAACTTTACAGTCGAAACTGAATTTTATTGTCGAAACTGATTGAACTAGTAGCAGAGCATTGCAATAGAAGTTTAGGGCATTCAAGCACTAGTAGCAAAGAAGCAGTGATATAAATCAGCAGCCGCTCGAGCAAGGAACACGCTAGCAGAAAGCATCTCGTGCATCAGCACCACGAGCGAGTGCTAAAGCAGCAACTCCTGTAGCTGCCGGAGGTCGTGTAGGAGCATCAGCGTGAGCGAGAGCAAGAGCAGAGCAGAAGCATGAACGAGAGCAAGAGTGCAGCAGCGGCGCGACCGACAGCAATAGCAGAGCAGAGCAAAAGCACGAACGAAAGCAAGATCAGCGCAGCAGTGCGACCGACAGCAAGAACTGAGCTGCAGTGCGAGTGAGAGCCGGAGCAGCAGCAGCTAGTGCCGGTGTGGAAGTCGTTGTCGAGGAAGCAATGACATGGGGGAGAGACGTCGTCGACGAAGTGGCTGGCAATGGCGCCGTCGATGGAGACCCGCCATGGCTGCTCGGTATTGAGCACCGACAGCCCCGTGAGATCGAATAAAAGATAAAATGAAGCGGTGAGTGCAGAGCCTCCTTGGTGGTACCGAGTAGCCCTCGGCTTCATTGGAGGAATTGGTGAGGGTATTGCGGTTCCGGTGGGGCGGGTCAAGATGGCGCTGTGGGGATGGAGGTGGCGCCATAGATGAGGCAAACATCGGGGCAGCTCCTTGGAGGTGGAGGACGGGGCGGCTGATCCGACGGGACAACGAGATCGACAATAGATCCTCATCTGGTGTGGTGGATGAGGGACGACGAGCTGTTGCGGTGGACGACGTCGTCGGGGAAGAGTCTCCGGCTGGGCAGCGGTCGGGAGGCCGATGGAGGAGCGTGAGGTTTCACGGGTTTTGGCAGCCTCGGTGTACGAATGGGGGGACAAAGGGGAAGGTAGGGGGAGCTATGGATTAGGGATGTGCTTGTCCGAAATGTAGGGTAAGTTAAGAACGTACGCACACCGGTTTTGACCACGTGACATCGAGCCGGCATTTCTGGCTAAGGGGTAGAAGGGGGATTTCGCGTGTTTGGGCTGCGGGACTGATTTCGGCTTAGGAGATAGTTTTCGCGCGCGTCAAAATATTGGGATAACAAGGCACGACGTAGGTTGAAGAGGTGAGAGTGTCACAACAGAAGAGACAAAAGATACTCGATCTTGAAAATTTGGGATAACAAGGCACGCATTCCATGTTCGGCAGAACAAACTTAACATGTACAAAAAAACAATTAATACAAGACACAAGAGAGTCATGTCCCCTTTTACTATATTGCTATAAATACCATCGAAAAAACTACAAGAAAAATGTAAAAAAAATGGGAGAACAAGATTACCCTGTATAGTACCAAATCACTTCCCTCAACAACAACAAAAAACAAATCAATTCCCACCACAAGAAAGAGTCATGTCCCTTTTTATATGATTACAAATGCCAGGATCTCGAATTTCAATTTTTGAATCCATGTTATGTTGAATTCGAATATGTCGTTAGGTGACCTTGCGGTTTATAATGGATGTAGTCCTACATTTTGATCTTCCGTCTTATATGAACATTTTACTCCACCCCATGAACATATATATTGTCGTCTACCATATGGACTAAATTTGAATCAATTTTCCTTATTTGAATATGATTGTTGTCAAGTTATACCATCATTTGAATATTATCTTGATAATAGAAAACATGCATATAGTAGTAATCATATTTCACTATGAACTACATGTACCATACGATGTCCAATTCAAATATTTGTATCCATTTTATGTTGAATTCAAATCACACTACATTGGTCTAGGTAGTGAGATGTTCGGGGTAATCTAAACCCTGTTTTCATATCTATAATTTTTGGCCAAATTGGGACAAGTTTTGGTATAAGCCTCTTTCAAATCAGAGATTCTCTCAACAAGCCTTGTGGTTCCGAGAGAGAACGTGTCACCTTTGTGTGCGAAACAATATACGTTGCCTCCCCCCGGATTTTCTTTACAGAGGCAACATAGAACTATATGAGTGCCCTGTTAAATTTTGGAATTATTCTGGGTTCGTTTGGCCTTTTTTCTACACACATCCGACAACATCAGCAAACAATATTCTTAAAGAAATCTTTAGTGACACAATTTCAAACAATATGAAATCAACTTTAAGCCACTGATTTACATAAAACTCGTATCAACAGTTTAATGTGCATCATCTTATAAGGGTTGGTAGTGCACTGTGCAAAATAGAGAAGAAGATTATGTACCTGTTTTAACCTTTAGGATATGGTAGTTGATAGGAATCAACATCCCTTATAGTGTCAATAATAGATTATGTGAGAGCATAAAACCGTCATATCTACTAAATTTGAAAAGGGTAGAAAACATATATAATAGACATTTATTAAATGCCCCCACATAGAGAATATATTAATTAAGTTTACATTTTGTTAAATTTTGGAATTATTCCGGGTTTATTTGGCCTTTTTATACATTAATAGAGTTTTTGGACATTTAGTGTGCACAATTCAAATTTGAACTGCAAGCACATGCTCCGGTGCACCAAAGTTGGTTGAAAATCACATGTGTGGCCTTGGGTGAATTTCTAGGTCCCATGCAAGAAATGGGAATGACATTCAAACATCTGTGCGTCATGACTCGGCCGAGAACATTGAGAAACTTGGTTTGTAAATTCCTGTAAATCCAAAACTCGGCTGGAAATCATGAAACTTGGCATGGTGTCATGTCATGGCACTAACATGTTGTGGTAAAAAACATGGCTGAATTGGAACAAGTTTTGGTATAAGCTTCTTGGAAACCGGAGCTTCTCTCAAGAAGGCTCGTGGTTCTGAGAGGGAACGTGTCTGTTGGATATCGGGTTCCGGCAAAACCCTTAAGGTTCGAACTCTGGGGTGCGCACCAAGATCTACTCCCTACCGATCCACACCCCAAAACCTCGTTGTGAATCTAAGCTAACACGATGAACAACACAAGGGACACAAGGTTTATACTGGTTCAGGCCACCGTTGTGGTGTAATACCCTAATCCAGTGTGTGGTGTGGTGGATTGCCTCTGGGCTGATGATGAACAGTACAGAGGAAGAACAGCCTCGCGAGGGGTGTTCTTAAGCTGGTGTGGTGTTCTACCAGGGAAGGATTCGATCGGGTCTAGATGAGATCCCTATCTACTGTGGTGGCTATCTCTATTTATAGAGGCCCTGCTCCTCTTCCCAAATATTGAGCGGGAAGGGAGCCAACAACGATCATTTTGAAGGGGGACAAGTAGTACAAGCTATCCTGACTAAAGTTGGTCTTCTACTGCCAAAGGCACTGGCAATGACGCCGTCTTGGGCTCCATGGTGATCTCCGTCCTGCCGCTCTGCTGGTCTTGGTATCGTTACACTAATAGGGAAACCTTTGCCTGATGCCTCGGTACTCCGCGCCTGTGTTTGCCCCCTTTGCACCAAAGAGGAAATGAGGACACTGCGCTGGTTGGCGCCTGCCTGGTCTTGATCTTCATGGCTTGTGTCACGAGCACCTCACAAGGTACTCCTTGCCTTGATCTCTCTGCCTCCTCGCGAGCCTGCCTGGTGAGGCCGCCCCTGAGGAAGCCTTGTGTCGTCCGCCCCGCGAGGCTTGACCCCTCGCTAGGGTCTTGAACCTGGGTTGATGAAGACAGGTCGTACTGGGCCACTGCTTGAGCCATGCCACAGGCCGCAGGCAGGCAAGTCTGGGGACCCCCATTCCCAGAACGCCAAAAGTAGCCCTCGGGCCCAAGGCGCGCTCGAACTTGGCTTAGCAGCGAAGCCAAAGGGAAAGTGCAGAGCACCGCAGGACCCCACAGACTGTGGCCTTGGTCGCTGTATGGCGGTTGATTGGACGTGGGCGTCTCCGCTTCCCCACTCTGCCTCGGCAACTGCCTGATTTGACGAGTCCCTGCTGCATGCAAAAAGAGTCATGATTACCTGCGGTCGTGGAGGCCGACGGTTGGCCTCCTCTGGACTATAAGTACGGAGAGGCGTGAGCCCCCGTTGTCCATCCCTTCTTGTTGTGCTTGCTTATTCTTCCTTGCTCCTCCTCCACCCGCCCCCCGGGAGGGGCCTGACCTGCTCCCACCGAAGAAACGGCCGGTCCCTAGCCGCCGCATCGAAGTTGCGAGGCCGGAGTTGTCAAGGCCTTGGTACGAGAGGCCGCCTCCTGGGTTCCCGCTCCCTCTATACGCCCGGGCCGAGGGCCCTGGAGAAGGAGACGCCGAGCGACACCGTCCGCGCCGTCAGCGAGGCCGACGAGCCATGGCGGTGCACGCCGTTGCTCCTGGAGTTCACGCCGCAGACTCCTCTCACGAGCTCGTGCTCCATGCTGCGATGCCTCTGAGCTCCTAGATCCGCTTTCCTCCCTTCTTCGCCTTCGAGATGCCGCCGAGGGGGCCTCTCGAGCTTTGGTTGCAGCACGCCGACTGCGGTACCTCGGCGACCGGAGCGGAGGTTGAAGTCGTCGCTCCAGGCAAGGTCCACATGACCCTAGGCTGGGGCGAGATCACCCGGGTCTGCCGAACAGGGGGTGCCCTCGTGATTCATTTCGAATACGATGGCGCCTCCTTGATGCTCTTCAAGGTCTTTGATGCAGAAGGCTGCTGGCTAGAGTGCTGCCCCGGAGGAGGCAGCTAGGACGTCGATGTGGCAAGGGCTAGGCCTGCCACCCGCTTCCCCAACGGCTCCTCTGGCAGCAGTGGCGATGCCTGGGAGTCCAACGACTCTCCCAAGCTCTTCATGACTCTAGAGACGAGTGACGACAGCTACGTACCCCCGAGCTCGCGTCATGCTCGGAGCAAGGCAACTTCATTTAGACGCCGGCGCGGCTAATCCGGATGGGGTTGGCGCCGGCCTCCCGTGGCCAGTGTTGATGATGGCGTCGGCCATGGGGACGTGTGTAGTTATGGCTCCTTAGGATTCACACCTTTTGTTCCCTGTGAGGAATTAAGAAAACACCCCGTAGGGGCATGTAAAGGGTCCACAGTGTCTTTTATTGATATTATCCTTATTATGAAGCGGTGCAAATGCATGTCCTGTTCCAGCTTGGCTCCCCCTTTCTAACCTTGCGACGATTTAGTGCTCTATGCTGACAGGTCCCGGTCCCTAGGCAGGCTTCAGCCATCGCTGGTATGCCAGGTCGCGATGTCGTGGTCAAGGCCAGGAGGTGAGCAGCCTAAGGTCTAGTAAGAGCCCCTGAGGCGCGATGCTCAAGAGGTCCCCTTTAGCGTTCAAGCAGCCGCCGAAAGGTGAGAAAGGAAGGCAACGTCGGTGCTACAGAGCCGCATTAAGTGGAGGTTTTGTGTCGCATCAATTAGCTATCGTAGGTGCGAAACTTATCTTGAAAGCATGGAGTTGTTCATTCGCGAGGCGCCAGACTTGCCGTCTACAGCTGGGATGTAGCTGGGTTAGGCCTTCGCGAGATTCCCCTCTCTTCCCTGCACTCTCCTTCATGCTCTACGTCTTCAAGTCCCGGCCCTTGAGCGAGCTCAGCCGCCGCTGGTATGCCAGGTCACGATGCCGTGGACAAGGCCAGGGGGGCAGGGCTGGAGAGCCAGTAGGAGCTCCTGAGTCGCGATGCTCAGGAGCCCCACTTTTAACGCGCAAGCGGATCGCACGGGCAAGATAGAAAGAAAGCTCACGATGCCTCCCGTTTAGGCCTCAGGAAGTCCCTGTAAACCAACACAAGAAAATCACGGGTTGCCATTACGATTGCCGGCCGGCCATTGGTTTCTCCGAGAGTGTGGTGAGGGCACTGAGGGCCTGGTGAGGTGATGCTTGCGGGGCTGCCGCGGGCCAGAGCTCGACCGCTCAGATTTTGCGACATTGCAGGGACGGACCCATGCACAAGCGTCGTGCTAGCGCCAGCGGCTCCAAAGGTAGGTGTCAATCGAGCAGGCAATTATCACAAGCAGGTTAAGCATGAAATGCAAATCGGCTTAGATAGATGCAGGAAGGATACATGCCACTGGGTCAGGCCGGAGCGGCTTGGGGATGATGCGGCCCGAGGGGCGCCCCTAGCAAGGTAAACTAAAGACATAAGCAAAAGGGATACATGCGCAAGGACAGACCCATGTGACCTGGGAATGATGCAGCCCTAAGGGCGCTCCCAGATGAAATGAACTCGAAAGATGTCACCTGGTACCGCTGTACGGTGGGTGCTGAAGATGCAAGATGAAGAGGCAGATCCTGACGAGCCACCGGAACCCTGAGCCTCGGGAGGCTCCGGGGGTCCGGGCGTCGAGGAACATCTCCATCTCTGCCAGTACCGTGTGGTGCCTGGCCTCCTGAGCTGCCAGGATGCTCCGCAGATGCCGTTGGTGAGTGGCAGCTGCGTTCGACAGACCAAAAGGCATGCAAACGTAGCTGTGCGGCGGAACCTCGCAACGTCCCACGCGTGAAGGCCAGAAGCGCTCCTGAGACACGACTCGGCTGAGCCCTGGGTAGTCGATGCAGATGCGCAGCCCGCCATCCTCGCCCGGATTGGGAGCTACGCCAGGTAGGCGGCGATCGCCGCGTATGACTCTTGATTCTTAAAGCTCCTGAGTGGTCTTGGCGATGAACTCTTGAGGGTTGGGCCTTTCTTTCCCCATGCCTTCCTCAGGGAAACATGCTGCGAAGCACGCCTCCAAGTGGTGCCCGAGCGCCTCCCTCGTGATCTTGGCAAAGTCTGAGGCCCTCCAGAAGAGAGCCCCCGAGCCCTCCCTGAGGAGGGCGGCGGGCACGCCTTCCTATGTGATGGAGAGAGGCACCCCTTGCACAGGCGCAGATCCTGATGCAGCACCTCCGGAGATGCCAACCTCCTGAGGCCCTGAGGTGGGTGATGTCTTCTTCTTCTTGGGAACTGCTTGGGGAAGGTTCTTGCTCCTGTTGTCTGGGTCCTTGATTGATGCAGCTTGGAAGGCACGCTCGAGAGAGCAGACCGCATCCTTTTCTTCGCAGGGGACTATGATGATTCCGCCGCTTCCCGGCATCTTGAGGACATTGTAACCATGGTGAGTTACCGCCATGAACATGGCCAGGGCTGGATACCCGGGGATGGCATTGTATGGTAGGCGAATGTGGGCAATGTCGAAGTCGATGAGCTCGGTGCGGTAGTTCTTGCGTTGTTCGAAGGTGACAGGAAGGCGAACCTGCCCTATCGGAGTGGTGGAACCATTAGTGACTCCTGAGAAAGGCTTGGTTGGCTGAAGTTGATCGTAAGGCACTTGTAGGTTGTTGAACGTCTCAACGAACAGAACGTTGAGTCCTGTGCCACCATCGGTGAGAGTCCTGGTAACTTGCACATTGCTGATGACTAGGGAACAGAGCATTGGGAGGATGCCAACCGTAGCCGCACACTTGAGTTGATCCGCTGAGCTGGAAGTGATGGCGCACGTGGACCACCTGAGGGGGCGCATGTCCTCGAGCTTGGGGAGGACTGCATTCACCTCGCGAGCAAACTGCTCGAAGATGCATTGAGAGGCTGGGCACTGGGCTCCGCCAAAGATGCAAGCGATAGCACATGGCTCCTAGAAGCCCCCAGCCCCCTCGTCCTGGTGGTGGTCATCATTCCTCCTTGGCAGTGGTGGCAGAGGGGGAAGGCCTGCGTTGCCCAATGGTCGATCCTCGCGAGGCTGATCCCTCCAAGCCCCCTTGCGAGGCTGGTCCTGCCAGCGATCCGCACGAGGGCGGTCACGCCACTCCTGGCGAGGGCCTCGGTCGCCCCATCGTCCTCCACCTCTTCCTCCTCCTCGGTCGTAGCCCTGGTCGCTGCGCTCGGTGCGTCGACCCATGCGTCCTTCTCGAACGGCTCTGAGCTCCTAGCATTCATTGGTGTTGTGGGTGTAGAGGTTATAGTAGGCGCAGAATCGGCTACCCTTGGATGACTCTGGCTGGTCCCTGCCGCGCTTCGTGTCTGGTTCTGCTGCGAGCACGGCTGCTCCCTTGTGCTTCACGTCCTTGGCCTTGGCTTTCTTCTCTTCTGGGTGAGCAGCTGGGAGCTCGAGGAGGGAGAGGCGCCCCTCCTCAGGTCTTGCGCACTTGGTCGCCAGGTTGAACAGTCCAGAGATGTGCACAGATCCTCTTGGATGGCAAGCTCCTCCTTTATCTTGACATCGCGGACGCCGTCAGAGAACGCTGAGATGATGGCCTCCTCAGTCACCTTGGGAATCTTGAGGCGAGCCCTGTTGAAACACTGGATGTACTTCTGCAGGGTCTCTCCAGGCTGCTGCTTGATGCGGCGTAGGTCACCCACGACCGCAAGACGGTCGCGAGTGCCCTGGAAGTTGGCGATGAAACAGCTGCGCATCTCGTCCCAAGAGGAGATCGAGCCGGGAGGCAGGTTCAAGAGCCAGGTGTGGGCAACATCCTTGAGCGCCATGCGAAACCAGTTTGCCATGACCTTTTCATCTCCGTTGGCCGCCTCGATGCCTAGCTCATAGAGCTGCAGGAACTCCGTGGGGTCGGCGGTGCCGACGTAGCGAGGAGGCAGGTCCGGCTTGATGTCACACCCTAGCTAGTCCATGCATTAGAGTGTTGCATCATGTCTATCTTTTCATCAGAAATTTGAAATGGGATTGCCAGAACCCCCAGCCCCCTCTGAAACAACTAGGGTTTGCTAAAAATATTTTCGATGAACCTGAAATGCCCTTCTAAAATGTCCATCATTTTTGTCTTGGTCCAGAAGCTCTGCCAAAAGTGATGCACAATTTCCTAGGTCATCTTTGGGTCTTTGAATTAAATCATAGCTATTTGAATTTGGGCATTTAAAATTTATAAAATATTTCAAATGTCCAAATATCTCCAAACTAAAATGTTTCATGTTGGAAATATTCCAACATTGGACCAGGATTATTTTGGTGAATTTTAGAACCTTTACGGTATTTTAAATAACTCAACAAAGTTGCGAAAATAGAAAAAGAAAAAAAAGTAAAGCGTAAAACTTACAGGCGCCGCTTAGCCGCCCACTGGCCGCCCAGCCCGCCACAGCGCCAATGAGCTGCTTGGCTTGCCGAGCAGAGGCAGCCAAGGTGCTCGGCGGCGGCACCGCAGCTCGCCACGCAGCTGCTCGCCGTCTCGCCGCTTCCCCGCCTCGCCACGTCGGGATCGACCCTCGCTCTCCCCGCACCCCAGACGCCCCTCTCCTCCTGGTTCGTCCCCTCGCTCCCCCACGCCATGGCCGACGCCACCGCCGCCGCCACCGTCGTGCCGCGCCCTCCGTCGACCCCACGTCGCGCCACCGTGTCTAGACGCTCCGCCGCCGTCCGCTACTTGAGCTAGCCGAGCCCGAAGCCAAGGCGTGCCCAAGCCGCCGCACTAAGCTTCGCCCAAGCGCCACCGCCGGAGATCCCTTCGCCCGTCACCGCCGCTGCAGCCGTCCCCGACCACGCCGTCTCGCACTGTCGCGTCCGCTGTGAGCTTAGCAACCTCCTCGACCCTCTCTCTCGCTTCCGTGCACCACAGCAAGCGCCACGAGATCGCCGCCGCGCACGCCGCGGACCTCGTCGCCGCCGCGTGCCCCCGCCGTTTTCGGTCACTTCACCGTGTCCATCGCGTTCACCACGACGCGATGGAGCTAACCACGCCTCCACGCACCTCACCGCACCCCACAAGACGAGTTCACTTTCACCCGAGCTCCGGTGGCCGCCACTTCGCCGCCGGCGCCAACTCCGCCACCCGAGCCCAACGGACTCCGCCAAGAGTTGCGGTTCGTCCTCACCTGCACTCCGGTGGCCTCCGCGCCTCATTTGGTGGCGGAATGGCCAAAACCACTTCCGCCGCGTCGTCGCTCGCTCAAGGCTAAACGCCGGTGGGTTTGACCCCGGGTTTGACCACGGGTAGGCCCAGGTTGACCCCCGTGGGTCTATGACATGTGGGCCCAGCCCTGCTAATTAAACTAGTTTAGTTTTAATCAATTTTAATTAAACCCACCCCACTGACACGCGGGACCCACTGGTCAGTTTGACCTGACCAGCCCGTTGACCCCCTGACGTCATCATGACGCAGTGCTGACGCAATATTTAATTTACTGGAATTATTTTCACACAGGAAATTCCAGAAATTGTTTCAAACTTCAAAAATTCATATAAAATCAACCATAGCTCCAAATGGGACAAATTATATATGAAAAATGATCAGAAAAATCCAATCTTTCCATCTGTACAGGTTTCATGCATGTTTACAGAAGCTAACCCACTGTTTATGGCAGAACAAGTTTAAGCACTTAAATGATCATAATGAGTTTGGAAATTGCATCTTTAGTTCAAAATGCTTCAAACTCATTTGGTCCTAGTTGCATTAGCCCAAAGCACTCATTTGCCATGTCTCATTGCATGCATCATATTGTTGCATCTTGTTTGGTAATGCTTGTGTATCGGTGTTCGCGCGGGTTCTCGGCCTCGAGGAGTACCGTGATAACCCCGACGAAGAACAATACCGTGTAACGACCCGTCGAGCAAGCAACCAACCATTTGATCATATCGATAAAATCCCATGTTCTTGCTCCTGCTCTCATTTATCGCATTAAGACAACGCGATTCAAACTGCTGTGTGTGCTGCGGTAGTTGAACCCATTTCCTCTGCATGACTGTCATTGCCACGGTAACTAGATGAAACCCACTAGCATGTGTAGGAGTTGATTGAGCCATATGATTGTGTTGTTCCTACCTTGCTATGCCTGCTATGCTTAGAGTCGTGTCGGTCCGGTTCATCCGGGTGATGGCTAGAGTGAAATGATCGAGTCGGTGCGAGAGTAAGGTGTCGAACACGATTTGGTAAAGGTATCGATGAAAGGCCATGTAGGAGTACATGGTGGGTTGTTTCATTGAGGCCGTCCTTAAATCGAGATCTGTATGTGTGATTTAAGATTCAGCTACTACCATGCATTGGGCCCGAAACCAATGGACCCTCTCGACTTCTTATTCACCCTAGCCTTCGGTCCGGGGTTGCAAGTAGTTTCGTGTTTGTAGCCCATCGAGGAGGCCGTGGACAGCGCTGACCGTAGGGGTGGGCTGTGATGCGGTAGGTACGTGGCACGGTGTACGGATGCCCGTTTGGTATCTCGGGAACCTGTTCACATCGTTTGAGGCTGTGGCGAGACTTGGCCGAACTCCTCATAGATGGAACTCAAATAGGCGATAAACCCGGACTAGGGGCTTAGGTGTCTAGGTAGGTCGTGGCCGACACCCTCGTTGGGCTTCCGCTGAAGGTTGCCGAGTACATGTCGTAAACGGCGATAAGTGGTGAGCGTGTATGAAGAAGTACACCCTGCAGGTTAATATCATCTATTCGAATAGCGCGTCATGATCAAGGACTACTTGGTTGCCTATACGGTTCATAGACAAGTAAATGGATACTACTAAAAGCCTCAAGATAAGCGTGAGTGCGAGGATGGCTTCCCGTGGGAAGGCGGGGTTGGATCCTCGGTGGTGTATTGAATTGATGAGTAGTGGACTCGAGTCATAAAACTATTTCAAGTTGGTGTCTCGTGGGATAGCTTAGCCATGAGTCAAAGCTGGCTTGCTGCCATAACCCCACCAACCCTTCTTGATAATATGCATGTATGTAGGGTCGATGTAAGTCTTCTTGAGTACCTTTGTACTCATGTTGCCTTAATTTACATTTTTCAAGATGCCTCAAACCCTTCCGACGGGTTCTTCGTGAGACGTTGACATCGATGAGTAGACTAAGGCCCTGTGGTGATCCTGCAAGAGAAGGACTATGTAGTATAGCTAGGCTTACCCAAGCCTCTTTTATTTTACTAGTTGTCTGTACTCAGACAAAACACTTCCGCTGTTGGCTTGTATGCTTGTATGACTTGTATGAGGGTCGTGCGACCCGTACTTGTGTGTATGATATGAATGGCTCTCTGAGCCTTTAAATAAAGTACTTGTGTCGTAGAGTCATGTTGTGATGCCTTGTTGTATTTGCACATATCGAGCATATTGTGTGTATGATTGAAATGCTTGGTATGTGTGGGATCTGACTATCTAGTTGTTTATCTTTAGTAGCCTCTCTTACCGGGAAATGTCTCCTAGTGTCTCCACTGAGCCTTGGTAGCTTGCTACTGCTCCGAACACTTAGGCTGGCCGCATGTGTCCTTCTTCGTTCTGTCTACGTCCTTCGGGAAATGTCACGCATTGAGTACCGGAGTCCCGTTAGCCCGCTTCTGCCCGGTTTATCGAGTCCTGCTAGCCCAGCCGCTACAGCCCGTAACTTACTTGCTGTTGACCGACACGTTCGATCTTTGAGTCATGGATGCTGTCCTGTAAGTCTGTGCCACTTTGGGTTTACGACTAGCCATGTCAGCCGGGCTCCTTTTCATATGGATGCTAGCGACACTATCATATCGTGTGCCAAAAGGCTAAACGGTCCCGGCCGAGGTAAGGCGACACCGTTGGGATACCGTGCGTGAGGCCGCAAAGTGATATGATGTGTTACAGGCTAGATCGATGTGACATTGAGTCGGGTCCCGACAGCGTTGGCATCGAGCGGACTGCTGTAGGTTCTCCAAGCCAAACCGGTCGATGTTGAGTCTAGAAATGCTTTAGTTATATGTAGGGGAATTGATTGTGGGATGGTACGTAAGGCTCATTTTACTCCTTTATCTCATGATATTCGATCTGAGTCACCCATTCTTCCATCGGGGTTAAGGATTAGGATCTCTTCTCTCTATTAGGCTCACGTGTTACTAATCGGTAGTACCTTGTAGGTTTGATGGTTACAAGCCCGGTTCAGTTTTACTATCTGTTATGTTACTAAATTGGACCCAGAACCTTGATATGATATTGTTGAGTGGTTATGCAGATCCTTGTGAAATGTCTCAATCCATTGAGCATTTACAGTCGTTATGCTGTCCAAATTCCGCTAGAAATACTAATGTCTTTGCATTGTGGTTGTGCTTCCAGATGGCCACTCGTGATCACAATCAAGTGGTTAAATCGACCAGATGCATTGGTGTGACCGGTCATACATCCATGCTAGTTCGGGTTATGATCGAAGCGGGATACCGTTGGTACCCCGAATACACAGTTGAAGAGCAGTATCGAGATTTTAATCAAAGTCAGTATCTTTGCACCGTCAGGGTGTTCCCCTCTTATCCTGGTTGCACCGAGGCCCTTCACAGCTCCTATGGGCTTGGTGTTACTATTGATATGGCGGTTCAAGATGCTGCATATTCTATGATGACCATTATACGAGCCAGATCGGGCTGCTCCGCAACACCGACTTCGGTATATGCCGAGTTCACTTCTGGGCGTTTGGTTATCTTGAGCCATCTATCTTGATTCGATCGGAGGACTCCCTAACCCGTACTACCGCTGAGTTGCTCGAGGACAAGGACCGAGAGAGTCGGGCCTTGAGGATGGAGCTCTTCAATGCCCGTCTTGATCACCGGGCTACCTTGACTCGCTTTGCACCGGCTGTTCAAGCTGGTTATATGGATATGAGAGATTTGTATCCTGTCGGGGCTGCTCTGCGGACATGATGGATCGGCGTGATGTGGGGGCATCACCCCACCTCGTGGTCCTCGCTTGCCACCGTTCGTGAGGTCCAAGACCTCACCCTTGCCCTTACGGTCCACAGGCTCCTCGGGACCGCCTGTTCCCGACGATCACGTTGAACTCCTGTGTTACGGAGGAGACTTCTATGAGAACTACTACGGAGACGCCTGAGTTAGTAGTAGTCCCACTAGTATTGTAATAGTTGTATTTCCACCGTCTGCGTGACTCGTGGAATATGACTTAGTGTGTACTAATTCGGAGGTGTAGCAAAAATAATGTATAGGAGCTTGGTGTGCCTCCGATGAGATGTAATCTTCCTTTCACCGTAGTAGTACTTTGTTTGGTCTTGTACTAAACCTTGTATGGTGTGTATGACGATGGAATAAAGCGCAGTTTACAGATTCGCCATGTCATACGGATGATCATCTCGCATTCCAAGTTATCCATTACATTCTACCTTTCTATGTCGAATCTTGCCATCCTGGACTAAACCCTTGTTTTGTTTCCCTAGGATGGTTAACACCCGCAACAACCCTGCTCCGCCAGAGCAGGCCGAAGGCAGTGGAGTTGGAGAAGCAAACCTGCCTCACCCTCCTTCTCTAGCCGGGTTATGCTAGAGGCCGAGAGAAACAAGCGGAGACCAACCGCTTGCTGGAGCGTATCGAACAGAACACAGCCCATCATCCGAGAAACAACTTGGTGTCGCTCAGTGACTTCATCAAGTTACACCCACCTACCTTCCACCACTCAGTCGAGCCTCTCGACGCCGATGATCGGCCAAAGATCACTCACAAGCTGCGTTACTGACCGGTAGCCGAGGCGGACAAGGTCACCTTTGCTGCATATCATCTTGAAGGCCCCGCCATCTACGGTGGGAGAACTATATGGCTATCGCCCAGTTGGCCATGTCACTACTTGGGCAGAATTCAGCGAGGCTTTCCGTGAACATCACATTCCGGAGGGTCTCATGGATCGCAAACGTGAGGAGTTCTGCAGTTTCACCCAAGGTCGTCTCTCGTGGGCGCCTATAGCGAGAGTTCGGTAACCTCGCACGCTATGCAATCAAGAGGTCTCCACCGACGCCAAGAAACAGCAAGGTTCCGCAAGGACTTAGCCCCGAGCTCCGCCGAGATCTCCGTCGCATGAGTGCACCTCTTTCCGAAGCTTGTCAACAAAGCCATCGGCGCTGAAACCGGTCGACCGATTTGAGGCAACACGCAAGCATGGCGTGACATGGGTTCCTCATCCGGTCTTTGGACCACGAAGCGCCGTGTGTGGGTGCCTAATACGCCTCGCCACCCAGATTCACACCGAGGCCATCCTTCCAGCGCCTCGCCCGCTTCAGCGAAGATGCACCAGCTAGGCCCTATGGTGGACCAACCAACAACGCTCCTCTGCGCCAGCCCGTGGCGTGCTTCAAATGTGGTGAATCAGGCCACTACATGCGCGATTGTCCCAGCACCAACCCCAATCAGCCCGCAAAGCTGTTGGCGCGGCAAGCCCGCAGGAAAGGTGTTCTATGCCAAGCCACCACCGCACGTGGCCATGTTAATTGTGTCTCACCGAGGAGGCCCAAGAGGATCCCAACGTCGTGCTCGGTACGCTTCTTGTTAATTGCCACCCGGCATCCGTTCTTTTCGATACTGGAGCATCTCATTCATTCATATCCGAAAGCTATGCTCGCTTGCACAACACTACATTCAGTGATATGCCCACCTCCATGGTAATTCAAACCCCGGGATCCAAATGGCAAACTTCTAGAGTAAGCCATGGTAATGAAATTCAGGTCGACAGACTTGTTTTCCTTGCATCGTTGATAGCTCTCAAATCTTCGGATATAAATATCATCTTGGGTATGGACTGGATGTCAGCCCATCATGCCAAGATTGATTGTTTCTCTAGGACTGTTCAACTTACGCACCCCTCGGGAAAGATAGTCAATGTCTTGACCCGAATATCCAGCGTCAATTATATTCTCTCAATGCCAGTCCATTGCGAGACCTCGAAGACGTTCCGGTAGTCCGTGACTTTCTGGATGTCTTTCGAGAAGAATTGCCAGGTGTCCCACCTGACAGAGATGTTGAATTCGTGATAGACCTCATTCCAGAACTGTCCCAATTTCTAGAAGACCCTATAAGATGGCACCCTAGAACTAGCGAACTTAAGAAACAACTCGATGAGGCCTTGCAAAAGGGTTTCATCCGTCCTAGTTCATCTCCTTGGGCTTGCCCCGTCCTCTTCGTCAAGAAGAAGGATGGTACGGACCGGATGGTTGTAGATTATCGACCCGTCAACTTGGTCACAATTAAGAACAAGTATCCGCTTCCCAGGATCAACGATCTGTATGATCAGCTCGCAGGATCCTCAGTCTTCTCTAAGATGGATTTGAGGTTAGGCTACCATCAAATCAAAATCCGAAACGGGGACATTCCCAAAACGGCCTTTGTTACTCGTTACGGCCAATACGAGTACACCGTCATGTCCTTCGGCTTAACCAACGCCCCAGCCACATTTTCCCGGTTAATGAACTCAATCTTCATGGAGTATTTGGATAAATTCGTCGTGGTTTACCTCGATGACATACTCATCTATTCCAAGAACGAGGAAGAACATGCCAACATCTAAGGCTAGTGTTGATGAAACTTGAGAGCATCGCCTTTATGCCAAGTTTTCCAAATGCGAATTTTGGCTGCCAGAAGTGACCTATCTAGGACATGTAATTTCTGGAAAAGGTATTGCTGTAAACCCCGAGCGAGTTCAAGCCGTCCTTAATTGGACTCCACCTGAATCGGTCAAGCAAGTTCGGAGTTTCCTTGGCTTAGCGAGCTATTGTCGCCGCTTCGAGAACTTCTCCAAAGTTGCTAAACCTCTAACCGAACTCCTCAAGAAAGATAAAAAGTTCGAGTGGACTCCACAATGTGAGCACAGTTTCCAGGAACTGAAAAGACGTTTAACTTCTGCTCCCGTGCTGGTACCACCAGATTTCTCTAAGGACTTTGTTATCTATTGCGACGCCTCGCGACAAGGACTAGGCTGTATTCTCATGCAAGATCGACACGTAATTGCTTATGGTTCACGGCAATTACACCCACATGAGGAAAACTACCCTACTCATGATCTAGAGCTTGCAAATGTAGTCTATGCACTCAAAACCTGGCGACATTACCTTCTTGGTAATCGCTATAAATCTACACCGATCACCAAAGTCTGAAATATATATTCACCCAACCAGATTTGAATCTCGGCAAAGACGTTGGGTTGAGTTGATTCAGATTTCGACTTAGGGATAACTTATACCCCGTGAAAAGCCAACGTCATGGCTGATGCGCTAAGTCGTAAATCTTATTGCAACAACCTGATGTTGCAACAAAGTCAACCACTTCTCCACGAGGAATTTCGAAGCTTAACCTTCACATTGTTCCTCGAGGGTTCCTTTCCACCTTGGTGGCGAAACCTTCCTTACGGATCAGATCATCAAAGCCCAAAAGGTAGATCCGGAATTTCCGCATCAAAAGAAACATCAAGAAAGGAGTTGCGGATTGTTTCTCCATTGATGATCAAGGAGTCGATACTTGAACCCGCCTAGTGGTTCCTAAAGTACTAAACCTGCGGCGATTGATCCTTAAGGAAGCTCATGAATCCCTCTCACCATTCATCCGGTGGCACTAAAATGTATCGGGACCTCGCCAGAGGTTCGGTGGACTAGGATGAAGAGAGACATTGCTCAATATGTTGCTAATCTGCGGCGTCGTAAATCGTGTAAGCAGAGCATCAACGGCCTCTTGGCACCCTTCAACCTCTAGCTATTCCTGAATGGAAATGGGATAAAATTAGTATGGATTTCATCACTGGTTTTCCCGTGACCAAGAGAGGGAATAATGCTATCTTTGTCGTTATCGACCGCCTTTCCAAAGTAGCCCATTTCTTACCTGTTCATGAGTATAACCGCTAGTCACTAGCCGATTTGTACATCTCCCGAATAGTATCTCTTCATGGTGTTCCATTGAAATAAACTCGGATCGAGGAAGTCTCTTCACCTCTCGATTTTGGGAAAGTTTCCAAAACGCTATGGGAACCCATCTTTCCTTTAGCACTTTTCACCCTCAATCAAGTGGTCAAGTAGAACGCGTCAACCAAATCCTAGAAGACATGCTTGAGCTTCATTATCTCATTCGAATGGATTGGGAGAAATGCCTTCCATTTGCCGAATTTGCTTATAACAACAGCTATCAATCTAGCTTGGGCAAAGCACCTTTTGAAGTTCTCTATGGGCGAAGGTGTCGAACACCTCTTAACTGGTCGAAACCGGGAAAGACAATTCTTTGGCCGGATATGATCCAGAAGCGAAGAGCAAGTTCGCATCGTTCGTGAAAAGTTGAAAACAGCCCAATCTCGTCAAAAGAGTCAATATGACCGAAAACATAAGGCTATGACTTACGAGGTTGACGAGAAGGCTTATCTTGGTTACTCCTCCAAGGAACCCATCGCTTTGTATCAAGGGCAAATTGGCTCCTCGCTACATTGGACCCTTTCGCATTCTTGCCAAACGAGGAGAAGTTGCCTACCAATTGGAACTACCTCCGCATCTCTCAAAGTCCACGATGTCTTCCACGTTTCTCAACTCAGCGTTGCTTCTCGGATCCTATCCGTGGAGTGGACCACTAAACGCTTGATCTTCAAGATAATCTCACATATCGAGAATACCCGTTCAGATCCTCGATCAAGTCGAGCGTACCACTCGACGGCATAATATCAAGTTTCTCAAGGTTCAATGGTCGCACCATTACGAGAAGGAAGCTACATGGGAAAGGGAGGATCGTCTTCGACTTGAGTACCCCGCCTCTTCCGGAGGAACCTAAATCTCGGGGCGAGATTCTTTTGAGTGGGGTGAGTTGTCACACCTAGCTAGTCCATGCATTAGAGTGTTGCATCATGTCTATCTTTTCATCGAAATTTGAAATGGGATTGCCGAACCCCAGCCCCTCTGAAACAACTAGGGTTTACTAAAAATATTTTCGATGAACCTGAAATGCCCTTCTAAAATGTCCATCATTTTGTCTTGGTCCGAAGCTCGCCAAAAGTGATGCACAATTTCCTAGGTCATCTTTGGGTCTTTGAATTAAATCATAGCTATTTGAATTTGGGCATTTAAAATTTATAAAATATTTCAAATGTCCAAATATCTCCAAACTAAAATGTTTCATGTTGGAAATATTCCAACATTGGACCAGGATTATTTTGGTGAATTTTAGAACCTTTACGGTATTTTAAATAACTCAACAAAGTTGCGTAAAAATAGAAAAGAAAAAAAAAAGCGAAAACTTACAGGCGCCGCTTAGCCGCCCACTGCCGCCCAGCCCGCCACCGCCAATGAGCTGCTTGGCTTGCCAGCAGGCAGCCAAGGTGCTCGGCGGCGGCACCGCAGCTCGCCACGCAGCTGCTCGCCGCCTCGCCGCTTCCCCTCCGCCACGTCGGGATCGACCCCTCGCTCTCCCGCACCCCCAGACGCCCCTCTCCTCCTGGTTCGTCCCTCTCGCCCCCACGCCATGGCCGACGCCACCGCCGCCGCACCACCGTCGTAGCCGCGCCCTCCGTCGACCCCACGTCGCGCCACCGTGTCTAGACGCTCCGCCGCCGTCCGCTACTTCGAGCTAGCCGAGCCCCGAGCGCTCGCGTGCCCCGAAGCCGCCGCACCAAGCTCGCCCGAAGCGCCACCGCCGGAGATCCCCTTCGCCGTCACCGCCGCTGCAGCCCGTCCCCGACCACGCCGTCTGCACCGTCGCGTCCGCTGTGAGCTTAGCAACCTCCTCGACCCTCTCTCTCTCGCTTCCGTGCACCACAGCAAGCGCACGAGGATCGCACGCACGCACCGCCGCGGACCTCGTCGCCGACGTGCCCCCGGCCGTTTTCCGGTCACTTCACCGTGTCCATCGCGTTCACCACGACGCGATGGAGCTAACCACGCACTCCACGCACCTCACCGCACCCCACAGCACGAGTTCACTTTCACCCGAGCTCCGGTGGCCGCCAAACTCGCCGCCGGCGCCAACTCCGCCACCCGAGCCCAACGGACTCCGCCAAGAGTTGCGGTTCGTCCTCAACAGCACTCGGTGGCCTCCGCGCCTCATTTGGTGGCGGAATGGCCAAACCACTTCCGCCGCTGCGTCGCTTCGCCCGGCTAAACGCCGATGGGTTTGACCCGGGTTTGACCACGGTAGGCCTGTGTTGACCCCGTGGGTCTATGACATGTGGGCCCAGCCACGCTAATTAAACTAGTTTAGTTTTAATCAATTTTAATTAAACCAACCCCATCGACACGCGGGGACCCACTGGTCAGTTTGACTGACCAGCCCGTTGACCCCCGACGTCATCATGACGCAGATCTTGTATAATATTTAATTTCTCGGAATTATTTTCACACAGGAAATTCCGAAATTGTTTCAAACTTCAAAAATTCATATAAAATCAACCATAGCTCCAAATGGGACAAATTATATATGAAAATGATCAGAAAAATCCAATCTTTCCATCTGTACAGGTTTCATGCATGTTTACAGAAGCTAACCCACTGTTTATGGCAGAACAAGTTTAAGCACTTAAATGATCATAATGAGTTTGGAAATTGCATCTTTAGTTCAAAATGCTTCAAACTCATTTGGTCCTAGTTGCATTAGCCCAAAGCACTCATTTTGCCATGTCTCATTGCATGCATCATATTGTTGCATCTTGTTTGGTAATGCCTGTGTATCGGTGTTCCGCGGCAGGTTCTGGCCTCGAGGAGTACCGTGATAACCCCGACGAAGAACAATACCCGTGTAACGACCCGTCAGGCAAGCAACCAACCATTTGATCATATCGATAAAATCCATGTTCTTGCTCCTGCTCTCATTTATGCATTAAGACAACGCGATTCAAACTCTGTGTGTCTGCGGTAGTTGAACCCATTTCCTCTGCATGACTGTCATTGCCACAAGAACTAGATGAAACCCACTAGCATGTGTAGGAGTTGATTGAGCCATATGATTGTGTTGTTCCTACCTTGCTATGCCTGCTATGCTTAGAGTCGTGTCGTCCTGGTTCATCCGGGTGATGGCTAGAGTGAAATGATCGAGTCGGTGCGAGTAAGGTGTCGAACACGATTTGGTAAAGGTATCGATGAAAGGCCATGTAGGAGTACATGGTGGGTTGTTTCATTGAGGCCGTCCTTAAGCACTGGAGATCTGTATGTGTGATTTAAGATTCAGCTACTACCATGCATTGGGCCCGAAACCAATGGACCCTCTCGACTTCTTATTCACCCTAGCCTTCGGTCCAGGAGTTGCAAGTAGTTTCTGGTGTTTGTAGCCCATCGAGGCCGTGGACAGCGCTGACCATAGGGGTGGGCTGTGATGCGGTAGGTACGTGGCACGGTGTACCGGATGCCGTTTGGTATCTCGGGAACCCTGTTCACATCGTTTGAGGCTGTGGCGAGACTTGGCGGAACTCCTCATAGATGGAACTCAAATAGGCGATAAACCTGGACTAGGGGCTTAGGTGTCTAGGTAGGTCGTGGCCGACACCCTCGTTGGGCTTCCGCTTGAAGGTTGCCGAGTACATGTCATGTAAACGCGATAAGTGGTGAGAGCGTATGAAGAAGTACACCCTGCAGGTTAATATCATCTATTGAATAGCGCGTCATGATCAAGGACTACTTGGTTGCCTATACGGTTCATAGACAAGTAAATGGATACTACTAAAAGCCTCAAGATAGCGTGAGTGCCGAGGATGGCTTCCCGTGGGAAGACGGGGTTGGATCCTCGGTGGTGTATTGAATTGATGAGTAGTGGACTCGAGTGCGCAAAACTATTTCAAGTTGGTGTCTCGTAGGATAGCTTAGCCATGAGTCAAAGCTGGCTTGCTGCCATAACCCCACCAACCCTTCTTGATAATATGCATGTATGTAGGGTCGATGTAAGTCTTCTTGAGTACCTTTGTACTCATGTTGCCTTAATTTACATTTTTCAAGATGCCTCAAACCCTTCCGACGGGTTCTTCGTGAGCGTTGACATCGATGAGTAGACTAAGGCCCGTGGTGATCCTGCAAGAGAAGGACCATGTAGTATAGCTAGGCTTACCCAAGCCTCTTTTATTTTACTAGTTATGCGTACTCGGACAAAACACTTCCGCTGTTGGCTTGTATGCTTGTATGACTTGTATGAGGGTCGTGCGACCCGTACTTGTGTGTATGATATGAATGGCTCTCTCGAGCCTTTAAATAAAATACTTGTGTCGTAGAGTCATGTTGTGATGCCTTGTTGTATTTGCACATATCGAGCATATTGTGTGTATGATTGAAATGCTTGGTATGTGTGGGATCGACTATCTAGTTGTTTATCTTTAGTAGCCTCTCTTACGGAAATGTCTCCTAGTGTCTCCACCGAGCCTTGGTAGCTTGCTACCGCTCCGAACACTTAGGCTGGCCGGCATGTGTCCTTCTTCGTTCTCGTATACGTCCCTTCGGGAAATGTCACGCATTGAGTACCGGAGTCCTGTTAGCCCGCTTCAGCCCGGTTTATGGAGTCCTGCTAGCCCAGCGCTACAGCCCGTAACTTACTTGCTGTTGACCGACACGTTCGATGCTGGGTCATGGATGCTGTCCTCGTAAGTCTGTGCCACTTTGGGTTTACGACTAGCCATGTCAGCCGGGCTCCTTTTCATATGGATGCTAGCGACACTATCATATCGTGTGCCAAAAGCGCTAAGCGGTCCCGGCCGAGTAAGGCGACACCCGTTGGGATACCGTGCGTGAGGCCGCAAAGTGATATGATGTGTTACAGGCTAGATCGATGTGACATTGAGTCGGGGTCCTGACACTTGAACTTGCCTAGCCAGGCGACACTGCGTAGCTCGTTGGTGAAGGCACGGCAGCCTGCTGTTGCCACCAGAGCTTTTTGCAGACGTGGGGCCTGCTCTTGATGGTTCCCGCTCGCTGCCTCCAGGGGCAGCACGGGGTCTTGGCGTGCTGGTGCAGGGATGCGGTCTTGACGTGCTGGAGCAGGGAGCAAGCGAGCGCATTCTTGGGCCGAGGCATTTCTTGGCAGCTCCTTTCTTGTTGCGCGGGCGCTGGACGCGGTGGGTCTCCTCCAGGGGCCGCACGCCTTGGAGCCAGGGCACCTTCTTGGGGAGGAGGTGGCAGAGGCACTTCCTGAGCTACATCACCCATGCAGGACGCAAGGCGAGGCAGCGAGAGGGACGGCATAGGAGAGCCCCATGCGGCACTGACGAGCTCGGTGATGCGAGGGAGTCACTCCTCGTTGAGGTTGTCGACCGGGCGGTAGTGCAGGAGCTCACATGCCAGGAGCAACGCAGCCTGCGCGTCCGTGGGAGCGCGACAAGCATGAGACGATGAACCGCCTGGAGTTAGCGATGGAGTAGCGGTGCGGCCTTCTCGCCGCACCGAGGGGTGCAGCGAAGATGCTGGCTGCTCGTTTCCCGCTGGGCCGGTGGCGGAGTTAGCGGCAGGCGACGGAGAACGACGAGGAGGCCCACCGACTGGAGCCTTCTGGGCGACACGGGCGGTGAGAGCAGCCCGACGCTCGGCGCGAGCTCGGGAGCATCTGCCATGGATGCGGCGAAGCGATGGAACGCAGAACCGCGGAAAGAAGATTCCAGCGCACCCCTACCTGGCGCGCCAAATGTTAGATATCAGGTTCTGGCAAAACCCTTAAGGTTCGAACTCTAGGGTGCGCATGAAGATCTACTCCCTACCGATCCACGCCCCAAAACCTCGCCGTGAATCTAAGCTAACACGATGAACAACACAAGGGACACAAGGTTTATACTGGTTCCGGCCACCGTTGTGGTGTAATACCCTAATCCAGTGTGTGGTGTGGTGGATTGCCTCTAGGGCTGATGATGAACAGTACAGAGGAAGAACAGCCTCACGAGGGCTGTTCTTGAGCTGGTGCGTTGTTCTACCAGGGAAGGATTCGATCGGGTCTAGATGAGATCCCTCTCTACTGTGGTGGCTATCTCTATTTATAGAGGTCCTGGTCCTCTTCCCAAATATTCAGCGGGAAGGGAGCCAACAACGGCCATTTTGAAGGGGGACAGCTAGTACAAGCTATCCTGACTAAAGTTGGTCTTCGACTGCCAAAGGCACTGGCGATGACGCCGTCTTGGGCTCCACGGTGATCTCCGTCCTGCCACTCTGCTGGTCTTGGTCTCGTTGCACAGATAGGGAAACCTTTGCCTGATGCCTTGGTACTCCGCGCCTGCGCTTGCCTCCTTTGCACCAAAGAGGAAACGAGGACACTGCGCTGGCTGGCGCCCGCCTGGTCTTGATCGTCATGGCTTGCGTCGCGAGCACCTCGCGAGGTACTCCTTGCCTTGATCTCTCTGCCTCCTCGCGAGCCTGCCTGGTGAGGCCGCCCCTGAGGAAGCCTTGTTTCATCCGCCCCGCGAGGCTTGGCCCCTCGCGAGGGTCTTGAACCTGGGTTGATGAAGATGGGTAGTACTGGGCCACTGCTTGAGCCACGCCACAGGCCGCAGGCAGGCAAGTCTGGGGACCCCCGTTCCCAGAACACCGACAATGTCACCTTTGTTTGCAAAATGATATAAGCTACCCCCCTTGGTTTTCTTTACAGAGGCAACATAGAACTATATGAGTGTCATGTTAAATTTTGGGATTACTCCGGGTTCGTTTGGCCTTTAATACATTAATTGAGTTTCTGGTCATTTAATGTGCATAATTCAATTTTGAACTAGAAGCACATGCTCCAGTGCACCAAAGTTGGTTGAAAAATAACATGTGTGTCCTCGCATGAATTTCTAGGTCCCATGCAAGAAATGGGAATGAAATTCAATCATCTGGGTGTCGTGGCTCGGCCGAGAACATTGGGAAACTTGGTTTTAAAATTCCAAGTCCATATATTCACGTTCGGGGAGAAAAAATCAGAGAGAAGGATTCATTGCGTTTTACGATACGGAGCCGCCGCTGCCTCTGTTCTTCATTGTGAGGGTAGGTCTGGAGTCTGTTCGAGGCTCGGAGGGGGGAAATCGACGTCGTCGTCATCATCAACCATCCTCCATCACCAATTTCATGATGCTCAACGCCATGCGTGAGTAATTCCATCGCAGGATTGCTGGACGGTGATGGGTTGTGAGGGAGTCCTGGACTAGGGGGTGTCCGGATAGCCGAACTATCATCTTTGGCCGGACTCCAAGACTATGAAGATACAAGATTGAAGACTTCGTCCCATGTCCGGATGGGACTTTCCTTGGCATGGAAGGCAAGCTTGGCGATACGGATATGTAGATCTCCTACCATTGTAACCGACTCCGTGTAACCCTAGCCCTCTCCGGTGTCTATATAAACCGGAGGGTTTTAGTCCGTAGGATGAACAACAATCATACCATAGGCTAGGTTCTAGGGTTTAGCCTCCTTGATCTCGTGGTAGATCTACTCTTGTACTACCCATATCATCAATATTAATCAAGCAGGAGTAGGGTTTTACCTCCACCGAGAGGGCCCGAACCTGGGTAAACACATCGTGTCCCTCATCTCCTGTTACCATCCGCCTAGACGCACAGTTCGGGACCCCCTACCCAAGATCCGCTGGTTTTGACACCGACATTGGTGCTTTCATTGGGAGTTCCTCTGTGTCATCACCTATAGGCCCGATGACTCCTCTGATCATCAACGACGACGCGGTCCAGGGTGAGACTTTTCTCCCCGAACAGATCTTTGTATTCGGCAGCTTTGCACTGCGGGCCAATTCACTTGGCCATCTGGAGCAGATCAAAAGCTACGCCCCTGGCCATCAGGTCAGACTTGGAAGTTTGAACTATACGCTGACGTCCGTGGAGACTCGATCTTCGACGGGTTCGAGCCACAGTCAAGCGCGCCGCACTGTCACGATGGGCATGATCTAGCTCTACCGCCGGACAGTGCCTTAGAGGCCGCACAAGTGTCCTCTCCGACCCTTAGCTTGGAGCCGACTGCGCCGATCGAGGACGAGTGGCTGGACACCGCCTCGGGGGCTGTCACCTCTACGGTTATAGAGTCGAATACCAATCTTGTCCTTCGTGAAGCTCGTGACTCCGAGGTGCCGGACTCCGAACCTTCCGAGCCCCTGCCAATCAAATCCAATTAGGCGCCGATCATGGAGTTCACCGCCGCGGACATCTTCCATCACTCGCCTTTTGGCGACATCCTGAATTCACTAAAGTCTGTCTCTTTATCAGGAGAGCCCTGGCCGGACTATGGTCAGGTAGGTTGGGATGCGGACGAGGAAGAAATTCAACGCCCACCCACCTGTTGGGGAACGTAGTAATTTCAAAAAAATTCCTACGCACACGCAAGATCATGGTGATGATATAGCAACAAGAGGGGAGAGTGTTCGTCCACGTACCCTCGTAGACCGTAAGCGGAAGCGTTAGCACAACGCGGTTGATGTAGTCATACGTCTTCACGATCCGACCGATCCAAGCGCCGAACGTACGGGGCCTCTGAGTTCAGCACACGTTCAGCTCGATGACGATCTCTGGCCCTCCGATCCAGCAAAGGCTCGGAGATGAGTTCCACGGCCTGACGGCATGGTGACGATGATGATGTTCTACCGGCGCAGGGCTTCGCCTAAACTCCGCGACGATATGACCGAGGTGGAATATGGTGGAAGGGGGCACTGCACACGGCTAAGGAACGATCCATAGATCAACTTGTGTGTCTTTGGGGTGCCCCCCGCCCCCGTATATAAAGGAGCCAGGGGGGAGGAGGCGGCCGGCCTAGAGGGCGCGCCAAGGGGGGAGTCCTACTCCCACCGGGAGTAGGACTCCCTCTTTCCAAGTAGGATTAGGAGAAGGGGGGAAAGAGGAGGAAGAGGGGAAGGAAAGGGGGGCGCCGCCCCCCTTCCCTTGTCCTATTCGGACTAGGAGGGGGAGGGGCGCGCGGCCCCCTCCTGGCTCCTTCCCTCTTCTCCCTCTTGGCCCATGTAGGCCCATTAACCCCGGGGTTCCGGTAACCTCCCGGTACTCCGGTAAAATGCCGATTTCACGGAACCATTCCGATGTCCAAACATAGGCTTCCAATATATCAATATTTATGTCTCGACCATTCCGAGACTCATCGTCATGTCCGTGATCACATCCGGACTCAACAAACTTCGTACATCAAAACTTATAAACTCATAATAAAACTGTCATCGAAGCGTTAAGCGTGCGGACCCTACGGGTTCGAGAACTATGTAGACATGACCTAAAACCATTCTCGGTCAATAACCAATAGCGGGACCTGGATGCCCATATTGGTTCCTACATATTCTCTGAAGATCTTTATCGGTCAAACCGCATAACAACATCGTTGTTCCCTTTGTCATCGGTATGTTACTTGCCCGAGATTTGATCGTCGGTATCAATACCTAGTTCAATCTCGTTATCGGCAAGTCTCTTTACTCGCTCATGTCGTCATCTCATAACTAACTCATTAGTTATAATGCTTGCAAGGCTTAAGTGATGAGTATTACCGAGAGGGCCCAGAGATACCTCTCCGACAATCGGAGTGACAAAACCTAATCTCGAAATACGCCAACTCAACATGTACCTTTGGAGACACCTGTAGTACTCCTTTATAATCACCCAGTTACGTTGTGATGTTTGGTAGTACCCAAAGTGTTCCTCCGGTAAACGGGAGTTGCATAATTCTCATAGTTACAGGAACATGTATAAGTCATGAAGAAAGCAATAGCAGAATACTAAACGATCAAGTGCTAAGCTAACGGGATGGGTCATGTCAATCACATCATTCTCCTAATGATGTGATCTCACTAATCAAATGACAACACATGTCTATGGTTAGGAAACATAACCATCTTTGATTAATGAGCTAGTCAAGTAGAGGCATACTAGTGACTATAGTTTTGTCTATGTATTCACACATGTATCATGTTTCCGGTTAATACAATTCTAGCATGAATAATAAACATTTATCATGATATGAGGAAATAAATAATAACTTTATTATTGCCTCTAGGGCATATTTCCTTGATCTCCCACTTGCACTAGAGTCAATAATCTAGATTACATAGTAATGATTCTAACACCCATGGAGTCTTGGTGCTGATCATGTTTTGCTCGTGAGAGAGGCTTAGTCAACGGGTGCTGCAACATTCAGATCCGTATGTATCTTGCAAATCTCTATGTCTCCCACTTGGACTTGGTCCCGAATGGAATTGAAGCGTCTCTTGATGTGCTTGGTCCTCTTGTGAAATCTGGATTCCTTTGCCAAGGCAATTGCACCATATTGTCACAGAAGATCTTCATTGGTCCCGATGCACTAGGTATGACACCTAGATCGGAAATGAACTCCTTCATCCGACTCCTTCATTCGCTGCTTGAAGCAGCTATGTACTCCGCTTCACATGTAGATCCCGCCACGGCGCTTTGTTTAGAACTGCACCAACTTACAGCTCCCCGTTTAATATAAACACGTATCCGGTTTGCGATTTAGAATCGTCCGGATCGGTGTCAAAGCTTGCATCGACGTAACCTTTTACGACTAGCTCTTTGTCACCTCCATATACAAGAAACATATCCTTAGTCCTTTTCAGGTATTTCAGGATGTTCTTGACCGCTGTCTAGTGATCCACTCTGGATTACTTTGGTACCTTCTGCTAAGCTTATTGCTAAGCATCGTCGGTCTGGTACACAACATTGCATACATGATAGAGCCTATGGCTGAAGCATAGGAACATCTTTCATTTTGTCTCTATCTTCTGCTTTGTGGTCGGGCATTGAGTTTGACTCAACTTCACACCTTGTAGCACGGCAAGAATCCTTTCTTTGCTCGATCCATTTTGAACTTTTTCAAAATTTTGTCAAGGTATGTGCTTTGTGAAAGTCCTATTAAGCGTCTTGATCTATCTCTATAGATCTTGATGCCCAATATATAAGCAGCTTCACCAAGGTCTTTCATTGAAAAACTTTTATTCAAGTATCCCTTTATGCTATCCAGAAATTCTATATCATTTCCAATTAACAATATGTCATCTACATATAAAACTAGAAATGCTATAGAGCTCCCACTCACTTTCTTGTAAATACAGGCTTCTCCAAAAGTCTGTATAAAACCATATGCTTTGATCACACTAAAAAGACCTTGGAGACTGCAGGGCTTACACCCCACAGCATTTTATTGAAAGCAAGACAAAACAGTATAATTACAAGTTGTTCCTCAAGATGAGGAAAGAAAGCAAGAAAAAATAAAAAACTGCAAAAGAAAACTTTGATCACACTATCAAAGCGTTTATTCCAACTCCGAGATGCTTGCACCAGTCCATAAATGGAACGCTGGAGCTTACATACTTTGTTAGCACCTTTTGGATCAACAAAACCTTCCGGCTGCATCATATACAACTCTTCTTCTAGAAATCCATTCAAGAATGCAGTTTTGACATCCATTTGCCAAATTTCATAATCATGAAATGCAGCAATAGCTAACATGATTCGGACAGACTTAAGCATCGCTTCTGGTGAGAAAGTCTCATTGTAGTCAACCCTTGAACTTGTCGAAAACCTTTTGCAACAAGTCGAGCTTTATAGACAGTTACATTACCATCAGCGTCGGTCTTCTTCTTAAAGATCCATTTATTCTCAATAGCTTGCCGATCATCGGCAAGTCAACCAAAGTCCATACTTTGTTTTCATACATGGATCCCATCTCAGATTTCATGGCCTCTAGCCATTTTGCGAATCTGGGCTCATCATCGCTTCCTCATAGTTCGTAGGTTCATCATGGTCAAGTAACATGACTTCGAGAATAGGATTACCGTACCACTCAGTGCGGATCTTACTCTGTAGACCTCGAGGTTCTATAGAAACTTGATCGAAGTTTCATGATCAATATCATTAGCTTCCTCACTAATTGGTGTAGTTGTCACGAGAACCGGTTCTTGTGATGAACTACTTTCAATAAGGGAGTAGATCTGATTATCTCATCAAGTTCTACTTTCCTCCCACTCACTTTTTTCGAGAGAAACTCCTTCTCTAGAAAGGATCCGAATTTAGCAACGAAAATCTTGCCCTCAGATCTGTGATAGAAGGTGTACCCAATAGTCTCCTTTGGGTATCCTATGAAGACACATTTCTCCGATTTGGGTTCGAGCTTATCTGGTTGAAGTTTCTTCACATAAGCATCGCAGCCCCAAACTTTAAGAAACGACAACTTTGGTTTCTTGCCAAACCACAGTTCATAAGGCGTCGTCTCAACGGATTTTGATGGTGCCCTATTTAACGTGAATGCGGCCGTCTCTAAAGCATAACCCCAAAACGATAGCGGTAGATCAGTAAGAGACATCATAGATCGCACCATATCAAGTAAAAATACGATTCTGACGTTCGGACACACCATTTCGTTGTGGTGTTCGGTGGCGTGAGTTGCGAGACTATCCGCATTGTTTCAAGTGTAGACCAAACTCGTAACTCAAATATTCTCCTCCACGATCAGATCGTAAAACTTTATTTTCTTGTTACGATGATTTTCCACTTCACTCTGAAATTCTTTGAACTTTTCAAATGTTTCAGACTTGTGTTTCATTAAGTAGATATACCCATATCTGCTTAAATCATCTGTGAAGGTGAGAAAATAACGATATCCGCCACGAGCCTCAACATTCATTGGACCACATACATCTGTATGTATGATTTCCAACAAATCTGTTGGTCTCTCCATAGTACCGGAGAATGGCGTTTTAGTCATCTTGCCCATAAGGCACGGTTCGCAAGTACCAAGTGATTCATAATCAAGTGATTCCAAAAGCCCATCAGTATGGAGTTTCTTCATGCGCTTTACACCGATATGACCTAAACGGCAGTGCCACAAATAAGTTGCACTATCATTATCAACTCTGCATCTTTTGGTTTCAACACTATGAATATGTGTATCACTACTATCGAGATTCAATAAAAATAGACCACTCTTCAAGGGTGCATGACCATAAAAGATATTACTCATATAAATAGAACAACCATTATTCTCTGATTTAAATGAATAACCGTCTCGCATCAAACAAGATCCAGATATAATGTTCATGCTCAACGCGGCACCAAATAACAATTATTTAGGTCTAAAACTAATCCCGATGGTAGATGTAGAGGTAGCGTGCCGACCGCGATCACATCGACTTTGGAACCATTTCCCACGCGATCGTCACCTCGTCCTTAGCTAATCTTCGCTAATCCGTAGTCCCTGCTTTGAGTTGCAAATATTAGCAATGTAACCATATCAAATACCAGTGCTCTGCGAGCATTAGTAAGGTACACATCAATAACATGTATATCACATATACCTTTGTTCACTTTGCCATCCTTCTTATCCGCCAAATACTTGGGGCAGTTCCGCTTCCAGTGTCCAGTCTGCTTGTAGTAGAAGCACTCAGTTTGAGGCTTAGGTCCAGACTTGGGTTTCTTCTCTTGAGTAGCAACTTGCTTGCTGTTCTTTTTGAAGTTCCCCTTCTTTTTCCCTTTGCCCTTCTTCTTGAAACTAGTGGTCTTGTTAACCATCAACACTTGATGCTCCTTCTTGATTTCTACCTCCGCGGCTTTCAGCATCGCGAAGAGCTCGGGAATAGTCTTGTTCATCCCTTGCATATTATAGTTCATCACGAAGCTCTTGTAGCTTGGTGGCAGTGATTGGAGAATTCTATCAATGACACTATCATCAGGAAGATTAACTCCCAGTTGAATCAAGTGATTATTATACCCAGACATTTTGAGTATGTGTTCACTGACAGAACTATTCTCCTCCATCTTGCAGCTATAGAACTTATTGGAGACTTCATATCTCTCAATCCGGGCATTTGCTTGAAATATTAACTTCAACTCCTGGAACATCTCATATGCTCCATGACGTTCAAAATGTCGTTGAAGGCCGGTTCTAAGCCGTAAAGCATGGCACATCTGAACTATAGAGTAGTCATCAGCTTTGCTCGCTAGACGTTCTTAACCTCGTCGGTTGCATTAGCGGCAGGCACGGCACCCAGCGGTGCTTCGGGACGTAACTTTTCATGCAGCAATGAGGATAATCCTCGATTACGGACCCGATCCGTGTAATTGCTACCATCATCTTTCAACTTTGCTTTCTCAAGGAACGCATTAAAATTCAACGGAACAACAGCACGAGCCATCTATCTACAAACAAACATAGACAAGCAAAATACTATCAGGTACTAAGTGATAAATTTAAGTTCAATTAATCATATTACTTAAGAACTCCCACTTAGACAGACACCTCTCTAGTCATCTAAGTGATCACGTGATCCAAATCAACTAAACCATGTCCGATCATCACGTGAGATAGAGTAGTTTCAATGGTGAACATCTCTGTGTTGATCATATCTACTATATGATTCACGCTCGACCTTTCGATCTCCGTGTTCCGAGGCCATATCTGTATATGCTAGGCTCGTCAAGTATAACCTGAGTATTCCGTGTGTTCATCTGTTTTGCACCCGTTGTATTTGAACGTAGAGCCTATCACACCCGATCATCACGTGGTGTCTCAGCACGAAGAACTTCCGCAATGGTGCATACTCAGGGAGAACACTTCTTGATAATTAGCAAGAGATCATCTTAAAATGCTACCGTCAATCAAAGCAAGATAAGATGCATAAAGGATAAACCTCACATGCAATCAATATAAGTGATATGATATGGCCATCATCATCTTGTGCTTGTGATCTCCATCTTCGAAGCACCGTCATGATCACCATTGTCACTGGCGCGACACCTTGATCTCCATCATAGCATTGTTGTCGTTACACCATCTATTGCTTCTACGACTATCGCTACCGCTTAGTGATAAAGTAAAGCAATTACAAGGCGTTTGCATTTCATACAATAAAGCGACAACCATATGGCTCCTGCCATTGCCGATAACTTCGGTTACAAAACATGATCATCTCATACAATAAAATATAACATCACGTCTTGACCATATCACATCACAACATGCCCTGCAAAAACAAGTTAGACGTCCTTTACTTTGTTGTTGCAAATTTTACGTGGCTGCTACGGTCTTAGCAAGAACCATTCTTACCTACGCATCAAAAACCACAACGATAGTTCGTCAAGTTGGTGCTGTTTTAACCTTCGCAAGGACTGGGCGTAGCCACACTCGATTCAGCTAAAGTGAGAGAGACAGACACCCGCCAGTCACCTTTAAGCACGAGTGCTCGTAATGGTGAAACCAGTCTCGCGTAAGCATACGCGTAATGTCGGTCCGGGCCGCTTCATCTCACAATACCGCCAACCAAAGTATGACATCTTTGGTAAGCAGTATGACTTATATCGCCCACAACTCACTTGTGTTAACTCGTGCATATAACATCAACGCATAAAACCTGGCTCGGATACCACTGTTGGGGAACGTAGTAATTTCAAAAAATTTCCTACGCACACGCAAGATTATGGTGATGATATAGCAACGAGAGGGAGAGTGTTCGTCCCACGTACCCTCGTAGAACGTAAGCGAAGCGTTAGCACTGCTTGCGTTGATGTAGTCGTCGTCTTCACGATCCGACCGATCCAAGCACCGAGCGTCACGGGGCCTCCGAGTTCAGCACACGTTCGCTCGATGGCGATCTCCGGCCTCCGATCCAGCAAAGGCTCCGAGATGAGTTCCATCGACCGACGGCGTGGTAACGATGATGATGTTCTATCGGCGCGGGCTTCGCCTAAACTCATGACGATATGACCGAGTGGAATATGGTGGAAGGGGCACCGCACACGGCTAAGGAACGATCCGTAGATCAACTTGTGTGTCTTTGGGGTGCCCCCCCCCCGTATATAAAGGAGCTCAGGGGGAGGCGGCCGGCCTAGAGGGCGCGCCAAGGGGGGAGTCCTACTCCCACCGGGAGTAGGACTCCCTCTTTCCTAGTAGGATTAGGAGAAGGGGGAAAGAGGAGGAAGAGGGGAAGGAAAGGGGGGCCCCTTCCCTTGTCCTATTCGGACTAGGAGGGGAAGGGGCGCCCCCTCCTGGCTCCTTCCCTCTTCTCCCTCTTGGCCCATGTAGGCCCATTAACCCCGGGGTTCCGGTAACCTCCCGGTACTCCGGTAAAATGCCGATTTCACCCGGAACCATTCCGATGTCCAAACATAGGCTTCCAATATATCAATCTTTATGTCTCGACCATTCGAGACTCCTCGTCATGTCCGTGATCACATCCGGACTCTAAACAAACTTCGTACATCAAAACTTATAAACTCATAATAAAACTGTCATCGAAGCGTTAAGCGTGGGACCCTACGGGTTCGAGAACTATGTAGACATGACCTAAAACCATTCTCGGTCAATAACCAATAATGGGACCTGGATGCCCATATTGGTTCCTACATATTCTCTGAAGATCTTTATCGGTCAAACCGCATAACAACATCGTTGTTCCTTTGTCATCGGTATGTTACTTGCCCGAGATTTGATCGTCGGTATCCAATACCTAGTTCAATCTCGTTATCGAAGTCTCTTTACTCGTTACAATACGTCATCTCATAACTAACTCATTAGTTATAATGCTTGCAAGGCTTAAGTGATGAGTATTACCGAGAGGGCCCAGAGATACCTCTCCGACAATTGGAGTGACAAAATCTAATCTCGAAATACGCCAACTCAACATGTACCTTTGGAGACACCTGTAGTACTCCTTTATAATCACCCAGTTATGTTGTGACGTTTGGTAGTACCCAAAGTGTTCCTCCGGTAAACAGGAGTTGCATAATTCTCATAGTTACAGGAACATGTATAAGTCATGAAGAAAGCAATAGCAGAATACTAAACGATCAAGTGCTAAGCTAACGGGATGGGTCATGTCAATCACATCATTATCCTAATGATGTGATCTCACTAATCAAATGACAACACATGTCTATGGTTAGGAAACATAACCATCTTTGATTAATGAGCTAGTCAAGTAGAGGCATACTAGTGACTATAGTTTTGTCTATGTATTCACACATGTATCATGTTTCCGGTTAATACAATTCTAGCATGAATAATAAACATTTATCATGATATGAGGAAATAAATAATAACTTTATTATTGCCTCTAGGGCATATTTCCTTCACCACCACCCATTTTGTAGCCACTGTCGATGACTTAACCGATATGCTAGACTTCGACTCCGAAGACATCGACGGTATGGACGACGATGCGGAGATTTACCAAGAACCAGCGCCTCTGAGGCTTTGGAAGGCCACCTCAACTCACGATGTACATATGGTGGATACACCTAAAGGAAGCGATAACGAGGAACAACGGGACACTGCGAAGGATAATTCCCTCGAAAAACAGTCAAAACGGCGACGCAAGCGCCGCTCAAAGTCCCGCCTCGACAACGACAGCACCCATACAGACCCAGCCATAGAGCAGGGCGAAACGGTGGACGACGAACATGCCCCCGAGTAACCATCTGAACAGGATAAATTGGATAAACAATCCGTCCCAGCGAAAACAACCGTCCGGACGATCTCACGCCGGACACATCGTTGGAGCAGAAGAACCTCCACAAAAGGCTCGTCGTCACTGCACGAAGTCTGAAGAAGCAGAAGCGGAAGCTCAAAACAGCGGAAGACGTACTCAGAATGAGATGGAGCAAAGTACTCAAGACCGTAGACAAATACGGCGATAGTCGCCAAACAAAGAGCTACCCGAAGCGCAAACTACTGCCCGAATTTGACGAGGAGGCCATACAGCCCCCACAATCAAATAACAAAGAGGCCGCTCGGTCGGATAGATGACCACATGACAAACAAAGAGCGGCAAGCGGTGCCACACATAAGCCGACACGCAATCCACATAAGGATCCTCACAAAAAGGATGGCCCGGTCAGGTCCATCTATGGGCCAAGAAAGCAAGCTCTAGAAATCAATACAACACGTCGAGTATTCAAACATCACGGCACACCCAAATACAGGGGCGCCGCACACCCCCTATGTTTCACCGATGAGGTGCTGTATCATGAATTTCCAGCGGGATTCAAGCCCGTAAACATAGAGGCATATGACAAAACAACAGACCCTGGAGTCTGGATTGAGGATTACATCCTGCACATACATATCGCTAGAGGGGATGACCTCCACGCCATAAAATACTTACTGCTCAAGCTCAAAGGGCCAGCCCAGCATTGGCTCAAAAGCCTCCCAGAAAATACCATTGGAAGTTGGGAAGAGCTCGAGGATGCGTTTCGGGCAAATTTTCAGGGGACTTATGTTCGCCCTCCGGATGCAGACGATTTAAGTCACATAACTCAACAGCCCGGAGAGTCAGCCCGTAAATTCTGGAACAGGTTCCTCACCAAAAAGAACCAAATAGTCGACTGTCCGGACGCCGAAGCCTTAGCAGCCTTCAAACATAACGTCCGAGACGAATGGCTCGCCAGACACCTCGGCCAGGAAAAGCAAAGAACAATGGCCGCACTAACAGGCCTTATGACCCGCTTTTGTGCGGGAGAGGATAGCTGGCTGGCAAGATGCAGCACCATCGACCCAAGTACATCCGAGGTCAGGGATGGAAATGGGAAACCGCAACGCAGCAAGGACCAGCGCCGGACTAAGGGAAATGGTCCAAAGAGCATGGCAGTCAACGCCGGATTCAAAAGCTATCGGCAGAACAACAAAAAACTGCCTCTCAAGGAAAACAGCGACGAGCTATCCAACCTAAACAAAATCTTGGACAAGATATGCCAAATCCAAAGTACCTCCGGGAAGCCTGCAAACCACACCCACAGAGATTGTTGGGTCTTCAAACAGTCCGGCCGACTTAATGCCGAACACAAGGGGCTCGACACACCAAGTGAGGACGATGACGAACCCCACAAGTAGAGCACCGGAAAACAAAGGAATTTCCCACAAGAGGTCAAAACAGTAAACTCACTTCAAGACACAACAGGAAAAAAATAGAGCGGCGCCCATTAAAGTACGCGCCGCACGGTCCACCCCAGCGGAGTCCCGACACTGGATGTCAAAACCAATCAGTTTCGACCACCAGGATTAGTCCGGAAGTATGCGGAATGCAGGATGGACTGCTTTGATATTAGATCCTATAATCGACGGACTACAATTTACACAAGCCCTAATGGACGGCGGCAGTGATCTAAACCTGCTATATCAGGACACAATCCGCAGAATGGGGATAGACCCAACCAAAATGCGCCATAGCAACACTTCCTTTAAAGGAGCGATGTCAGGCCCATATGCCCATTGTACGGGCTCTCTACCACTAGAAGTTGTGTTTGGCTCATCCGACAACTTCCGTCGCGAAAAGTTAGTCTTCCACATCGCCCCATTTAAAAGTAGCTATCAAGCACTATTGGGACGCGAAGCTTTTGCACGCTTTAACGCAATACCGCGTTATGCATCTATTACACTTAAAATGCCCGGTCCACGTGGCATCATCTCATTGAAGGGAAACTTCAAGTGTTCCTTGAATACGGAAGAAAGTGAGACTGCCTCGACAGCCACACACTAATCCGGCGTTGCTGATCAAATAACCTAAACAGGTCATTCAGATCCCAGACACGGTTAGGCGAGTCCGACATAAATAAACAAGAGGCTTACTAGCCGCTTACCCCCTTACAAGGGGCTGCACGCATGTACAATAAGAGACAATAAAGCTCAGTTTCATTCATTTTTTGAATTATACTCTGTTTATACATTTTTCGCATGATCCTTTTTTACAACTAAGTTCTTATCTTTTACAGATGAACACCGTGCTACACCCGTCCAGGATACGACACAACGGAGACACAGGCGCAAACGTGCAGTAGGGACCCGTTGCAAGGATTCTTTTCAGATTAAGACCCTGCGTAAACCTTTCTTACTGTCTCTTGTTGATGCACATCCCCCGGTTTCTTACTATAACCGAGGAGGAGGCTGGCGTTTTGGCATCGGCCGCGTCAGAAATTTTTGCACGTACCTGGACATTAGGGGCTTAGGGCATTGTTCTGTCCGTTTTCATAAAGACCGAATACCTTAGGGAGTGTTCGGCGTCTCGAGTTAGGCCTTATATGCATCAGCTCCGAATCATGTCTTTGGTCAAATGTTGGGTTTGCCCGGCTCCTGTGTTTTGCTGCCTTATGTTCCGCTCTATCGGCTAACGCGGCACCAGGAGAACTACTGCGATTATGCCCCGGTTCGTCCAGGTGAGCACCTCAGTAGAGAAAGCCGAAAACTGACTGTCATGATATAGCGAGAGACTGGTCAACCACTCGATCGACCACAGGAATATTTAGAATCCCTCCGCTTTAACGAAGGACTGTTTCCCGATCAGGCACATACGCGCCCCGAATTCGGAGAGCGCAGTGCCCCAAGGGCCTATATAGTAGTCCCACCATCGAACTCCTATGGCTAGGTGAAAGTGATAAAGCATTATAGTCCGATTGCCTAGTTTGCTACGCTATCACCTCCTTCACAGGACCAAGACGTTGGATTAAGTGTGAAAACGCGCTTTTTTTTTGCAAACACCCCTGCACTATGTGCGTGGCGGCTGAAGCCAAAGACTGCCATCTTTCGGGTTATATACACATATACATTAACGGCCGCACAGGAGGTATTTCAATACTTGAACGCACAAGTATAAAAAGCCCTTATATTATATTTGAAACATGGTTTCACAAATCATACATGTCATTTGAACATAACATTTTTCGAGCATTGCGTCTCTATTAAACGAGCGCCCTGCAGGACTTCCTCAAAATAGTGCTCGGCAGGTACTCGGCTTCTGTCCGAATCCTGGGATGCAACGTCGGTGGCCTTCATCTCTGCCCAGTATGTTTTGACACGGGCAAAGCCATCCGTGCACCCTCTATGCATGCCGAACGTTTCATCGCATCGATATGCGGCACCGCATCAAGGAACTGCTGCACCAAGCCAAAATAACTCTTCGGCTCGGGCCTTTTCGGCCACAAATGAGTCACGACATCCTTCATGGCAAGTCCGGACAACCTATTCAGCTCAGCCCATTCGGCTAACCGATCGGTTAATGGAAGTGGACGCTCTGCACTATGAAACTATGACCAAAAAAGCTCTTCCATTCCGTGATCCTTTTGGCCTCGGAAGTGTGCGACTGCATCTGCGGCACTCGCCGCCAAATCCAGATAAGCATCCTCCGCAGCCCATAGCTGGCCCAACTGAGCATACTTCGGATCCGTGAACTTCCTCCGCAGCAGAAAGGGATTTCTAGCCACGATATCCCCGGCTTGACGTAGCTCCTCCTTTATAGCTCTCATCGCGGAGCGGGCATCCTTGGCTTCGGCGGTGGCCTTCTTCAGGTCCTCTTGCTCCGCTCGGCATTCTTTTCCAAGAAACTCGCAGCAGTCGGTAGCATTCTTCAGCTTCACGGCCATCTCGGCCATTTCCTCCCTGCTTTGGCAGTAAGCAGCCTGTTCGGCTTTTAGCTCTTCGGCCGCCTTCAAGGCAGCCGCATTACTTTTTTTGGCTTTCTCCTTGGCTCGGGCGAGCTCCGCCCGAAGGTCCTCCATAGTAGCGGCACCATCTGCATTAAGCATACATGTTGTAAGGCACGGGCATCAAGCTCGCTTACCAGGTGTCCGCGGAGAAGCCACATACCTTGTGACTCATCAAGTCGCTTATTGACCAGCGTGATGTCCGCATCCGCAACGTCAAGTTGCCGCTTCAGTTCATCAAATCCATCAGTCCGGCTGGCCACCGAATGCTCCGCCACCTATATAGGAAGGGTGTGGGAGTCCTGGACTAGGGGGTGTCCGGATAGCCGAACTATCATCATTGGCCGGACTACAAGACTATGAAGATACAAGATTGAAGACTTCGTCCCGTGTCTCGATGGGACTTTCCTTGGCGTGGAAGGCAAACTTGGCAATACGGATATGTAGATGTCCTACCATTGTAACCGACTCTGTGTAACCCTAGCCCTCTCCGGTGTCTATGTAAACCGGAGGGTTTTAGTCCGTAGGACGAACAACAATCATACCATAGGCTAGCTTCTAGGGTTTAGCCTCCTTGATCTCGTGGTAGATCTACTCTTGTACTACCCATATCATCAATATCAATCAAGCAGGAGTAGGGTTTTACCTCCATCGAGAGGGCCCGAACCTGGGTAAAAATATCGTGTCCCTTGTCTCCTGTTACCATCCGCCTAGACGCACAGTTCGGGACCCCCTACCCGAGATCCGCCGGTTTTGACACCGACATTGGTGCTTTCATTGAGAGTTCCTTTGTGTCGTCACCCATAGGCACGATGGCTCCTTCGATCATCAACAACGACGCGATCTAGGGTGAGACTTTTCTCCCGGACAGATCTTCAGATTCGGCGGCTTTGCATCAAGGGCCAATTAAGCAGCCATCTGGAGCAGATCGAAGCTACGCCCAGCCACCAGTCAGATTTGGAAGTTTGAATTATCGACCGACATCCGCGGAGACTTGATCTTGATGGATTCGAGCCACAACCGAGCGCCGCCGCCTTTATCACGATGGGCATGATTTAGCTCTGCTGCCGAACAGTGCCCTGGAGGCCGCACAAGAGTCCTCTCCGACCCTTAACTCGGAGCCGACTGCGCCGATCGAGGATGGGTGGCTAGACACCGCCTCGGGCGCTGCCACCTCTACGGCGATGGAGCCGAATACCGACCCTGTCCCTTGTGAAGGTCGTGACTCCGAGGTGCCGGATTCCTCACCGGACGCCAAACCTCCCGCGCCCCCTCACCGCTGCGGACATCTTTCAGCACTCGCCTTTTGGCGACATCCTGAATTCGCTAAAGTATCTCTCGTTATCAGGAGAGCCCTAGCCGGACTACGGTCAGGACGGCTGGGATGCGGACGACAAAGAAATTCAAAGCCCACCCGCCACCCACTTTGTAGCCACTGTCGACGACCTAACCGACATGCTAGACTTCGACTCCGAAGACATCGACGGTATGGACGACGATGCCGGAGACGACCAAGAACCAGCGCCTACGGGGCACTGGAAAGCCACCTCGTCATACGACATATACATGGTGGACATCCCAAAGGATGGGAATGGCGATGGAACAACGGAGGAAGACCCCTCCAATAAACAGCCTAAGCGTCGGCGTCAGCGGCGCCGCTCTAAATCCCGCCACAGTAAGAATGGAGATTCCAGCACCGGAGACAATAACACCCCGGACAGTGCCGAAGACAACCCCCTCCAGCAAGATTCAGCACAGGAGGATGGAGAAGCCAGCCCTCATGAGAGAGCGGCAGACAAAGAGGTAGAGGACGATAATTACATGCCTCCCTCCTGAGAGGAGGCAAGCCTCGACGACGACGAATTCGTCGTGCCTGAGGATCCCGTCGAACAAGAGCGTTTTAAACACAGGCTTATGGCCACGGCCAGCAGCCTCAAGAGAAAGCAGCAACAGCTTAGAGCTGACCAAGATTTGCTAGCCGACAGATGGACCGAAGTCCTTGCGACCGAAGAGTACGAACTCGAACGCCCCTCCAAAAGCTACCCCAAATGCAAGCTGCTGCCCCGATTAGAGGAGGAAGCATATAAACCTACATCACCGGCGCACGATACGGCCGACCGGCCACCCCGTGGCCGCGACAGAGAGGCCTCTCGGCCCTCCATGAAAGCTGCACCCCGGCATCGCTCAAAAAGTACAAAGCCACGGGGGAATGCACCGGACTTGCGAGACATATTGGAGGATAAGGCAAGACAATCAAGATCGGTCTACGAATCGCGTGGGAGTCCCACGATACGCGACGACAACCGTCGCGCCGGATACATCAATTCCGGCTGGGCTGAACATAGTAGACAAAGCTCGCTTGAGCTACGTCACGATATAGCCCAATACAGAGGCGCCGCACACCCACTATGCTTCACAGATGAAGTAATGGATCACCAAATCCCCGAAGGGTTCAAACCCGTGAACATTGAATCCTACGATGGCACAACAGACCCCACGGTTTGGATCAAAGACTATCTCCTTCATATCCACATGGCCCGCGGTGATGATCTTCACGCCATCAAACACCTCCCACTCAAGCTTAAAGGACCAGCTCGGCATTGGCTTAACAGCTTGCCAGCAGAATCAATTGGGTGTTGGGAGGTCCTGGAAGCCGCATTCCTTGATAACTTCCAGGGCACATATGTGCGACCACCAGACACTGATGACCTAAGCCACATAATTCAGCAGCCAGACGAATCGGCCAGACAATTCTGGACACTGTTCTTAACCAAGAAAAATCAAATCATCGACTGTCCGGATGCAGAGGCCCTTGCAGCCTTCAAACATAACATCCGCGACAAGTGGCTTGCCCGGCACCTAGGACAGGAAAAGCCGAAATCCATGGCAGCCCTCACATCACTCATGACCCGCTTCTGCGCGGGAGAGGACAGCTGGCTAGCTCGCAGTAACAACCTCAACAAAAATCCTGGCAGTCCGGATACCAAGGACCGCAATGGCAGGTCGCGTCGCAACAAGCACAAATGCCGCATTAACGGCGATAATACTAAGGATACGGCAGTCAACGCCGGATTCAGAGACTCCAAACCAGGTCAGCGGAAAAAGCCATTCAAAAGAACTACTCTGGGACCGTCCAATTTGGACCGAATACTCGACCGCTCGTGCCAGATACACGGCACCCCCGAAAAGCCAGCTAATCACACCAATAGGGATTGTTGGGTATTCAAGCAGGCAGGCAAGTTAATTGCCGAAAACAACGACAAGGGGCTGCATAGCGATGACGAGGAGGGGACCCGGCCGCTGAACAATAGAGGACAGAAAGGTTTTCCCCCACAAGTGCGGACGGTGAACATGATATACGCAACCCACATACCCAAAAGGGAGCGGAAGCGTGCACTCAGGGACGTATACGCGATGGAGCTAGTCGCCCCAAAGTTCAATCCATGGTCCTCCTGCCCGATCACGTTTGATCGAAGGGACCACCCCACCAGCATCCGCCACGGTGGATTCGCCGCGTGGTTCTAGACCCAATCGTCGACGGGTTTCACTCGCTAGAGTCGATGGACGGCGGCAGCAACTGAACCTGCTTTATCGGGATCGGTCGCAAGATGGGCATAGACCCTCAAGGATTAAACCCACAAAGACGACCTTCAAAGGCGTCATAACAGGTGTAAAGCCAATTGTGCGAGCTCGCCACACTCGAAGTGGTCTCGAATCCCGGATAACTTCCGGCGAGGAGTTAATCTTCGACATAGTTCCGTTCCGCAGCGGCTATCATGCACTGCTCGGACGAACCGCGTTTGCAAAGTTCAATGCGGTGCCGCACTATCCATACCTCAAGCTCAAGATGCCAGGCCCTCAAGGAGTCATCACGATCAACGGAAACACGGAACACTCTCTCCGAACGTCGGAGCATACAGCGGCTCTCGCGGCAGAAGTGCAGAGCAGCCTCTTAAGGCAATTCTCGAATCCGGCCGTTAAGCGACCGGACACCACCAAGTGCGCCCGGAGTAACCTACAACAAGACCACCTGGCACGTTCCAAGCATGCGTAGCAATGCGGCCCCAACCCCAGCCCTCGCAAAATTGCAAGACCAGCACTTCGCGTACATCACTACGCTCTAGAGATACCATGGGCATAGGGGGAGGGGCACGACCACGACAGGCCCAGAGTGCGGCTCAACCACACCAGGGGCTCCCAAGTGTGTCATCCTTTTTCTTTCCTTTTTTTCTTATCCTCAGGACTTCGTTTACTAGAGGCCCTATCCGGCAGTAGACCTGCCGAACTCACGATGCAACAGCCAGGGAAGGAGAAAAGCTACGACGAGTATCCAGGTGGTCTCCATTACGAGCATTATACCTGTTTTATACACCATTCCGGAGCCTACCCCTGGGGGCACATGCTAAAAAGTTCCACCCCTTGCTTATCACACTATTTGTATCGTTCTGCATTCATGACAGTATTTTTTTGAATAAACAATGCATCGCTTTTTGCCTACCACTGCATTCCTTTCTTATACGTATGTTCATTTATGACATGTTGCATCCGTACACTTTGGTACGGCTAAATACACCAGGGGCTTAAGTTCCCCATATTATGGTGTGATAAGTTCGAACACTTTTACAAGTGCGGCACCCCGAACTTATAGCATTATATGCATCGGCTCCGAATCATGTCTTGGGTCAATAGTTGGGTTTGCCCAGCTCCCATGTTTTGGTACCTTACGTTCCGTTATATTGGCTAAGGTAGCGCTGGGAGAACCACTGCGATTGTGCCCTAGTTGAGCTGGGCGAGCACCTCAGTGGAGAAAGCTAAAACTGACCGTCATGATGAGACGAGAGCCGGTAGCTGTTCGAGAGGTTTTTTTGAGTCCCTAAAGACTTATGCCGCTTAGAGCGAGGAACCGGCCTTCCGAACACTAGGGGCTTCGCCGAAATTTAAAATTATAGAATTCTATGGCTAAGTGAGAGTGTTCAAGCATTATAAGTCCGGTTGCCTCGTTCGTTGTGTTGAGCACCTCCCTAGATGGACCCAAAAATGGGAACAAGAGCGCTCAAGTTTATCCCGAACACCCCAGCACTCGTGGCATGGGGGCCGAAGCCAATGACTTGCCATCTCTCAGATTGATAAATAGCCGCACAGAAGGCAATATTTTAAATTAAAAAGTGTTGCTTAGCGCATATGAACGAAGTTTTCAGCGCACAGTATAACAAAATGCGAGTCTACTCAAAAATTACATCTTTGGAGCACTCACCCGCAATAATGCGGGCACCCTTCACGACACCCTTATAATACATCTCGGGCGTGCGATACTCCTTGCCCGGCGGTGGCGCGTCCGTCACAAGCTTCTCGGCGTCCATCCTGCCCGAGTGCTTTAGCACGGGCAAGGGCCCGACGGCACCTTCAATGCAAAGGATTTCTTGATGACTTCAACCCATGGACAAGCATCCACCAGCCGCCGCACCAGGCCAAGTAGCTCCTGTGCATGGCCTCTTTGGACCACAAATTAACTATGAGGCCCTTCATGGCCTGTTCGCCACCTTGGAGCTCGACCAGCTGCTTCACTGGTCGCTAAAACACTGGATGTCCGCCTCGGCATCTGAGACCGAACACCTTCTCTGCCGAGCTCCCTCCTCGGCTCTGAGAAGCGGCAAGATCGGACACGCTGAGGGCAGATCTGCAAACGCTCTTGGAGAGCTCCGAATTCGGGTAAGTAACAGGTAATTCACTTTTACATGCTTGCTTTGCATGAAGAATGCCTTACTCGCCGCTATCTTCTTTAATGCCTAGATTTCCTAGAGGGCCTTGTGGGCTTCGGCCTTAGCGGCTTTGGCACTCTCAAGAGCCGACGCAAGCTCGGACTCTCGAGTCTTCGAGTCACGCTCCAAACTCTCGTGTTTTTCCACGAGAGCCTGGAGCACTTGCCGTACCTCCGCCACCCGCGCCTCCTGCTTCTCTCGCTCGGCGCGTTCCGCGGCCGCATTGCATTCGGCCGCGGACACCGCCTCCTTTAGGGTCGCCACCTCGTTCGTAGCCCCTAGAGTACCCACGTTATCCTTGTCATTTCTCTTGCAACCAAATCCTTTTCTGTAAGGTACAACTTTAATAAGGTGTTACTCACCTTCCTTGTCCTCGAGCTGCTTCTTGGCACGGCCGAGCTCGCTCTCGCACCGCCGAGGCTCGCTTCAAGGCATTGACCTCCATGATCGGTCGGCAGAGGTCAAGAGCGCAGCCTGCATTCCCATATTGACATATTTTTGTTAAGACTCCTGCGTATATATTTTTAGATCCTCAGTCCGGCTTTTCTTTCCGAACACTAAACCGAGTATCAGGGGCTACTGTCTATGCGGTACCATTTTACATATCTTAAAATTCTTACCTCAAAGCCTGTTAGAAGGCTACTGCAGGCTTCGGTCAGCCTGCTTTTGGCGAGCTGAACCTTCTGAATCACCGCACTCATGACGGTGCCGTGTTCCTCGTCGATGGAAGCGCCGTTGAGCGCCTCCAGCAAGTTATCCGGCGCCTCCGGTTGGATGGAGGCCGCCGGCATCACAGTCTTGCCCTTCTTACGAAGGGCCGCCCGCGGACTCGGAACCATCAAGGTTCCGGTGCGAGTCCGTCCAAAGTCCGGAGGTTTGCCTGCGGCACCTCGGGGCCTCCTCCTCTGGCGGGTCCTTTCGGGATCCCACCTTGGCATCGTCGGCGTCACGGGGAGGAGGCGGTCGGAAGCGGTGCTATTCACATCCGACATACCCAAGGACCCGCCGACGAAGCGGGAAGATCGCCTTAGGCGGACTACGAGGTTGTATGCGGCGTTAAAAGATGCTATGCAACAAAAAGTAAAATTATGAGTTATTCAGGAGTCCGGATACTTACGATCTCACCAGGGGCTTGGCCCTTGAGGGCCACTCCTCGTCGCCGTCGTCGGCGTTGGTGGAATAGTCCGGGGGAAGGGTCCCTCCCTTCTTGGACCCTTCGGCCTCCCCCGTTGGGGAGGCCTTCCTCTTCTACTCTTCCCCCGCTGGGGGAGAGGCCTCTTTCTTCTCCACCTCGTCCTCGTGGGAGGAGTCCGCCTCGGACTCATCAGACGATGAATCCGATAACACCTGACGCCGGGAACTCCTCCGGGTTCCCATGGCCTTCTTCTTAGCCTTCTTCTCCGGCACTATGTAAGGTGCCGGGACCAGCAGCCTTGTCAAACGGGCATCCGCTGGGTCTTCTGGAAGGGGAGCCGGACAGTTAACCTATCCGGACGTCTTCTACCAAGCCTGTTAAAGGTATTGGGAGTTTAGATCCTGCATAGAGTCAAACTATGAAAAGCAAGTGTCCCATAAAGGATATTATAGCTTACCTCGCCAGCCGGACGCTGCGAGCTGAATCCGTGATCTTCGGTAGCGGATGCGGGAGCCTCGGCGCCCTTGAACAGCACCCTCCAGGCCTCTTCGTACGTAGTATCGAAGAGCCCGCTCAAGGTCTGGTGCTGTGCCGGATCAAACTCCCACAAATTGAAGTCCCGTTGTTGGCAGGGGAGAATCCGGCGGATGAGCATGACCTGGATTACATTGACAAGCTTGAGCTTCTTGTTCACCAGGGTTTGGAGACAGGATTGGAGTCCGATCAGCTCTTCCGAATCGCCCGACAGCAGGCCCTTCTCTTTCCAGGAAGTGAACCGCATGGGGATGCCAGATCTGAATTCGAGGGCCGCTGCCCATTCAGGGTCACGCGGCTCGGTGATGTAGAACCACCCCGATTGCCACCCTTTGATGGTTTCCACGAAGGCGCCCTCGAGCCAAGTGACGTTGGGCATCTTGCCCACCATGGTGCCTCCGCACTCCGCTTGGCTGCACTTCACAACCTTCGGCTTGACATTAAAGGTCTTTAGCCATAAGACGAAGTGGGGCTGGATGCAGAGGAAGGCCTCGCACACGACGATAAACGCTGAGATGTTGAGGATGAAATTCGGGGCCAGATCATGGAAATCCAGGCCATAGTAGAACATGACCCCCCGGACAAAGGGGTGGAGTGGGAAGCCCAGTCCGCAGAGGAAATGGGGAAGGAATACCACCCTCTCATGGGGCCCAGGGGTGGGGATGAGCTGCCCCTCGTCGGGGAGCCGATGCGCGATATCGCTGGACAAATATCCGGCATTGCGCAGCTTCTTGATGTGCCCCTCCGTAACGGAGGAGGCCATCCACTTGCCTCCCGCTCCGGACATGGTTGGAGAAGGTTGAGGTGAGATGTGCGGACTTGGGTGCTGGAGCTCGAGTGCGCGGAGATGGATAAGCAAAGGAGGAAGAAGGCGTGGGTAAAAGGTGGATCTTTATCCCTTATATATGGGCGGACTAAATCTGCGTCCCCACCAGCTGGTAAAACTCGCTTATCTCCCAAGCGCCACAATCAATGGCGCGGTTGGGTTACCCATGTACGTATTGATGAGAATCCCGGAATAAGGGGACACGATCTCTACTTCGACAAGACGTGCCAAGGAAACCGCTTCGCTAAACGCGCTGAGGTGGTATGACAAAAACGATTCGAGTAAAGGCTTGGCCGTGGTGTGATGTCACGCCACGAAATATGTCAGTAGATTGAACTTGTGTAAATATTATTCTCTCTACGGTGGTATGTGGAATTTATTTTGCAGAGCCGGACACTATCCTTGTGTTCACGATCTTCTATGAATTATTCGGAGGAGGAACCCGCCTTGCAATGCCGAAGACAATATGCGCGCCGGACTCGTCATCATTGAAGCCTGGTTTAGGGGCTACTGAGGGACTCCTGGACTAGGGGGAGTCCGGATAGCCGAACTATCATCATTGGCCGGACTCCAAGACTATGAAGATACAAGATTGAAGACTTTGTCCCGTGTTCGGATGGGACTTTCCTTGGCGTGGAAGGCAATCTTGGCAATACGGATATGTAGATATCCTACCATTGTAACCGACTCTGTGTAACCCTAGCCCTCTCCGGTGTCTATATAAACCGGAGGGTTTTAGTCCATAGGACGAACAACAATCATACCATAGGCTAGCTTCTAGGGTTTAGCCTCCTTGATCTCGTGGTAGATCTACTCTTGTACTACCCATATCATCAATATCAATCAAGCAGGAGTAGGGTTTTACCTCCATCAAGAGGGCCCAAACCTGGGTAAAAACATCGTGTCCCTTGTCTCCTGTTACCATCCGCCTAGACGCACAGTTCGGGACCCCCTACCCGAGATCCGCCAGTTTTGACACCGACAAAGGGCGACATCTTACAACTGAGATTATGATCCTCGGCGCGCTGTCACCTTTGACAACGTACCGAGTCTCAGGGGCTACTATCTATACAGGGCGCAATCTACATGCAAAACTGTCAGAAGGTATATCATTTTTGCGTACCTCAAACCCCGTCAGTAAACTTCTGACGGCTTCATGCAATCTGCTCTCAGCGGATGAAATCCTTTCAATCACCGTACCAATTAACGTACGGTGATCTTCTGAGACAGACACTCGCCCGAGCAGATCCTTCAGCTCCTCCGACCATACACTAGTTGGTGCTGAACCTTCCGGCCCCGCCGGACTTGGGGAAACCCTCCGCGATGACACCTCAGGGTCGTCCGCCCCGCCTGACGGTGCGGCAGATGGAGGCGTTTCGCTCTCCATCATCTCCGGACGAAGATCCCCCGAAGATGAGCTCTGCTGAGAAGGCCTGAGATCCGAACTACAAGGTAAAAACTTCGTTTATCTTCAGAAATAAAAACAGGGATGTCCGTTATTACAAAACTCCCCTTTCTACTTACGGCTCGCTAGAGGGCTGATTTCCTTGGGGAAATAGTGTGGCCGGGGCTTCTCCCGACGCAGGACCCTCTGGTGAAGATTTCTTCCCCCGCTTTGAGGCCTTGGCCTCCGGATCTTCAGAAGCGGTCCTCTTCTCCCCCTAGAGGGAGGAATTCTCGATCCCCCTTTCTTGAGAGCCTTCTTAGCGGAGGAAGTAGCTTTCCTGTTCCCCGCTTCGCCCTCTTCCAAAGGCGCAGCCTCCAGCATCTTGGTTAACACAGGATCCGGCGTGGTCTCAGGGAGGGGGGCCGGACACCTTATTAGTTTTGCTTTTGCTATCCATTCCTGTTCAAGGGACAACTCTTTAAAGGGTAAGTTTATGATAAATGTACAGATAGCGTGTCCGGGCACAGGACTACTTACTTGAGTATCCGGGTGATTGCAGCTCAGACCTGCGTCCTCGGTCAAGTCCGGACACATCTCTTGTGATCCGAAGAACGGTTTATACATCTCCACGGGCGTCGCACCCATGAAGTGTTGGAGAGCTTGCGGTCCCTCCGGATTGAATTCCCACAGGCGGAGGGGGTGACGTTTGCAGGGCAGAAGGTGCCGAATCAGCATGACCTGCGCCACTACAACCAGATTGATCTCCCTCTCTTGGAGGTCTCGAATACGGCCCTGCAATAGAGGTACGTCCTTGGACGGCCCCCAGTCAAGCCCTTTGTTGACCCATAACGCCAGCCGTTGTGGAGGGCTCGAGCGAAAGGCAGGTGGCGCCACCCATCTGGTGCCTCTGGGAGCGGTGATGTAGAACCACTCCTGTTGCCACAAACCAAGCTCCTCTTGAAAAGAGCCCTCGAGCCAGGGAGCGTCAGCACTCTTGCTTATAACAGCCCCTCCGCACTCTACCTGCCGCCCCTTGATCATCTTCGGCTCCACATTGAAGGTCTTGAGCCACAATCCGAAGTGAGGGGTAGTGCGGAGGAAGGCTTCGCATACAACAATGAACGATGAGATGTGGAGGATGGACTCCGGATCCAAGTCGTGGAATTCCAGCCCATAATAAAACATGAGCCCCCTCACGAAGGGGTCCGTCGGGAAACCTAAACCCCGACGTTAGTGAGACACGAACACCACTCTCTCACCAGGCTCGGGAGTAGGAATAACTTGCCCTTGGGCAGGCTGCCTATGAGAAATTTCACAGGTTAGATACCTGGCGTCTCTCAGCTTTAGCACGTCTTCTTCCGTGACGGAAGAAGGCATCCACCGGCCTTGCAGGACGGAGCCGGACATTGTCGAAGGTCCGAAGCGCCTGAATCTGGAGCCTTGGGTGTTGGAACTCGAGGCGAAGGGCGGATTCGATTGAGATTGAAAGAAAGGAGTAGGCCTTGGTCTCTTTATAAAGAGGTTGAATACCAAGAGCCCTCCCCGTGACCGTTTGGGACTCGCCTTCGATAGAGGGGGCATGCCGACGGGCACGGTTGGGTTACCCACGCCCATATTGATGAGAATCCCGGAAGAAGGGGACACGATCTCTACTTTGACAAGACGTGCCAAGGAAACCGCTTCGCTAAACGCGCTGAGGTGGAACAGTAAAAACGATTCGAATAAAGGCTTGGCCGCGGTGTGATATCACGCCATGGAATACGTCAGCAGATTGAACTAGTGTAAATATTATTCTCTCTACAGTGGTATGTGGAACTTATTTTGCAGAGCCGGACACTACCCTGGTGTTCAAAATCTTGTATTATTCGGAGGAGGAATCCGCCTTGCAATACCGAAGACAATATGCGGGCCGGACTCGTCGTCATTGAAGCCTGGTTGAGGGGCTACTGAGGGAGTCCTGGACTAGGGGGTGTCCGGATAGCTGAACTATCATCTTTGGCCGGACTCCAAGACTATGAAGATACAAGATTGAAGACTTCCTCCCGTGTCCGGATGGGACTTTCCTTGCCGTGGAAGGTAATCTTGGCGATACGGATATGTAGATCTCCTACCATTATAACCGACCCTGTGTAACCCTAGCCCTCTCCGGTGTCTATATAAACCGGAGGGTTTTAGTCTATAGGACGAACAACAATCATACCATAGGCTAGCTTCTAGGGTTTAGCCTCCTTGATCTCGTGGTAGATCTACTCTTGTACCACCCACTTCATCAATATTAATCAAGCAGGAGTAGGGTTTTACCTCCACCGAGAGGGCCCGAACCTGGGTAAAAACATCGTGTCCCTTGTCTCTTGTAACCGTCCGCCTAGACGCACAGTTCGGGACCCCCTACCCGAGATCCGCCGGTTTTGACACCGACAGGTTGGATGAGATTTATCATGTAATCGAGTTAGTTTTGTTAGGGTTTGATCCCTAGTATTCACTATGTTCTGAGATTGATGTTGTTATGACCTTGCTATGCATAATGCTTATCACTAGGGCCCGAGTGCCATGATTTCAGATCTGAACCTATTATGCTTTCACGAATATATGTGAGTTCTTGATCCTATCTTGGAAGTTGTAGTCACCTACTACGTGTTATGATCTGGCAACCCCGTAGTGACAATAGTCGGGACACTTCCCGATGATGACCGTAGTTTGAGGAGTTCATGTATTCAGTAAGTGCTAATGCTTTGGTCTGGTTCTCTATTAAAAGGACACCTTAATATCCCTTACTTTCCATTAGGACCCCGCTTCCACGGGAGGGTAGGATAAAATATGGCATGCAAGTTCTTTTCCATAAGCACGTATGACTATATTCGGAATACATGCCTACATTATATTGATGAATTGGAGCTAGTTCTGTGTCACCCTAGGTTATAACTGTTGCATGATGAATACCATTCGACATAATTATCCATCATTGATCCATTGCCTACGAGCTTTTCACATATTGATCTTTGCTTAGTTACTTTTCTGTTTCCACTGTTACGATTGCTACAAAACTGCTCCCGTTACTTCTGCCACCGTTACCGTTACTTCCATACTACTTTGCTACTAAACACTTCGCTTCAGATATTAAGTCTTTCAGTAACATAGAACTATATGAGTGTCGTGTTAATTTTGGAATTATCTCGGGTTCGTTTGGCCTTTTTATACATTAATTGAGTTTCTGGTCATTTAATGTGCATAATTCAAATTTCAACTACAAGCACATGCTCGAGTACACCAAAGTTGGTTGAAAAATCACATGTGTGTCCTCGGGTAAATTTCTAGGTCCTATGCAAGAAATGGGAATGAAATTCAAACATCTAGTCGTCGTGGCTCAGCTGAACCATTGAGAAACTTGGTTTTTTAATTCCAGTAAATCCAAAGCACGTATGAAAATCATGAAACTTGGCTTGGTGTCATGACATGGCACCAACATGTTGTAGTAATTTTGCTGTCTGATTTGCAAAGGCGCACACATTAACAATCAACAAAGTCATTTTGAAACAAGTGTTGTCATATTACAATAGGAAGCACAAGTATTATTGAAACCACGGGCGTTCTACTTACCATTTACGTGCCGCCACACATCCCCTTTTTTTATTAGCTAGGAGGCGTCGTGCAGGGTAGCTATTTGAGTACGGGAGGTGTGCGATCAGACCCCTGCGCGTGCTTATCGGGAGGAGAGCCCTTTGACCTCCATCTGCCGCCCACCTCTCTCCCAAGGTCTCTATTAATGGAGCCTGAGCCCCTGCTTAATGGCGAGGCTATGTCTCACCCGACTGAGATTTAAGAGAGAAAAATGAAAATCTGAAAAGATAATTTTGCACGGATCTTGATGTAAGATCCGACGGACCTATATAGCATCTACTGCGACTTATAGCAAGACTGATGAATATATAAGGACGACAACAGTGGATAATAATTGTTTTACATATTTAGGAAGACAATTTTAAAAGCCACATGCACTACGCCCGAAATACACAATGGCAAAAGAAGAAGGAAGACGCATACAATGATCTGGCTCGCTGATCTCTACTTTCTTGACGCGCTCAAGTCGTGGAGACTAGTTGTCGTGGCGAGCGGAGATGATCTCTTTCATCAGTTTCATGTCATTAATAGGCTCTTTGGCAGCATCCACGGGTTCATCCACCAGCCTTTCGCGCTCGATGCGTAGCATGGAATTCTCGTCCATAAGTTTCTTGACGATGACGCCCGTCCTCTTCAACAAGGTAGCGGTCTCCTCCGCCTGCTTCGCCCTTCCGGCGATCTTCGCCCTCGGCAGGTCGCGTTCGGCTCGGAGATTTGCATTGCCCTCCCCTAGTTGCCGGTTGATGCTGGTAGCCTGTTCAAATAAGGCTTTCATGTCATCCTGCAACCTCGCCCAGCCGGAGATCTGATCCATCTTCCTATGGACGGTCGCATGCATGCGCCTTGACGTATACTATCCAACCTTCTTCTTATAGACGTTGTTGGACCTCCAAGTGCATAGGTTTGTAGGACAATAGCAAATTTCCCTCAAGTGGATGACCTAAGATTTATCAATCCGTGGGAGGCGCAGGATGAAGATGGTCTCTATCAAACAAACCCTACAACCAAATAACAAAAGAGTCTCTTGTGTCCCCAATACACCCAATAAAATGGTAAATTGTATAGGTGCAGTAGTTCGGCGAAGAGATGGTGATAGAAGTGCAATATGGACGGTAGATATAAGTTTTTGTAATCTGAAATTATAAAAACAGCAAGGTAACAAGTAACAAAAGTGAGCGAAAACGGTATTGCAATGCTAAGAAACAAGGCCTTGGGTTCATACTTTCACTAGTGCAAGTTCTCTCAACAATGATAACATAAATAGATCATATAACAATCCCTCAACGTGCAACAAAGAGTCACTCCAAAGTCACTAATAACAGAGAACAACCGAAGAGATTATTGTAGGGTACGAAACCACCTCAAAGTTATTCTTTCCGATCAATCCATTGGGCTATTCCTATAAGTGTCACAAACAACCCTAGAGTTCGTAGTAAAATAACACCTTAAGACACACATCAACCAAAAGCCTACTGTCACCTAGATACTCCAATGTCACCTCAAGTATCCACGGGTATAATTATATGATATGCATCACACAATCTCACATTCATCTATTCAAACCAACACAAAGAACTTCAAAGAGTGCCCCAAAGTTTCTACCGGAGAGTCAAGACAAAAACGTGTGCCAACCACTATGCATAGATTCCCAAGGTCACGGAACCCGCAAGTTGATCACCAAAACATACATCAAGTGAATCAATAGAATACCCCATTGTCAACACGGGTATCCCACGCAAGACATACATCAAGTGTTCTCAAATCCTTAAAGACTCAATCCGATAAGATAACTTCAAAGGGAAAACTCAATCCAATACAAGAAAGTAGAGGGGGAGAAACATCATAAGATCCAACGATAATAGCAAAGCTTGCGGTACACCAAGATTGTGCCAAATCAAGAACACGAGAGAGAGAAAGAGATAGAGAGAGAGAGAGATAGAGAGATATTAAACACATAGCTACTGGTACATACCCTCAGCCCCGAGAGTGAACTACTCCCTCCTCTTCATGGAGAGCGTCGGGATGATGAAGATGGCCACCGGTGATGGATCCCGCCCTCCGGCAGGGTGCCAGAACAGGGTCCCAATTGGTTTTTGGTGGCTACAGAGGCTTGCGGAGGTGTAACTCCCGATCTAGGTTTCTTTTCAAGGGTTTCTGTATTTATATGAATTTTTGGTGTTGGTCTCACGTCAGGGGGGTCTCCGAGTCATCCATGATATAGGGGGCGCGCCCAGGGGGTTGGGCGCGCCCTCCACCCTTGTGGATGGCTCGGGACTCTTCTGGCCCAACTCTTTTACTTAGGGGGCTTATTTTGGTCCATAAAAATCCGCAAAAATTGGCAGGTTAATTGGACTCCGTTTGGTATTCCTTTTCTATAAAACTCAAAAACAAGGAAAAACAGAAGCTGGCACTAGGTTCTAGGTTAATAGGTTAGCCCCAAAAATCATATATAATAGCATATAAATGCATATAATACATCCAAGATGGATAATGTAATAGCATGGAACAATCAAAAATTATAGATACCTTGGAGACGTATCAAGCATCCCCAAGCTTAATTCTTTCTCGTCTTCGAGTAGGTAAATGATAAAAACAGAATTTTTGATGAGGAATGCTACCTAACATATTTATCATGTAATCTTCTTTATTGTGGCAGGAATATTTAGATCCATAAGATTCAAAACAAAAGTTTAATATCGATATAAAAACAATGATACTTCAAGCATACTAAGAAAGCAATCATGTCTTCTCAAAATAACATGGCCAAATAAAGCTATCCCTACAAAATCATATAGTCTAGCTATGCTCTATCTTCATCACACAAAATATTTAAATCATGCACAACCCCGATGACAAGCCAAGCAATTGTTTCATACTTTTGATGTTCTCAAACTTTTCAATCTTCACGCAATACATGAGGGTGAGCCATGGATATAGCACTATAGGTGGAATAGAATGGTGGTTGTGGAGAAGACAAAAAGGAGAAGATAGTCTGACATCAACTAGGCGTATCAATGGGCTATGGAGATTCCCATCAATAGATATCAATGTGAGTGAGTAGGGATTGGCATGCAACGGATGCACTAGAGCTATAAGTATATGAAAGCTCAAAAGGAAACTAAGTGGGTGTGCATCCAACTTGCTTGCTCACAAAGACCTAGGGCATTTTTAGGAAGCCCGTCATTGGAATATACAAGCCAAGTTCTATAATGAAAAATTCCCACTAGCATATCAAAGTGACAACATAGGAGGTTCTCTATCATGAAATCATGGTGCTACTTTGAAGCACAAGTGTGGTAACAGGATAGTAGCATTGCCCCTTCTCTCTTTTTCTCTCATTTTTTTATTTTTTTATTTGGGCCTTTCTCATATTTTGGCCGCTTTATTTTATTTTATTTTTATTTTTCGTCCGGGGTCTCATCCCGACTTGTGGGGGAATCATAGTCTCCACCATTCTTTCCTCACTGGGACAATGCTCTAATAATGAAGATCATCACACTTTTATTTACTTACAACTCAAGAATTATAACTCAATACTTAGAATAAAATATGACTTTTTGTGAATTCCTCCAGCGGTGTACCGGGATGTGCAATGAATCAAGAGTGACATGCATGAAAAAATTATGAACGGTGGCATGGCCACAAATACGATGTCAACTACATGATCATGCAAAGCAATATGACAATGATGGAGCGTGTCATAATAAACGGAATGGTGGAAAGTTGCATGGCAATATATCTCGGAATGGCTATGGAAATAGGTAGGTATGGTGGCTGTTTTGAGGAAGGTTATGGTGCGTGTATGGTTATTGGCGAAAGTTGCGCGGTACTAGAGAGGCTAGCAATGGTGGAAGGGTGAGAGTGCGTATAATCCATGGACTCAACATTAGTCATAAAGAACTCACATACTTATTGCAAAAATCTATTAGTTATCGAAACAAAGTACTACACGCATGCTCCTAGGGGGATAGATTAGTAGGAAAATACCATCGCTCGTCCCCGACCGCCACCCATAAGGAAGAGAATCAATAAATAAATCATTCTCCAACTTCATCACATAACGGTTCACCATACGTGCATGCTACGGGAATCACAAACTTTAACACAAGTATTTCTCAAATTCACAACTACCCACTAGCATGACTCTAATATCACCATCTTCATATATCTCAAAACAATAAAAAAGAATCAAACTTCTCATAGTATTCAATGCACTTTATATGAAAGTTTTTATTATATCCCTCTTGGATGTCCATCATATTAGGACTAAATTCATAACCAAAGAAAATTACCATGTTATTTAAGACTCTCAAAATAATATCAGTGAAGCATGATAGTTCATTAATTTCTTCAAAATAAAACCACCATCGTGCTCTAAAAAGATATAAGTGAAGCACTAGAGCAAATGACAAACTACTCCAAAAGATATAAGTGAAGATCAATGAGTAGTCAAATAATTGTGCAACTATGTGAAAAATCTCTAACATTTAAGAATTTCAGATCTTGGGATATTATTCAAACATCAAGCAAAACAAAATAAAACAAAATGATGCTCCAAGCAAAACACATATCATGTGGTGAATAAAAATATAGCTCCAAGTAAAGTTACCGATGAACAAAGACGAAAGAGGGGATGCCATCTGGGGCATCCCCAAGCTTAGGCTCTTGTTTGTCCTTGAATATTACCTTGGGGTGCCTTGGGAATCCCCAAGCTTAGGCTCTTGCCACTCCTTATTCCATAGTCCATCGAATCTTTACCCAAAACTTGAAAGCTTCACAACGCAAAACTCAACAGAAAACTCGTAAGCTCCGTTAGTATAAGAAAATAAAATCAGAACTTAGGTAATGTTGTGAACACATTATAAATTCATATTGGTGCAATATCTACTGTATTCCAACTTCTCTATGGTCCATACCCTCCGATACTACTCATAGATTCATCAAAATAAGCAAACAACACATAGAAAACAGAATCTGTCAAAAACAGAAAAGTCTGTAGTAATCTGTAACTCTCGAATACTTCTATAACTCCAAAAATTCTGAAATAAATTGGTGGACGTGTGGAATTTTTCTATTAAACTTCTGTAAAAATAATCAACTCAAAAGAACTCTTTTGTTAAAAATGGTCGTGAGCGCAAAGTTTCTGTTTTTTACAGCAAGATCACATTAACTTTCACCCAGGTCTTCCCAAAGGTTCTACCTGGCACTTTATTGAAACAAAAGGTATAAAACATGATTATTACTGTATCTTAATCATGTGGACACCCAGAAACAGTAGGGTTAAATGTTGGGTTTGTTGGGGAACATGGTAATTTCAAAAAAAAAATCCTACGCACACGCAAGATCATGCTAATGCATAGCAACGAGAGGGGAGAGTGTGTCCACGTACCCTCGTAGACCGTAAGTGGAAGCGTTAGCACAACGCGGTTGATGTAGTCGTACGTCTTCACGATCCGACCGATCAAGTACCGAACGCACGGCACCTCCGAGTTCAGCACACATTCAGCTCGATGACGTCCCTCGAACTCCGATCCAGCCGAGCTTTGAGGGAGAGTTTCGTCAGCACGACGGTGTGGTGACGATGATGATGTTCTACCGACGCAGGGCTTCGCCTAAGCACCGCTACGATATTATCGAGGTTGAATATGGTGGAGGGGGGCACTGCACACGGCTAAGAGATCAATGATCAACTGTTGTGTCTAGAGGTGCCCCCTGCCCCCGTATATAAAGGACCAAGGGGGAGGGGGCGGCCGGCCAGGGGAGGGCGTGCCAGGGAGGAGTCCTACTCCCACCGGGAGTAGGACTCCCTCCTTTCCTTCTCCAAGTAGGAGAGGGGAAGGAAGGGGGAGAGGAGAGGAAGGAAAAGGGGGGCGCCGCCCCTCCTTTGCTCCACTTTGGGCCCATGAGGCACATTAACCCCCGGGGGGTTCCGGTAACCCCCCGGTACTCCGGTATACATCCGATAACCCCCGGAACCATTCCGATGTACGAATATAGTCATCCAATATATCAATCTCCATGTCTCGACCATTTTGAGACTCCTCGTCATGTCCGTGATCACATCTGGGACTCCGAACTACCTTCGGTACATCAAAACATATAAACTCATAATATAACCGTCATCAAACTTTAAGCGTGCGGACCCTACGGGTTCGAGAACTATGTAGACATGACCGAGACACGTCTCCGATCAATAACCAATAGAGGAACCTGGTTGCTCAGCTCCTACATATTCTATGAAGATCTTTATCGGTCAAACCGCATAACAACATACGTTGTTCCCTTTGTCATTGGTATGTTACTTGCCCGAGATTCGATCGTCGGTATCTCAATACCTAGTTCAATCTCGTTACCGGCAAGTCTCTTTACTCGTTATGTAATGTATCATCCCACAACTAACTCATTAGCTACAATGCTTGCAAGGCTTATAGTGATGTACATTACCGAGAGGGCCCAGAGATACCTCTTCGACAATCAGAGTGACAAATCCTAATCTCGAAATACGCCAACTCAACATGTACCTTCGGAGACACCTGTAGAGCTCCTTTATAATCACCCAGTTACGTTGTGACGTTTGGTAGCACACAAAGTGTTCCTCCGGTAAACGGGAGTTGCATAATCTCATAGTTGTAGGAACATGTATAAGTCATGAAGAAAGCAATAGCAACATACTATAAATCAAGTGCTAAGCTAATGGAATGGGTCAAGTCAATCACATCATTCTCCTAATGATGTGATCCCGTTAATCAAATGACAACTCATGTCTATGGTTAGGAAACATAACCATCTTTGATCAATGAGCTAGTCAAGTAGAGGCATACTAGTGACAATATGTTGGTCTATGTATTCACACATGTATTATGTTTCCGGTTAATAAATTTCTAGCATGAATAATAAACATTTATCATGATATAAGGAAATAAATAATAACTTTATTATTGCCTCTAGGGCATATTTCCTTCAGTCTCCCACTTGCACTAGAGTCAATAATCTAGATTACACTGTAATGATTCTAACACCCATGGAGCCTTGGTGTTGATCATGTTTTGCTCGTGGAAGAGGCTTAGTCAACGGGTCTGCAACATTCAGATCCGTATGTATCTTGCAAATCTCTATGTCTCCCACCTGGACTTGGTCCCGGATGGAATTGAAGCATCTCTTGATGTGCTTGGTTCTCTTGTGAAATCTGGATTCTTTTACCAAGGCAATTGCACCAGTATTGTCACAAAAGATTTTCATTGGACCCGATGCACTAGGTATGACACCTAGATCGGATATGAACTCCTTCATCCAGACTCCTTCATTTGCTGCTTCCGAAGAAGCTATGTACTCAGCTTCACATGTAGATCCCGCCACGACGCTTTATTTAGAATTGCACCAACTGACAGCTCCACCATTCAATATAAACACGTATCCGGTTTGCGATTTAGAATCGTCTGGATCAGTGTCAAAGCTTGCATCGATGTAACCATTTATGACTAGCTCTTTGTCACCTCCATAAATGAGAAACATATCCTTAGTCCTTTTCAGGTATTTTAGGACATTCTTGACTGATGTCCAGTGATCCACTCCTGGATTACTTTGGTACCTCCCTGCTAAACTTGTTGCTAAGCATACATCAGGTCTGGTACACAGCATTGCATGATAGAGCCTATGGCTGAAGCATAGGGAACATCTTTCATTTTCTCTGTATCTTCTGCTATGGTCGGGCATTGAGTCTGACTCAACTTCACACCTTGTAATACAGGCAAGAACCCTTTCTTTGCTTGATCCATTTTGAACTTTTTCAAAACTTTATCAAGGTATGTGCTTTGTGAAAGTCCAATTAAGCATCTTGATCTATCTCTATAGATCTTGATGCCCAATATATAAGCAGCTTCACCGAGGTCTTTCATTGAAAAACTTTTATTCAAGTATCCTTTTATGTTATCCAGAAATTCTATATCATTTCCAATCAACAATATGTCATCTACATATAATCTTAGAAATGCTACAGAGCTCCAACTCACTTTCTTGTAAATACGGGCTTCTCCAAAAGTCTGTATAAAACCATATGATTTGATCACACTATCAAAGCGTTTATTCCAACTCCGAGAGGCTTGCACCAGTCCATAAATGGATCGCTGGAGCTTGCACACTTTGTTAGCACCTTTAGGATCGACAAAACCTTCTGGTTGCATCATATACAACTCTTCTTCTAGAAATCCATTCAGGAATGCAGTTTTGACATCCATTTTTCATATTTCATAATCATAAAATGCGGCAATTGCTAACATGATTCGGATAGACTTAAGCGTCACTACGGGTGAGAAAGTGTCATCGTAGTCAACCTCTTGAACTTGTCAAAAACCTTTCGCAAAAAGTCGAGCTTTGTAAACAATAATATTACCATCAGTGTCAGTCTTCTTCTTGAAGATCCATTTATTCTCGATGGCTTGCCAATCGTCGGGCAAGTCAACCAAAGTCCAAACATTGTTCTCATACATGGATCCCATCTCAGATTTCATGGCCTCAAGCCATTTTGCGGAATCTGGGCTCATCATCGCTTCCTCATAGTTCATAGGTTCGACATGGTCAAGTAACATGACCTCCAGAATAGGATTACCGTACCACTCTGGATCTTACTCTGGTTGACCTACGATATTCGGTAGTAACTTGATCTGAAGTTTCATGATCAATATCATTAGCTTCCTCACTAATTGGTGTAGTCATCACAGGAACCGGTTTCTGTGATGAACTACTTTCCAATAAGGGAGCAGGTACAGTTATTTCATCAAGTTCTACTTTCCTCCCACTCTCTTCTTTCGAGAGAAACTCCTTCTCTAGAAAGGATCCAAATTTAGCAACAAAAATCTTACCTTCAGATCTGTGATAGAAGGTGTACCCAATAGTCTCCTTTGGGTATCCTATGAAGACACATTTCTCCGATTTGGCTTCGAGCTTATCAGGTTGAAGTTTTTTCACATAAGCATCGCAGCCCCAAACTTTAAGAAACGACAACTTTGGTTTCTTGCCAAACCACAGTTCATAAGGCGTCGTCTCAATGGATTTTGGTGGTGCCCTATTTAACGTGAATGCAGCCGTCTCTAAAGCATAACCCCAAAACGATAGCGGTAAATCAGTAAGAGACATCATAGATCGCACCATATCTAGTAAAGTACGATTACGACATTCGGACACACCATTACGTTGTGGTGTTCCGGGTGGCATGAGTTGCGAAACTATTCCGCATTGATTCAAATGTATACCAAACTCGTAACTCAAATATTCTCCTCCACGACCAGATCGTAGAAACTTTATTTTTCATGTTATGATGATTTTCCACTTCACTCTAAATTTCTTTGAACTTTTCAAATGTTTCAGACTTATGTTTCATTAAGTAGATATATCCATATCTGCTCAAATCATGTGTGAAGGTGAGAAAATAACGATACCCGCCGCGAGCCTCAATGTTCATTGGACCACATACATCAGTATGTATGATTTTCCAACAAATCTGTTGCTCGCTCCATATTTCGAGAGAACGGCGTTTTAGTCATCTTGCCCATGAGGCACGGTTCGCAAGTACCAAGTGATTCATAATACGGTGATTCCAGAAGTCCATCAGTATGGAGTTTCTTCATGCGCTTTATACCAATATGACCCAAATGGCAGTGCCACAAATAAGTTGCACTATCATTATCAACTCTGCATCTTTTGGCTTCAACATTATGAATATGTGTATCACTACTATCAAGATTCAATAAAAATAGACCACTCTTCAAGTGTGCATGACCATAAAAGATATTACTCATATAAATAGAACAACCATTATTCTCTGATTTAAATGAATAACCGTCTCGCATCAAACAAGATCAAGATATAATGTCCACGCTTAACGCTGGCACCAAATAATAATTATTCAGGTCTAAAACTAGTCCCGAAGGTAGATGTAGAGGTAGTGTGCCGACCGCGATCACATCGACTTTGGAACCATTTCCCACGCGCATCGTCACCTTGTCCTTAGCCAATCTTCGCTTAATCCGTAGTCCCTGTTTCGAGTTGCAAATATAAGCAACAGAACTAGTATCAAATACCCAGGTGCTACTGCGAGCATTAGTAAGGTACACATCAATAACAAGTATATCACATATACCTTTGTTCACCTTGCCATCCTTCTTATCCGCCAAATACTTGGGGCAGTTCCGCTTCTAGTGACCAGTCTGCTTGCAGTAGAAGCACTCAGTCTCAGGCTTAGGTCTAGACTTGGGTTTCTTCTCTCGAGCAGCAACTTGTTTGCCACTCTTCTTGAAGTTCCCCTTCTTCTTCCCTTTACCCTTTTTCTTGAAACTGGTGGTCTTATTGACCATCAACACTTGATGCTCCTTTTTGATTTCTACCTCTGCAGCTTTTAGCATTGCGAAGAGCGCGGGAATAGTCTTGTTCATCCCTTGCATATTATAGTTCATCACGAAGCTCTTGTAGCTTGGTGGCAGTGATTGAAGAATTCTGTCAATGACACTATAATCAGGAAGATTAACTCCCGGTTGAATCAAGTGATTATTATACCCAGACATTTTGAGTATATGTTCACTGACAGAACTATTCTCTTCCATCTTGCAGCTATAGAACTTATTGGAGACTTCATGTCTCTTAATCCGGGTATTTACATGAAATATTAACTTCAACTCCTAGAACATCTCATATGCTCCATGACGTTCAAAACGTCGTTGAAGTCCCGGTTGTAAGCCGTAAAGCATGGCACACTGAACTATTGAGTAGTCATCAGCTTCGCTCTGCCAGACGTTCTTAACATCGTCAGTTGCATCTGCAGCAGGCCTGGCACCCAGCGGTGCTTCCAGGACCTAATTATTTTGCGCAACAATGAGGATAATCCTCAAGTTACGGACCCATTCCGTGTAATTGCTACCATCATCTTTCAACTTAGCTTTCTCAAGGAACGCATTAAAATTCAACAGAACAACAGCGCAAGCCATCTATCTACAACAAACATAGACAAACAAAATACTATCAGGTACTAAGTTCATGATAAATTTAAGTTCAATTAATCATATTACTTAAGAACTCCCACTTAGATAGACACCCCTCTAATCATCTAAGTGATCATGTGATCCAAATCAACTAAACCATGTCCGATCATCATGTGAGATGGAGTAGTTTTCAATGGTGAACATCACTATGTTGATCATATCTACTATATGATTCATGCTCGACCTTTCGGTCTCAGTGTTCCGAGGCCATATCTGTATATGCTAGGCTCGTCAAGTTTAACCTGAGTATTCCGCGTGTGCAACTGTTCTGCACCCGTTGTATTTGAACGTAGAGCCTATCACACCCGATCATCACGTGTTGTCTCATCACGAAGAACTTTCACAACAGTGCATACTTAGGGAGAACACTTCTACCTTGAAATTTAGTGAGAGATCATCTTATAATGCTATCGTCAATCAAAGCAAAATAAGATGCATAAAGGATAAACATCACATGCAATCAATATAAGTGATATGATATGGCTATCATCATCTTGTGCTTGTGATCTCCATCTCCGAAGCACCGTCATGATCACCATCGTCACCAGCGCGGCATCTTGATCTTCATCGTAGCATCATTGTCGTTTCTCCACCTATTGCTTCTATGACTATCGCTACCGCTTAGTGATAAAGTAAAGCAATTACAGGGCGATAGCATTGTATACAATAAAGCGACAATCATATGGCTCCTGCTAGTTGCCGATAACTTGGTTACAAAACATTATCATCTCATATAATAAAATATAGCATCACATCTTGACCATATCACATCACAACATGCCATGCAAAAACAAGTTAGACGTCCTCTACTTTGTTGTTGCAAGTTTTACGTGGCTGCTACGGGCTGAGTAAGAACCGCTCTTAGCTACGCATCAAAACCACAACGATAGTTCGTCATGTTAGTGCTGTTTTAACCTTCTCAAGGACCGGGCATAGCCACACTCGGTTCAACTAAAGTTGGAGAAACTGACACCCGCTAGCCACCTGTGTGCAAAGCACGTCGGTAGAACCAGTCTCCCGTAAGCGTACACGTAATGTCGGTCCGGGCCGCTTCATCCAACAATACCGCCGAACTAAAGTATGACATGGTGGTAAGCAGTATGACTTGTATCACCCACAACTCACTTGTGTTCTACTCGTGCATATAACATCTACGCATAAAACCAGGCTCGGATGCCACTGTTGGGGAACGTAGTAATTTCAAATATTTCCTACGCACACGCAAGATCATGGCGATGCATAACGAGAGGGGAGAGTGTGTCCAAGTACCCTCGTAGACCCTAAGTGGAAGCGTTAGCACAACACAGTTGATGTAGTCGTACGTCTTCACGATCCGACTGATCAAGTACCGAACGCACAGCACCTTCGAGTTCAGCACACGTTTAGTTCGATGACGTCCCTCGAACTCCGATCCAGCCAAGCTTTGAGGGAGAGCTTCGTCAGCATGACGGCGTGGTGACGATGATGATGTTCTACCGACACAGGGCTTCGCCTAAGCACCACTACGGTATTATCAAGGTGAAATATGGTGGAGGGGGCACCGCACACGGCTAAGAGATCAATGATCAATTATTGTGTCTAGAGGTGCCCCCTGCCCCCGTATATAAAGGACCAAGGGGGAGGGGGCGGCCGGTCAGGGGAGGGCGCGCCAGGGAGGAGTCCTACTCCCACCGGGAGTAGGACTCCCTCCTTTCCTTGTCCATGTAGGAGAGGGGAAGGAAGGGGGGAGAGGAGAGGAAGGAAAAGGGGGGGGGCGCCGCCCCCCTCCTTGTCCTATTCGTACTAGAGGGGGAGGAGGCGTGCTGCCTGCCTTGGCCGCACCTCCTCTACTCCACTTTGGGCCCATGAGGCCCGTTAACCCCCGGGGGGTTCCGGTAACCCCGGTACTCCGGTATACATCCGATAACCCCCGGAACCGTTCCGGTGTCTGAATATAGTCGTCTAATATATCAATCTTCATGTATCGACCATTTCGAGACTCCTGGTCATGTCCATGATCACATCTGGGACTTTGAACTACCTTCGGTACATCAAAACATATAAACTCATAATATAATCATCATCTAACATTAAGCGTGCGGACCCTACGGGTTCGAGAACTATGTAGACAAGACCGAGACACGTCTCCGGTAAATAAACAATAGCGGAACCTGGATGCTCATATTGGCTCCTACATATTATACGAAGATCTTTATCGGTTAAACCGCATAACAACATACGTTGTTCCCTTTGTCATCGGTATGTTACTTGCCCGAGATTCGATCGTCGGTATCTCAATACCTGGTTCAATCTCGTTACCGGCAAGTATCTTTACTCGTTATGTAATGTATCATCCCGCAACTAACTCATTAGCTACATTTCTTGCAAGGCTTATAGTGATGTACATTACCGAGAGGGCCCAGAGATACCTCTCCAACAATCGGAGTGACAAATCCTAATCTCGAAATACGCCAACTCAACATGTACCTTCGGAGACACCTGTAGAGCTCCTTTATAATCACCCAGTTACGTTGTGACGTTTGGTAGCACACAAAGTGTTCCTCCGGTAAACGGGAGTTGCATAATCTCATAGTTGTAGGAACATGTATAAGGCATGAAGAAAGCAATAGGAACATACTAAACGATCAAGTGCTAAGCTAACAGAATGGGTCAAGTCAATCACATCATTCTCCTAATGATGTGATCCCGTTAATTAGATGACAACTCATGTCTATGGTTAGGAAACAAAACCATCTTTGATCAACGAGCTAGTCAAGTAGAGGAATACTAGTGACACTATGTTTGTCTATGTATTCACACACGTATTATGTTTTCGGTTAATACAATTCGAGCATGAATAATAAACATTTATCATGATATAAGGAAATAGATAACAACTTTATTATTGCCTCTAGGGAATATTTCCTTCAGGGTTGTCTCCCAACAAGCGCTTTTCTTTAATGCCTTTTTAGCTAGGCATGATGATTTCAATGATGGTCACGTAGAAGATAAGAATTTAAACATAATGGGAGCATCATGAAGAATATGACTAACACATTTAAGCTTAACCCACTTACTATGAATGTGTATTTTTTAAGCAAACAACTTATGGGAACAACACTCAACTAGCACAGGAAGGTAAAACAAGCATAACTTCAAGATTTTGAGCACATAGAGAGGAAACTTGATATTATTGCAATTCCTACAAGCATATAGTCCTCCCTAATAATAATTTTCAGTAGCATCATGAATGAAATCAACAATATAACTATCACATAAAGCATTCTTTTCATGATCTACAAGCATAGAAAATTGACTACTCTCCCCATAAGCAAAATTCTTCTCATTCGGAATAGTGGGAGTATCATAAGAAACTCGAATAGTATAAATTGTTTCCACATTAAAAGAGTAATGTTCAGAAAAATGGTAATCATAATAATGACAAGCTTTATAAATATAATCATCACTACTTTTTATAGCATAAGTATCATCACAATAATTATCATAAGTAGCAACTTTGTTCTCATCATCAATTGGAACCTCTTCCGAAATAGTGGATTCATCACTAAATAAAGTCATGACCTCTCCAAATCCACTTTCATAATTATCACAATAAGATTCAACACCCTCCAAAATAGTGGGATCATTACTTCCTAAAGGTGACAGTCTTCCAAACCCAATTCCATCAATATAATCATCATAGATAGGAGGCATGCTATCATTAAAGTAAATTTGCTCATCAAAACTTGGGGGACTAAACATATCATATTCATCAAATATTGCATCCCCAAGCTTGGGAAAAACATTAATTGCAGCAAATAAATTCTCAAACATGTCATTCTCATCGAACATAGCATCCCCAAGCTTGGGCCTTTACATATCATAAGCATAATCATCTCATCATTAATAGTATGGATAGCACCAATAGTATAGAAATTATCAACATCACAATGTGTAATAGGAGCAACGTCATTTGGGAGGGATACCATTTTACCTTTGCTTCTCTGTCTTTTCTTTTTTTTTCAAATTATGTGTGGGTTTAATCCTCTTTTTGGAGCTCCTTATTAATGAGATCGGTTGAATAGAAGGCTCCTCCTCGTTACCTGATTTGTAGTGACCCGACCCGAATGGATCGAAGTCTCTATGCTTAAGTGTCATCCCTGGATCGGTATGGTGACACACACAGTACTCAAGGATTTATAACAGAGATAAATCACATGTATAAAGTAACGTAAATACTATTACCTCAATCCATATAGCGGAAGTAACAACAAAGTTGTGGAGTTCCCAACAACGCCAATGACAGAGTTAAGTGTAGACATCGTAACCCTAATGTATCACTTACTCATCGTAAGATTCCTGCAACATGAGATGTTGCAGCCATGTAGGTCAGTACATTGAATGTACTGGAAAATTCACACCATAGAGCAATGATGAATAATAGCTATCACTACATGCATATTTGGCTGGTGGGAGGCTCTAAGTTTATTTTTGCATAAAGCCAATTTTTCCCTACAACAAAGGAATAAATTTTATTTAACCACCAAGTGTATGTCATTAAATGAGAAGGTTCCTCCAACTCAATCCCAAAGTAATAATTATAACCCAATAATTTCATCAAATCAATAATTCAAGTACCAGATACTCAAGATGTCCATAACCGGGACACGACTAATCATGATTAGTTTGTACACTCTGCAGAGGTTTGCGCACTTTTCCCCACAAGACTCGATCGCCTCCCTTGAAGCCCTCGCACTTCCTAGTGTTTGAGAACGGGATGACCGAGACACTGTCTTTCAGAAGCATTTACTCTCTACTCCGGGCGGACCGGTACACCTACAATCCCCCTACATCTCCTAGTCCACCTCTTCAAGAGCTCACATGACTTACTCAACTATGCTAGAGCCCATAATGGCTTGTGGCTGCACACGGAAGTTTCTAGCATGAATAATCTTATAATCCCTTTGAGCTTGGGTGGCATTCGATAGGGTGATCACAAGGGTACTTTGGGATCCCCTTGGGAAAGCACTAGGTTCTCTAGATGCCCGGGCAAACCACTGGGTGCTCCAGGGTGCCCCAACCAATCCACCCATATGTGTATTAAAGTATCCACCTTAAGTTTCCCTTAGTTAACAATATCTCTCTCATCTTCCATGAATTCTCTCAAACCAAACCACGTCTACGAGCATAGCATAGTAGTATAAGCATAACATAGTAACACCCAAGGGTTTGAATATGAGACAATAGGTTCCTGCCTCATCATCTACTTCCCAGTACTCACATGTTATCAAACCTACTCTGCAATGTTTGAGGGTTGAAACTAATGCATAAAAACTGGGTAATAAAGGGATATGATCAAAGTGTGAGCTTGGCTATACTGTTGATGAAGATCTTCACACTCATAACTCCTGATAGTTCTACTCGTTACACTCTGTTCAATCTATCGTAAGCAACCAATAGTAACCACACATAAGCAATCATGCAAAAGAATCGAAGAAAAGATCTCGGAAAACTTCGAAAACAAGCAATTAACTCTTGCAACAGAAAAAAATTCTAACAGTACCAAAATTGAGAGAATTTGGCCTTATCAGAAAGTTTAGGTCAAGAGCTTCGATTTGCAAAAAGAATCAACTAAATCGGAGTTATAAAATTCGAGTTATGAACAAAATAAGTTCGAATTCAAATCTATTTGAAACCAAATTTTAAATTTTGAAAAACATATTCAAGTTGATTATCTGTACAGAGGGGATCGTAACGAAGAAGTGGGCATTGGTTTCGTTGGATTTGGATAAAGGAGCAACACGTTGTGACCGTTTGAAGATCAGGGGCTAATCTGTAAGAAAAGTAATTATGGATAGGTCCCTGGCAGAAAACTAAAATAAAAAGAAAAACCTAATGAATGAAAGTTTGCTACAGAACTTAAACCGACGAAAACCGTTTGCTAAAGATGCTAATCTAATGAACGCTCGCAAAAAAAACAAATCGGGAAAACCGGAAAAACCAAAAGAAAACCGGGACAGTTTTGTACCGGTTCGGGGCGGTTTTCCGTCGAAAATCGGGGCCAGTGGTTAGCGAGTCCGGCGGCGGATCTGGCGAGTCCGGGCGGCGGCAGCAGACTTCAAGGGCGGCGGCTTGGCGGCAACAGAAGGGCGGAGGCGACTACGCTGGGGCGGATGCGAAGCAGCGGCAGCACGGGCGGTGGCGCTTATGGCGGCGGCGGCAAGAATGCGGCAAGCAGCAAAGAAGCGGCGGCGGCAGCTGGGCGGCGGTTGAGGAGGAGAGGAGGAGGCAGCGGGGAGGCGTCTTATATGGGGGGGGGGTGGCGACCAACTTGGGCGAGGGGCGACGGTGCCGTGAGAGCACCGGGCTCCGGCGAGTCCGAGCTGAGCACGGGAGCGAAGGCGGTGGCGCACTGGGCCGGCTGGGCCTTCGGCCCAGTTTGGTCCGGAAGTTTTTTTTACACAGACAAATAATTAAAGGAAAACCAAATTGACTAAATATAATGTAGGCATATTATATATCAAAAATTTCGAAAAAAGATTTTCTATAACATGAACATTTTTCTAGCGTCAAATAAAATCCACGAAATTTAAATAAAGCAAACAGTGCTACTTGTTTATTTAAAAACCAAAAAAATTAATCTAAAATACCAAATTGATTTCAAATTTATATCTCTCCAATTTTCTATTGTAGGAATCATTTTACACTATTTTCCATATATTTTATTTTTGGAGAAAAATAATTTGAATAAAACCCAAATAACTCCAAATTGAAAATAATTTCAAAGGGACTTTAAATTTGATTATGTTAAACTTCCAACTCATATTTCATACAATATGAAGAAGTCATTTAATCTTCTCTCAAGAAAATCATTGAGTTGCATAAAGTTTCTGAATTGGAAATATTTCCAAATGAAATTCAAATCTTTTCAAAACCCGTTTCATTTATTTAAATGGAAGAAGTCATATCATCTTCACTCTAGGGTTTTGTGATGAAAAGAATTTGAATTCATGGAGATCAGAAATGCAAGATGAAAGTTTGGGAAAGTCATTTTATTACGTCTCATTCAACTTTCAAAAAGTTTCAAATTTCACTCAAACTCACACAAGCAACCACACCACAATCAAACAAACAATCAAAACTATATATTTAATATAACATTCCAAAATTTAGAATTTTGGGATGTTACAAACCAACCACCCTTAAAATGAATCTCGTCCTCGAGATTGGGAGAGGCTATCAAGAATTAGGTTGGGTTCGGGGGTCTCCTCAAAATCCATTGATCGTCACAGAGGGTCGAGGGTGTCGGCGTTCTCGGAACGGGGGTCCCCAGACTTGCCTGCGGCGTGGCTCAATCAGTGGCCCAGTACAACCCGTCTTCATCAACCAACACTCAAGACCCTCGCGACGGGCCAAGCCTCACGGGGCGTACGACACAAGGCCTCCTCAGGAGTGGCCTCGCCAGGCAGGCTCACGAGGAGGTGGAGAGATCAAGGCAAGGGGTACCTCGTGAGGTGCCCATGACGTAAGCCATGACGATCAAGACCAGGCGGGCGCCAGCACGCCCAGTGTCCTCGTTTCCTCTTTGGTGTAAAGGGGGCAAGTGCAGGCACGGAGTACCGAGGCATCAGGCAAAGGTTTCCATATCTGTGCAACGAGACCAAGACCAGCAGGATGGCAGGACGGAGGTCATCGTGGAGCCCAAGACGGCGTCATCACTAGCACCTTTGGCAGTCGGAGACCACCTTTAGTCAGGATAACTTGTACTGGTTGTCCCCTTTCAAAATGGTCGTTGTTAGATTCCTTCCCGTTCAATATGTGGGAAGAGGACCAGGGCCTCTTTAAATAGGGCTAGCCACCGCAGTAGAAAGGCATCTCATCTAGAGACAGGGAAACCCAGTTCATCTACACACCACCAAGCACAAGAACATCTCTCCTCGCGAGGCTGTTCTTCCCCTGTACTATTCATCATCAGCCCAAAAGGCAATCCACCACGCCACACACAGGAGTAGGGTATTACACCACAACGGTGGCCCGAACCTGTATAAATCTCATGTCTCTTGTGTTGTTCATCGAGCTAGCTTAGAAACAGCGGTGATGCTGAGGGCGTGTTTCGGTAGGGAGAAGATCTTCGTGCGCACCCCAGTGTTCGAACCTTAAGGGTTTTGCCGGAACCCGATATCCGACATTTGGCGCGCCAGCTAGGGGTGCGCCGAAATCTTCTTTCCGCTGACCTGCGTCCCATCGCTTCGTCGCATCCATGGCGGGCGATCGCCGAGCCCGCGCCGAGTGTCGGGCTTCTCTCGGCACTCGCATCGCCCAGACGGCTCCCGTCGGCGGGCCCCCTCGTCGTTCTCTGTCGCCTGCCGCCAACGCAGCCACCGGCCCGACATTGAATGAGCAGCAAGCATCTTCACTGCATCCCTCGGTGCAGCGGGAAGGCCGCACCACCACTCCATCGCTGACCCCAGCTGGTTCGTCGTCTCACGCTCGTCGTGCCCCCACGGACGCGTAGGCCGAGCTACTCCTGGCACGTGAGCTCCTGCACCACCGACCCGTCGACGACCTCTATGAAGAATGGCTCGCTCGCATCACCAAGCTCGTCAGCACCGCATAGGGCTCTCCCGCGCCGTCCCTCTCGCTGCCTCGCCCTCCAGGCATGGGCAATGCGGCTCAGGGAGCGCCTCCACCACATCTTCCCCAAGACGGCGGCCTAGCTCGAAGGCGCGTGCCCCTGGACGTGACGCACCACATCCAGCGCCCGCACGACAAGAAAGAAGCTGCCAAGAAATCCCTCCACCTCAAGAAGGCGCTCCCGTGCTTGCTGCACCAAAGACGACAAGATCAAGGCCCCCGCACCAAATACGCCAAGACCCAGTCGCTTCGGCGGCGGTGCGCAAGTACCACCAAGAGAAAGCCCCGCGTCAGCAAAGGGCTCTGATGAACACAGCAGGTTGCCGCGCCTTCACCATCGAGCTGCGTAGCATCGCCTGGCCGGGCAAGTTCAAGCCGGACCTGCCTCCTCGCTATGACAGCACCGCCGACCCCGCGGAGTTCTTGCAGCTCTACGAGATGGGCATCGAGGCGGCCAACGGAGACAAGAAGGTCATGGCGAACTGGTTTCCCATGGTGCTCAAGGACAGTGCACGCACCTGGCTCCTGAACCTGCCTCCCGGCTCAATCTCCTCCTGGGACAAGATGCGCAGCCGCTTCATCGCCAACTTCCAGGGCACTCGCGACCGTCCCCCGGCCGCGGGTGACCTGTGCCACATGAAGCAACAGCCTGGGGAGACCCTACAGAAATACATCCAACACTTCAAAAGCGCCCGCCTCAAGATCCCTAAGGTGACGGACAAGGCCATCATCTCAACATTCTCTGATGGCGTCCGTGATGTCAAGATGAAGGAGGAGCTCGCCATCCACGAGGAGTTGTGCACATCTCTGGAGCTGTTCAACCTGGCGACCAAGTGTGCAAGAGTTGAGGAGGGACGCCTCTCCCTCCTCGAGCTTCCGGCTACTGACCCAGAAGAAAAGAAGACCAAGGCGAAGGACGTGAAGCGCAAAGGAGCAGTCGTGCTTGCAGCAGAGCCAGACACGAAGCACGGCAAGGATCAGCCAGAGTCGTCAAAGGGCAGCCGACCGTTCTGCGCCTACCACAACCTCCACACCCACAACACCAACGAATGCCAGGAGCTCAGGGCTATTCGAGAAGGACGCTTCGATCGACGCCCCGAGCGCAGCGACTAGGGCTACGGCCGAGGAGGAGGACATGGCAGAGGACGATTGGACGACCGTGGCCCTCGCCAGGGGTGGCGTAACCGACCTTGCAAGGATCGTTGGCAGGACTAGCCTCGTGAGGGAGCCTGGAGGGATCAGCCTCGCGAGGACCGCCCATAGGGCAACGCAGGCCTTCCTCCTCTGCCGCCGCCGCCAAGAAGGAATGAAGACCATCATCAGGACAAGGGGGCCGGGGGCTTCTAGGAAATGCGCGCTATCGCTTGCATTTAGGGCGGAGCTCAGGCCCCACCCGCTCAGCGCATCTTCAAGTAGTTCGCTCGCAAGGTGAACGCAGTCCTCTCCAAGCTCGAGGCCAGGCGCCCACTCAGGTGGTCCAAGTGCGCCATCACCTTCAGCTCAGCAGATCAACTCAAGTGCGCGACTACTGCTGGCATCCTCCCGATGCTTTGTTCCCCGTCATCAGCAACGTGCAATTCACCAGGACCCTCATCGATGGCGGCACAGGGCTCAACGTATTGTATGTCGAGATGTTTGACAACCTTCAAGTGCCATACGATCAGCTCCAGCCAACCAAGCCTTTCTCAGGAGTCACCGACGGTTCCACCACCCAGATAGGGCAGGTCCGGATCCCTGTCACCTTCGGCCAGCGCGACAACTACTGCATTGAGCTCATCGACTTCGACGTCACCCACATCCACCTATCGTACAATGCCATCCTCGGGTATGTAGCCCTAGCCAAGTTCATGGCGGTGACCCACCATGGCTACAACGTCCTCAAGATGCCAGGAAGCAGCGGGATCATCATGGTCCCCTATGAAGAGAGAGATGCGGTGTGCTCCCTCGAACGCGCCTTCTAGGCTGCATCAATCGAGGACCCAGACAGCAGGGTCGAGATTCCTCATGAGTAGTCCCCAAGAAGAAGAAGACACCACTCAGCTCAAGGCCTCGAGAGGTTGGCATCTCAGGAGGTGCTGCATCAGGATCAGCGCCCGTGCAAGGGGTGCCTCCCTCCATTGCATAGGAAGGCACGCTCGGCGCCCTCCACGGTTAGGGCTCGGGGGCTCTCTTCTAGAGGGCCTCAGACTTTGCCAACATCACGAGGGAGGCGCTCGGGCACCACTTGGAGGCGTGCTTCGCGGCATGTTTCCCTCAGGAGGTTTCAGGGCGTGGAAAGCTCAACGTTCAGGAGTTCATCGCCAAGACCACTCAGGAGCTTCAGGAAGCGAGAGCCATGCGCGGCAACCGCCGCTTGCCTGGCGTGGCCCCCCATCCAGGCGAGGATGGTGGGCTACGCGTCTGCATCGACGTCCCAGGGCTCAACCGAGCCGCATCTCAGGAGCGCCTCTAGCCTTCACGCGTGGGACGCTGCGAGGGTCCGCCGCACAGCTACGTTCGCATGCCTTTCGGCCTGCCGAACATGGCTGCCACCTTCCAGCGTCACCTGTGGAGCATTCTGGCTACACAGGAGGCCAAGCATCACGCAGTCCTAGCAGAGATGGAGATGATCCTCAAGGAACCGTCTGGATCCCTAGAGCCTCCCGAGGCTCAGGGCTCCGGTGGCTCGTGAGGGTCGGCCTCTTCACCGCGCATCTTCAGCCGCATCTTCAGCTACTCCAGCACCCCTTCTACAACAGTACCAGGTGATATCTTCCAAGTTCATTTCAGCTAGGAGCTCCCTCAGGGCTGCATCATTCCCAGGCCGTGTGGGTCCGCCCCTGCGGCATGTATTCCTTTTGCTTATGTCTTTCGTTTACCTTGCTAGGGGCGCCCCTCGGGCTGCATCATCCCCAAGCCACTCGGGTCTGACCCGATGGCATGTATCCATTCTGCATTTACCTAAGTTGATTTGCCCTTCATGCCTAACTTGCATGTGATTATCGCCCGTTCGATTGACATCTACCATGGGAGTTGTCCACGCTGGCACGACGCTTGTCGGCCTTCTGGGAACGGGGGTCCCCAGACTTGCCTGCCTGCGGCCTGCGGCGTGGCTCAAGCAGTGGCCCAGTACGGCCATTCTACATCAACCCAAGCTCAAGACCCTCATGAGGGGCCGAGCCTCACGGGGCAGAGGACGCAACGCTTCCTCAGGGGCGGCCTCACCGGCAGGCTCGCGAGAAGGCGGAGAGATCAAGGCAAGGAGTACCTCGCAAGGTGCTCGTGACGCAAGCCATGATGATCGAGGCCAGGCAGGCACCAGCCGGTGCAGTGTCCATGTTTCCTCTTTGGTGCAAAGGGAGCAAGCTCGGGCGCGGAGTACCGAGGCATCAAGCAAAGGTTTCCATATTGGTGCAACGAGACCAAGACCAGCAGACGGCAGGACGGAGATCACCGTGGAGCCCAAGACGGCATCATCACCAGTGCCTTTGGCAGTCACCAACTTTAGTCAGGATAGATTGTACTAGCTGCCCCCCTTCAAAATGGTCGTCGTTGGCTCCCTTCCCAATCAATATTTGGGAAGAGGACCAGGGCCACTATAAATAGAGATAGCCACCACAGTAGGAGGGGGGATTGAATCCTTCCCTAGCAGAACACCGCGCCACCATAAGAACACCCCTCGCGAGGCTATTCTTCCTCTGTACTGTTCATCATCAGCCCCAGAGGCAATCCACCACACCACACACTGGATTAGGGTATTACACCACAACGGTGGCCCGAACCAGTATAAACCTTGTGTCCCTTGTGTTGTTCATCGTGTAGCTTACATTCACCGCGAGGTGTTGGGACATGGATCATTAGGGAGTAGATCTTCGTGCGCACCCCAGAGTTCGAACCTTAAGGGTTCTGCCGGAATCTTCTTTCTGCCGTTCTGCATTCCATCGTTCATTGCATCAATGGCAGACACTCGCCAAGCTCGCGCCGAGCGTTGGGCTGCTCTCGCCGCCCGCGTCGCCCAGACGGCCCCCATCGGTGGGCCTCCTCGTCATTCTCCGTCACCTGCCGCCAACACCGTCACGGGCCCAGCGGGGAACGAGCAGCAAGCATCGTCGCTGCGTCCCTCGGTGCAGCGGGAAGGCCGCACTACCACTCCATCGCTAACTCTTGCCGGTTCGTCGTCTCACGCTCGTCGCGCTCCCATGGACGCGCAAGCCGCGTTGCTCCTGGCATGTGAGCTCCTGCACTACCGCCCCGTCGATGACCTCTACGAGGAGTGGCTCACTCGCATCACCGAGCTCGTCAGCGTCGTAGGGGGCTCTCCTCCGCCGTCCCTCTCGCTGCCTCGCCCTCCGTCTTGTGTGGGTGATGCGGCTCAGGAGGTGCCTCCACCACCTCCTCCCCAAGAAGGAGCCCTAGCTCCAAGGCACGCGGCCCCTGGATGAGACCCACCGAGTCCAGCGCCCACGTGACAAGAAAGGAGCTGCCAAGAAATCCCTCGTCCCTAGGAAGGCGCTCGGGTGATCTCCACTCCAGCGCATCAAGACCGCATCCCAGCACCATCACATCAAGACCCTGCGCCGCCCCTGGTGGCGGCACGCGGGAATCTCCAAGAGTAGGCCCCGCAACTGCAAAGGGCTCCGGTGGCCACCGCAGGCTGCTGCGCCTTCACCACCGAGCTATGCAGTGTCGCCTGGCCGGGCAAGTACAAGCCGGATCTGCCTCCTCGCTATGACGGCACTGCCGACCCCATGGAGTTCCTGCAGCTCTACGAACTGGGCATCGAGGGGGCCAACGGAGACGAAAAGGTCATGGCGAACTGGTTTCCCATGGCGCTCAAGGATGGTGCCCGCACCTGGCTCTTGAACCTGCCTCCCAGCTCGATCTCCTCTTGGGACGAGATGCGCAGCCGCTTCATCGCCAACTTCCAGGGCAATCACGACCGTCCTCCGGTCGTGGGTGACCTATGTCACATCAAGCAGCAGCCAGGGGGACCTTGCAGAAGTACATCCAGCATTTCAACAGCGCTCGCCTCAAGATTCCCAAGGTGACTAAGGAGGCCATCATCTTAGCGTTCTCTGACCGTCCGCGACGTCAAGATGAAGGAGGAGCTTGCCATCCGCGAGGATCTGTGCACGTCCCTCGAGCTGTTCAACATGGCGACCAAGTGCGCAAGGGCTGAGGAGGGCGCATCTCCCTCCTCGAGCTTCGATCTACTAATCCAGAAGAAAAGAAGGCCAAGACCAAGGACGTGAAGTGCAAAGGAGCAGCTGTGCTCGCAGGAGAACCACACACGAAGAACGGCAGGGACCAACTAGAGTGGTCCAAGGGTAGCCGATTCTGTGCCTACCACAATCTCTACACCCACAACACCAACGAATGTCAGGAGCTCAGAGCCGTTCGAGAAGCGCATCGGTCGATGCCCCGAGTGCAATGACCAAAGCTACGGTCGAGGAGGAGGAAGAGGTGGAGGACGATCGGACGACCGAGGCCCTCGCCAGGAGTGGCGTGACCGTCCTCGCGAGGATTGCTGGTAGGACTAGCCTTGCGAGGGGGCTTGGAGGGATCAGCCTCGCGAGGATCACCCGCAGGGCAACGCATGCCTTCCTCCTCTGCCACCACCACCAAGAAGGAATGACGACCACCACCAGGACGAGGGGCTGGGGGCTTCCAGGAGCCGCGTGCTATCGCTTGCATCTTGGGCGGTGCCCAGGCCCCAGTCTCTCAGGGCATCTTCAAGCATTTTGCTCGCGAGGTGAATGCAGTCCTCCCCAAGATCGGGGCCACGCACCCTCTCAGGTGGTTCACATGCGCCATCACGTTCAGCTCAGCAGATCAGCTCAAGTGTGCGGCTACAGCTGGCATCCTCCCAATGCTTTGCACCCCAGTCATCAGCAATGTTCAAGTTACGAGGACTCTCATCGATGGAGGAGCAGGACTCAATGTTCTATCCGTCGAGACATTCAACAACCTCCAAGTGCCTCATGATCAGCTTCAGCCAACCAAGCCTTTCTCGGGGGTCACTGACGGCTCGACCACTCCGATAGGACAGGTTCGCCTGCCTGTCACCTTCGGACGGCGCAAGAACTACAGTACTGAGCTCATCGACTTTGACGTTGCCCACATTCGCCTGCCATACAATTCCATCCTCAGGTACCCATCCCTGGCCAAGTTCATGGTGGTAACTCACCACAGCTACAATGTCCTCAAGATGCCGGGAAGCGGCGGAATCATCACAGTCCCTTGCGAAGAGAAGGATGCAGTGTGCTCCCTCGAGCATGCCTTTCAAGCTGCTTCAGTCGAGGACCCAGACAGCAAGAGCGAGAACTCTCCTGAGGTAGTTCCCAAGAAGAAGAAGACATCGCCTAGCTCGGGGCCTCAAGAGGTTGGCATCTCCGGAGACGCCGTGTCAGGATCTGCGCTCGTGTAAGGGGCGCCTCCCTCCATCGCATTAGAAGGCGTGCTCGACTCCCTCCTTAGGCAAGGCTTGGGGGCTCTCTCCTGGAGGGCCTCAGACTTTTCCAAGATCCCGAGGGAGGCGCTCGGGCACCACTTGGAGGCGTGCTTCGCAGCACGTTTCCCTCGGGAAGGCATGGGGCAAGGAGGGCCCAACCCTCAGGAGTTCATCACCAAGGCCACTCAGGAGCTGCAGGAATCAAGAGTCATACGCGGCGATCGCCGCCTACCTAGCGTAGCTCCCCATCCAGGAAAGGATGGCGGGCTGCGCGTCTGCATCCACTACACAGGGCTCAGCCGAGTCGCGCCTTAGGAGCACTTCTGGCCTTCGCGCGTGGGATGCTGCGAGGGTCCGCCGCACAACTAATTCGCATGCCTTTCGGTCTGCCGAACGCGGCTGCCGCTCACTAGCGTCTTTTGTGGAGCATTCTAGCAGCTCAGGAGGCCAGGCACCACGCGGTCCTGATGAAGATGGAAATGGTCTTCGAGGAACCGCCCGAACCCCAGAGCCTCCCGAGGCTCAGGGCTCCGATGGCTCGTGAGGGTTGGCTTCTTCACCGTGCATCATCAGCTACTCAGACACCTGCCCTACAATGGTATCAGGTGGCATCTTTCGAGTCCATTTCAACTGGGAGCACCCTCAGAGCTGCATTATTCCCAGGTCGCGTGGGTCTGTCCCTGCGGCACATATCGCTTTTGCTTATGTCTTTAGTTTACCTTGCTGGGGGCGCCCCTCGGGCTGCATCACCCCCAAGCCGCTCGGGCCTGACCCAGTGGCGTGTATCCTTCCTGCATTTGTCTAAGCTGATTTGCCTTTCATGCTTAACCGGCCTATGATTATCATCTCCCTCCTACCACGGGCCCTTTTCTCCCTCATGCAAATCGCTTGCACGTTAAAAGTGGGGCGCCTGAGCATCGCAACTCAGGAGCTCTTACTAGCTCTCCAGCCCTCACCCCCTGGCCTTGTCCATGGTACCGCGGCCTGGCATACTAGTGGCGGCTGAGCTCGCTCGAGCGCTGGGACCTAAGGACGTAGAGCATTTGTATCTAACCATCCCGCAGGAACACTCACCCGCCCAAGGCTCAAGATCAGGCGCAACCCGCCTTGAGGTAGGGCCTCGTGATTCCCGCGCTGGCTCACGAGTGCCTAGATACACCTTGTCTAGCCCTACCGTACCAGCCACGTGTCAGGGCGGGGCTGTACACACCCCAGGGGCTCCTCCTGGAGGGGGGCCCCTCCCACATACCAGTGGAAGCACCATGCTCCGCGCTGGCTGACGACACTGCCGAGGAGCAGCTATGCCCGTACACATACGGAAGCGCTATGCTCCGCGCTGGTGATAAACAACTGAGGGCAGCCCACAGCTATATCAACTTCAGGGAGCCCAGAGCTCGGTGTCTGGCGTCATCGCAATGCCTCCTCTCGGGAGCGCCACGCGAGGGGGCTGGACACGCAGGTTGTGCCCGGGTCACGCCCGAGCGTACGACACCCAGCCAGGTCCCTCAGACCTAGTCGTCGCGTGCCCCTCCCCGAGCAGAGCCAAGGTATGAAGATCGTTTGAGCATCAAGGGGGACTGCTGACCATCACGACTCAGGAGCCTAACTGGTCATGTAGCCCCTCACTCCTTAGTTCCGCAAGGCTAACGGCGGTTGAGGTATGCGCGGGGCCGGGCCCTGCCGACGTAGAATGACAGATCAACCCCTACACCCCCTCCCTATTTGCTGTTTGTGCATCAAGGGGGACTCCTGAGCATCGCGACTCGGGAGCCTAACTTGTCACGTAGCCCCTCACTCCTTGGTCCCATCCTGGTGATCCGGTCGGGGCTAACGGCGGCTAAGGTATGCGCGGGGCCGGGCCCTGTCGATGTGGAACACAAAGCAAACAGGAAGGAAACCGCAAAATCTCGCAAATTCAGAAGCAAATATTACAAACCATAAATTGTCCTCACGATACCAGACACAAGTTTAAATACCTCAACGAGGCACAGTGCATGTTGCAGGAGTTGAAACAGGAAAGAAGCCGCGAGAAGATCACCCTTGGGCAGCGCCGTCATCCGCCAGGAGCCTCGCCTCCATGGTGGAGTTGCGCCTGTCAGCTCCACCCCCCGAGGTCGCGGAACCAGCAGTACCTGCCTTGGGCCCAGTGGCGAAGGCGCGGAACTTCGCCAGCAGGGCTTCCGCTTGTCCCTTCATGGCTTCAGCAGCAACGGCGGAGTGCTCGGCGTCCACAGGCTCCAGTAGCTCATCAAGGTTGGCACCGGGATCACGAAGGTAGACGTGGCTGAGGACCTGAGTCAGCACCGCAGAAGAAAGGACGCGGGCTTCATCCTCGGCCATGGGGCCGACACCGGTCACGACTTCCTCAAGCGCTTCGACCAAGAAGGGAAGCAGCTTGGCGGGGCCGTCCTTGGCCCTGGCCAGCGGATTCTCCAGGCCATCATCGTAAAGCGACTTCAGCGCCTTGCGAGACCTCTCATCAAGATCCGCAAAGGCCACGCGATCCTCGGCCAGAACCTTCGCCTTGGCGTCCAAATCGGTCCTCTCCGCCTTTAGCTTCTGCTCCAGCGTCTTCAGTTGACTGCGATCAGCGGACAGCTCGGCATCGCGGTCCCCGATGGCGGCCTCCCGAGCCTTCATCTCTTCCTCCTTTGGCTGGCGGTCGCGAGCCTCTTTGGCGAGCTCGTCGCGCAAGCCCCGCAACTCATCCTCCAACGCCTTGCAACGGTCTTGGGCGATTGAAGCATCCTTCAACGCCGCGTCACGGGCGGCTATGGCCTGGGTGGCGACTTGCTTCTCCTCCTCGGAAGCTGCCGCAGCCTGGCTCAGCGCCGCTCGGATGGCGGTGTCAGAGTGAACCCAGCCAGAGATCAGCTCCAGGCGCCCGGCCACCAGGCGGGGGTTGGCGCCCTAGAGGTCTTCTCGCAGCCGACCTAGCTCAGCAGCGGCACGATCCAAGGCGGCGGAGGAGGTAGCGGAGTCAGGAACCAGTGGAGTAGGAGGAGAAGACGGCAGCGTGATCACGGCTTGGGAGACTGGGAGCTCCTGAGCCTTGGCAACCTCAGTGACAGCATCAAGCGCCGGCACCTCCAGAGTCTGCGGGGCCATGAGGGCTGGCACCCCGCCAGGGCGATCCTCTTGGCCTCGCGAGCACGACCAGGCAGGGGAGGTGCGAGCTCCACTGCCTCCCCTTCCCACAGACGAAGGCGTGGCCACAACGGATGATTCTGCCCCAAGCGGAGCCACCGTGTCCCCCTTCAGCTTCTTCGCTGCAGGCGGCATCCTACCCAAGTGACGGAGAACGTCAAGCCTCGGCAGCAAAAGCGAGAACAAGGCGGGTTTCGAGCACTTACTAGTCAATCACGGCGTGTTCTGGCGGTCTCCTACCGAGGTTAAAGCCCGTGAGCCTCTTGGTCCGGGGCGCAGCCTCGAGAGGTCCAGAGGCAGAAGTGGGCACACCAGAGGGGCTGGAGCTAGCTTCGAGCAGTGCCTGGGCCGGGGTAGCCCCTTGGTAGATCAGCCCCGACCTGTCCTTCGGGAACGCAGGCGGGTCCTCTCCCCCTCGCCTGGTGTCGGCCTCGTCATCGTCCGGCAGGGTCAGCAGGATGTTGGCCCTGCGCCAGGGGGGAAGTCTCCCCCGTCCCGTCCGTGGTCGCCTCCGAGTCGTGCTCCTCTTCTTCTTCGTCTTCCTCCCCTCCTCCGTGGGAATCGTCGGAAGAAAACTCCACCAGCGCCGCCGCCTCCTGGCCCTCAGGAGGCACCACCGGCACCAGACCGCTCCCGTCGAAGGTGGGCATGTCGTCCACCACCTATTGCCAGTTGTCGCAGAGGAACAAAGGGACATGAGCGCCCTCCAGACCTTCCACGTCCTCTCCAACCAGGAAGCGGAGAGCTGCGGCCAGATCATCATAAGCTAGCGCCTAAAAAACAGGCGGAGATCCTCGTCCGCACCTCCAACCCTCCACAACGGGCACGAGTGCGACTGAAGTGGAGCCACCCACTGCGCTAGGAACTCCCTCGGGAGCGTAGCCCCGGTCAGCTTCGCTGCCTTCATGTTGCCTGTCCTCAGGTTAGCGTTCATCTTCTCCAGTACCAGCTTTGCCCGTCGGTCGTCAAGCTTCACACGGGACCATGCCTCATCAGCCTGGGGCTGCTCCATGGGAGCACCAATCGAGAGTGGATGCATCCGGCATCCAGCATGACCCACTTGCTCCAGAAGCCGTCGACCCTCTTCCCGGCCTTCGAGATCATGTTGGCTTTGGAGTATGCGACAAAGCCAGCGCACGCCGAGGTATGGCTGCCGGTGACTCGGAGGGAGAAGAAGTGGCGCAGCAAGGCCACGAAAGGCATCACCCCGACGTGCGCCTCGCAGTGGTAGGCGAAAATCGACAGAAGGAGAACGGAGTTGGGATGGAGATGAAGGGCATGTAACCTGTAATGGCGTAGGACGGAGTAGAAGAACTCGGAGAAGGGAGGCACCAGGCCGGAGATGACGGTGCTCATGAAGAAGGGGTAAAAGGTGCTCCCCTTAACCTCCGGCATGGCGGAGCTGGCTCGAAGTACAGTCTCCCCCATCTCGTTGCCTTGCGCCGCCGTCATCAGGCACGTAGAGGCGAGATTCTTCTCCGTCATGTTGGGGGGATCCAGAGCCGGCGAGTACCAGGCCGGTGGAGCCTCGGCCGCGGCCTTCCGGGGCGCCATTGCTCGCTGGAAGAGGAAGGATGAGGCAGATCTGGAGATTTCGGAAGCAAGAGAGCAACAGCAAGAAAGGGGATCTGAAGCAAGGCGAATGGGAGCAATGAAGGTAAGCCTAACCCAGGCCAGCCTTTTGTTAGTCGGGTGGTTGCCGAGGCAGTGTGGGGAAGCGGAGACAGCCACGTCCAATCAACCGCCATGCGGCGACCAAGGCCGCAGGATGTTGGGGCCCGCGGAGCTCCGCACTTGCCCTTTGGCTTCGCTGCTAAGACAAGTCCGAGCGTGCCATGGGCCCGAGGGCTACTATCGGCGTTCTGGGAACGGGGGTCACTAGACTTGCCTGCCTGCGGCCTGCAGCGTGGCTCAAGCAATGGCCCAGTACGGCCCATCTTCATCAACCCAAGCTGAAGACCCTCACGAGGGGCCGAGCTTTGCGGGGCGGATGACGCAAGGCTTCCTCAGGGGCGGCCTCACTAGGCCGGCTCGTGACGCAAGCCATGACGATCGAGGCCAGGCAGGCGCCAGCCGGTGCAGTGTCCTCGTTTCCTCTTTGGTGCAAAGGGAGCAAGCGCAGGCGTGGAGTACCGAGGCATAAAGCAAAGGTTTCCATATTGGTGCAACGAGACCAAGACCAGTAGGACGGCAGGACGGAGATCACCATGGAGCCCAAGACGGCGTCATCACCAGTGCCTTTGTCAGTCGAAGACCAACTTTAGTCAGGATAGTTTGTACTAGTTGCCCCCCTTCAAAATAGCCGTTGTTGGCTCCCTTCCCGATCAATATTTGGGAAGAGGACCAGGGCCCCTATAAATAGAGATAGCCACCACAGTAGGAGGGGGGTTTGAATCCTTCCCTAGCAGAACACCGTGCCACCACAAGAACACCCCTCGCGAGGCTGTTCTTCCTCTGTACTGTTCATCATCAGCCCCAGAGGCAATCCACCACACCACACACTGGATTAGGGTATTACACCACAACGGTGGTCCGGATCAGTATAAACCTTGTGTCTGTTGTATTGTTCATCGTGTAGCTTAGATTCATGGTGAGGTGTTGGGACGTGGATCAGTAGGGAGTAGATCTTCGCGCGCACCCCAGAGTTCAAACCTTAAGGGTTTTGCCGGAACCCCATATCCGACAGCAAATCTGAGTGGCAGAGCTCTGGCTCGCGGCAGCCCCGCACGCGTCACCTCACCAGGCCCTCGACGCCCTCACCTCTCTCTCGGAACAACCAATGGCCGGCCGGCAATCACAATGGCAACCTGTGCTTTTGTCGTGTTAGTTTACAGGAACCTCCTGAGGTCTACGGCAGGCGGCATCACGAGCTCTCTCTCTCTTTCCCATGTGATCTGCTTGTGCATTAAAAGGGGGGTCCTGAGCATCGCAACTCAGGAGCTCTTACTGGCTCTCCAGCCCTCAGCCCCTGGCCTTGAGCACGGCATCGCGACCTGGCAGACCAGCAGCGGTTGAGCTCGCTCGAGGGCCGGGACCTAAGGACGTAGAGCACAAGGGAGAATGTGGAGAGAAAGGGAAAGCTCGCGAGGGCCTAGCCTAGCTATGCCACAACTGTCGACGTATAAGTCTAGCGCAACACAAGGGAGCGACTCCAGATTACCAATATAAGTTTCACACCTGGAACAGCTAATCGATGCAGCGCGGAATCCTCACTTGTTGCAGCTCTGTGATGGCAACGTTGCCTTCCTTTCTCGCCTCTTGGCGGCTGCTTGCGCTTTAAAGGGGACCTCCTGAGCATCGCGCCTCGGGGGCTCTTACTGGACCTCGGGCCGCTCACCTCCTGGCCTTGACCACGGCATCGCGACCTGGCATACCAGCGACGGTTGAAGCCTGCCTGGGGACCGAGACCTGTCAGCGTAGAGCAATAAGTCATCGTGAGGTTCAAAAGGGGGAACTAAGCCGGGACAGGACGAGCATTCGCACAATTTCATAATAAGGATCACATCAACAAGAGACACCACAGACCCTTTACATGTCCCCGCGGGGTGTTTCCTTGATTCCTCGCAGGAAACAAAAGATGAGAATCCTAAGGAGCCCTAACTACCCGCGTGTCCATGGCCGACGCCATCATCAACAGTGGTACACGGGAGGTCGGTGCCAACCCCATCCAGATCAGCCGCGGCAACGGCCTGATGCTGCCACCTTGCTCCGGGCGTGGCGCGGGCTCGGGGGCACGTAGCTGTCGTCGCTCATCTCCGGGGGTCACGAAGAGCTTGGGAGAGTCGCTGGACCCCCAAGCGTCGTCGCTGCTGCCGGAGGAGCCGTTGGGGGAGCGAACGGCAGGCCTGGCCCCTGCCACGTCGATGTCCCCACTACCTCCTCTGGGGCAGCACTCCAGGCAGCGGCCTTCTGCGTCGAAGACTTTGATGGACAACAAGGAGGCGCCATCGTATTCAAAATGAATCACGAGGGCGCCCCCGTTCGGAAGACCCGGGCAACCTCGCGCCCAGCCTCAGGTCATGAAGCCCTTGCCTGGGGCAACGACTTCAACCTCCGCTCCGGTCGCCGGAGCGCCATAGTCGGTGTGCTGTAGCCAAAGCTCGAGAGGCCCCCTCGACGGCATCTCGATGGCGAAGAATGAATGGAAGTGGATCCAAGTGCTTGGAGGCATCGCCACGTGCAACACGAGCTCGCGAGAGGAGTCCACGGCGTGGACTCCACGAGCAACGGCGCACGCTGCCACGGCTAGCCGGCCTCGCCTGCGGCGCGGGCGGCGTCGCTCGCCATCCCTTTCTCCAGAGCCATCGTCTTGGGCGTATAGGGGTAGCGGGAACCCAGGAGGTGGCCGCTCGCCAAGGCCTCGTCATCTCCAGCCTCGTAACCTTGTCGCGGCGGCATGGGACCGGCTGTTTCTTCGGCGGAGCGGATTAGGTCCCTCCCGGGGAGCCTTCCCTTTCTCTTCAGCCAAGAATCTACGGATCGGTGCCATTGGCATCGAGGATGGAGGTGGAGCAAGGGAGAAGAAGCAGGAGGATCAAGAAGAGGTGGACAACGGGGGCTCTCGCCCCTCCATATTTATAGCCCAAGGGAGGCCAACTGTCAACCTCCATGACCGCAGGTAATGATGACTCTTTTTTGCATGTAGCAGGTACTCGTCAAATCAGGCAGTTGCCGAGGCAGCATGGGGAAGCGAAGACGCCCACGTCCAATCGGTCGCCATGCGGCAACCACGGCCGCAGGCTGTTGGGCCCGTGGCTTTCCGCACTTGCCCTTTGGCTTCGCTCCAAAGCCAAGTCCGAGCACGCCTTGGCCAGGGGGCTACTGTCGGCGTTCTGGGAATGGGGGTCCCCAGACTTGCTTGCCTGTGGCTTGCGGCGTGGCTCAATCGGTGGCCCAGTACGGCCCGTCTTCCTCAACCAACACTCAAGACCCTCGCGAGGGGCCAAGCCTCGTGGGGCGGACGACACAAGGCCTCCTCAGGAGTGGTCTCGCCAGGCAGGCTCGCGAGGAGGCGGAGAGATCAAGGCAAGGGGTACCTCACGAGGTGCCCATGACGCAAGCCATGACGATCAAGACTGGGCGGGCGCCAGTCCATGCAGTGTCCTCGTTTCCTCTTTGGTGCAAAGGCGGAAAGCGCAGGCGCGAGTACCGAGGCATCAGGCAAAGGTTTCCATATCGGTGCAACGAGACCAAGACCAGCAGGACGGCAGGACGGAGGTCACCGTGGAGCCCAAGATGGCGTCATCTGCAGCACCTTTGGCAGGCGAAGACCACCTTTAGTCAGGATAGCTTGTACTAGATGTCCCATTTCGAAATGGCCGTTGTTGGATTCCTTCCCGCTCAATATTTGGGAAGAGGACCAGGTCCTCTTTAAATAGGGCTAGCCACCGCAGTAGAAAGGCATCTCATCTAGAGACAGGGAAACGCAGTTCATCTACAGACCACCAAGCACAAGAACATCTCTCCTCGCAAGGTTGTTCTTCCCATGTACTGTTCATCATCAGCCCAAGAGGCAATCCACCACACTACACACAGGAGTAGGGTATTACACCACAATGGTGGCCCAAACCTGTATAAATCTCGTGTCTCTTGTGTTGTTCATCGTGCTAGCTTAGAAACCGCGGCGAGGCTGAGGGCGTGTTTCGGTTGGGAGTAGATCTTCGTGCGCACCCCAGTGTTAGAACCTTAAGGGTTTTGCCGGAACCCGATATCCGACATTTGGCGCGCTAGGTAGGGGTGCGCCGAAATCTTCTTTCCGCTGACCTGCGTCCCATCGCTTCGTCGCATCCATGGCAGACGCTCGCCGAGCCCGCGTCGATTGTTCCCGGAATCCAATCTATTTCTCTTTCTGGACTTTTCCGTGTCAATCAGGGCTTCTATTTCCAATGGGTCATACTCCACTTCCTCTGTCGGGAATTCTACTAGATCCCCCTTCAGACAATTCTAGGAGATGTGTTCTTCTTCTCCACATGAATAACAAGACTTGGTGCAGGGTTTAATTTGGTCTTCTTCGGGTGTGTCCTCCACCTCTTCCTTCATCACCGGTTCTTCTAGAATTTCCATGAGGGCTCCTTTCAATGTTTCTTTCTTCTGCAGGACGGTTCTTTGTACCATGGGGTAAATGTGACACTGAGTAGGGTAGTGGGTAGTCCCTTCACACAAGAAACATGTAATCTGCCTAGTTGGGCATTCTTCAACTAGGTGACTTTCTTCACAATGAGGACATTCATCCTTGTGCTCCTTATGGTTTTGTCCTATTTGTCCACAGAGCTTGCATGCACAAGAGTTCTTCATATCATTTCCATAAGGCTTCATCTTCTGGGACACAAACCGAGACTTTAGCAGAGTCAACATAAATTCTTCCCGAGTGGTCACTCTTTGCCATCCATTGATGGTTTGGTACATCCTCCACCAAGTAGCAGCACCTCTTTCAAAGCACTGAAGAGCATGCTGGACCATATCCTTTCCGCCTGTAGTGTTATTCTTCATGTGATCCTCCATGTTCTGAATCCATTGGTTCGTGTCCAATTGTGTCATTGGTCTAGAAAATGTGGGTTCATCTCCATTCATCCTCTATTGGTTCCAAGGGTTTTGGGGGGAGATAAGAGAGATGGAGAGGGATACGCACAATACAAACAACAGTTTTGAAAAGAAAGATTTTATTTTGTGGCCGTCGGAAAAACATCAAACAAATGACAGCTCACAAAAGTCGCATCTAACTTAAGTATATAACAGGGGATTAGTCTTCTAATGATCAATAAATCTTCAAAGTCGCAAACTCTTCAAGTCTTGTTCATGTCTCCGATGGCTTCTTCCGATTGTACTTTTCCTTCTCAAGTTCTTTTGCCAGATCATCTCCGTTGACGCGAAGTCTCTCGTGACATCCTTTAATATTCTGGAGTTGCGTTCCAAACTTCTGGGTTTCAACATCCTTGGCATGAACCATGGTCCTACTGTCCTTTAGTTCCTAACGAATCTCCGGTATCTCGAGGTTTTGCTCCTCCAGCTTGGATACTTTCAGATTCTGGGTCCTAAGTTCTTCACGAAATGCTTCCTTGTCAAGTACGGCTTCCTGCAGGTCCATCTTAAAATTCTTGATGTAATACTCCAAATCCTAGTGATACACCATCTAAGGTTAGAACTTCATCTTTTGCTAATAGGTGCTCCATTAGCACTTTTATCATCCAATCCTTCTGAAGACATGCATGCTCAACTCAGCACGGTGACAATAGCGTAAGTGGGTGATAACATCATGGATAGCCGTGTTTATGCCCATGTCAATGCCATGAGCTATCATTCCATAGTTGATGTCTCCTGCCTTAGGGTTTTCTTGACAAAACTTTGAGTTTCAACGCTCCATGTTTCGGTCTTTCTCTGACACACCTAAATCTCGGGTATTGACAGCTTCACTAGTCTAACAAGTTCCATAAGGGTAGCTTTCCTAGGTCATACCACTCTAGGATTTCTTTAGAGCCTTCAAATTCTCCGAGCCTTTGGAGTCTTCAACCATCGTAGTTTCAATTATTGAAATGCACGGTAAACTCCTCTTTGTTCCGAAGTGGTCTTAGTTGTCTGATATCTTGTACTTCTTGGAGTGATCTCATCAGTCGAATTCTTCGCGTGGTCAAAGGAGAAAGGGTATTGTCCAACTAAAAGGGGATATTTGATAAAGCTCAGAAAAGAAGAGAGGTAAAAGATCCTTTTGAAAAATTGAAGTTTTAGAGAAAAATCTTTCCTATGGGCTTGCCAGTATGTAGGGGTCACGTCCTACAGTCAACATGTGCTCTGATACCATCTTGTAGCGACCCGACCCGAATGGATCAAAGTCTCTGTGCTTAAGTGTCATCCCTGGATCGGTATGCTGACACACACAGTACTCGAGGATTTATAATAGAGGTAAATCACATGTATAAAGTAACGTAAATACTATTACCTCAATCCATATAATGGAAGTAACAACAAAGTTGTGGAGTTCCCAACCATGCCAACAGCAAAGTTGAGTGTAGACATCGTAACCCTAATGTATCACTTACTCGTCATAAGATTCCTGCAACATGAGACGTTGCAACGATGTAGGCCAGTACATTGAATGTACTCGCAAATTCACACCATAGAGCAATGATGAATAATAGCTATCACTACATGCATATTTGGCTGGTGGAGGCTCTAAGTTTATTTTTGCATAAAGCCAAATTTTCCCTACAACAAAGGAATAAATTTTATTTAACTACCAAGTGATGTCATTAAATCAGAAGGTTCCTCCAACTCAATCCCAAAGTAATAATTATAACCCAATAATTTCATTAAATAGAATGATGAGATCAAATCAATAACTCAAGTACCAGATACTCAAGATGTCCATAACCGGGTACACGGCTAATCATGATTAGTTTGTACACTCTGCAGTGGTTTGCGCACTTTTCCCCACAAGACTTGATCGCCTCCCTTGAAGCCCTCGCACTACCTGGTGTTTGAGAACGGGATGACCAAGACACTGCCTTTCAGAACCACTCTCTATTCTGGGCGGACCAGTACACCAACAAAACCCCTACATCTGCTAGTCCACCTCTTCAAGAGCTCACACACCTTACTCAACTATGCTTGAGCCCATAATGGCTTGTGTCTGCACACGGAAGTTTCTAGCATGAATAATCTTATGATCCCTTTGAGCCTGGGTGGCATTCCATAGGGTGATCACATGGGTACTTTGGGATCCCCTTGGGCAAGCACTGGGTTCTCCAGGTGCCCGGGCAAACCACTGGGTGCTCCAGGGTGCCCCAACCAGTCCACCCAGATGTGTATTAAAGTAGCCACCTGAAGTTTCCGTTAGTTAACAATATCTCTCTCATCTTTCATGAATTCTTTCAAACCAAACCACGTCTACGAGCATAGAATAGTAGTATAAGCATAACGTAGTAACACCCAAGGGTTTGAATATGAGACAATAGGTTCCTACCTCATCATCTACTTCCCAGTACTCACATGTTATCAAACCTACTCATGCAATGTTTGAGGGTTGAAACTAAAGCATAAAAACTGGGTAATAAAGGGATATAATCAAAGTGTGAACTTGGCTGTACTGTTGATGAAGATCCTTCACACTCATAACTCCTCATAGTTCTACTCGTCACACTTCGTTCAATCTATCGTAAGCAATCAATAGTAACCACACATAAGCAATCATGCAAAAGAATCGAAGAAAAGATCTCGGAAAACTTTCAAAACAAGTAATTAACTCTTTCTACAGAAAACAATTTCTAATAGTACCAAAATTGAGTGAATTTGGCCTTATCAGAAAGTTTAGGTCCAGATCTTCGATTTGCAAAAGGAATCACTGAATAGGAGTTATAAAACTCGAGTTATGAACACAAGAAGTTTGAATTATAATCTGTTTGAAACCAAATTTTAAATTTCTAAAAACATGTTCACGTTGATTATTTGAACAGAGGGGATCATAATGAAGAAGCGGGCGTTGTTTTCATTGGATTTGGATAAACGACCAAAAAGTTGTGACCGTTTGAAGATCAGGGGCTAATCTGTAAGAAAAGTATTTACCGATACGTCCCTGGTAGAAAACTAAAATAAAAAGAAAAACCTAACGAAAGAACGATTGCTACATAACCTAAAGCAACGAAAACCATTCGCTAAAGAAGCTAATCTAATGAATGCTCATAAAAAACAGATCAGGAAAATCGGAAAAACCCAAAGAAAACCGGGAGGGTTTTGTACCGGTTCGGGGCGGTTTTCCATCGAAAATTGGCGGCGGAGGTTAGCGAGTCTGGCGGCGGATCTGGCAAGTCCGGGCGGTGGCGGCGGACTTTGGTGCGGCGGCGGGCTTGGCGACAGTGGCAGATCTGGCAAGTCCGGGCGGCGGCGGCGGACTTCGGCGCAGCGACGGCAGGCGGAGGCGATTACGCGGCGGCGGGCGCGGCGGCAGCAAGCAGTGGCAGTGGCGGGTGGTGGAGCTTGCGGCAGTGAGCAGGACGGGAGCGAAGGCGGTGGCGCCTTCGGGCAGTGGGCCTTCGCCCGATTCGGTCGGAAGTTTTTTTTCACACGCAAAAAATTAAAGAAAAACCAAATAGACTAAAAATATAATATAGGCATATTATATATCAAAATTTCAGAAAAAGATTTTCTATAACATGAACATTTTTCTAGCGTCAAATAAAATCCACGAAGATTTACATAAAGCAAATAGTGCTACTGGTTTATTTAAAAACCAAATAAAATTATTCTAAAATACCAAATTGATTTCAAATTTATTTCTCTCCAATTTTCTTTTGTAGGGAATCATTTTACCCTATTTTCCATATATTTTATTTTTGGAGAAAAATATTTTGAATAAAACCCAAATAACTCCAAATTGAAAGGGACTTTAAATTTGATTATTTTAAACTTCTAACTCATATTTCATACAATTTGGAGAAGTCATTTTATCTTCTCTCATGAAAATCATTGAGTTGCATAAAGTTTCTGAATTGAAAATATTTCCAAATGAAATTCAAATCTATTCAAAACCCATTGCATTTACTTAAATGGAAGAAGTCATATCATCTTCACTCTAGGGTTTTGTGATGAAAAGAATTTGAATTCATGAAGATCAGAAATGCAAGATGAAAGTTTGGGAAAGTCATTTTATTCCCTCTCATTTAACTTTCAAAAAGTTTCAAATTTCACTCAAATTCACAAAAGCAACCACACCACAATCAAAACTATCTATTTAATATAACATTCCAAAATTTAGAATTTTGGGATGTTACATGATTCATCAGAAGAAAAAATAGGAGGATATTGGGAAATCTCTTGCCTTTCATTAGTATTCTCTTCATCTTGTATTTGTTTTCTTGTCTTCATGTAATTGGCAATATAAGTATTTTCAATGCAACTCATGGCACAATACATATAAATTTCCTCTAGATCAAAATCAAGAACTTTATCAAGGACAAATTCCGGAATATCCTTAGTCATACGTTTTATTTCTTCATAACCCAAAAGCAAACTAAGTTCATTATGATGCACATGGGAAATCAAGTCTTCACAATTTTTGGACACGATTCGATCATGAAACAATTTGCATTGGAGATTTAAATGATCACGTCCATTGCAAAGTTCACAAGGATGGCAAAGAAATTTTAAATTTTCAGAACAAATATCTAGCCTCTCTTGCAACCTTTTAGTTTCTAAATACTTATGCCTCTTGCAAAATCTATATTCCCTATTTGGTGTGTACTTGCAAACTATATGCACTCCACAAAGGTTGACATGCTTATAAGAGACATTTTCATCATGACTAGTGCAATCATCATCAGTACTATGGATATTCAAAGAGTTCATACTAACAACATTGCAATCATGCTCATCATTCAAAGATTTAGTGCCAAACATTTTAATGCATTCTTCTTCTAGCACTTGGGCACAATTTTCCTTTCCATCATTTTCATGAAAGACAATGAACAGATGAAGCATATGTGGCAACCTCAATTCCATTTTTTTGTAGTTTTCTTTTATAGACTAAACTAGTGATAAAACAAGAGACAAGACAATTCGATTGCAAGATCTAAAGATACACCTTCAAGCAATAACCTCCCCGGCAACGGCGCCAGAAAAGAGCTTGATGTCTACTACGCAACCTTCTTCTTGTAGACATTGTTGGGCCTCCAAGTGCAGAGATTTGTAGGACAATAGCAAATTTCCCTCAAGTGGATGACCTAAGGTTTATCAATCTGTGGGGGGTATAGGACGAAGATGGTCTCTCTCAAAAAACCTGCAACCAAATAACAAAGAGTCCCTTATGTCCCCAACACACCCAATACAATGGTAAATTGTATAGGTGCACTAGTTTGGCGAAAAGATGGTGATACAAGTGCAATATGGATGGTAGATATAAGTTTTTGTAATCTGAAATTATAAAAACAGCAAGGTAGCAAGTAACAAATGTGAGCAAAAACGGTATTGCAATGCTTAGAAACAAGGCCTAGGGTTCATACTTTCACCAGTGCAAGTTCTCTCAACAATGATAACATAAATAGATCATATAACAATCCCTCATCGTGCAACAAAGAGTCATTCCAAAGTCACTAATGGCGGAGAACAAACGAAGAGATTATTGTAGGGTACGAAACCACCTCAAAGTTATTCTTTCCGATCAATCCATTGGGTTATTCCTATAAGTGTCACAAACATCCCTAGAGTTCATAGTAAAATAACACCTTAAGACACACATCAACCAAAACCCTAATGTCACCTAGATACTCCAATGTCACCTCAAGTATCCATGGGTATGATTATACGATATGCATCACACAATCTCAGATTCATCTATTCAAACCAACACAAAGAACTTCAAAGAGTGCCCCAAAGTTTCTACCGGAGAGTCAAGACGAAAACGTGTGCCAACCCCTATTCATAGATTCCCAAGGTCACGGAACCCGCAAGTTGATCACCAAAACATACATCAAGTGAATCAATAGAATACCCCATTGTCACCACGGGTATCCCACGCAAGACATACATCAAGTGTTCTCAAATCCTTAAAGACTCAATCCGATAAGATAACTTCAAAGAAAAAACTCAATCCATTACAAGAAAGTAGAGGGGAGAAATATCATAAGATCCAACTATAATAGCAAAGCTCGCGGCACATCAAGATCGTGCCAAATCAAGAACTCGAGAGAGAGAAAGAGATCAGACACATAGCTACTGGTACATACCCTCAGCCCAGAGGGTGAACTACTCCCTCCTCGTCATACAGAGCGTCGGGATGATGAATATGGCCACCGGTGATGGATCCCCCCTACAGCAGGGTGCCAGAACAGGGTCCCGATTGGTTTTTGGTGGCTACAGAGGCTTGCGGCAGCGAAACTCCCGATCTAGGTTTCTTTTGGGGGTTCCTATATTTGTAGGAATTTTTGGCGTCGGTCTCACGTCACGGGGGTCTCCGAGTCATCCACGAGATAGGGGGCGCGCCCTCCACCTTGTGGATGGCTTGGGACTCTTCTAGCCCAACTCTTTTACTTCGGGGGCTTCTTTTGGTCCATAAAAAATCCACAAAAAATGGAAGGTCAATTGGACTCCGTTTGGTATTCCTTTTCTGTAAAACTCAAAAACAAGAAAAAAACAGAAGCTGGCACTGGGCTCTAAGTAAATACGTTAGTCCCAAAAATCATATAAAATAGCATATAAATGCATATAAAACATCCAAGATGGATGATGTAATAGCATGCAACAATCAAAAATTATAGATACCTTGGAGACGTATCAAGCATCCCCAAGCTTAATTCTTGCTCGTCTTCGAGTAGGTAAATGATAAAAACAGAATTTTTGATGAGGAATGCTACCTAACATATTTATCATGTAATCTTGTTTATTGTGGCAAGAATATTCAGATCCATAAGATTCAAAACAAAAGTTTAATATCGACATAAAAACAATAATACTTCAAGCATACTAACAAAGCAATCATGTCTTCTCAAAATAACATGGCCAAATAAAGCTATCCCTACAAAATCATATAGTCTCGCTATGCTCTATCTTCATCACACAAAATATTTAAATCATGCACAACCCCGATGACAAGCCAAGCAATTGTTTCATACTTTTGATGTTCTCAAACTATAGATACGTTGGGGACGTATCACGCATGTAAGAGTCCTCACCTGCTCGCGAGAAATTTTACCAGGCCGCCGCGGCGCGGGAGGACATTGTCGTGGTTCTAAATCTGACAGTAAGTATATGAGGTATGAACGGAAAGGCAAGGTCCTAGCTACGGTGAGATTGTACACAAGTATTTACGAGTTCAGGCCCCTCTCGGAGGAGGTAAAAGCCCTACGTCTCGGTGCCCGGAGGCAGTCGACTGGAATATGGGAGTGTGTGTTACAGGGGGTGCGAACCCTTGTGCTAGAGGAGGGGGTGGCTTATATAGAGGGCGCCAAGACCCCAGCCATCCCCCGTTACAAGGAGTTCAATGTACATAACGATGGGGCATTACTGATAACGCCAGCCATAAAGTGCTATTAATGATCTGAAAGACTACGGAGTGAACGCCTGACCATTGCCATTCTTGTCGACTCCTGGTCTTCGGTAGGTCGAGTGATTTCTTGTATGGTCGAATGATATCTAGAGGGATGGGTACCCGAGTGAGGTGACTGGTCAAGTGGATTGCACTCGACGCCTTCAATTGGTACTCCATGTCGTGTCTCGGGTGTCTTTGCTTCTAGGGTACTGACCTTGGGTAGGGCATATAGGTCAGGCCTATGACCCTACCCTAGGTCTATATCATCATCATTAGCCCCCGAATGGATTGAGGTCCGAGTGAAAAGAAGGTTGAAGTTGATCTTGTCTTGACTTTTGTGCTTCACAAGTACCCACGTTGGACTGGAGGCCCATGTTGGAACTTCGGTTTCGTTTTAGTCGCTTTGATCAATTCAGAAATTGCCGAGTGGATTTATACCGTCACTCATCGAGTGTTACTTTTGACGTGAAATCTTTGGCGCGATTTGTTATGGCGTATCCTGGATCTCACAGGATTCAAGATTTTGGGGAAGCGCGTAAGGCGGAGCGTGTCGTAGTAAGCGGGATGGATAGACAGGAGCGCCTCGATCTCCAGGCCACCTTTTTCACCACGTACCCAGCGCGCCACTATTGCGGGATTTGACAGGATTGCCAGGGCCCACGCGTCAGCCACTCGGAAGTGGGTTCTTAAAAGGCGACAGGGCCGAGGCGTCTGCACTGTGCGCGTCCATTCTCCCTCTTTCTTCCTCGCTTCTCCATTGCATCTTTCTCCTCCGCTCTCAATGCTGCCGCGCCGCCACCGTGGTGAAGGACAAGACGGCGGCACTGGAGCGCGCGAAGAAGGCGACGGGGGCGGCGAAAGACAAGAAGACGAATCAGGGGTCGTCGTCGAGGTTTGCGCTGCCGCCGGGTTGGATCCAGGGTGACTGGATCTGATTTTCGCTTCAACTAGAAGATTTGGAGCTGGCCAACTCCGGTCTGATCGTCGACGGAGCTGCGAGGCTGCCGAAGGGGGAGACAGAGCCTCAACCACGGCCAGGTGAGTGCGTTCTGCTTGCCACCCACGTGGACCACGGCTTCTCCCTTCCCCGCATCCTTTTTTCCGGGGTTTCTTGAACTTTTTTGAAGCTCAACTTCATCACTTCTCTCCCAACACCATTACGTACCTCGCTGTGTTTGTGTCCATGTGCAAAAACTACCTGGGTTGTCGACCGCACTAGGGTCTTTTCAAGCACATCTTCACAATTTGCTCCCAGTGGGTGAAGAAAGCGAATTCGAGTGACGAGAGGACACACGTTATCCAAATGTGTGGGGGTTTAGGGATCCAGAAGAGGAAAAGGAGTGCTTTCCCTTCCATGACACTTCCTGAGTCGGTCAGGGGCCGCCAGTCGACCTGGTTCTACTGCCAGGATACTGCGACTCCCGCTCAGTCGACTGGATTTCCCCCTTTTTCTTTAGATCGCGCCCAGCAACCTATTTCACTGAAAGTGACCACTGCGGAGAGGGTGGAAACGAACATGTTGGTCTAGAGAGTGGTCCAATTGATCAATCAGGGTGTCACCGGTATGGACTTGTTGGAGGTGTTTCTCAGTCGACGCATCCAGCCGTTCCAGGCTCATGACCACTCGATGTGGATGTACTCTGGAGCCAACGACACTGCTCGGGTTCATCTGGAGGAGGTTACGACCGAGACGGTGGCCCTGTGGCTGAAGGGTATTACAGGAAACAAGGACAACCCCAGGAGAGCCAGCAGAGTTGACCCATTCAATGCCAGCAACCCGCCAGATAAGGTTTGGTCTCTACTACCGACTTTACTTCAATATGTTTTGCGACAGTCTTTGAATCCGACTGATATTTGCCTGACTTCTTGTCTTGTAGGTTTACACTAAGATTTACTCGATGCCCAATGGTGAACAAGTTCTGGAGGAAGACCAGGAGGGAGAGGACAGCGCGGAGGAAAGTGGCGACTGGCAATCTCCAGAAGACGACGAGGAGGAGGAAAGTGATGAGTTGGACGACGACGAGATAGTTGACTCACCACCTTGCACAGAGCGTCGATCCAAGCTACTCCACGATCCAGCAGGCGGGTGTGGCAAGACTGCGGCTCCAAGCACTCAAGCATAGAAGCGTACTCGGACTTCAACTCTAGAGCCGACGGAGAAGGTCGCCAAGCAGCCCAAGGTCGTCCCCTCAAAGGCTCGGAAGACCTTGCCCAAGATCAAGATGGACGTTCGTGTTGCCTCTGGGTGAGTGTTCTTTCTTTCTGCGTTTTCTTCTACCGATTGATACTTCCATTCTGACCGAGTGGATTATGAACTTTTCCAGCACTACAACTTCTGCGACTGATATGGACGTTGACAAGGCTCCAGGTGATGAGGAGACCAATGACGCGGCCACCTCCAAAGCTGGTACGCTCTACCCAACTTGAATTCATTCTGCCGGTTGGATTGTTGGTCGATTGAACTCTTGAGGTTGCTTTTTGTTGCAACTCCATGGGACATTATTGAACCTCCGGATGATGAAGAAGAAGTGCCTCTGAGAGAGAGGAGGAGGAGGGGCAGGGCGTCAAGCGGGAAAGGGCCCGAGGGTCAGGTCCCTCAGTCGACACTGGTGCTTGAGACAGTGGTCCAGCGATCCGGAGATCCGGCTAGGACCAATGTTACCTTTGCCAATCCACTGACGACTGACCGTCCATTGGGGTAAAATGCTCAGACCTCTGTCGCTCTAGTACAACTCCATGCGTCTGGCCCTGTGACTGCTCCGAATACATTGCCATCATCGCTCTTCACTTCATACCAGACTCCAGATGACTCAACGAGTGCCGTGAGGGAGGCTCTTCTCCAGGTAAATCTCGTGATGGAGTAGATGAAGGTGGTGCATGAGGCTAGTCAGGTTGCTTATAATGCCAGCACCGCTCTGCAAACCAACGTCAAGGTTAGTTGATTCCCGACTGGTCTCTTGAATAATGATAGTTTCCATTGTTGCTTCACTGTCCATACGGTGTTCTTGGATGAGCGTTTTAGAACCTATTATGTGCATTTATCATGGGTCTGTGTTTCACATCCAATCACCCACTGGGGTGTTTCTGTCTTAGAGCTGTATAGTTCTTCCACTTGAGTCGACTAGGTTGAGTCGAGTGTTTGTCCGAACTAGTGGGGGCACTCAGAGTGCACCCACTGGGTGTAGTCCCCGAGACCGCGGCTGACTGTTAGTAGTCGGCTGGTGTATGAGAATCTCCTCTTTTTTTACTCGTGCTGGGCAGACCATGCCGAGTGTAAAACCGAACCAGTGGGGGCACGCTAAGTGCACCCACTGGGTGTAGTTCCCAAGACTACTGTTGAATGTTTGATTCAGTGGTAGTCTTAGAGCAACTTTCACTGTGATTGACTTTTGTTTCTGTCGACTGACATATCTTATTTGCTGACCGCAGATGTCTTGTGATCTTGGGGCCCAACTTTCCGACCTGAATAAGAAGCATATCAGCCTCAACCTTGATCTGGAATTGGCCAAGAAGAATCTCAAGAATGCTCAGGACGAAGCAGCTATCATGGGAGGTAACCAATCATCGACTATCCACCTTGTGACTCGCTCTTCCCCTTTTAACCGAGTGATTTCACTTGAACAAATGTGCATAGTGAAAACTGTCAACTTCAAGCTCGTCTGAAGAATGTTATTTCTTTAGAGAAAATGAAGCAGGCTATGGAGAAGAAGGATCAGGATCTTGCTGCGGCCCAGAAGGAGGCGCTAGAGAAAACAGCACTTGCGGACAAGATGTTGGCCTCAGTCAGTAAGTTGGAAGAGGAGAACTCCAAGTTGAAGACCGCTGTTTCTGAGCCAACCAGGCGGTCGTGCAATTGAAGAAAGACAAGGAAAGATTGACCGAAGAAGTTGGGAGCCACAAATCCAAGAAGGGAGAATTAGAGTCTTATCTGGGATAGCTTGCTGCGAAATTGGTCTTGAAGCTTGAAGGTACTTTCACTTCTTCGACTAATTTGTTGATGTCGACTGACCCGTCTTGCTAGACTGTCAACTCGCTGCTTTTCCGATTGTGCAGAACTTTGCCAAGGTTTTGAAGCAGAAACCGGGCGGGTCGAGACGGGTCTCAACCCCATAAACTCTCCTGTCTAAGATGACGTTGCAATGAATCTGCTGTGGTTGGAGTCACGCATGGACAATGTTGTGGGTTATCATGCTCGAATGAAAGCGGCAATGACCCGGATTGATGCTGAACTCTGGCCTCAGGCGGAACTCACACAAGATCTCGAGTCTCTGATGACCCGACTGAATCAAATACCTGACCGAGTGCAAGAATGGAAGAAATCATCTGCTCGTTGTGGCGCTGACGTTGCCCTATCATTGGTCCAAGTGCACTGCAAGGATGTCACAGAAGACAAGCTGGCGGCCCTCAACACCAAGAAGCAAAGTTTCCAGTCCTTCATGGACACTTTCCTTGACGCCGCCACTCGCTTTGCAGACAACATCGACCTTGGCAGTTTTTGTGATCCAGCAAGTCCTTCTCCCGACGAGTGAACAAAACATTATGTCCCACTTTTATTTGCCTCGGAATGCCGAGTGATTATGTAACCGTTAAACTCTTTCAGGCTTGATGCCTGAGCACTTCTGCCCATTGCGGTTCTGAACTTTTGCGGGATTTATCTGAACTTGTTTTTCCTTCAATATCATGGCTTTTGCTTATATTGTTTCTGGATATCTTTTGATTCTGAGTGAACTTGATCTTTGCACCTTTCGTCAAATGGATCTAAAGATGTCTTCAATTGATACTTTGTCGTCCTTGCGGATCGGGGTGGTACATTGTACTTGTGATGCAACCTAGACATGGAGTCTAGTCGACACCTCGTCGTCCTTGCGGATCGGGATGGTACATTGTACTTGTGACGCAGCTCAGACGTGGTGTTCAATCGACACCTCATCGTCCTTGCGGATCGGGACGGTACATTATATTTGTGACATAGCTCAAATGCGGTGTTCAATTGACACCTCGTCGTCCTTGCGGATTGGGATGGTACATTGTACTTGTGGCGCAGCTCGGACGTGGTGTTCAGTCAACACCTCGTCGTCTTTGAGGATCGGGATGGAGCATCCGTTGTATTTGTGGTGTAGCTCAAAGTATATTTGTGACTTAAGCGAGTACGGGGTCGCAGCTAAGCCCCTGAGTGGGAGGATTGCTCTCCACTCGAAATGTTTTTAACTTAGGCAAGTATGGGGTCGCAGCTAAGCCCCAAAGTGGGAGGATTGCTCTCCACTCGGAATGTTTTTTTAACTTAGGCGAGTATGAGGTCGCAGCTAAGCCCCCGAGTGGGAGGATTGCCCTCCGCTCAGAATGTTTTTAACTTAGGCGATTTCGGGGTCGCGGCTAAGCCTTCGAGTGGGAGGATTTCTCTCCACTCGAAATGTTTTTAACTTAGGCGATTTCGGGGTCGCGGCTAAGCCCCCAAGTGGGAGGATCGCTCTCCACTCGGAATGTTTTTTAACTTAGGCAATTTCGGGGTCGCGGCTAAGCCTCTGAGTGGGAGGATTGCTCTCCACTCGGAATATTTTTAACTTTGGCGATTTCGGGGTCGCAGCTAAGCCTCCGAGTGGGAGGATTGCTCTCCACTCGGAATGTTTTTAACTTAGGCGATTTCGGGGTCGCTGCTAAGCCCCCGAGTGGGAGGATTGCTCTCCACTCAGAATGTTTTTTAACTTAGGCGAGTATGGGATCGCAGCTAAGCCCCCGAGTGGGAGGATTGCTCTCCACTTGGAATGTTTTTTAACTTAGGCGATTTCGGAGTCGCGGCTAAGCTTCGGACTGGGAGGATTTCTCTCCACTCGGAATACTTTTAACTTAGGCGATTTCTGGGTCGCAGCTAAGCCTCCAAGTGGGAGGATTGCTCGGCACTCGGAATGTTTTTAACTTAGGCGATTTTGGGGTCGCTGCTAAGCCCTCGAGTGGGAGTATTGCCCTCCACTTGGAATGTTTTTAACTTAGGCAAGTACGGGATTACAACAAAGCCCCCGAGTGGGAGGATTGCTCTCCACTCGGAATGTTTTTTAACTTAGGCGAGTACGGGGTCGCAGCTAAGCCCCCGAGTGGGAGGATTGCTCTCCACTCAGAATGTTTTTTAACTTAGGCGAGTACGGGATCGCAGCTAAGCCCCGGAGTGGGAGGATTGATCTCCACTCAGATTGTTGTTTAACTTAGGCGAATCAGATTCACAGCTAAGCCCTCGAATGGGAGGATTGCTCTCCACTCGAAATGTTTTTTAACTTAGGTGAATCAGGTTCACGGCTAAGCCACCCACTCGGGGATTTGGACACAAGTGATTACGGTGAACCAGTCATTAAGATACTATAAAAATCTTGTCTTTGGAAAGCAAATTGAAGTACTCTTATTACAACTCGTCTGGTTGAGTGACTCTAGGTATAAAAAGGAGGAAGCAGCTCTGCGTTCCATGCACGTGGCTCGTCCATGTTCTTGGCTACGTTGTAGATGTGGTACGCTCCATTCTAAAGCACCTTGGTGATGATGAAGGGACCTTCCCAGGCTGAAGCGAGCTTGTGAGCTCGTTTCTGATCCACTTGGAGCACAAGATCTCCTTCCTGAAATGCTCGACCTCTGACATTGCGAGCATGGAATCAATGCAGATCTTACTGATAGATGGTCGACCGAACAAAAGCCATCTCGCGCTCTTTCTCCAGGAGATCAACTGCGTCTTCACGTGCTTGCTCTGCTTCAGCTTCTGAGAACAGTTCCACTCGGGGAGCATTGTGCAGTAAGTCACTCAGAAGCACAGCCTTAGCGCCATACACCAGGAAGAAAGGTGTTCGATCAGTCAACCGGTTTGGTGTTGTTCTCAGCCCCCATAGGACAGACGGTAATTCAGTCACCCAAGATCCAGCAGCATGCATAAGGTCGCGCATCAGTCGAGGCTTTAACCATCGAAGAATCAAACCATTCGCCCTTTCTGCATGTCCATTCGACCGCTGGTGTGCGACGTACGCATAGTTAACGCGAGTGCCTTGGGATGCTCAGAATGCCTTGAACTCATCAGAATCAAAGTTAGAGCCGTTATTTGTGATAATGTTGTGAGGTACTCCATATCTGTATATCAATTCCTTCATGAAATCGACGGCAGTGCCTGCACCAAGGTTTTTGATGGGCTTGGCTTCGATCCACTTGGTAAACTTGTCAACTGTTACAAGCAAATGAGTGAAACCACTCGCACCGGTTTTGAAGGGTCCAACCATATCCAATCCCCATACTGCAAACGGCCAGACGAGTGGAATAGTCTTCAGGGCAGACGCGGGCTTGTGGGACATGTTGGAGTAGAACTGGCAACCTGTGCACTTGTCAACTATATCTTTCGCCATCTCATTTGCTCGAGTCCAATAGAATCCCTCTCGGTATGCTTTGGCCACGATGGTCCTAGAGGATGCATGGTAACCACAGGTCCCCGAGTGGATATCGTTTAGGATCATTCGACCTTCTTCCGGGGTGATGCAGCGTTGAGCCACTCCTGTGACACTTTCTCTGCAAAGCTGCCCTTTCATCATGGTGAAAGCTTTCGATCGATGGACTATCTGGCGAGCCTCATCTTCATCCTCTGGGAGCTCCTTTCTAGGAATGTATGCAATATACGGTACTGTCCAGTCGGGTGTGATCGCCAAGACTTCCATGATCAAGTCGACCACGGCTGGAACCTCGATCTCAGTCGGGTCGGTTGGACTTATTGGTTGCGGGGACTCTTCCTTTAAGGGATCTTCTTGTATTGACGGGGTAGGAGATGCTCCAAGAACACGTTGCTGGGGATAGGCTTCCGAGTGGTCGCCAGATCATCAGTAGCATGATTCTGGGATTCGCGGTATGTGGTGGAGCTCTAACCCCTCAAACTTATGCTCTAGCTTTCTCGCTGCATTGCAATAACCTGTCATTGCGGGGTTCCTGACGTCCCATTCCTTCATTACTTGGTTAACCACTAAGTCTGAGCCGCCATATACCATCAAGTGCCGGACGCTGAGTGAGATGGCCATACGCAACCCATACAATAGTGCCTCATACTCAGCTTCATTGTTTGAAGAATCAAAGTGAATCTGGAGACATAACTGAGCTTGTCTCCTCATGGGGACACTAAGACCACTCCTGCACCAGAGCCATTCAACATCTTGGATCCAACAAAGAACATGGTCCAATGTTCTGACTGAATTTGAGTCGGTTGTTGTTGTTTTGTCCACTCTGCGAGGAAATCTGCAATTACTTGAGACTTAATGGCCTTCTTTGCCTCAAACTTGATATCTAAAGGAAGAAGTTCAATTGCCCACTTTGCAACTCGACCAGTTGCATCTCTGTTATTCAGAATTTCTGACAAAGGAGCGTCACTGACGACTGAAACTGAATGATCAGAGAAATAGTGTGCAACCTTCTTCGTGGTCAGGTAAATCCCATAAACAAGCTTCTGATAGTGAGGATATCTCTGCTTGGACAGGGTTAAGACTTCTGAAATGTAATACAGGGGGCGCTGAACTTTGAAGGCTTTGCCTTCTTCTTCCCGCTCGACTGTGAGCACTGTGCTAACAACTTGTCATGTGGCTGCGATGTAAAGCAGTAAAGGCTACTTGCTAACCAGAGCAGCAAGCACCGGCTGGGTGGAAAGCAGGGCTCTGAGCTCTTCAAATGCTGCTTCAGCTTCGTCATTCCACTCAAACTTGTCGGACTTCTTCATCAGTCAGTAAAGAGGCAATGCCTTTTTCATCGAGGTGTGAGATGAATCGGCTCAATGCAGCCAAACAACCAGTAAGCTTCTGAACATCATGCACACGCACTGGGCGTTTCATTCAGAGGATTGTGCCAATGTTCTCTGGATTTGCATCGATCCCTCGTTCGGAAATGAGAAAACCGAGTAAATTTCTGCCTGGGACTTCGAATGTGCATTTTGATGGATTGAGCTTGATATCATACCTTCTTAAGTTGTCAAAGGTTTCAGCAAGGTCAGTCAACAGGTCGGAACCTTTGCGTGACTTAACCACTATTTCATCCATGTATGCGTCCACATTCCGATAGATTTGAGTGAGCATGCATTCTAAATCATGCACATGAATGTGGCACCAACATTCTTGAGCCCAAAGGGCATAGTAACATAGCAAAAACACCCGAACGGGGTGATGAAAGCCATCTTTATCTCATCAGGTCCATACAGTCGGATCTGATGGTACCCGGAATAAGCGTCCAGGAAGGACAGTCGCTCACACCCCGCAGTTGAATCGACTATCTGGTCGCTGCGGGGAAAATAAAAATGATTTTTCGGGCAGGCCCGATTGATGTGCTTGAAGTCAATACACATTTGGAGTGATTTATCTTTCTTGGGAACCATAACAACATTGGTGCGACACTCGGAGTGGTATATCTCGCGGATGAACTCAGCCGCCAGGAGCCGAGCCACCTCCTCGCCAATGCCCTTTCTCTTCTCCGTGGTGGACCGACGGAGATGCTTCTTAACGGGTTTTACCTTTGGATCAACTCGAAAATGGTGCTCAGCCAGTCCCCCGGGTACACATGGCATGTCAGATGGCTTCCATGCAAAGATGTCCCAGTTCTCACGGAGGAACTGGATGAGCGCTTCTTCCTATTTGATGTCGAGTGTCGTTGAGATATGGGTCGGAGCAACATTGGGGTCGGTCGGGTGAACATGGACTGGCTTGGTCTCGCCGGCCGACTGAAATGCGGACTCCGAGGCAGGCCTCTTAGGACGCAGCAAATCACTCGGATCTGCAGTTTTCTGGTACTCTTGAAACTCTACTGCTGCCATCTGCTCATCTGCTATCTTTGCACCGTCCTGAAGACAATCTTCTGCTCTTTGATGGTCACCAAAAACTGTTATCACGCCTCTGGGGCTAGGCATCTTCGTATTGAGATATACATAAGACGGTCGAGCCATAAAGCTAGCATAAGCAAGTCTGCCCAGAATGGCATGATAGGCACTCTTGAAATCCACAACCTCAAACGTCAACTTTTCCTTGCGGAAATTCTTCTCATCGCCGAAAACCACGTCAAGAGTGATCTGGCCGAGTGAGTCCGCTTTCTTTCCTGGGATGACTCCATGGAATCACATGTTGCTCTCGTTGAGTTTGGACATCAGAATGCCCATTCCTTCGAGGGCCTCAGCATACAGAATATTCACACCACTGCCACCATCCATCAGAACCTTGGTCAGTCAGGTGCCTCCCACGACTGGGTCGACCACCAACGCTTGCCGCCCAGGGGTAGCTACACGTGACGGGTGGTCGGACTGGTCGAATGTAATGGGGGTTTTCGACCACTTCAAATACTTTGTTATTGCTGGAGCAACCATGTTCACTTCTCTGTTAATGACCTTCAGTCGACTTTTGCTCTCGAGATCAGCAAAAATCACCAAGGTGGCATTGACATTGGGGTAACCACCATCATCATCCTTATCTTCCTCTTCCTTCTCGGACTCTTTGTCCTTATCGCTGGGTTTACTTTCTCGGAAGTTTTGGATTAGGAGTCGACATTGTCGTGTGGTATGCTTGGGGAGAATCAGGTTCCCCTCCTCATCCTTCTTGGTGTGAATATGACATGGCAAATCCATCACATCGTTTCCTTCTTGGTCCTTCACTTTGTTAGGGATCCAAGGCCCTTTGGGCTTCCCTCTGAACTTTCCTTAATTCAACACTGCTGCCTCGGCAAGACCTGCTGCCTCAGCCTTTCGCTTCCGCTTCCGACTGGAATTTCCTCCTCCGTTGTCCTGGGCGACTGTTTTGTGCTTGCCACTCCTGAGTCGGTCCTCCTCTTAGCCGTTAGCGTACTTGGTGGCAATCTCCATCATTCGAATCTAGGACATATCTCCTTTCCGACCGAACTTCAAATTAAGCTCTTTGTAGAGAACGCCTTCCTTGAAGGCACACACTACTTGGTGATCTGACACATTCTCCATTGTGTGGTGCAGAGTGATCCATCTCCGGATATAGTCTCTCAAGGTTTCATTCGGTTTCTGCATGCAATGCTGCAACTCCGGTATACCAGCTGGTCTCTTACAGGTGCCCTCAAATGTTCTGGTAAACACTCGGACTAACTCATCCCAACTCAAAATGCTCCCAGGGGCCAACTGATTCAGCCAAGCCCTGGCAGAACCTTCAAGCATCATAGGGAGCTGCTTAATGGCCACCTCATCGCTGCCACCACCGATGCGTACAGCCACTCGGTAGTCTTCGAGCCAAGTGTCGGGATTCGACTCTCCTGTGAACTTACTGACGCCAGTTTCCAATCTGAAGTTATGAGGGATCTCAGCACCTCTGATGGCTCTTCCGAAACACTCTGGGCCGAAAACATGGACTCTCCTTTCACTGGGCATGTCCCTATCCAGCCTTTCTCTGTATGCTCTGTTCCGGTCGACCAAACCCTGCACAAGGAAGGACCTTGCATCGAAGTCGGGCTCTCTTGGGTCGACTAGAACTCTGCAGTCATTTCCATACGGATGCCTATCATCATATCACCGGGGCGCGTATGACCCATCCCTCGGAAGGGGCGAAGGCGCTCGACGGTGGTTGTCACGGGCATACTCGCGATCGTACTCTCCATGAGCTCTTCCCAGGTGCCGATCCTGGCGGTGACCATGATCTCAATGCCGCAAAGGCGACCTAGGACTGTGTGCTGACTGAACGGTGTCTGCTCTTACCAATCTGTTGTGGATTCTGTTACACGACTGGGTCACAGCAGAGTTCTAGTCTCCTGCTGCTCGAAGCAGCGCCCTGATCTGTTCCAAGCCTCTTCCAGCCTCTAAACGGGACGGCTAAATGGACTCTGCGATACGCACAGTAGCTGCAAGATTCTGAATTGGTGTGCGGAACACCTGAGTTTCCGATGGAAACAATTGCCGCGGACATCGAGTGGACTCGGGGATCAGTCGACGAGCATGCTCGTCGAGAAAATGTTGGAGATTCTCTAGACGAGTGCGCTCAGCCAGCGTGGCCAGGCGCACTGCCTCGAAGGCCTAGGTCTCGGTGGTTTCCCCTATGATGGGGGTCTGCAGAGCCTCCATGTTGCAGTGATGCAGCTCCTCCCTCTGCTACGAGCTGAGAGGCTGGGGCTGATACTCCTCATGGTTTAATGACTCGCCATAGCTGCCACCGTTGCTGCCGCTGTGACAAAAACCAGGTGGACCGCGATGGTAGTCGACCATGAGGACTTCCGCCGCAGGGTCACAACTCCCTCTCTCAGAAAAGGTGTCTGCGAAATCAGTCTACAGGTCGACTGATCCGCACGGGAATACATCGGGCTCGATCGCCGCGACTTGGGGGGTGAATGCCTAACGAGCCAATGCGTGTCTCACCCACCGCTGGAGCTGCGAAATCTAGACTGCTTGTGGCGGCGTCCAGCGGAGTGAGATGACGATGTGAGGACCGACTGGTACGGGGTCGACAGCTGCAGATGGAGGACGCCGCAAGAACTCGCGCGGAAGTGTGACGAGCCCCGAATCGGGAGTGCCTCGAGGTCGAGGGGGCCTCCTGGAGCCAGGTGGAGTCGTCGGCAACGAAAGTGAGCATGCCGAGTCGGAACTCGCGGCCCATGACCAAACCGTTGCCGGAAACCATGCTGATGAAGATCGAAGAAAACGCAACCTCGCCGGAAGTCGCTAAGATGCTTTGCCCCAAGGTGGGCGCCAACTGTCGTGGTTCTAAGTCTGACAGTAAGTATAGGGGGTACGAATGGAGAGGCAAGGTCCTAGCTATGGTGAGATTGTACGCAAATGTTTACGAGTTCAGGCCCCTCTCGGAGTAGGTAAAAGCCCTATGTCTTGGTGCCCGGAGGCGGTCACTGGAATATGTGAGTGTGTGTTACAGGGGGTGCGAACCCTTGTGCCAGAGGAGGCAGGTGGCTTATATAGAGTGCACCAGGACCCCAGCCATCCCCCGTTACAAGGAGTTCAATGTACATAAAGATGGGGCATTACTGATAGCGCCAGCCGTAAAGTGCTATTAATGATCTTAAAGACTACAGAGTGAATGCCTGACCGTTGTCGTTCTGGTCGACTCCTGGTCTTCGGTAGCTCGAGTGATTTCTTGTATGGTTGAATGATATCTGGAGGGAGGGGTACCCGAGTGAGGTGACTAGTCGAGAGGATTGCACTCGACGCCTTCAATTGGTACTTCATGTCGTGTCTGGGGTGTCTTTCCTTCTAGGGTAGTGACCTTGGGTAGGGCGTATAGGTCAGGCCTTTGACCCTACGCCAGGTCTATATCATCATCAGACATCTCTGCTACATTCGTGGCGTGACGGGACATCTATGCTGCTTCCGCGGCGCGGCCGGAATAGTCTGCTGCATCAACGGTGCACCGGAACCTCCATTCTGCTTCGGCGACGCGGCGGGACCTTGGTGATGCTACTGCTGTGTGGCAGGATATGTCGGCTGCTTTCACGGCGAGGCAGGACATCTGTCCTGCTTCCGCTTCCATGCTCGCCTCTCCCTGGTGGAAATCTCTCGACCCGACACTCACGCTGGCCATGGCAGACGCAAGGGAACGATGTTGAATGACTTGTTTGTTTTTGTGGATGAGGAGTTGAGGAGGAATGTGCAGTTATCTTGGCATAGTAGTATTTATAACCGAGTACTAATACGCTCCTAAGTGGGAAACCATTTAGGTTGTGATCGGTGTGAACAAGTTTGCAATTAAATATAGCTTGGTAGTAATTTGGAATGTGACGAGACACAAGCTCAAAATTTATTGACGGTTCTAGTTTCGAAGTGTAGCACTATTTCCGGATGGTGCAACGTGGGCACGCGTCCTCAGCCGTGGTGTAGTAGTTTTGTAATATGCCATGGTACTTCTTTTTCTACTACTGTGTACATGCAATAGCTGGCACCATCGGATACATATCTTACGGTTATTGGGGCGTTCGACAGGAATAGCCTCGTGATGAGCTATAGACTAGTCTTTTTTCACACGCATTACAGCGACACATATCACCTCTCTTCCTCTTTCCCACGCACACACGTAGTCTCTCGGGACTTCTCGCATGCACCATCTCTAGCTCCCTAGGTCGATGCCACCCACATACACTTGTACTCTGAGTTTAGTACGTTATACATGAATAGAAGAGGTGCACGCACGCACTCGTCCTCTCTCACACACGCATCTGTAGCTATGAATTGTAGTGTTCTCAACCATCCGATTGGCTCTATCATAGGTTCCCATTGCTCCTTGGCCTTGAGATTGAGAAGTTCAAAATGCGGAGGCTAAGCTGGAGGCGCAAGGTTTTGGTTAATGTGTGGGATGCACACGGCACCAACACGACACAAGCTTCATCTGCCTGGTGCGCAATCAGGTGAGTACTACTAGTAGTAGTACTACTTTGATGTGTCACGTCAACTCACAAAAGTATGCAACACTTCCTGAACAAACAAGCATATAAGCTGCTTATACTTCTTACCCAAAGGATCTTTATATCCAACAGACATAAAATATCCGTTCGACTGGTGGAAATTACTTTAACTGTTGACCTGATGTCGAAGTAATTGCTGCATCGCCACCAAAACCCACCATCTCTTAAGCTAAAGTAGACCAAGCTAACCCCTATATTAGCATATTACTAAGATAAACAGAAGGCACTATACAATTAGTTAGGAGGTTAGCTTGTCAATCTGAATGTGGAGGGACACCGTCCATGACAACCCAACCCCGGCCAGCAGCTTGGGCGGAACTGTGAAGAAGGACAACTCCTGCACGGCGACGTCATGAGGATCCTTGCTGCTTGTCACCTCAATTTCCACCTTGAAGGTGATACGTCTCCAACGTATCTATAATTTATGAAGTATTCATGCTGCTATATTATCATTCTTGGATATTTTACAATCATTTTATAGCAACTTTATATCATTTTTGGGACTAATCTATTGACCCAGTGCCCAGTGCTAGTTGCTATTTTTTTGCTTGTTTTTTACATCGCAGGAAATCAATATCAAACAGAGTACAAACACCACGAAACTTTTCTGGATTTTTTATGGACTAGAAGACATCCAATGGGCCAGAGCAGCACCTGAGGGGTGCCCTGAGGGGGGCACAACCCACCAGGTGCACCCCGGTGGGTTGTGTCCACCTCGGTGGCCTCCCACACCCCCTCTTCACCCTATAAATTGTCAAATATTCCAAAAACCCTGGTGGAGAACCTAGATCAGAAGTTCCGCCATCGTAAGCCTCTGTAGCCACAAGAGACCAATCTAGACCCCGTTATGGCACCCTGCCGGAGGGGGAGATCATCACCGGTGGCCTCTTCATCATCCCGGTGGCCACCATGATGAGGAGGGAGTAGTCCACCCTCGGGGCTGAGGGTTTGTACCGGTAGCTATGTGTTTAATCTCTATCTCTCTCTCTCTCTTGATGTATCGGGGGCTTTGTTAATATAGTTGGATCAAATAGTGTTTTCCCCTCTCTATCTTGTTGTGATGAATTGAGTTCTCCCTTTGAGATTTCATTTTATCGGATTGAATACTTTTATAGATTTGAGGACACTTGATATATGTCTTGCATATGAATACCCGTGGTGACAATGGGGTATTATTTTGATTCACTTGATATATGTTTTGGCACTCAACTCGCGGATTCCTTAGGTGACATTGGGGTAATCTACGCATAGAGGTTGATACACGTTCTTGTCTTTGTTTCACCGGTAGAAATCTTGGGGCACTCTTTGAGGTTCTTTGTCTTGGATTGAGAATTATGAATCTGAATTTATTTGGTGTTATTTTAGTATGAACTCTTGGATAGATCGATCGGAAAGAATAGCTTCGAGGTGGTTTCATACCCTACAAACAATTTCTTCTTATGTTCTCTGCTAGATAGGAACTTTGGAGTGATTCTTCATCGCATAGGGATGGTTAGTGATCCAATTATATTAGCATTGTTGAGAGATTGCACTAGAGAAAGTAATGACCCTAGGCCTCATTTTCAAGCATTGCAATACCTTTCGTGCTCCGTTTTATCAGTTGCTACCATGCTGTTTTTTATTGTTCTTATTACAAAAATCAATATCTACTATCCATATTACACTTGTATCACCATCTCTTCGCCGAACTAGTGCACCTATACAATTTTCCATTGAATTTGGTGTGTTGGGGCCACAAGAGACTTTTTATTATGTGGTTCCATGGTTGTTTGAGAGAGAGCATCTTCATCCAGCGCCTCCCATGGATTGATAAACCTTAGGTCATCCACTTGAGGGAAAATTGCCACTGTCCTACAAAACTCTGCGCTTTGAGGCCCAACACATGTCTACAAGAATAACGTTGTGTAGCAGACATCAAGCTCTTTCCTGGCGCCGTTGCTGGGGAGGTGAGTGCTTGAAGGTATATCTTTAGATCTTGCAATTGAATCTTTTAGTTTCTTGTTTTATCACTAGTTTGATTTATAAACAAAAAACTACAAAAAAATGGAATTGAGGTTGCATCATGTTATTCATCTTTATAATGTCTTTTGTGAAAATGATGGAAAGGAAAATTGTGCTCAATTGATAGAAGAAGAATTCTATAAAATGTTTGACAAAAAATATTTGCATGATGAGCATGATTGCAATGTTGTTGGTATGAACTCTTTGAATATCCATGATGCTAATGATATGCAAAGCCATAAGCTTGGGGATGATATATTTGATGAAGATGATATTTTTAGTCCCCCAAGATTTGATGTGCAAATTTGTTATAATGATTGCATGCCTCCTATTTATGATGATTATATTGATGAAAGTGGATTTGGAGAGGCCGCGGCTTTATTTAGTGATACATCCACTATTTTGGAAGAGGTTTCAATTGACTATGACAATAATGTTGCTATCTATGATGATTATTATGATGACATGTATGCTATGGAGAGTAAAAAAATTATATGCTTTTGGATCATGAAAAGAATGCTTTATGTGATGGTTATATGGATGAATATATTCATGATGCTACTGAAAATTATTATGAGAGAGGAACTTATGATTCATGATGCTCTTGTTATGTATCAATCTTTAACTTTTATGCGAGCATCATTGAACTCATCATGGCTAGCTAAAAGGCATTACAGAAAAGCACTTGTTGGGAGACAACCCAACACTTTTACCTATTTTCCTTGTGTGTTCGCATGATTATGCTACTGTAGTAATGATGTTTTATTGCTTTTGTTTCAATAAAGTACCAAGTAAAGTCTTTCGGATAGTGTGGATGATAGTTGACTTGATTCTGTGCAAAAACAGAAACTTTAGTGCCTAGTCAGGAACTTCTAAAATTCACTGGAATGTGATTTTGATCTGAATATTTTACAAGTGACAGATATACAAATTCCCTATGTTGTCCTAATTTTTCAGTTTTTGGAGTTACAGAAGTATGGTTGGAGGACAGATTACTTCAGACTGTTCTGTTTTTGACAAATTCTGTTTTCAATGCATAGTTTGCTTGTTTCCTAGTTTCTATGTCTTATATTGCTCATTATAAATTGTGGAAATGATAGAATACGGTAGGAATTGTGTGAGAACAATTATGAATCTTGTCTTTGACAGTACCAAAGTGAATGGTTTGCTCTTTATCATACTAACCTATCTCACGAAGTTCCATTAAGTTTTGTGTGATTGAAGTTTCCAAGTTTTGGGTGAGATATCGATATGAGGAGAATAAGGAGTTACAAGACCCTAAGCTTGGGGATGCCCAAGGCACTCCCAGGGTAATATTCAAGGAAGACCCAAGCAACTAAGCTTGGGGATGCCCCGAAAGGCATCCCCTCTTTCGTCTCCAACATTATTGGTAACCTTACTTGAGGCTATATTTTTATTCGTCACATGATATGTGTTTTTCTTGGGGCATCATTTTCTTTTGTTAAGATTTTCTTGTTGTTATTTATAATAATTTTTTGCATCTTTTATTAGTGTCAAGGATAGCTTTCCACATACTTATTTTGCAAGTATATGAGTTGTTGTTTCAAAACAGAAAGTTTATCGCTGTTGCAAAAATTCCCGAGAAAAGTCAGAATGTGATAAAACGTTAAAACTTTTTGCATAGTAAGCTATAATAAATTTTCTACAGTGTGGTAATTTTTTAGGGTTTTTGTATTTAGGTAAGTATGATGAATCTTGCATTCTTTACAGACTGTTTTGGTAGATTGCTATTATGTTTGCATTGTTTGCATATGTTTGCTTGTTTAATGATTCTACTTGAGGATAGGATTATTAAATATGCAGAGGCATTTAGTATACAATGTTGAATAATATTACAGTAGAGAATGATAAGGTGTTGCATTGATTTATACTAACTTACCTCACGAGTTCTTGTTGAGTTTTGTGTGGATGAAGTTTTTGAGATTTAGGGAAACCGTGATATGAGAGGAATTAAGGAGACACAAGATCTCAAGCTTGGGGATGCCCAAGGCATCCCAAGATAATATTCCAATAAGTCTCAAGAATCTAAGCTTGGGTATGCCTCAGTAGGCATCCCATCTTTCTTCTTCAACAATTATCGGTTAGTATCGGTTGAGCCTAAGTTTTTGCTTCTTCACTTGAGTTGTGCCATCCTTGGAATGTCATTATATTTTGTTTTGCTTGCTATTTATCTAAAGTACTTAGGTTTGAAAGTTTTTAAATAAGAGAGAATCTAGAATTGTCTACCCATTTGCTTAACAACTCTCTTGATCTTCACTCATATCTTTTTGGAGTAGCTTGTCATTTACTCTTGTGCTTCACTTATATCCTATGAGTAAATTGTTCAATGAACTGAATATCAAGAAGCAGAAATTGTATGTTAATATTATGCCTAGTGGTAGCTTCACATTGCGTTTAGAAAGTGAAACCTTTTGAAGCTTGACAATCACAATATTGGTCATACAAGCAATTCATGAATGATTAGTAGAAGGAAGATAACTCCCACATGTAAATACACTATGATGTCTGCTAGAACTACGTCGCTATTTCCCCAAAGAGGAAGGGATGATGCCGTATAGCGATGGTAGGTATTTCCATCAGTGATGAGAGCAAGGTTATCGAACCAGTAGGAGAACCTCCTCACACCACATAAACAGCACCTGCACACAAACAACAAATACTCGCAACCCGATGTGTTAAAGGGGTTGTCAATCCCATTCAGGTACGGCACCTCAAGTAGGCAAATAACATGAGGTAAAAAGTGGTAGATAGGATAAATAGATCGCGGAACAAATAAATTGCAGCAAGGTATTTTTGTATTTTGGTTTAATATATCTGAAAATAAATGCAAAGGAAAATAGATCGCAAAGGCAAATATGATGAAAAGAGACCCGGGGGGCGTAGGTTTCACTAGTGGCCTCTCTCGAGAAAAATAGAAAACGATGGAAAAACAATTACTGTTGGGCAATTGATAGAACTTCAAATAATCATGATGATATCCAGTCAATGATCATTATATAGGCATCACATCCATGATTAGTAGACCGACTCCTGCCTGCATCTACTACTATTACTCCACACATCGACCGCTATCCAGCATGCATCTAGTGTATTAAGTTCATGGAAAAACGAAGTAATGCAATAAGAACGATGACATGATGTAGACGAGATCCATTTATCTATTGCGGAGATATTCATCTCATCTTGTTATCCTTAGTGGCAATGATACATACGTGTCGGTTCCCCTTCTGTCACTGGGATCAAGCACCGTAAGATCGAACAGACTACAAAGCACCTCTTCCCATCGCAAGATAAATAGATCAAGTTGGCCAAACAAAACCAAAATATCAAAGAAGAAATACGAGGCTATAAGCAATCATGCATATAAGAGATCAAAGAAGACTCAAATAACTTTAATGGATAAAAACATAGATATGATCATAAACTCAAGGTTCATTGGATCGGAACAAACACACCACCAAAAGACTTACATCATATGGATCTCCTAGAGACCATTGTATTGATAATCAGGAGAGAGAGAGAGAGAGAGAGAGAGCAAGCCATCTAGCTACTAACTACGGACCCATAGGTCTACAAAGAACTACTCACGCATCATAGGAGAGGCACCAATGGAAGTGGTGAACCCCTCCATGATAATGTCTAGATTAAATCTGGTGGTTCTAGACTCTGCGGCAGCTGGAATTGATTTTCGTCGACTCCCCTAGGGTTTCTGGAATATTGTGGTATTCATAGAGCAAAGAGGCGGTTCGGGGGCACCCGAGGTGGGCAGCACCCACCTGGGCGCGCCTAGCCTCCTGGCGTGCCCTGGTGGGTGCTGCTCCCCTCGAGCAGCCCCCTAGGTGCTTCCTTGGCCCACTAGCTTTCTTCTGGCCCAAAAAATCCTCCAGGAGTTCCCTTGCGTTTGGACTCCGTTTGATATTGATTTCCTATGATGTAAAAAAACATGCAGAAAATAGCAACTGGCACTGGGCTATAAAATGATTAGGTTATGCCGGGGGAAATCTGCCCGCCGCGGACACCTATGGGGCCGGAGCCCCTTGTCTGAGCGGTACGAGGGCGGGGGGAGCACAGAGAGCAGATCGTAGCGAGCACGCGGGCGGATTTTACCCAGCTTCGGAGCTCTCCGGAGAGATAAAACTCCTACTGCTGCTTTGTGTTTGTATTTGATCTTGCTCGAGAATGCGAGCGTATGGTGGTGTTGCGTGTGTCGAATGGACCGAACCCCTTCTACATGCGCATGGGCCTCCCTTTTATAGTCGGAAGGGGGCGCCAACAGGTGGCAGCGTAGGAGAAAGGGGTAAAAATGTAAAAGAGGTGGTAGTTGGAACAGTCTTGGGGACAAGAAGCTACAAAGCGTGAACGATGGTTGCTACCTACTTTGACATGGGGACAAGGAATTTAATGCCCGTCGCCGTCGACCCCAAAAGCTCCCGCCCTTGCGTCTCCGTCGCCACGGCGATGGATCCACCACCGTGAAGTGCCACCGTGTCCCCAGGCTGCACAGCCATCCGCCACGCGTCCCCTCGAAAGGCCCTGTATGCGTGCGTGGGCTGATGAGCTGGGCGCGGCACACACAGCTTCTCTCCGGCAAGTACCTTGCCGGGTCTTGACCTTGCGGGCCGGAGCTTGCCGGCTCAGAACTTGTCGCTCCCGGGCCCTCGCCGACGCATATAGCGCCGAGGCGTGTCTTCTATGACGTAATCTTCTAATCGTCCGGCGAGCTCCCTCCGGGGCCTTGCGTGAGTGATGTAACCTTGAGCCTGGAACGGCCTTCCCGGCAAGCTCCGCTTGCCGGGGTCTCGATCTTCTGTCTTGTATATATTGTCTTTGAATGGCTTGACACGGAGCAAGAAGGTCTTCGGCAAGCACGTGGCAAACCCTGCCGCGGGAAGCTGCAACCGCCCGTGCACAAGTTGGGGTACTGAGGTACCCCTACCTTAGTACACCGACAGGAGCCCCCGGGCCTGGGCCATACACGGTGCCAAGCGCTATTGGGCCAGGCCCAAAACAGTGCACGGGCACACGCGGCCCACTGCGCGCCGAATCCACTTCCGCATCTGCCGCATCCCCCCGTAACGGCACGCGTCGATTGCGGCGTCGTGGGAGACGTGGGCGGCGCATGCGGTCTTTAGGGCATCCACGCCCGTGATCGTGGTGCAAAGCGAGGTCATTTCACCCGTCGCTCCGGTCCCGCCTTTTCGCCACGCGGCCCTCATGCATAGGGGTCGTGGGCGGCGAAGGTGGGAGACCGAGCCGTCACGGGCGAAGATGGCGAGTCGGCCCCGCTCCTCTGCCCTCCTCGCTCTCCGATTGGCCGGGCAGGGCGGTTGAGCCCCCACCTCGCCCTTTAAAAAGGGGCGGAAGGGGAGCACAATGGTCTCACACCTCCTCTTCTCCCTTCGTCTTCAGTTTCCGTTCTTCTCTCTGCCATGGAAGGAGGAAATCCTAGCTCTTCAACGGTGGCAGCGAGGGTCACCTCCAGGCAGCGCACTTCTCCCTATCCCGCACCCGTGGCGGCGGAGCCGGCCACGAGGGGGAGAGGGAGGGGGCGAGGCCGCGGACGAGGCCGAGGGCGCGGTCGAGGCGGTCGGGGGAGAGGCGGTCGTGGCGACGTGCCTCCCCCGTCTCCTCCGGCGGCTCCTTTCCTCGAGGCGGTCCATACCGGAGACGATCCCTGGGAGTTCTTCATCAAGCTGCGCCGAGCGCCTCAACGCCGCCTCCGGCTGCCGGCCCCGTTTGCGAGCGCGATGGAACCGGATCCGCCTGAGGTGATGGAGTTGCGCATGAGGGGCTGTGGGATCAGCGGCACTCGAGTGAGTGTCGTGTCCCCAGCCCCCGGCGTGATGTACTTCGACCGAGGGTGGAAGACGTTCGCCCGTATCCACAGCTTGACGCCGGGGTTTACCCTCCATTTCAAGTTAATGGAGGGCGACCTTCTCGCCGTCAAGGTCTTCGGGGATTCCGGGACCCGGGCGAGATGCTGTGTGGACAGCTCCTCCGATAGCGAAGGTCCCTCCTCGAGCGAGAGTGATGAGGAGGGGAGCGACAGCGGCAACGAGGGGGATGGCGGGTCCGACTAGGCGTCGGATGCTGCCCCGCGCGCCACCGGCGACCCCATCATCCGGGTCGCCGGCCTTCTGAACTCCCCGGGGCCGTCTCCTTGGGCGGCTGGCGTAGGGAGGCTGCGGAAGAGGAAGAGGGGTGGCGGCAAGGCCGTCATGTCGGAGTACGAGGGCGGGGAGCCCTCGTCAGCGTGCTGACGTCCCACCACCCCGTCTTCAAGCTCTGCCTCCGGCGCCTCCGTCTCCGCCAAGCTCCTGGCCGGCCCCCGGGAAGTTCTCTTGGTGTCTTCTGGCGCCCGTAGCTCTCCTAGGCGCCCCTTTTGCCCTTCCCGGCAAGCTTCTCTTGCCGGGGCCTCCTTGACCTACCTCCTGAACTCCTGAACAGAGAAACAGGAGAGGGATTACGGGCATCTTATCTTTCAATTTGTAAGCCCTTGGGCCTTAGTTGCATTCAAAATATGTAATCCTCTCTATCATGTTTTTCATCCTCTATGGACTTGTACTAAACTAGGATGTTTTTAATGAAAAGAGGGGAACGCTTGTCGGACTGAGTCTTTTACTTGACTTCGTGTCTTGTATGTTCCCATCCCACGCCTCGGGAGCTTGCGGTGCGAACACGCTTCTCGAGTCACGGAACATCAGCAGCCAGCTGGCGGTGTTGCTTCCGCAAGCAACCTTGCCGGCGATTCTGGCGCAGACTTGTGTTTGTTGAGCGGACTCGGAAACAAATCAAGGGCGCGACACTTGTCGCAGCTCACTTAAATTGTTGAGCGGACTCGGAAACAAACCAAGGGCGCGACACTTGTCGCAGCTCACTTAAATTGTTGAGCGGACTCGGAAACAAACCAAGGGCGCAACTGGGCCACGACCTGGCTCCTCCGCGTACGGGTTTTACAAGACACGCTCGTTCAAAGACGCAGCCCCGCTTTCCCCGGTCCATGAGAGGATGCATGACGAGGGATGAAAAACTTATCTGATTTCGCAGCCCCCCGGCAACTATGGCTCGCCAGGGGATGAATCTCGTTGTTCGCAGCCCCCAGCAACGCTGGCTCGCCGGGACCCAGGTGCTGGCGCTCCTTTCTTCGTTCTTGCCGCTGGCATCGCAGCCCCCGGCAACTCTGGTTCCGCCAAAATCCAGGTGCTGGTGTGCTCTTCTGGTTTCTCCTTGTTGCTGTAATTTCAGCCATGAAAATAGCTGAAATAGGTCTGCAATAGTTTTATTACTTACATGTATATATATAAATCCTTTCTGTGCGACTTTGTCATGCGATGCTGTGCCTTGCCCTTCGTATGCTTATACTCTACGCTCTCGGGGAGCTTGCCGGTGCGAACACGCTTCTGAGTCGGGGACATCAAGAGCCATTGGCGGTGCTGCTTCCGCAAGCAACCTTGCGGGCGATTCTGGCAAGACTTGTGTTTGTTGAGTGGACTCGAAAACGAAACAAGGGCGCGACACTTGTCGCAGCTCACTTAAATCGTTGAGCGTGCTCGAAAACAAACCAAGGGCGCAATTAGGCCACGACCTGGCTCCTCCGCGCACAAGTTTCTCATACGAAGGGCATCTTACGGCAGGGCTTGCTACGTTACACCCTCTACTTTACACCCTTTGTGCACTTTTACCCTACGCTTCTAGGGACTTGCGGCAAGGGGCCCTTGCCATGGCGCCGAGTGCTGAACTCGAAGCAGCCTGCTGGCTAAGGTCTTACCGGCAAGCAACCTTGCCGCGGCTAGTCGCGACGCACTTAGCTTGCTGAGCGGACTCGAAAACGAAACAAGGGCGCGACACTTGCCGCAGCTCACTTAAATCGTTGAGCGTGCTCGAAAACGAAACAAGGGCGCGACACTTGTCGCAGCTCACCTAAATCGTTGAGCATGCTCGAAAGCAAGATAAGGGTGCGGCTATCCACGGGTAGGTTCCTCCGCGCACAGGTATTGCGTGCAAAGGACGAACGCACGAGGGACATAACATAAAAAAGCATGGAACTAAGAAGTGCTCTGCACAAAAGCTTGGACAACTTAGCTTTTCCGTCTTCTGCGATCTGGCAAGGCCGCACTTCTCCCTTGATTTCCTCCCTTGTATGTTTTCACCCTCACGCTTCCAGGGAACCTGCCGGCGCAAACACACTTGCCGAAAAGGAACATCAGCAGCCATTGGCGGTGTTGCCTCGCAGAAGAACTTGTCGGGCTAGTTGCGGCGCGCCTTCATTGTTGAGCGGACTCGAAACGGATCGGGGCGCGAACTTAGCCACGATTCGACCCCTATCGCGCATGTGTTCTCCATACAAGGTACGAATTTTCGTGGAATACAACTCAAAAGTTTGAAACTGGCTGCTTTCTTTGCCCTACTGGCCGGTGGAGCTCGATGGCACGTCCTCGACGGCGGCGCAGCACTCCGGAGAGGTGCGCTTGCCGGAGTAGGCACCAGAGCCCTACTGGCCGGTGGAGCTCGATGGCACGTCCTCGACGGCGGCGCAGCACTCCGGAAAGGTGCGCTTGCCGGAGTAGGCACCAGAGCTGTTCTTGCCGGGTTCTTGCCGGGCCTTAGTTTTTGGCTGGTCTGTCTTTGTTTTCTCGCATTTGCCGGTGGAGCTCGATGGCGCGTCCTCGACGGCAGCGCAGCACTCCGAAGAGGTGCGGTTGCCGGAGTGGGCCCCAGAGCACCTGCCGGACTTGGTCTTCGTCTTCTTCCCCCCGGGAGCTTCAGCGGCAAGTGTATTCTTATCGGCCGCAGCTGCCGCATCCCGGTAGATCTTGTCGGCGCAGATAAGCGCATCCTTCTTGTCGCCGTGGATAGTGATGACGCTTATCGGCCCCGGCATCTTGAGTACGTTGTAAGCATAGTGGGAAGCTGCCATGAACTTGGCGAGGGCAGGACGGCCGAGTATTCCATTGTATGGCAACGGAATATCGGCGACGTCGAAAGTGATGCGCCGATCCTGAAATTGAGCTCCCGCCAAAGGTCACCGGCAGAGTGATCTTTCCTTGGGCTTGCTTCGTCCGGGTTGATTCCTTGAAAGAACCGGTCTCTTCGAGCTCGCCATCCGGAATTTGGAGTTTCTTGATCACAGCAGAGGAGATCAAGTTCAGCCCGGCCCCGCCGTCAACCAACATTTTGGTGACCTTGAGGTTGCGGATGGTGGGCGAGACCAGCATCGGCAAGCACCCGACCGCGATGGTGCGGTCGGGGTGATCCTCAAGATCAAAAATGATGGGCGTTGGACCATTTGAGGAGCTGCTTGCGACTCCATCGGGCGGCTCCGCTGCATTCACCTCACGCACCCACCGCTTTAGCTGGCGGTGGGAGGTGTGCGAGAGAGCACCACCGCCAACGCACAGACCTCCGTGGCCTTCGGAACTCCTGCCGCTGTCATCCTCATCCTCCATGTCTTCGCTGCCGTCTTCTTCATCCTTGTCGCGCCCCGGGAGGTCGATCACCTTGCCGCTGCTTGGCCTTGCCGCAAGGTCCTCCCCGCCATTGAACGGCCGCTTGCTCGGTTCTCCTCCGCCACCTTGGGCCTTCTCCTTGTCGCGCCTCTCGTACTCAGCTTTTTGCTGCTCGACGAGATACTCGCGCGCTTGCGCTTGGAGAGATCGTGGCCCTTGGTGCGGTGGATTTTGCAGTATTGCTTGTCGGAGCCGTCCTGCTTGTCGGCTGCCGCTACAGGGGCAGGCTCTTTGCCGGAGAAGCAAGCCTGCGTTTGCTTGGCGGGAGCCTCCTTGCCGGACTTCTCGACGGCAAGCACTTCTTTCTTGTTCTTCCTTTGGTTGTTCCGCCGCCGGCTCTTCCCTGCCGGGGCGGCGTCGTCGCTGTCGCTTTCTCCTGCGCCAGCATCCTCTCCGGGGAGTCTCCTCCCCTCTTCCGCGCGTGCGCACTTATCAGCCAGAGCATAGAGCTCGCTGACGTCCCGAATCTTGGTCATCGCCATCTCTTCACGCATGCGGCGGTTACGCACGTTCTGGTGGAACGCGCTGATAACCGCGGCAGGGTGGACATCAGGGATGTTGTGCTGCACACGGCTGAAGCGTTGGATATACTTGCGCAGGGATTCTCCTTCCCTCTGGGCCAAAATGTGGAGCTCGCTCTCCTGGCCATGAGGTTTGTGGCCGCCAGTGAAGGCACCAACAAACTGATGTCAAAGGTCGGCCCAAGAAGAAATGGAGCCTTCCGGCAAGTGCATAAGCCAAGAACGAACGTTCGGCTTAAGCACGAAGCGGAAGTAGTTCGCCGAATCTTCTCGTCGCGCCCGCAGCTCGCACCGCGATGGTGTAGACACCGAGGAATTCGAGGTGCGTCTTGCCGTCGTACTTCTCGATGCGTCGGGCTTGAAATTCTTCATGCTGGGCCATCGGGCGTGCCGCAGCTCGCGGTGAACGCAGGCAGCTCGCCGCAGCGTCTGCAAGTCGCCTGTTCACCGGTAGCGCGACGCCGACGGCAGTTCCCAGCTCTTCGTCGATCGCCGCCGAAGCTTCTCGGCGGCGCTCGATTGTGGTCCGGCGTCTTCTTGTCGCCGGTCGCCGAGACTGGCGTTGATCCCGACGAGTCCGCGGATCCGACGATGCCGTGGAGCCGCTGCCGGCGCTGTTACGCGGGCGGCGTCTTTTGCTTCGCGGCGGGAGTGCATCGTGGTTGCACCTCGGCGGCCTTTGTCGCCGTCGGCCTTCGTCTTCTCAGCTTGCGCGCCGCGAGGTCGCCGGCTGCTGTGAAGAGTCGTTGTTGGCGGCGACCAGGCTCTTGATGGTAGCCCTCCGCCTTGCCTTGTCCGCCGCCGAGGGAAGTCGAGGAGCGATTCGCGCCTTGCGGCGCTTCGCCGGAGTGGAGGGAGCAGGAGCGGCGGTGCGAGGAGCGGGTATGCTCGGACTCCTAACGGTGTTAGAAGGAGCAGTCCTGCCGGCGCCGCCGCTTTGCTTGTGTCCGGACGTTGGTCCGGAGCATCCCGCGAGCCTCCGGCGTGTCCTTGCTCCAAAGAAAGCGGATACCACCTCCGTGGTATGGCGCTGCTGGGTTGTCGTCTTGCTGAGATGGACGTGGATCCACGGAGACCGAAGCGCGGTCATCCGTCTGTCCTTGATCGGTGGCGCGCGAGTGTCCTCGCCGGCGACCACCCTTCCGACAGCGTCTCCTCCGCCCACCGCTGGCTCCGGTGGCGGCGGATGAGACGCAGACGGACCTCCAACCTCCGGCCTTCTTCTTCGGGCCATGGCACGATTGTTGACGGTTCTTGATGAAACCGAGAGGTTGATGAAGAGCGCCAGCAACGAACGCCGGATCAGTCCGCACACCTCGACGCCCCTACAGGGCGCCCGAGATGCCGGGAAATCTGCCCGCCAAGGACACCTATGGGGCCGGCCCCTTGTCTGAGCGGTGCGAGGGCGGGGAGCACAGAGAGCAGATCGTGGCGAGCACGCGGCGGATTTTACCCAGCGGAGCTCTCCGGAGAGATAAAACTCCTCTGCTGCTTTGTGTTTGTATTTGATCTTGCTCGAGAATGCGGCGTATGGTGGTGTTGCGTGTGTCGAATGGACCGAACCCTTCTACATGCGCATGGGCCTCCTTTTATAGTCGGAAGGGGCGCCAACAGGTGGCAGCGAGGGAGAAAGGGGTAAAATGTAAAAGAGGTGGTAATTGGAACAGTCGCGGGACAAAGAAGCTACGGTCGTGAACAGTGGTTGCTACCTACTTTGTGATGGGGGACAAGGGCATTTAATGCCCGTCGCCGTCGACCCCAAAAGCTCCCGCCCTTGCGTCTCCGTCGCCACGGCGATGGATCCACCACCGTGAAGTGCCACCGTGTCCCCAGGCTGCACAGACCATCCGCCACGCGCCCTGGAAAGGCCCAGGCGGCGCGTGGGCTGATGAGCCGGGCGCGGGCACACAGCGCTACTCTCCCGGCAAGTACCTTGCCGGGCCCGGGAGCTTGCCGGGCTCTGTAACTTGTCGCTCCCCGGGCCCTCGCCGGGACGCACATAGCGCCGAGGCGTGTCTTCTATGATGTAATCTTCTAATCGTCCCGGCGAGCTCCCCTCGCCGGGGCCTTGCGTGAGTGAAGTAACCTTGAGCCTGGAACGGCCTTCCCGGCAAGCTCCGCTTGCCGGGGTCTCGATCTTCTGTCTTGTATATATTGTCTTTAAATGGCTTGACACGGAGCAAGAAGGTCTTCGGCAAGCACGTGGCAAACCCTGCCGCGGGAAGCTGCAACCGCCCGTGCACAAGTTGGGGTACTGAGGTACCCCTACCTTAGTACACCGACAGGTTAGTACCAAAAAAATGATATAAAATGACTATAAAATGATTGTAAAACGTCCAAGAATGATAATATAATAACATGGAACAATAAAAAATTATAGATACATTGGAGACGTATTAGCATCCCCAAGCTGAATTCCTGCTCGTCCTCGAGTTGGTAAATGATAAAAATAGAACTTTTGATGTGGACTGCTGCCTAACATGTTCATCACATTTCTTTTCTTTATAGCATGGACATATGGACTTTTATATGATTCAAAGCAATAGTCTAGTTTTGACATGAAGATTTTAATACTCAAGCATACCAAAAGCAACCATGTCTTTAAAAATATCAACATTAAAGCAAGTTATCCCTAGCCCAGCATGCTCAATCATTGATCCATTCATGAAACACACTCGAATATTAGCTACAAACATTGCTCAAATATGATCATAGTGCCCCTTAGTAGGTGCTTTATAAGAGAAGATGGAGACTCAAATTCAAAATAAAAATTGCATAAGTAAAAGAAAGGCCCTTCGCGGAGGGAAGTAGTGATTTGTAGAGGTGCCAGAGCTCAAAGCTTAAATTGGGAGATAAAATTATTTTGAGAGGCGTACTTTTCCTACCAAAAGAACAACTTGCAGCATCCCAACACTTTCCATGCTAGATACATCATAGGCGGTTCCCAAACAAAAAATAAAATTTATTCCTTTTTCGACAATAACTTTCACTTTCCATGGCTAACCGTATCCACTGGTGCCCTCCATACCAACACTTTCCAAGGAATTTATTATTTGACAACATAGAGTAAATTCATTATTCATTTCAGGACTAGGCATCCCTAATACCTTTGTCGTACTCTCGTGCAATGACAAGTGAATAAACACTCATTGTGACAATAACACATCTAGCATGGATATATTTGCTACCCTTTACAGTCTCGTGAGTAGTAGAGCACACAAAAGAGAAAAAAAATTGAACATTAGAGATGGCACGTGCAAATTTGCTTAGAACAGCTTGGAAATACAGCATATAGGCACGTCTAGTGGACTCATAAGGCAAAACTGGTTTAAAGGGTTTTGGACGCACAGGTAGTGATCATACTTAGTGCAAAATGAAGGCTAGCAAAAATATTGAGAAGCGACCAACCAAAAAGAGAAAAATCTCGTACCCAAGCATTAAGCATAAGTAACACCGAATAATGTACCATAAGTAGGATATAAATTTCATTGCATACCTATTGACTTTCGTGCTTGCATAGGGAATCACAAACCTTAACATCAATATTCTTACTAAAGCACAATTACTCATCAACATAACTCACATATCATATCGTCATATCTCAAAACCATTACTAATAATCAAGTTTATTTTGTACAATGATCTTCATGAAAGTTTTTATTATATACTCCTTGGATATCTATCACTTTGGGACTATTTTTCATATGTTGCTTTTGATAAGCTCAAACAAATATAAGTGAAGATCATGAGCATATTTTTTTCTTTCTCTCAAAATCATCTAAGTGAAGCAAGGAGAATTTCTTAAAATTTTAGTAACTCCCAAATAAATCTAAGTGAAGCATGAGAGCATTTCTTCAAATTTAACAAAGCACACCATGCTCAAAAAGAGATAAGTGAAGTGTTGGAGCAAATCCATGGCTCTGAAAATTTAGGTGAAGCATAGGAGCAAGCATAGCATAATTTTTGGCTCTCTCAAAAACGTGTGTCCAGAAAGGATTCAACACTTAAAACACAAAATAAAACAAGCAAAGACTCATATCATACAAGACGCTCCAAGCAAAACTCCTATCATGTGACGAATAAAAATATAGTTTCAAGTAAAATACCGATGGTTGTTAGAAAAAGCAGGGATGCCACTCGGGGGCATCCCCAAGCTTAGTTGCTTGCTACTTCTTCGAATATTATCTTGGGGTGCCTCGGGCATCCCCAAGCTTAGCCTTTTTCTTATCCTTATTCCTTCATCCATCGTAAGATAACCCAAAACTTGAAAACTTCAATCACACAAAACTCAAACAAAACCTTAGTGAGATCCGTTAGTATAAGAAACCAAACCCCTACTATAACTACTGTAGAAAACCTATTATTATTTCGTTTTTGCATTATATCTAATGTATTACAACTTTTCTATGGCAAAAACTCATCAAAGAAAACCATAGAATCATCAAAACGAGCACACAATGCAAAGAAAACATGATCCGTCAAAAACAGAACAGTCTGTAGCAATCTGAAATTTTCGAATACGTCTTTAACTCCAAAAATTATAAAATAAACTGGTGGGAGTGAGGAATTTTTATATTAATCCTCTGCAAAAAGAATCAACTTAAAATCACTCTTCTGTTAAAAATGACAAATAATCTCGTGAGCTCAAAAGTTTCTGTTTTTCAGCAAGATCAAATAAACTTCCACCCAAGTCTTCCCAAAGGTCTTGCTTGGCACAAACACTAATTAAAACATAAAAAACACAATCATAACAGTAGCATAATTGTTCTAACACTCAAGAATAGAAAGCAAAAAGCAAAAATAAATTTTATTCATTGGGTTGCCTCCCAACAAGCGCTATTGTTTTTACGCCCCTAGCTAGGCATAACGCGTAGGATCTACGTGTTGCCTTCCGTTATCTTTGCCACTTTAGTAAGGGTCTTTTCAAACCCGAGAGGCTCTTTGCGCTTCCCTAAATTTTCCGGAAAATAAACCATCTTGAGATCTAAAATATCCAACCGTTTGTTGCAAAGAGAAATCAAAGTGTTCATACGATTGATACTACCATTGAGATGTTTGAGAGGTTCATTATATTTTTGTAATTCCACCATATGTTTATGCAAATCACCGAGTTTGTCCAAAATTTGGACTCCCTATGGAGTGAAATAAAACCCTTTCTTTTGTGGTGGAACCCCCAAAATTCCATCTAAAATTTCATAGGCGGCATTGACATCAAGCTCAATAAAATTCCCTTTTGCGGCAAAATCCAAGAGTTGTCTTTGATGCAAAGCTAATCCTACGTAAAAATTTCTAAGAAATTTTTTTGCATCTCCCTTTAGGCTGCCAACACGATAAGATTCCATAAGCCTATACCAAGCATCTTTCAATTTTCTCCTTGTTTTTGTTTGAAGTATAAACTTCAAAGTCTGGTAACAAAGGAGGAGCATTCAAACTAGCCATAGCGAAACAAGGACACGAATAGGTCTGAAGAGAAAACGGCGAACGGAATAGAGGGAGAATAAAATGGCAAATTTTTGTGAAGTGGGGGAGAGGAAAACGAAAGGCAAATGGCAAATAATGTTAATTGTGAGGAGATGCGATTTGTGATTACGAACCTGGTTGATGTCGAAGATCCTCCCCGGCAACGGCGCCAGAAATTCCTTTTGATGCCTGCTAGAACTACGTTGGTATTTCCTCAAAGAGGAAGCGATGATGCAGTATAGCGACTGTCGGTGTACTAAAGTAGGTTCACTCCTTTGTACCCCTTATTTGTACACGGACAGTCAAAGCCGTGTCCATGGCCACGCTTAGCAGAGTAGAGGGAGAAGTCAAAGCTGCAAGATGGTCAAAGCAACGTCAAGACACAAAGAGCAAAAAGGCAAGGCGGTTTCCCCCGGCAAGACCCTTGCCGGGGCGACCTCCATGGCCCTGGCGAGGACCTTGCCAGGATAGCTTACCCAATGCCAGCAAGGCGCGCCACCCTTGAGCCCCAGGTTTACCAACGCCACCAACCACATTGGGACCAAGGCTCGGGAGGTGCCTCCGTGATGACATGCAGATCTTTGTAAAGACAAGAAACACTCCAAATCAGATGAGGATTAGAAGATGACGAACCTCGGCATGATCCTCGCCAAGGAAACCCACAAGACCTCCTGCAAGATTCTTGCCGGGGATGACCGCGACGCCACGGCAAGGACCTTGTTGGGGCCCTGGCAAGGCCCTTGCCGAGGACATCCGCGGGGCCACAGCCAGGCCCGCAACCGCCAAGTTTCCACCACCGCTCCCATGCAGCTGCTAGCCCACCAGCTAGGCAGGCACCTGTGTGTCAACGTGAGGCTTCCAAGCCAACTCAGCACATGCCTACGTGGTGGCATGCATATCTTCATGAAGGCCCTACCGCTGTGCCACCTTAGCAGCCTGCTAGCTTACATGGCGATGATCGCCTTGCTGGCCCGGGCGCATGTCCAAGAAGGGCGAGGAGGCAATAAAGCAAGGGGACACTTCAGAGGCACATTAAATGTGTCCTGTCCCGTAATGACTAAGTGATAAGCTTAGCCACCGTGCACCGATGCCACCTCCTGTGTGCCACTGTGGTGATCCCCTTGACTAAAAAAGGAGGTCTGAGGCATCCAGGAGAAGGATTCGGACCCTGGGACAAGTTAGGTTCATTGTAGCTAGCTCAAGAACTCCAAGAATGCAGATATACACACCAAAGCAAGACTAGGGTATTACGCGTCCGCGTGGACCGAACCTGGGTAAACGACCCGTGTGCTTGTGCTGACCGCTGATTCCACTCTTCTCGCGACCCCGCGCCCCGCAACCGTAGTAGGGATTCTTGTGATCCCATAGGTGTCGTTTCCACCGACAGCAACGGTAGGTATTTCCCTTAGTGATGAGACCAAGGTTATCGAACCAGTAGGAGAACCTCCTCACACCACGTAAACAACACCTGCACACAAATACCAAATAATCGCAACCCGACGTGTTAAATGGGTTGTCAATCCCTTTCGGGTACGGCGCCTCAAGTGGGCAAATAACGTGAGGTAAAAAGTGGTAGATAGGATAAATAGATCGCAGAACAAATAAATTGCAGCAAGGTATTTCTGTATTTTTGGTTTAATAGATCTGAAAATAAATGCAAGGGAAAATAGATTGCAAAGGCAAATGTGATGAAAAGAGACCCGGGGGCTATAGGTTTCACTAGTGGCTTCTCTCGAGAAAAATAGCAAACGGTGGGAAAACAATTACTGTTGGGCAATTGATATAACTTCAAATAATCATGGTGATATCCAGGCAATGATCATTATATAGGCATCACGTCCAAGATTAGTAGACCGACTCCTCCCTACATCTACTACTATTACTCCACACATCGGCCGCTATCCAGCATGCATCTAGTGTATTAAGTTCACGGAAAAAGGGAGTAATGCAATAAGAATGATGACATGATGTAGACGAGATTCATTTATCTATTGCAAAAATATAGATCTCATCTTGTTATCCTTAGTAGCAATGATACATACGTGTCAGTTCCCCTTCTGTCACTGGGATCAAGAACCGTAAGATTGAACCCACTACAAAGCACCTCTTCCCATTGCAAGATAAATAGGTCAAGTTGACCAAACAAAACCCAAATATCGGCGAAGTAATACGAGGCTATAAGCAATCATGCATATAAGAGATCAAAGAAGATTCAAATAACTTTCAGGGATAAAAACATAGATGTGATCATAAGCTCAAAGTTCATCAGATCCCAACAAACACACCGCCAAAATACTTACATCATATGGATCTCCAAGAGACCATTGTATTGATAATCAAGAGAGAGAGAGGAAGCCATCTAGCTATTAACTATGGACCTGTAGGTCTACAAAGAACTACTCACGCATCATAGGAGAGTCCCAATGGAAGTTGTGAACCCCTCCATGACGGTGTCTAGATTGAATATGGCGGTTCTGGACTGCGGCAGCTCGAATTGATTTTCGTCGACTCCCCTAGGGTTTATGGAATATTGTGGTATTTATAGAGCAAAGAGGTGGTTCGGGGGCACCCGAGGTGGGCAGCACCCACCTAGGCATGCCTGGGCCTCCTGGCGCGCCCTTCTGGGAGCTGCTCCCCTCGAGCAGCCCCGAGGTGCTTCCTTGGCCCACTAGTTGTCTTATGGCCCAAAAAAATTCTCTAGGAGTTTTGTTGCATTTGGACTCCATTTGATATTGATTTCCTGCGATGTAAAAAATATGTAGAAAATAGCAACTGGCACAGGGCACTATGTCAATAGGTTAGTACCAAAAAAATGACTATAAAATGATTGTAAAACATCCAAGAATGATAACATTACAGCATGGAACAATCAAAAATTATAGATACGTCAGAGACCAATGACACTATCTTGGAAGTCTTTTGTGATTGTGAGCCCCCATCAACATATTATATGCCAAAATTGTTGACGTTGGACAAGGAAGACAACATAATGATTTATGTTTGTTCATATTCACATGGAAGTTATATTGTCATAGGTCCTTCAACATGTGGTGCTTGCCCCCATCTTTGCTAGCCAAAAATTCTGCACCAAGTAGAGATACTACTTGTGCATCCAAAAATACTTAAACCCAAATCTTATTCTCAAGAGTCCACCATATCTACCTAAGGATTGAGTAAGATCCTTCAAGTAAGTTGTCATCGGTGCAATAAGGCAATAAAAATTGCTTCTAAGAGTGTTAGATCATTTAGTGTAGGGGTAAATTGAGTGATGTACAAACTTGTGATGGCAAAGAATAAAAGCAACAGACTGCATAATAAAGGTTGCTATCATAAGGGGCAATATAACATGACATTCTTTTGCAATAAGGATTGAGCATACAAACAAAAAGCGCATGGCAGCCTCTGCTTCCCTCTACGAAGGGCCTACCTTTTACTTTTATGTGTTTACTTTGATGCAAGAGTCAAAGTTTTTCTCTCTATTCCTTTTTATTTTTCTCTTTGGCAAGCATCATGTAGTGAAGAAAGATCTAGGCACATATATCCAGTTGGATATGGGTAGCATGAGTTATTATTGTTGATATCACCCTTGAGGTGAATACGTTGGGAGGTGAAATTATAAGCCCCTATCTTTCTATGTGTCCGTTTGAAACGTTTTGCTCATGTGTATGCGATGAGTGTTACCAATTATAGAAGACTATATAATGGTTGAGTATGTGGAGATCTTACTTAGACTTTGTTGAATAAGTTGAATTGCAATTGTTTGGCGACTAAGAATATAGGTTGTTGAGTTTCAAGAGAATTCATTGTTTGAACCTTAACATGTGAATTGGTTGCTATTTTGTCATGATGAGTTTTTTGAGAAAGAGTTGTTGTTATGATGCTAGGGAAAGTGATTGAAATTATCATTGATTAAACTTATGCACTTTCCTAGCATTCACACTTCATAAATTATTTCTTTTATTATTTACCTACTCGAGGACGAGTAGGAATTAAGCTTGGGGATGCTGATATGTATCCTACGTATCTATAATTTATGGAGTATTCATGTTGCTATATTAACATTCTTGGATGTTTTGTAGACATTTTATAGAAACTTTATATCATTTTTTGGGACTAACCTATTGGCCCAGTTGCCAGTGCCAGTTGTTGTTTTTTGCTTGTTTTTTACAGTGCGGGAAATCAATATCAAACGGAGTCCAAACACCGCGAAACTTTTTGTGGATTTTTATGGACCAGAAGACATCCAATGGGCCAGAGCAGCACCTGGGGGGTGCCCCGAGGTGGGAACAACACACCGTTTTGCCCACCTCAGTGGCCTCCTGCACCCCCTCTTCGCCCTATAAATCGTCAAATATTCCAAAAACCCTAGTGGAGAACCTAGATAAGAAGTTCCACCGCCGTAAGCCTCTGTAGCCACGAGAAACCAATCTAGACCCCGTTCCGGCACCTTTCTGGAGGGGGAGATCATCACCGGTGGCCTTCTTCATCATCCCGGCGGCCACCATGATGAGGAGGGAGTAGTCCACCCTCGGGGCTGAGGGTTTGTACCAATAGCTATGTATTTAATCTCTCTCTCTCTTGTGTTCTTGATGACACGATCTTGATGTATCGGGGCTTTGTTAATATAGTTGGATCATATAGTGTTTACCCCTTTCTATCTTATTGTGATGAATCGATTTTTCTGATGTCTGCTAGAACTACGTCGGTATTTCCCCAAAGAGGAAGGGATGATGAAGTATAGTGACGGTAGGTATTTCCCTCAGTGATGAGACCAAGGTTATCGAACCAGTAGGAGAACCTCCTCTCAAACGGTAAACAACACATGCACACAAATAACAAATACTCTCAACCCGATGTGTTAAAGGGGTTGTCAATCCCTTTCGGGTACGGCGACTCAAGTAGGAAAATAACGTGAGGTAAAAAGTGGTAGATAGGATAAATAGATCGCAGAACAAATAAATTGCACCAAGGTATTTTTGTATTTTTAGTTTAATAGAAGCAAAAATAAATGCAAAGGAAAATAGATCGCAAAGGCAAATATGATGAAAGACCCGGGGCCGTACGTTTCACTAGTGGCTTCTCTCGAGAAAAATAGCAAACGTGGGGAAAACAATTATTGTTGGGCAATTGATAGAAGTTCAAATAATCATGGTGATATCCAGGCAATGATCATTATATAGGCGTCACGTCCAAGATTAGTAGACCGACTCCGCCTCCATCTACTACTATTACTCCACACATCGACCGCTATCCAGCATGCATCTAGTGTATTAAGTTCATGAAGAAATGGAGTAATGCAATAAGAACAATGACATGATGTAGACAAGATTTGTTTATCTATTGCGAAGATATAGATCCCATCTTGTTATCCTTAGTAGCAACGGTACATACGTGTCGGCTCCCCTTCTGTCACTGGGATCAAGCACCGTAAGATCGAACCCACTACAAAGCACCTCTTCCCATTGCAAGATAAATAGATCAAGTTGGCCAAACAAAACCCAAATATCGGAGAAGAAATACAAGGCTATAAGAAATCATGCATATAAGAGATCAAGGAAGACTCAAATAACTTTCATGGATAAAAACATAGATCTGATCATAAACTCAAAGTACATTGGATCCCAAAAAACACATTGCAAAAAGACTTACATCATATGCATCTCCAAGATACCATTGTATTGATAATCAAGAGAGAGAGAGAGGAAGCCATCTAGCTACTAACTACGGACCCGTAGGTCTACAAAGAACTACTCACACATCATCGGAGAGGCACCAATGGAAGTGTTGGACCCCTCCGTGATGGTGTCCAGATTGGATTTGCTGGTTCTGGCTTTGCAGTGGCTGGAATTGTTTTTCGTCGACTTCCCTAGGGTTTCTGGAACATTGGGGTATTTTTAGAGCACAGAGGCGATTCAGGGGCACCCGAAGTGGGCACAACCCACCAGGGCGCGCCTGGGCCTCCTGGCGCGCCCTGGTGGGTGCTGCTCCCCTCGGGCTACCCCCCCCAGGTTCTTCCTTGGCCCACTGGATGTAAAAAATCCTCCAGGAGTTTTGCTGCATTTGGACTCCGTTTGATATTGATTTCCTACAATGTAAAAAACATGCAGCAAACAACAACTGGCACTGGGCACAATGTCAATAGGTTAGTACCAAAAAATGATATAAAATGACTATAAAATGATTGTAAAACATCCAAGAATGATAATATAACAGCATGGAACAATCAAAAATTATAGATATGTTGGAGACGTATCAGCATCCCCAAACTTAATTCTTGCTCGTCCTCGAGTAGGTAAATGATAAAAACAGAATTTTTGATGTGGAATGCTGCCTACATGTTCATCACATTTCTTTACTTTATAGCATGGACATATGGACTTTTATATGATTCAAAGCAATAGTCTAGTTTTGACATGAAGTCTTTAATACTGAAGCATACCAACAAGCAACCATGTCTTTCAAAATATCAACACTAAAGCAAGTTATCCCTAGCCCATCATGCTCAATCATTGATCCATTCATCAAACACATTCGAATATTAGCTACACCCAATGCTCAAATAAGATCATAGTGCCCCTTAGTTGGTGCTTTATAAGAGAAGATGGAGACTCAAATTCAAAATAAAAATTGCATAAGTAAAAGAAAGGCCCTTCATGGAGGGAAGTAGGGATTTGTAGAGGTGCCAGAGCTCAAAGCTTAAATTCAGAGATAAAAATATTTTTGAGAGGCATACTTTTCCCACCAACAAAAACAACTTGGAGCATCCCAACACTTTCCATGCTAGATACATCATAGGCGGTTCCCAAACAGAAAATAAAGTGTATTCCTTTTTCCACCATTACTTCACTTTCCATGGCTAGCCATATCCACGGGTGCCCTCCATGCCAACACTTTCCAAGGAATTTATTATTTGACAACATAAAGTAAATTCATTTTTCATTTCGAGATTGGGCATCCCTAATAACTTTGTCATACTCTCATTCAATGACAAGTGAATAAACACTCATCGTGAGAATAACACATCTAGCATGGAAAACATCGGTCACCCTTCACCGCCTCGCGAGCGATAGAGCACACAAAAGAGAAATTTATTTTCAAAATTAGAGATGGCACATGCAAATTTGCTTAGAACGACACGAAAGTACAACATATAGGTAGGTATAGTGGACTCATATGGCAAAACTGCTTTAAAAGGTTTTGGATGCACAAATAGTGATCATACTTAGTGCAAAATGAGGGCTAGCGGAAAGATTGACAAGCGACCATCCAAAAAGCGAAAAATCTCGTACCCAAGCATTAACCATAAGTAACACCGAATAATGCACCATAAGTAGGATATAATTTTCATTGCATAATTATTGACTTTTGTGCTTGCATAGGGAATCACAAACCTTAACATCAATATTCTTACTGAAGCACAACTACTCATCAACACTCACATATCATACTGTCTTATCTCAAAACCATTACTAAGAATCAAGTTTATTTTGTCCAATGATCTTCATGAAAGATTTTTTATATCCTCCTTAGATATCTATCACTTTGGGACTATTTTCATATGTTGCTTTTTATAAGCTCAAACAAATATAAGTGAAGATCATGAGCATAATTTTCTTTCTTTCTCTCAAAATAATCAGAGTGAAGCAAGAGAGAATTTCTTAAAAATTTAATAACTTCAAAATAAATCTAAGTGAAGAATGAGAGCATTTCTTCAAAAATAACAAAGCACACCGTGCTCAAAAAATTATAAGTGAAGCACTAGAGCAAATCCATGGCTCTAAAAATTTAAGTGAAGCATAGGAGCAAGCATAGCATAATTTTTGGCTCTCTCAAAAACGTGTGTTCAGCAAGGATTCAACACTTAAGACACAAAGCAAAACAATCAAAGACTCATATCGTACAAGACGCTCCAAGCAAAACTCTTATTATGTGACGAATAAAAATATAGTTTCAAGTAAAATACCGATGGTTGTTAGAAGAAAGCGGGGATGTCACTAGGGGGCATCCCCAAGCTTAGTTGCTTGCTAATTCTTTGAATATTATCTTGGGGTGCCTCGGGCATTCCCAACCTTAGCCTTTTGCTAATCCTTATTCCTTCATCCATCATAAGATCACCCAAAACTTGAAAACTTCAATCATACAAAGCTCAAACAAAACCTTCGTGAGATCCGTTAGTATAAGAAAGCAAACCACGACTATAATTACTTTTGAAAAACTATTTTTATTTTGTTTTTGCATTATATCTACTGTATTCCAACATTTATATGGCAAAAACTCATCAAAGAAAACCATAGAATCATCAAAACAAGCACACAACGCAAAGAAAACAGAATCTGTCAAAAACAGAACAGTCTGTAGCAAGCTGAATATTTAGAATACTTATGTAACCCAAACAATTCTGAAATACATTTCTGGACGTTATTAATTTGTCTATTAATCTTCTGAAAAAAGAATCAACTGAAAAGCGCTCTTCTGTTAAAAATGACAAATAATCTCGTGAGCGCAAAAGTTTCTGTTTTTCAGTAAGATCAAATAAAGTTTCACCCAAGTCTTCCCAAAGGCCTTGCTTGGCACAAACACTAATTTAAACACAAAAAACACAAACATAACAGTAGCATAATTGTGCTAAAACACAAGGCAAAAAGCAAAAATAAATTTTATTCAATGGGTTGCCTCCCAACAAGCGCTATCGTTGTACGCCCCTAGCTAGGCATAACGCGTAGGATCTAAGTTTTGTCACTCTTATCCTTGTTTCCATTGGAGGTATTTGTGTCTGGAGGTTTTGTAAATAATACATAAAACACATTATCCATGGAAACCTTAGCACTATCAAGTTGCTTTTTATCATAACCACTTTGATTTCCGGCAGTGATCCAAGAATAGTGTTGATTAACATCGTTAAAAACTTGTTGGATCATATCTAAAACGGGGACTTGCTTTTTGAGATTCTCATCAAAGATTTGGTTATCTCCAAGAAAATGTCTTAAAGAATAATCACTATTATAAAGAATTTCATCAATCATGGGTTTTTCACGATTCATGCCATAAAAATCAAAGATTTCCCTAGCTTCCCGTATTCTGTAGTCAAATTCATTCATCAAAACAAGAGTGGCTAACTATTTAGCTTTAGCATCCTTTATAGCGGGTAACTCATAGAACAATCTTTGCAAGGTAGGATGAGTACGAATAAATCTAGTTTCAAGTTTCAGAACAAGTGCCGAAATAGCTTCCGCATAAGATTTAGTCCTTTTAAGTATAGGAATATCATCGAGACTTAATTTTCCGACACAATTGAAAAATTCTTGGACATGTTCTTTTCCCATAAAATTCCCTTACCCCAAAACAAAAGTTTTGGCATCCAGATTACCCGTACGCTCCAATTTAGGAGTTAGGCCATCATCTGTTTCTACCATACCAAAGTCACTCATGGTGACAAGTTCAAGAAAATAAGAGATCTGACGAGAAAACGGCTAACAAAAAGAGGGCGAATAAAACGGCAAATTTTTGTGAAGTGGGGGAGAGGAAAACGAGAGGCAAATGGCAATAATGTAAATTGCAAGGAGATGAGATTTGTGATTAGGAACCTGGTTGATGTTGAAGATCCTCCCCGGCAACGGCGCCGGAAATTCCTTTTGATGTCTGCTAGAACTACGTCAGTATTTCCCCAAAGAGGAAGGGATGATGCAGTATAGCGACGGTAGGTGTTTCCCTCAGTGATGAGACCAAGGTTATCGAACCAGTAGGAGAACCTCCTCACACCATGTAAACAACACCTGCACACGAATAACAAATACTCACAACCCGACGTGTTAAAGGTGTCGTCAATCCCTTTCGGCTACAGTGCCTCAAGATAGGCAAATAACGTGAGGTAAAATTGGTAGATAGGATAAATAGATCGCAGAACAAATAAATTGCAGCAAGGTATCTTTGTATTTTTGGTTTAATATAACTGAAAAAAAATGCAAAGGAAAATATATCACAAAGGCAAATATGATGAAAAGAGACTCGGAGGCTGTAGGTTTCACCAGTGGCTTCTCTCGAGAAAAATAGCATACGGTGGGAAAACAATTACTGTTGGGCAATTGATAGAACTTCAAATAATCATGGCAATATCCAGGCAATGATCATTATATAGGCATCACGTCCAAGATTAGTAGACCGACTCCTGCCTGCATCTACTACTATTACTCCACACATCGACCGCTATCCAGCATGCATCTAGTGTATTAAGTTCATAAAGAAATGGAGTAATGCAATAAGAACAATGACATGATGTAGACAAGATTTGTTTATCTATTGCGAAGATATAGATCCCATCTTCTTATCCTTAGTAGCAATGATACATATGTGTCGGTTCCCCTTCTGTCACTGGGATCAAGCACCGTAAGATCGAACACACTACAAAGCACCTCTTCCCGTTGCAAGATAAATAGATCAATTTGGCCAAACAAAACCCAAATATCTAAGAAGAAATACGAGGCTATAAGCAATCATGCATATAAGAGATCAAGGAAGACTCAAATAACTTTCATGGATAAAAACATAAATCTGATCATAAACTCAAAGTTCATCAGATCCCAACAAACACACCGCAAAAAGACTTACATCATATGGATCTCCAAGAGACCATTGTATTGATAATCAAGAGAGAGAGAGAGAGAGGAAGCAATCTAGCTACTAACTATGGACCCGTAGGTCTACAGAGAACTACTCACGCATCATCAGAGAGGCACCAATGGAAGTGTTGAATCCTTCCGTGATGGTGTCTAGATTGGATCTGGTGGTTTTGGAATCCGTGGTGGCTGGAATTGATTTTCGTCGACTCCCCTAGGGTTTCAGTAATATTGGGGTATTTATAGAGCAAAGAGGCGGTTCAGGGGGCACCCGAGGTGGTCATAACCCACCAGGGCACGCCTGGGCCTCCTGGCGCACCCTGGTGGGTGCTTATCCCCTCGAGCCACCCCCAGGTGCTTCCTTGGCCCACTGGATGTCTTTTGGCCCAAAAAAATCCTCCAGGAGTTTCGTTGTGTTTGGACTCCGTTTGATATTGATTTCCTGCAATGTATAAAACATGCAGAAAACAGCAACTGGCACTGGGCGTTATGTCAATAGGTTAGTACCAAAAATGATATAAAATTACTATAAAATGATTGTAAAACATCCAAGAATGATAATATAACAGTAGGGAACAATCAAAAATTATAGATAGGTTGGAGACGTATCATTTTCCCTTTGAGATTTCGTTTTTATAGGATTGTATACTTTTATGGATTTGAGGACACTTGATATATGTCTTGCATATGAATACCCGTGGTGACAATGAGGTATTATTTTGATTCACTTGATATATAATTTGGCACTCAACTCGCGGATTCTCGAGGTGACATTGCGGTAATCTACGCATTGGGGTTGATGCACGTTCTTGTCTTTGTTTCTCTGGCGAAATCTTGGGGCACTCTTTGAGGTTCTTTGTGTTGGATTGAGTATTATGAATCTGAAATTATTTGGTGTTATTTTAGTATGAACTCTTGGATAGATCGATCGGAAAGAATAGCTTTGAGGTGGTTCCGTACCCTACAAACGATTTCTTCTTATGTTCTCCGCTAGATAGGAACTTTGGAGTGATTCTTCATCGCGCGTTGAGGGATGATTATGTGATCCAATTATATTAGCATTGTTGAGAGATTGCACTAGCAAAATTATGGAACCTAGGCCTCATTTTCAAGCATTGCAATACCGTTCATGCTCCGTTTTATCAGTTGCTACCTTTCTGTTTTTTTGTTCTTATTACAAAAATCAATATCTAGTATCCATATTACACTTGTATCGCCATCTCTTCTCCGACCTAGTGCACCTATACAATTTGCCATTGTATTTGGTGTGTTGGGGACACAAGAGATGTTTTATTATTTGGTTGCAGGGTTGTTTGAGAGAGACCATCTTCATCATACGCCTCCCACGGATTCATAAACCTTAGGTCATCCACTTGAGGGAAAATTGCTACTGTCCTACAAAACTCTGCACTTGGAGGCCCAACAGGTGTCTACAAGAATAAAGTTGCATAGTAGACATCAGATGACGTCGGTCCTGCCTTTGGGCTCCCCCGGCAGGTCGTTCGCCCACAGCTTGGCTGCATAGTGAGGAAGTGGGGACGCCTTCGCTCTGATGTAGATGACCGACACGGCGATAGGCGTGCCGATGTCGAGCATGCCTCCAACCAAGAAAAACGTGCGGCCGTCCTCCTTCGCGAACAGCAAGAGCCACGGCTCCGACACTGGCACTTACAGCTGGAGCACCTTGCTGTACTAGATCCTGTGCACGGGCATGGGATGCACGGTGCTGATGTGGTGGGGGAGCGCCGGCGGCGGGCCTTCATAGCTGCAGACGGGCACGGGGAATTTGCAGGGCGCGAGCGAACACACGCTCTAGTGATCGGCGAGCTTGACGTAGAGCCCACAGCCTTCATGTGGGCACTCCACATTCACCGAGAAGAGGACATCGTCCCTCGCCGTGTTCCACACGTTGAAGCCTCCGCCGCGCTCGCACTTCTGGCACTGCCGTTGGTTCTCGGGGCGGTCGCAGCGGCAGTCTGCGCAAGCTAGGTGCCCTCCCTTGCACTGCACAAATCAATCGAACAGCACATCAATCAAGAAACCTGCACCTTGCTCGATCATCCGAATGGACGAGGTGTATTCAAACATCCTACACTGATGGATTCAAGGGGCGGATGTTGGCGTCCTGGATATGGGGGTATCCACCCCTGCCTGCCTGCGGCCCACCACGTGGCTCCATCAACGGCCTGGTACGGCCCAGCTTCAGCATCAACGACACAAGACCCTCGCGAGGGGCCAAACCTCGCGAGGCGGACGACGCCAAGACCCCCGAGGGGATCGGCCTCCTCAGGCTGTCTCCCGAGGGGTGGAGAGTTCTATGCAAGGTTCACCTCATGAGGCTCAGCTGGCGTGAGCCATGTCAACCAAGGCCAGGCGGGCGCAGAGCGCAGGTTTCCTCTTTGGTGCGAAGGAGGCAAGCCATAGGCGCAGAGTCCCGAGGAATCAGCCAAAGGTTTCCATTCTGGTGCAACAAGACCAAGACCGCCAGGACAGAGGTCATCAACGAGCCCACCGCAGCGTCACGACCAGAGGCTTTTCGTAGGCGAAGACTACTTTTGTCAGATAAGTTGTACTACTTGTCCCCTTTCAAATCCAGTCGTTGTGGGATCCCTTCCCGCTGGTATTTGGGAAGAGGGCCAAGGCCACTATAAATAGGACTAGCCACCACCGTAGAAGGGGGAGAGACAAGTGGAACTAGCTCACACCACACCAGCTCAAGAACACCTCACCTCCTGAGGCCAGTTCATCCATTGTACTAGTTCATCCTCAGCCCTCTGAGGCAATCCACCAAAACGTTGGAGTAGGGTATTACACCGCAAGGTGGCCCGAACTAGGATAAACTGATGTGTCTCTTTGTCTCTTTGAGCTTGACATGCTAGGCTTAGGAGGACCGCGAGTAGGCAGGCTGGGTAGGTTGAGATCCCAGCACGCACCCCAGAGTTCGATCCTCTCAAGGGCTTGTGGATCCCATAATTCGACATCTGGCGCGCCAGGTAGGGGTGCGTCGGATTCTTCTACCTCGACCGCTAGATCGTGCCGCTGACCCCGATGGCGGGCGCTCCTCCATCGGCCCAGTCAACACGCGCTCCCGAAGAAGCGTCGGGGCTGCGCCGCTTCACCCTCTCCCTGCAGCAGGTGTAGTGGCCGCCCAAGTTCTGACCGAAGATGCTGCCATGTTACGATGGCGCGGCGGATCCGGCCGCCTTTCTTCAAGCGTACGAGGAGGCAGTCTGGGCAGCCGGAGGAGACGACAAGGTGAAGGCCAACTGGCTCCCCATGGCCCTTGTAGGCGCACCACACGCCTGGTTGCTCAACCTGCCGGCTTCTTCTGTGGCCTCCTGGGAAGAGCTGCGCGACCTCTTCCTCGCCCACTACACGGCACCGTCGCCCCCGGTCATCGCAACTCTCCTAGGTGGCTCGCAGGCACCACCATTCGACTGCCACATCAAGTAGTTCTACCGGCGAGTAGGCGCCACCCAGGCAGGCTCGGGGGCTCCCCCGGGCTGGGCGGCGCCCAAGGCCGACCTCACCTTCGGCCCCGAGGATCATCCTACCACCACGAAGGGAGCAGGCGCGCTCCCAATGCTTTGCACCCCCATCGTCTGCCATGTGGCGGTCACCAGATCCCTCATCGACGACGGGGCCAGCCTCAACATGCTCTCCCGGGAGGCGTTCGGCCTGCTGCATGTGCCGCCCAGCTGGCTCCGCCCCTCCAAGCCTTTCTTCGGGGTAGGGGCGGCTCCACCAGCCCCCTGGGGCACATCCGCCTCCCTGTCATCTTCGGGACCCACGACAACTACCGCACCGAGCTGTCGTACACTGCTATTCTGGGGTACCCGGCCTTGGCCCAGTTTATGGTTGCGACTCACCCTGCGTACAACCTCATGAAGTTGCCCGGCATCAATGGTGTCCTCACGGTGGCGGGGGACACCAAAGGCGCGCTACAGGCCCTCAAGCTCACCTTCAGGTCAGCCGCGTCCGCGCTGCCCTATGAGAAGGGGGGTCAAGAGGCCCCAGAAGCAGCGCCGGCCAAGAAGAAGCGGTTGTTCTCCCAAGACCGAGCCGAGACGAAGCAAGTGCTGGTTAGTGAGGATGGGGCGACCAGCACCACCTTCACCATAGGGGCTGGCCTCCCTCGGGACCAAGACGAGGCATTGATTAGCATTTTGCGAGCCAACAAGGATGTATTCGCTTGGGAACCCAAACACCTGGCTGGGGTCCCAAGGGCGATAATCGCACCACCTGAGGGTATGCCCCAATGTTCGGCCAGTGAAGCAGAAAGCTCGTCGTCAGTCCACCGAGAAGCAGGCCTTCATCGTCCAGGAAACCCGCAAGCAACAAGCCGTAGGGGTCATCAAAGTGGTACGATATCCGGAGTGGCTAGAGAACCTTGTCATCGTCCCCAAGAAAGGAGGGAAGGAGTGCATGTGCGTCAACTTCACCAACCTTAACAAGGCCTGCCCGCAAGATCCCTTCCCGCTCCCTCGCATCGACCAGATCGTCGACTCCACCGACGAATGTGACATGTTGTGCTTCCTGGATGCTTTCTCAGGCTACCACCAGATCAAGATGGTCGTGGAGGATGTGGAGAAAACGGCATTCCTCACCCCCTGCGGGGTGTACTGCTACACCTGCATGCCATTCGGACACTGTGTAATGCCGGGGCAACCTTCCAGCGACTGATGCATATCGCCCTGGTTTGTAGCTCGGGAGGAACACAGAGGCCTATGTTGATGATATAGTGGTAAAGTCTCGGGAGGCCAGGACCCTGATAAAATATCTAGAGGAGACGTTTGCCAGCCTACGCAAGGTGGATCTTCGGCTTAATCTCGAGAAGTCTATGTTCGGGGTTCCCTTTGGCAAGCTGTTGGGCTTCTTGGTGTCGCACAGAGGGATCGAGGCCAACCCAGAGAAGGTCAAGGCGATAGAGGACATGAGCCCCCCACAAACCCTGAAGAAGATGCAGAAGCTGGTGGGCTATGTAACCTCACTTGGGCGTTTCATTTCCAAGATGGGGGAGCGCGCCCTCCCATTTTTCAAGCTGATAAAGAGGAAGGAGCCATTCGAGTGGACCTTAGAGGCGGACGCAGCCTTCCAAGACCTCAAGAGATATTTGACTAGCCCGCCAGTGATGGTGGCACCGCGCCCTCTTGAGCCCTTGGTGCTCTATCTGGCATCCACCCCTCACTCAGCCAGCGCCACCCTGGTGGCACTAAGGAAGGAACACCCAACCAAGAAACCTCAGCAGGATGCACAACCATCGAGCAAGGCACATCACCCTCAAGACGATGCCTTTGGGGCCTTGTCGGTGTACTAAAGTAGGGGTACCTTAGTATCCCGAACTTGTGCACGGGCAGTCGCAGCACCCCGCGGCAAGGCTTGCCGGGTGACCGCCAAGGTCCTCCGTTGGTTCCTTTGGAGCCATTCAAGAACAAAGTGTTTTAGCCGAGAAGACAAGGCCCCAGCAAGAGGAGCTTGCCGGGAAGGTCAAGGCCCCGGCAAGAGGAGCTTGCCGGGAAGGCTAACCAAGGCATTCCAAGCAGATTGCCGTAACGCGCGGCGCGTCCCGGCAAGGCCCGGCGAGCGACAAGCTCCCGGACGCGACAAGACAACGACCACGGCAAGGCGCTTGCCGCGGCAGGCTACCACTTCACACGGTGCTCCAGCGCATCCGCCAACGTGTCGCCCTGGTGCCTTTCCAGGCGCACGTGGCGAGAAGCTGTGCAGCTAGCAGTGCGAGGTGGCAAGCGGAGATGACAAGATGGCCATCGTGGCGAGCGGTGGCGCCCCTAATGGTCGCTTTTCTGCACTGTTTGGGCGACGCGGACGGGCATTAAATGCCCTTGTCCCCTGCCGTCAGAGTTAGGTAGGGGCATCAGAGAAATAGCTGTACCAACCGCAGCTCTTTTACATTTTACCCTGCATGCGTTGCCACTGTCGGTGACCCCTTGAGCCTATAAAAGGAGGCCCATGCGAACGAGGGGGGTTCGACTCATTCGAAACCAGAACACTCCCACGCTCTCGAGCAAGAACATAATACAACCACAAAGCAGCAGTAGGAGTATTATCTCTCCGGAGAGCTCCGAAGCTAGGTAAAAATCGCTCGCGTGCTCACCTCGATCTGCTCTTCGTGCGATCTCCGCTCCCTGCCGGACCGAAAGGGGCCCTGCCCCATAGGTGCTCATTCCCCATGACATCTTTGGCGCGGCAGGTAGGGGGCATCAAGGTTGTGTGAACCTGATCCGGCGTTCACGCGAGCCGCATCGTTATCATCTTAATCGACATGCCACCAAAGAAGAAGGCTTCGGAGGTGGCTGCTCCGTCCACGTCGATCCCACCACCACCGGAGCAAACGGGTGGTGGGGTAGACGCCAGCGGAGGAACGGGCGTCGACGAGGGAGCCCACGCTGCTGCCAGGACCAAGGACAAGGCCGCGCAAACCTCGGCGTCCGTACACGCACCGCGCCCATCTCAGGAGGCACGAGATCGACAGTGTCATGGTACTCGCAGTACCATACGCTCGCTGGACCAAGGTCAAGCTGGTGGATCTCGGGATGCTCAAGACCAGCACGCACGCCAACCTGCTGGAACGAGCAAGACGCGGTCGCCTGGACGGGATCCTGCTCCTTCTAACATAGTTAGAAGTCCAAGCATATCCCGCTCCTCGCACCGTTCACCACCGCCACCGAAGACTCCAGAAGAAGCGTTGGCCCGAGCCCAACTGCTCCTGGATTATCCTCCAACGGCGGACAAGATCGACGATTGGAGGGCCACCATCCAAAGTCTCATCGGCTTCGCCAACGGCGATACTCCATGGGAACCGAGTACGTCGAAGCCACGGCAAGATTGTCGGCGCGAGCCGATGGCGACAAGACCGGTGGGGGTGCAACCACTGTGCACTCTCCGCCCCGAAGGCCAAGGTCGCCGACTCGTCGGGTAAACCTCGACACGGACTCCACTGCGTCATCAGACCCACGAGCTCGTCACGATCAGCGCCAAGTTCTTCAAGAACGACAACAAGAGGACGCTCGTACCCGCATCGAGTGCCGAAGAGAAGCACGGCGTCAATCAGACCAGCGCGCTGGGCACACTGTCGACATGCATGCGCCAGGGGAACCAGGCGGCTTGCCATACGCAGTAGGTTGCCCTGCGTTCACTCGTGAGCTGCGGCAAGTCTAGTGGCCCAGTACAAAGAACTTCAAGCCAGATGTACCAGAAAAGTACGATGGCAGGTTGCATCCGTCGGAGTTCCTCAGCATCTACACCATCGCGGTGCAAGCTGCCGGGGGGCGCGACGACAAGATCCTTGCCAACTACTTCCCACTGGTGCTCAAACCCAATGTCAGATCCTGGCTCATGCACTTGCCGGATAACTCCATATCCTCATGGGCAGATCTGTGCCATCAGTTTGTCGGCGCCTTTACAGGCGGCCACAAGCCTCATGGCCAAGAAAGCGATCTTCATCTGCTCGCCCAGAAGGAAGGAGAGCCCTTGCGCAAGTACATTCAGAGATTCAGCCAAGTGCAGCACAAGATCCCAGATGTCCACCCTGCCGCGGTCATCAGCGCGTTCCATCAGAACGTGCGAAACCGCAGGATGAGGGAGGAGATGGCGATGTGCAAGATCAGAGACGTCAGTGAGCTTTACGCCCTAGCTAACAAGTGTGCACGTGCTGAGGAAGGGAGGAAACTCCCCAGAGAGAACACAGGAGCAGGAGGGTCTGACAGTGAGGATGCCGCCCCGGCAAGGAAAAACCGGCGGCGGAATAACAGAAAAAGGAAAGGCGAAGATGTGCTAGCTGTTGAGCAGTCCGACAACGGAGGTGGCGCCGACAAAGCCAAAGCTGGTAACTCCGGCGAGGCTGTGGCGGCTGCCGACAAGCAGGATGGCTCCGGCAAGCAGTATTGCAAGATCCACCGCACCAAGGGTCACGATCTCCAGAGCTGCAAGAAGGTCGAGCAGCTTGTCGAGCAGCAGAAAGCTAAGTACGAGCGACGCAACAAGGAGAAGGCCCAGGAAGGTGCGGCGGGATCCGGCAAGAAACGTCCCGGCCAGGGAGGACGCCGCGGCAAGGCCAAGCAGCGGCAAGGAGAGAGACCTCCCCGCGGCCGCGACAAGGAGGAAGATGAAGACGATGATGAAGAGATGGATGATGATGAGGCCGACGAGCAGGAGTTTCAGAAATCCACAGAGGTTCTGTGCGTTGACGGTGGTTCTTCTCTGCATACTTCGCACCGCCATCTCAAACAGTGGGTGCGGGAAGTTAACGCAGCAGAACCACTAGTTGAATCACGCAAGCCTCTGAGGTGGTCCAGCACGCCTATCGTCTTTGATATTGAGGACCACCCTGACCGCATAACTGCGGTCGGGTGCTTGCCGATGTTGGTTTCACCAACTATCCGCAACCTTAAGGTCACAAAGATGTTAGTTGACGGCGGGGCCGGCTTGAACCTGATCTCCTCCGCGGTACTCCAGAAACTCCAGATCCCCGACAGCGAGCTCGAGGAGACCGGTACTTTTCAAGGAATCCCGGGAAGGAGCAAGCCGAAGGGGAAGATCACGTTGCCGGTAACATTTGGCAGCAAACTAAACTTCAGGACTGAGAGGATCACTTTTGACGTTGCCGATTTTCCATTGCCTTATAATGGGATACTCGACCGTCCAGCGCTCGCCAAGTTCATGGCAGCCTCTCGCTACGCATACAACGTACTGAAGATGCCGGGTCCGATAAGCGTCATCTCTGTCCCTGGCAACGAGAAGGATGCCCTTATCTGCACCGACAAGATTTACCGGGAAGCAGCTGCCGCAGTAGAACGCAAGCCACTTGCCGCTGAAGCTCCCGGGGGGAAGAAGAAGACCAAGTCTGGCAAGAGCTCTGATGCCCACTCCGGCAAGCGCACCTCTTCGGAGTGCTGCGCTACCGTCGAGGACGCACCATTGAGCTCCACCGGCAAGTGTAAGAAGACAAAGACAGCTTCACCAGAGACCAAGAAAGTGGCTGCCAAGGAGGACGGCACTGGTGGTACCTTCACCATCAGTGCCACGCTTGACCCTAAATAGGAAAGCGCGCTCGTTGCTTTCCTGCGGGCGAATGTCGACGTGTTTGCATGGCAACCGTCTGACATCCCCGGTGTTCCCAGGAAAGTAATTGAGCACCACCTTGCCGTCTGTCCTCATGCGCGGCCCCTCAAGCAGAAAGTCAGGAAACAAGCAGTGGAGCGCCAAGAATTCATTGCAGAAGAAATCAAGAAGTTGGAAGCAGCAGGCCTTGTCAGAGGAGTGCTCCATCCGACGTGGTTGGTCAATCCTGTAGTCGTGCACAAGGCAAATGGGAAATGGAGGCTGTGTATTGACTTTACTGATGTTAATAAAGCTTGTCCCAAAGACCCATTTCCCTTGCCGCGCATTGACCAGATTGTTGACTCCACGGCTGGATGTGATCTGCTTTCATTTCTTGATGCATATTCAGGATATCATCAGATCTTCATGGCAGAAGAGGATGAGGAGAAAACCGCAATCATTACTCCATGTGGCACGTCTCGCTTTTTGTACGGATGCCTTCGGACTAAAGAATGCTGGTTCAACATTTGCAAGGGTAGTTCACGAAGCTTTTGAGCCACAGCTGTACGTAAATGTGGAAGCCTACATGGATGACATAGTGGTCAAGAGCAAAGACAAAGCAACCCCGATTCAAGATTTGATGAAACTTTTGCAAATCTGCGAAGATCAACCTCAAGCTCAACCCCGAGAAGTGCGTATTTGGAGTCCCTTCCGGCAAGCTTCTCGGGTTCTTCGTGTCTCAGAGGGGAATTGAAGCCAACCCCGACAAGATCAAGGCCATTGAGCAGATTGAAGCACCGAAGCGCGTTAAGGATGTACGTAGACTTGCCGGTTGCGTGGCTGCTCTCAGCAGGTTTATCTCTAAGTCTGCTGAGCGCGCCCTGCCATTTTTCAAAATTTTGAAAAAGGCGGGTCCAATGAAATGGACCCCGAAAGCGGAGGCTGCGCTGCAGGACTTAAAGAGATACATGTCCTCTACTCCAATACTTGTCGCACCTAAGCCACAAGAAAAGTTGCTGCTGTACCTAGCGGCAACCAATCAAGTGGTTAGTGCTGCGTTAGTGGCGGAGAGGGAGGCGGATGACGAGCCAGCAACCGCGGCAAGTGCATCCAGCGACAAACAGGGGGCTTCACCGGCAAGCTCTGGTCCCGACAAGGACGGATCTGCGCAGGCACAGGAGGAGAAACAGAAGAAAATAGTATAGCGCCCAGTTTACTTTGTCAGCTCCCTTCTGCAGGGGGCTAGGTCAAGGTACTCTGGTGTGCAGAAGTTGCTTTTTGGCCTCCTCATGGCCTCGAGAAAGCTGCGCCATTACTTCCAAGCACATGAGATCACAGTCGTCACTCGCTTTCCGCTGAAGAGGATACTGCAGAATCCAGAAGCAACAGGCAGGATTGTCGAGTGGGCACTGGAACTGTCAAGCTTTGGCCTCAAATTTGAGAGCACCTCAACTATCCAGAGCCGAGCATTAGCAGAATTCATAGCAGAATGGACACCAACACCTGATGAAGAAATTCCAGAGAAGAGCATCCCCGTCAAGGAAGCAAGCAAAGAGTGGGGCATGTACTTTGATGGTGCCTTCTCGCTGCAAGGCGCCGGTGCGGGCGTGCTGCTTGTCGTACCCACCAGAGAGCACCTCAAGTACGTGATCCAAATGCACTTTCCCAAGGAGCAAGCGACAAACAATACTGCAGAGTATGAAGGTTTGCTTGCCGGCCTCAGAATCGCGGCAGACCTTGGGATCAAGAAGCTCATTGTCAGGGGTGACTCGCAGCTTGTCGTCCGCCAAGTGAACAAGGATTATCAGAGCCTGTTGATGGAAGCCTATGTTGATGAAGTGAGAAAGTTAGAAGAGCACTTTGACGGCCTGTAGATGGAACATGTTCCGAGAGCCCAGAACGACATTGCCGATGGCCTGTCAAAGTGCGTTGCGCTTAGGTTACCTGTGGAACCAGGGATCTTTGTGCTCAAGCTAACTCAGCCATCTGTAACACAATCAACTGGACAGAGCAAGAAGAGGAAGATGGTTTCTGGTGACTACTTTCCGGCAGAGCTCCCCGGAGCCGCCGTCAAGAAGGTCCCCAAGATCAACGCCAAGAGTGCTGAGGAGCAGTCTGCTCCGGCGAGCCCTAACGTTTGTTCCGTTGAAGCAGACGCTCCCGACAAGTTTTGCTCCGGCAAGCTTGCCGGGGAACATCAAGCTACAGCCGAGCCACAGGTTCTTGCCGTAGAAGCAGATGTTCCCGCAGCAGCATATGTGCCTTTGGTCCTTGTTGTCGAGCCGCAAGCTCCAACATGGGCGCAGCAGATTGTCCATTTCCTTCAAACAGGAGAACTTCCCGAAGAGCAAGAAGAAGCGGAGAGAGTAGCCCGGCAGTCAAGTATGTACCAGTTTGTTGACGACATACTGTACAGAAGGAGGCTCAACGGTGTGAAATTGAAGTGTATTCCCCGGGAAGATGGACAAGAGCTGTTGGCAGAGATACATGGAGGCATATGTGGTCACCACATTGGCGCAAGAGCACTTGCCGGCAATGCGTTCCGGCAAGGTTTCTTCTGGCCGACAGCCCTCCAGGATGCAACTGCACAAGTAACCAAGTGTGAACCGTGCCAGTTCCATGCCAAGCAGATACACTAGCCAGCTCAAGCTCTCCAGACGATCCCTTTATCCTGGCCATTTTCGGTCTGGGGGCTCGACATCCTCGCCCCTTTCCCCGAAGCTGTCGGGGCTTTGAGTACTTATACGTCCGTGAATCGACAAGTTCACAAAGTGGTGGAAGTGCAAGCGATGAGAAGGTGACAAGATCGCAGCCAAGTTCTTCAGTCGATTGTTTGCCGCTTCGGGTACCTAACAGATCATCACCGACAACGGTACGCAATTCACAAGCCGCACCTTCATGCAAGACGCCCAAGATCTTGGCGCCAAGGTGCGCTTCGCTTGCTCACCGAGAAGCAATGGTCAAGCGGAGAGGGCGAATCGCCGAAGTGCTGCGCGGCTCAAGACCGTGACTTCGACAAGCCGCACAAGTGCGGAAAGAACTGGATCGAGGAGCTGCTGGTGGTTCTTTAGTCGATCAGACGACGCCAAATCGAGCCACCGCCGACACCTTTCACTCTAGTCTATGGAGCAGAGGCGGTTCTACCCACGTAACTCAGATATCACGGATTGCCTCGAGTGCTCGCTATGATGAGTTTGAGCAAGAGCAGCTGCGACAAGATGACGCTACCGCTCCTTGAGGAGGATCGCCTTCAGTCTGTCAGACGAGCTGCTCGATACAAAGAAGCTTTGCGCCGCTACCATAGCCGCAAAGTTAGTGCCAGAAGTCTCGAGGAAGGCGACCTTGTTCTTCGGCGCGTTCATTCCGCGAAGAATTCCAACAAGTTGACGCCAAAGTGGGAAGGCCCTTATTGGGTGAAATGAGTCACTAGGCCCGGCGCTGTCCGCCTTGAGACCGAAGATGGCTTTCCGGTGAGCAACTCCTGGAACATTGAGCATCTTCGTAAGTTTTACCCATAAGGCGCGGTTGCTGGAACCTGTTCCGGCAACCACCTTTTGTACAAGCCTTGCCGCTGGTGCATGTAACCCTTTTGTACAAAGCCGGGCGCAGACCCCGTGCATAAATAAAGCTCATGTGCTCCGCATATCCTGTCAAATTCGTGCTTTCTATTTTTTGCATGTATTATCTGACACCTTGTGCAGCACTTACCCTGGTAAGCAATACCGAGCCATAAGGCTCCATGTCATTATTTTCTCTTCTTTCTTTTTCTCAAAGAAAGGGAAAGGTTCCCTCGCGCACAAGTTTGCCGGGGGGAAGGAGAAGATAATGGAGTGGATCAGGCGTCGTTCAAGCAAGTATCGCCTTACCGGGAAGCAAACGACAGAAAAAGCTAAGTTGCCAAAGTTTGAGCAACTAATTTTAAAAAAAATTAAAGTTATCTTCCTTGAACGACTGTGCTTTGGATGGAAAACCTATACGCAGAGGAACCAACTCGTAGCTAGTTGCGCCCTTACTTTGTTTCGAGTCCGCTCAACAACTTAAGTGTGCTGCGACTAGTTGCGACAAGGTTTCTTGTTAGTAGCGGCGCCGCCAAAGAAGGCTCGACGTTCAAGACTCAGACTCATGACAAGGGTGCTCGCCCGCAAGTTCCCTAAAAGCGTAGGGTAAAAACATACAAAGGAGGGAATCAAGTAAAGGAAATAACGTAGCACTCGATAGCAATTGATACCCAAAATAAAGTTATATTACAAGAGAACTTGTCGCGGCTCTAATAAATTGTTCTCGCAACATGATCAGCAACGGCAAGAAAGGAGGAAACGGGCGACCTAGTCTACGCGATCGCCGTCGACCCTCCTGACTTCATTTATCTTGTCCACGATGGGTGCGACAAGAGTCCTGAGCGCTTCCAGATCAGCATCAGCCGGCAGCTTCTTGAGGACGTTGGTGAAGTTGATGCCTGGGTTGCGATAGGCCACCTTCACCAACACCTTCTGCAGAACCCTCGCGCAGATCGTGCGCGACTCGTCGGCCAGCTGCTTTGGGATCCTTTCCCGGAGTCACTAGAGAGCCGTCGCCACACCCTTGAAGAACAAAGTAAGCTTGGCGCTGGGCTGGAGGTTCTCATCGGTGGAATACCCGAAATCCTCCACCCCGGCTCCTCCAGCTCCTTGTCGATGACTGCGGCGATGTTCACAAGACCCTCCGTCCAGAGCTCCACAGTCTCCCTGAGGCTATTCTCGGTGACAAGAAGACTCGCCAAAGAGCTCCTCGCTGGCCTTGATCTCCTTCTTCAAGGCCGCCCCCGCTCCTTAGCGCCGGCCCAAATCTCGGTCAACAGAGCTGCTTCAACTCGAGATCAGCATTGGAGTCCTTGGCGGCACTCAGCTGTTTGCCCTTCTCGAGGAGGCGTCCCTGTAGCTCACCGTGGGCAAGGGCGTCCTTCTCGCGCTCACATTGGAGCGCGGCAAGCTCTTCATTCCTCGCCTTGAGATCGGCCTCTAGTTGCGCCGCTTTCGTCTCCAGCTCCTTCTTGGCGGCCTCGGCAGCTGCGGCAGCATCCTTTGCTTCCTTGAGAGCCCCGCCAAGTGCTTGCTCGCGCGCGGCAAGCTCTTCCTCGTAGCTATCAAGGTTGACCTTCCGCTGCGTCAGCTCACCTTCTCGTGCAGACATCTCCTCGGCGGCAAGCCGCTGCTGCTCTTCAGCTTCTGCCTTCTCGAGGAGAAAGGCTTTCCGCGCCTCGACAAGCTGCGCCCGCTCCTCTACTATGGACCGGAGAGTTTCCTGATTGCATTCCCGGAGCTCCTCCGCGCGCTTCTCAATGTCTGCTCCCGCCTGCGCGACAAGTGCTTCCCGGGATTCCACCTTGGCTTGTCGAGCGCGGTAGAGCGACACCAGCTTACGGAGCAGCTGCTCCTCCTCAGACTCGCCGCTGCTGCTGCTCGGCGCGTCAACCAGTGTCAGCCCAGTAGAGGCGAGCACTTCTCCGTCAAAAGTCTCCCCTTCGACCGGCGCCCTGGAGTTTGAAGCCCAGGGGAGCTTGATGAATACACCGTCGCCGGCCTTCAAGTAGGCGCCGGGCTGGGGCTCTTTGGAGCCTGGCGCTGCGTCAGCGGAGGGGGGATCGACGGTCGGTGTAGCTCCTTGCGCTCCTGTGGCCTCAGGGTCGTCAGTGCGATCGCCGGACCCTTCGCCATCCCCTGCGCCAGCAGCCTTGCCGGCCTCTTCGCCGGCGGCATCGTCAATGCCGGCCTCTCCTTCGGTGGCGGCGGCGTCGTCATTTTTGTCGCGCGCGTTCTCCTCGCCGGTGGCCTCTATCTCCATCGGCTCCGTGGAAGACGGATCTGAAGGGCAGGAGATGGGGAAAAGTCAAGCAAATGTCCAAAAAGAAAATCAGAAAAAGAACCCAAGGGGAGTTTCAAGCAAGGGGATTACTGGTACTGGGGTCTACAGTTATGGGCTCCGCCAACGGTGGATCGCTGGTGCTGCCCCTTGCTGGAGACTCCACCCTTGCCGGGGACTTCTCCCTTGCCGGGGAATCTCCCCTTGGCGGCATAGTCGAAGCAGATGGTATCTCGGGGGCGGCTTCCGGTTGCTCCTGGTGAAGCTGTTCTGCTCCTACACAAGCAAGAAGATAGATGTCAGCAAATAAAGAGCACCCATTCGCGCATAACAGTAAAAAGTAAGCCATATACTTATGCCGGGGCTGCGCTGGGGGGCTGCTTTGAGGAAGGGTTGCTGGTCCGCAGGTGGTCTCAGGCGCGCCTCCTGCCGTCACGGAGAGCTCGTCCTCGATGACAATCACCGGAGCCTTGGCCCTCTTCGCCGCTCTCTCGGCCAGAGTCCTGAAAAGGAACAAGGTTCAGAGTCAAGCAAATCAGATACAAGATAAAAACAGCAAGGATTGAAGAACTACAAGTACAGCAAAGAGTCTTACTCTTCTTCCTCCTCGCTGGACCTGAGCGCGAAGAGGTCGAAGTCCGGCCTTCTTTCGGCGCGACGAGGCAGAGGAGTAGGCTCCCTCGACCGCTTGGCGGGGGCGGCGGCAGAACCAGAAGCGGCGGTCCGAGAGGACCCCGCTCCAGTTGCCGCAGAAGCGTGAGGCGCTCCCGCGGCAACAATGCTTGTCGCGGTGGAGCGTGTCCCGCGGCGCGGCGGCTGTTGACCCGTCTGCCTTCTTGGTGGCGCTGGGGGCTGCGTTGAAGGCTGCGCTGGGGGCTCCGCCTGCGGCAAGCCACTTGAAGATGGCCGGCCGCTCGCACCCTCGGCGGGCTCGCTTGATTCGGCTTCAGGATCAGCAAGCTCCCCCTCGCCGGCAATCTCTCCGGCAAGCTCATCTCGATCGGCAAGGCTTGCCGCCTCGGCTGCCTCTGCCTCCTCCACAGTGAATCCGAACTCGCCCGCGGCAGCAGCTGCCGCCGCCTCCTCCGCCCTGGTGGCGATGCGCTGCATCTCATCATCGGTGGTGTCGCGGGTGAGCTGCTTCTGCTTGTCGGCGTGGACCACCACCTCCACCAGGCCGTCGAAGAACTGCTGGACGACGTCGTCCGCAGGCTCCTGCCAAGTGGGGACGATCCCATGGGAGTCGCACTGTGGCATCATTGCACGGATGCGATCCAGTGAGGAGTTGTTGCACAGTGGAACGACGCCTGCCGGCAACCTGAACCACTTGGGATGCTAAGGATCGTGCTTGAACAGCTCCTTGAGCATCGCATCCAGTTCCAAGACAGTAAAATTGAAATTGAGGCCCGGGCGCCGTCTGATGATGTCCGCCGGACCCCCAAATTCCCAGGCGGGTCTCTTCCTCTCTTGCAGGGGGGCGATGCGGCGGCGAAGAAAGTCTGCACCAACGGCGCCTACAATAAGCCCAGCAAGCCTAAGGCGCAAGATCCGGGTGGTGGCGATCTTTAGCTTGTCGTCATCCGCGGCAAGGGCGCTCCAATCGCCTCCGCGCACTACTGGGGCTTGGTGCAGGGTGGTGAATGGCTGTGGGTTTTCCTCGACGATCCAGCACCACTCTGCTCTCCACTCCTCCCATTTGCTGCGGAGCTCCCCCTCCAGATACGTCTCCTTCTTGCCGGCTCTCAAGATTCAGGCGATCCCGCCCGATAAGGGCTCTCCTCTCTCGACCAGGGGCATGAAGTAGTGGCGGAAGAGGGCTACGTTTGGGTGGACTCCGACAAAGTTTTCGCAGAGGTGTGCGAAAACCGCCATTGTCAAGACAGCATTGGGGGTGAAGTCAAGGAGATGAAACCCGTAGGTATTCATGATGTCACAGAAGAATTCAGAGAAGGGCGGGCAGAGCCCGCAGTAGAAGAATAGAACGAATAAAGGGTATCTGTTTGGAGACAGTTTCGAAGCGGCGGCGGAGAGTACCTTCGTGCGCGGATGCGCCCGCGTCTCCGTCGACCAGAAAAGATAGTGCCACTCCCTCAGCTCCGCCGCAGCGAGCTCGGAGGGGAAGGTGGCCCGCTCCTTCCTCAGCGCCTCGAGCCGCAACGCCTCGGCCGACTTCACGCCCTTCCCGGTCTTCGGAGCCATGGCGAAGGTGGCAGGGAGAGATCGACGGCGTTGGGGGCGACGGCGGCAATGGGGGGCGGAGCGCTGCTCTCTTTCGGATTTGGAAGCGGAGGGGAGCGGCGGAGATTTCCGAGATTGCAACAGCAAATGGCGAAGGTGGGGGAACGGCCCCTTGTCGGTGTACTAAGGTAGGGGTACCTCAGTACCCCAACTTGTGCACGGGCGGTTGCAGCTTCCCGCGGCAGGGTTTACCACATGCTCGCCGAAAACCTTCCCGCTCCATATCAAACCATTCAAAGACAATATATACAAGACAGAAGATCGAGACCCCGGCAAGCGGAGCTTGCCGGGAAGGCCGTTCCAGGCTCAAGGCTACCTCACTCACGCAAGGCCCTGACAAGAGGAGCTCGCCAGGAAGACTAGAAGATTACATCATGGAAGGCACACCTCGGCGCTATATGCGTCCTGGCAAGGGCCCGGGGAGCGACAAGTTACAGAGCCCGGCAAGCCCCCGGCCCGCAGAACAAGACCCGGCAAGGTGCTTGCCGAGGATTGCGCCAGGTACCTGGCCCAGCCATCAGCCCACGCTACGCCTGGGCCTTCCTGTGGACGCGTGGCGATGGTCAGGCAGCCTGGGGACACGGTGGCACTTCACGGTGGTGGATCCATCGCCGTGGCAGACGGAGACACAAGGGCGGGAGCTTTTGGGGTCGATGGCGACGGGCATTAAATGCCCTTGTCCCCCACTGTCAAAGTAGGTAGCGACCGCTGTTCATGCACTGTAGCTTCACTGTTCCCGCACTGTTCCAACTACCACCTCTTTTACATTTTTACCCCTTTCTCCTACGCTGCCACCTGTTGGCGCCCCCTTCCGACTATAAAAGGGAGGCCCATGCGCACATAGAAGGGGTTCGGTTCGGCCGGTTCGGTCCATTCGACACACGCAACACCACCATACGCTCGCATTCTCGAGCAAGATCAAATATAAACACAAAGCAGCAGTAGGAGTTTTATCTCTCCGGAGAGCTCCGAAGCTGGGTAAAATCCGCCCAGCGTGCTCGCCTCGATCTGCTCTCAGGTTCCCTCCGCCCTCGTACCGACTCACAAGGGGCCCGCCCCATAGGTGTCCGCGGCGGGCAGATTTCTCCGCATCTTTGGCGCGCTGTAGGGGCGCGGAGGTTGTGCGGACTGATCCGGCGTTCGCGGCGCGCTTTTCATCAACCTCTCCAGGGCCATCAAGAACTTCATCAATAATCGCGCCATGGCCTCAAGAAGAAGGCTTTGAGGTTGAGGTCCCGTCTGCGTCTCATCCGCCGCCACCGGAGCCAACGGTGGGCGGAGGAGACGCTGTCGGAGGGTGGTCGCCGGCGAGGACACTCATGGCGCCACCGATCCAAGGACAGATTTGATGACCGCGCTTCGTCTCCGTGGATCCACGCCCATCTCAACAAGACGACAACCCAGCAGCGCCATACCACGGGAGGTGGTATCCGCCTGGGCAAGGACACGCCGAGGTTTCGGGATGCTCCGACCAACGTCCGGACACAAGCAAAGCGAAGGCGCCGGGCAGACCTCGCTTTCTAACACTGTTAGAGTCCGAGCATACCCCGCCTCGCACCGCCGCCTCGGCCTCCTCCACTCCGCGAAGCGCCGCAAGGGCGCAATCGCTCGATTTCCTCCAGCGGCGGACAAGGTCAAGACCGAGGGCTACCATCAAGAGCCTGGTCGCGCCGCCAAAACGACTCTTCACAGCAGCCGGCGACTCCGCCGCCGCTGCAAGCTGAGAAGACGAAGGCCGACGGCGACAAGGCCGCCGGGTGCAACCACGCGCACTCCCCGCCGCAGAAAGCAAAAGACGCCGTCCCCGCCGGAATAACACCGACGACGGCTCCACGGCGCTGTCCGGATCCGCGGCTCGCCGGGATCAACGCCAGTCCTCGACGACCGGGCGATAAGAAGACGCCGACCACGATCGAGCGCCGCCGAAGCTCGGCGACAATCGCACTGAGAGCTGGGAACGCTGTCGACGCGACGCTACGGTGAACCAGGCGACTTGTCGACGCTGCAGTCGCCCTCGCTTCACCCGCGAAGCTGCGGCGCGCCCAATGGCCCAAAGATGAAGAATTTCAAGCCCGACGACCGGAGAAGTACGACGGCAAGACGCACTTCGGAGTTCCTCGGTGTTCACACCATCGCGGTGCAAAGCTGCCGGGCGCGACGAGAAGATCTGGCGAACCATTTCCCGCTTCGGCTTAAGCCGAACGCTCGTTCTGGCTTATGCACTTGCTTGAAGGCTCCATTTCTTCTGGGCGATCTTTGCCATCAGTTTGTTGGCGCCTTTCACCGCGGCCACAAACCCCACGGCCGAGAGAGCGATCTCCACATTTTGGCCCGTATGAAGGAGAATCCCTGCGCAAGTATATCCAACGCTCACCGTAGCAAAGACAACATCCTCGATGTCCACCCTGTCATGCGGTTATCGCTGCTTCCACCGTAACGCGGCGAACCGGGCCGCATGCGTGAAGAGATGGCGGCGACTAAGATTCGGGATGTCGCCGAGCTCTATGCTCGTCGGCTGCAAGTGCGCTGCTGAAGAGGGGAGGAGACTCGGGAGGATGTCAAGCGCAGGAGAAAGCGACAGCGACGACGCCGCCCGGAAGGAAGAGCCACGCGGAACAACCAAGGAAAAATAAGAAAGAGGTGCTTGCCGAGAAGTCCGGCAAGGAGGCTCCCGCCAAGCAAACGCAGGCTTGCTTCTCCGCAAAGAGCTCTGCCTCAGAAGGCAGCCGACAAGGAGGACGGCTCCGACAAGCAATCTGCGAAGATCCACCGCACCAAGGGCCACGATCTCTCCAATCGCAAGCGCCGAGTATCTCGTCGAGCAGCAAAAGCTGAGTACGAGAGGCGCGACAAGGAGAAGGCCCAAGGTGGCGGAGGAGAACCGAGCAAGAAGCGCCGCTCAATGGCCGGGAGGACGCTGGGCAAGGCCAAGCAGCGGCAAGGTGATCGACCTCCCGGGCCGCGATAAGGATGAAGAAGACGATGACGAAGACATGGAGGATGAGGATGACAGCGAGCAGGAGTTCCGTAGGCCACGGAGGTCCTCAGGCCGACGGTGGCGCCTCAAGACACCTCCCACCGCCAGCCTAAAGCAAGCAGTGCGTGAGGTGAATGCAAGAGCCGCCCGTGGAGTCAGCCAAGCAGCTCCTCAAATGGTCCAAGACGCCCATCATCTTTGATCTTGAGGATCACCGACCGCACTACATGCGTCGGGTGCTTGCCGATGCTGGTCTCGCCCCACCATCCAAACCTCAAGGTCACCAAAATGTTGGTTGACGGCGGGGCCAGGCTGAACTTGATTTCCTCTCTGTGATCAAGAAACTCCAAATTCCAGTGATGGCGAGCTCAAGAGACCGGTTCTTTCCAAGGAATCAACCCGGACGGAGGCGAGCCCAAGGGAAAGATCACTCTGCGGTGACCTTTGGCGGAGCTCAATTTCAGATCTGAGCGCATCACTTTCGACGCCGCGACAACAAAGATGCTGGGGAATCTGCCCACCATGGACACCTATGGGGCCGAGCCCTTGTGAGTCGGTACGAGGGCGGAGGGAGCATGAGAGAGCAGATCGAGGCGGAGCACGCGGATTTTACCCAGCTTCGGAGCTCTCTCGAGAGATAAAACTCCTCTTCGCTGCTTTGTGTTTATATTTGATCTTGCTCGAGAATGCGAAGCGTATGGTGGTGTTATGTGTGTCGAATGGACCGAACTGTCGAACCGAACCCCTTCTATTGTGCGCATGGGCCTCCCTTTTATAGTCGGAAGGGGCGCCAACAGTGGCAGCGAGGGAGAAAGGGTAAAATGTAAAAGAGGTGGTAGTTGGAACAAAGGCGGGAACAAGTGAAGCTACGAGGCATGAACAAGGGTCGCCACTCTACTTTGACAATGGGGGACAAGGGCATTTAATGCCTGTCCGCCGTCGACCCAAAAGCTCCCGCCTTGTGTTCCGTCACACGGCGATGGATCCACCACCGTGAAGTGCCACTGTCCCCAGTTGCACAGTACCATCGCCACGCGTCCCTCGGAAGGCCCTGTATGCACGCGGCGTGGGCTGATGAGCTGGAGCGCAGGTACACACAGAATCCTCCCCAAGCACCTTGTCGGGGTCTTGACCTTGCCGGGCTCTGTAACTTGTCGCTCCCCGGGCCCTTGCCAGGACGCATATAGCGCCGAGGCGTGCCTTCCATGATGTAATCTTCTAGTCTTCCTGGCGAGCTCCTCTTGTCAGGGCCTTGCGTGAGTGAGGTAGCCTTGAGCCCGAACGGCCTTCAAGAAGCTCCGCTGCTTGCAGGTCTCGATCTTCTGTCTTGTATATATTGTCTTTGAATGGTTTGATATGGAGCGGGAAGGTTTTCATGAAAGCATGTGGTAAACCCTGCTGAAGTTGCAACCGCCCGTGCACAAGTTGGGGTACCGAGGTACCCTACCTTAGTACACCGACAGAGCCCCGGGCCTGGGCCATACATTTGGTGCCGAAGGCCGCTGGGCTAGGCCCAAATAAAGGCACGGGCACACGCTGCCCACGGCGCCGCCAATCCATGCAGATTCGCTGCGATCCTCAATTCGCACGCTGCCGATTGGCAAGGCGTCGTGGGATGGGACGTGCTCCACGTTTAATGGGAAGAGCGAGACGCCCCCACTTCCCCATAAAAGCAGAGGAAGCAGGCGCTTCCCTCTCTTCGCTTTCATTGCATCTTCTTCCTCCTTCAGAGATCCCTTTGCGCCCCGCCTCCGCATCTCCTCCCCTGCCTCTTATGCTCAAGGGCGCCGGGACTTCTTCGTCCTCCTTCCCTCGCTGCCTCCGCCATGGCCCCAAGGCCGTGAAGGGAAGGCGAGAAGACCAAGAAGGAGAAATCGAGCAGTGGCGAAGTCACCGCTCAAGGAAGCGAAACGTCGCTTCTCTCGCCCGCTGCTCGGGCGGTATGGGAACTCGAACAAATATTACCTGCTTACGGGCCAAGAAGACCAATGCGATCCTCGACCAGAGCTCATCCGCCGCCACTAAGGACAACTACCTCAAGTGTACTACTTCTTCGCAGCCTTCTTCCACTGCGGTCTTTGCCTCCTTTTCTGAATTCTTCTCTCAAGGACACATGCACACATACGGCTTCCACCTTCTGATTTCACCCCAACGCCATCCTGTTATGGCGGTTTTACGCACATGTGCGAAAACTTCATAGGATACACCCAAACGTAAGGCCGTTTAGGCACTTCTTCACTCCTAGAGCAGAGGCCGGGCGCCCTCTCCGAAGGAATTTCTGGGTTTTTCGTCTGCACAAGAAGGAGTCTTACTTGCCGGGGAGCTCCACGGCAAGTGGGAAGAGTGGCGGCAGACCGGTGCTGGATCGTGGAAGACGAGCCAGAAGATTTTCCGCTACCGCCACATAACCCTATCGGCGCGCCGGATCGAGCGATCTGGATCCGGACGACGCTAAGCTCAACGCCGCCTCATCCGGATTCTTCGCCTTCGAGCAGCAAAGCTGTCCGCTGCAGTATAGGCGCAGATTTCCTCCGCCGCCGACGCTCTCTCTCCAAGACAGAAAAGGCCGGCTGGGAGTATGGCGCGCAGGGATATAATGAGGCTGCGCCCGGCTGAACTTCAACTTCACGATGTCGGAGCCGAGGGGATGGTCCAGAACTCTTTAAATATGACACGCCCATCCGTAGTGGTTCGACCTCCCGGGGAGTGGTGCCCTCTCGCAACAGCACAGCTCGATAGCCTCCTGCGCCATGATGCTCAAGGCGATTCGCACGGCGTGGAGCGACATGGATTCCGCCAGCTAATAGACGCCCTCGCCTTCTTCGACAACCTTGAGGAGGTGGCAAAGAACAAGGACGAGACCCGGGGCCACACGGGACACCACGGACCAGAGATAGCGATATAGCTTCTCGGTTGAAGAGGCCGCCGCAGCCGCAAGAGGCAGGGGATTTTGCCACACGCCCGAGGAGGCAGAGGCTGCGAAGGCCCCGCCAAGCGAGGAGGCGAAATCACAGACCGCCGCAACTTCCTCCCGACGCCCGAGGCACTCCCGAATCTTGGTATCGCGGGCCGAGGCCGCGGCAAGGGGTGGCGC